>OX596380.1:153677367-154330571 GCA_951394425.1 Tipula unca | reverse complement strand
GTCTAGGTGGAGGTACGTTAATGCATCGAAAACTAGTCTGAATGTTTTCACCAGACATAGGAATACTAAGGAGCTGTCTGTTCCTTCTCTTTTTGCAGAAACGATCGCTAGATCCGACACAGTAAAGCATTTGGGTGTCATGCTGGACAGTAAGCTCTCATGGAAATCTCATATTGAGATTAAACTGCAAAAGGGGTCACTTCCATTTTCTGGCAGTGTAGAAGAGCATTTGGGAAGTCGTGGGGTCTGGCCCCCAAAATGCTGACGTTTATTTAGCAATCTCTCTGTGGTTCAGTAAGTTTCTGTCATTGCGAAGCTTAATAGCATACAAGGTATGGCTTGTCGGGCTATTACGGGTGCTATGTCCTCGTCTTCTATACTTACTTTGCAGGCAATCTTATTTCTGCCCCCACTGCAGTCGGTCATCCTAGGCACAATGTGCTCCGCTTCCTTTCGCCTGTGGTGTGTTGGTGCGTGGAACGCTCTCGCCCTGATCACAGGGCATAGACTAATCTACAATTTATTCAACTCATATATATACCAGAAATAAATATGGTTAATGACAAATTGTTGCCAGAATTCTGATTCGATATCTCTTTCTCGGTGGTTTATCCAGCGAGGAACTCGTGGTTGTCTCAAGAATTCAATGACTGGCTCAGTCGCTCGTGATTTTCGCTAACGGGTTTCACTCTAATTTTGGTGCAGGTTTCGGAACCTATTGTCCTGCACATGACCTACAATCATGTGAAAGTCTAGATCGGAACTGCACGGTATTGCAAGCGGAGCTGATTGCACTCACACGTTGTGCGATTGACGCTTCTAACCTCGCTGTTTCCGGAAAAGACATTATTCTATGCAGTGATAGTAAACTTGTGCTCAATTCATTACGAAATCATATGATCACTTCCAAACTGGTCAAGGACTGTAAACATTTTATTAATGTCCTTTGCTCTAATAATCGTGTCAGAGATATGTGGGTTCCGGCCCATTGTGGCATTGAAGATAATTAGATAGTTGATGTTTTAGCTAAAACAGGCTCAAGGATGAAATCGTAATTGGCTAGCTTCTACTACATGCCGAGTGGCTAAATACTTCATTTGTGAACCTAATCTGAGGCTCACAAAGTTTGCTCTATCTTTGAAGAAAGACCAGCTGAGTCAATGGTCATGCTTGGGTTCCAGCCAACTGTAATAATAATAATAATAATAATTCAGATAGATAGAAAATTTTTGAAGGGCGATCTTTTTTGAAGGGCGAAAACTAGAAAATGTTATCCTAAATGTAATCAACTACTATTTAACTTTGCAGCTTTCCATTATATGCATACATGCATTAAACAAAGCAATGAAACTTTTTGTTGCCAATTTAAGCTTATTATAAAGGCTTTTCCAATATTTGCATATTTAACATTCTGTTTGCAATACTAATCACCGTTGATGTATTATTTATCAGAATAACAAATTTTGTTCCCAAATAAATCATCCCGCTTAAATGATTGACATTTGATTGATGCTGATAAAAAAAATTTAATACTCTGTTCATTTGGAAAATATTGATACATGTACTTATTGGAAAAGCATTGACAAGAATAAATTATCTTCCGTGTATACAATTATATATACAGTGCGGTATACAAGTACCGAACATTTTTATTTTTTTACATTTCTGTGTAAAACAGTGTACCGGGGCTATAAAACGTCTTCATCCAATGTATAAAAATTATTGTTTTTAATAAAAATATCTATAAACAATTTCTAAAGGTTTCTGCTCTATCGCTCTGTTTGTTATTGTAGTGTGCTTTCAATTTTTCATGATTTAAATTTTTCATTATTTCGCTTGAGCTTTAAAAAAAAAAACTTAAACCTGAAATTTTTATTCTTATATCTCTCATATTGGATCGTACTACTACGAGTACATAAGAAAATGAAGAAAATTGTAAATGTTTTGGTAAAATATCTAAGGGTAGGATGTGGCGCGTGCTGGTGGAATGAGGCGGTTCGGTTGATTATGTTAAAAATGATAATGGAGTTTTAGAGGTGGGGCGGTTTACTGTCATGTCGATTTACATTTTCCATATACATTCTTTACTCGCATATATAGCTATACGCTAAACCAGAAAGTATCAATGAAATATTACAGTTAAGTTTTTTGCTTATTTCCGTTAAGATTATTAGCACATAAATATGTATAAAATTATGTATATATGTATGTATAAATAAAGCATAAGCATAAAACCGCCGAACTTCTTCTTTTTTTTTTTTTGTGCGTCATGATTGATACACTTTCGAATTTATGAAAATTGATGTCTAATCGATTGGTAATGTTCGAATACGATTTTTATCGCTTTTGGTAAATTTGAAAATATTGAAAACATTTCTCGTGCACGCTGTTTGTGATATTGTCTATAAGGATTGGGAAATTGATTTTGACGTATCGACTTATTAGCGAGTGGAATGAAGTAAATTATTGGTAATTGAAAAAATAAATTTTGATTTGAATAGAAATTGTTAAATGTCAATGATTTAGGTTAGTTTAGAATAATGTATTAGTGCGACCGGATTATTGTTGGTTTTTTATTGAAGTATTGATTATTACAGCGCAGGTTAGCAACTAAATCAGCGACAGTTAATTTCTGATTGATCTCCGCAGAATGTTGCATCTATTAAAGCACATTTCCTATTTAGGTCAGTCGTTGAATGTTATTTGTATAAATAACGAACATGAATTTGGTTGATAACAAATAACAGAGCAAATCCTTTATTAGCATCAACTTCAAGCGTGGCGGTCCTAATGGACTAGCATAGACACAATTTAGTCCGTAGCTGTATTATGATCGTTTCACTCGTCGGACCATCATGAGTTTACCAAGAAATCGTTGAAGATCATATTGACATCTATCTTCCTAAGATCCGTGAGGGCGTCCAAATGGGAAGTCTAGGACAGATTGGCCTAGTAATTACATATACGAACTATCGCGTTAACCCATCTGTCGTTCGTTTCTTTTACGGCTTCCTCCTGAAGCAGCAATTTACAGGAAGCAAACGGTATTTTTATATCCAGCCTGCTTTATGATATATGGCGTGCTGTGCTCATCTGCCTTTACTTTACTTACGATATTGAAGTGTCCTGGCACCTACATCAAGTTGTTGTTGAACTGATCAGCCATCTAATTCTAAGATGTGAGACAGTTCTGGGCTACCTTCGGGTCAGGAAGTGTGATTGTAGTGTTTTAATAGCAGCCTGGCTGTACGTAAAAATGGGAATATCTCTCGTAGCTATTACAATTCAGTTCAATCAGTCCATGACTTCCATTATCGCGACAAGTTCATTCAACCAGTCCTTTGTGGTGGGAAACTCAGTTTGGAATCTCCACCTCAACAGATGGAGAATAGATAGCCTAGTCGGTAGGTAATCGGTTACAGGAATACTCCTGTTGCACAGAATAGATGAGTGCCCTATGTTGTTAACGGTGCACATAGATATGGATTTGAACCAAATGAATGTGCAAGATGCAAGCTTTTTGGCCGCAAGATCCAAGGGTTTGAGATGAACGAGAATCTCCAAAGATTGCCATAATTTTTAACGCTGACCACCAAATGACAACCCCATACAGTATTGTAGGTTTCACCAGTGTGACGTAGAGCCAGTGTACTATGTGAGGCTCTATACTCCATCTTTTTCCAATGACATTTTTGCAGAAGTAGAGCGGTACATTGGTTTTCTTCACCCTTTCTAAGATGTTTGATTACCAGTTCGGTTTTCTGTGGGTTTGCGTTCAGACTGCGGCAGCTGGCCCACTCAGAGAGATAATCGAGTGCGCACTGCATGCGCTTATTCAGCGTGCAAGAATATTTACCGATGTTTTGCCCTCCCAGGTTTAGTAATAGGTTATTAGTGACCAAATTCCCAAGAAAGGAGGATAAAATTTTTCGCTTACGTATCCGCAGGCAGACGCCTCACTTAAATGAGATTTTACATACTGCCTTTACGCCTTTGATCTATCCAGTCTCTGAGTGATGCGTCTACCCCCAGGCACGCAAGGGCCCGTGTCATTTTACCAGGTCTGACGTTGCTAAAGGCCCTTTCTATATCTAAGAAAGTTACCATAGAATATTCCTTATTTTCAAGAGATTTATCAATCGGACAATAAGGGAATAGAAAATTGTTTGTTGAACTGTCCGGCTTAATTGAACCTCTGATGTAAGCTTTTATTTGTTTGTCTCGTGATTTTATTATAGGCCTAAAGTCTTTTGGATAATAATGAGAGATTTGATAAAATGGTACTCATTTAAAGATAAAACTACGGCCCAATTTAAATTTTGGCTGGTGCTGCTACATCCAACCTACGAAAGGAGGATAAATTGGAAGATCTACATTGAAAAGCACTGCATATTGTAAGAATGGTAAATACACTGTAGAACCTGTCAACCCCTTTAATTTCTATGAGTATCGGAAAAGGAATAATTATTAAAAACCACTTAGAAGCAAAATCGAGTGTGGTTGTTTGAAGCAAAATCATCTATATAAACATCTATAGTTGAGAATTTCATTCTTGGATTAAACCAAAAACTTCTAAACTACTAAAGTAATAACCGTAAGTCGGATCACTCATCTATCATCAACTAACAAACAATAAATCTAACTGCACTATTCCGTAGATTAATAGACAGCAACACTATACCTATTTACAAGTTCCAAATAAAACGTCAGTACAGTTAGAAATCAGTAATATTTAATCCTCACCGTAGGCCACAGTCTTGACAGTTCTTTTTTTTTTTTTTTTTTTTTTTTAAGGACTTGGCATAGACACTTTTTTGGTTCATAGCCTTACCTTACATTCATGCAACATTCATTCAATCCATTCATTCATCCCATTCACACAAGTACAGTGTACCACCTGCGCATTGCATAGCTCTATGTCACCCTGTACAGTGACATGCAAGATGGGTCGGCCCATGAGTTCTACGGATTACTTTGTTTGGAATGAGAGAACTCACCGAAATAAGCACTTATGATGCCTGAGAGAAATTACAGCGAGACGGAAGGCTTTGAAAAACGCAATTTCCACTTGAATACCGTTATAGAATCTCGATATACCAACCATTGATATTTTTCAGTCTGCACCAGTGCCACAAGTAACGAGTGTCAAGCATCATTTCGTTACAATTACTGGAATCGCAATTTTGCACAAAGGAAGAGGCTGATAGACTTTATTCCTCATGGAATACGACTGTACCTGGCTAATAACTCAGTGAATATACCTATACATACAACAGAGTTATTCTAGTTTACTATGTAAAATTCATCATCATCATAACTAACGTGGTTGTGTCAAATGGAAGAAAGCAAGAAAGTTAGCGCTCACTGCAGATTTGCCGAGGTTGAGTGTGAGTGTTATGGTTAATGCTTATCATATTATCACTAAAAGGAAAAGAGTAACAGCGTCTTCCTCCTGAGAATTGATTGATAAAACAAGGGCATAACTCATTACTGATTTATCGTGTGATTGTGGTGACATCTCTATTTGAGAAGATAAACTATACCTTTTTTTTAAATATGTGCCTACGGTATTCCATAATAGTTCTTTTATATCCTTGTTATACGAATCAAGCCTCAGGAAATATCTCGAATATGTTATAGAATGTGCAGGTATATAATCTCAAAGTATGGAGTTGACGCAATTTATAGAAGCTATGAAGAAAATTGCGGCAAGTATCATTCAGGGTAATAAGCAATTCAGTCAGAAAAAGACATCCAGACACCGGATGAGAGATTTCAAAGGCTGTTTCCTATGGGAGAGATGGATGGGTATTCAATTTTTGCAGAAAAAAATTGTTTACGGTAACGGAGAAGTGCAAAATTTGAAAGAGAATGTTCTATGTTTTGAGCTAGGGCTGACGACATGAAGAGTTGAACTAAAAAGTTCTCGATGATAATCGAGTTTAGTTCCTAAAATTGGAGTTACAGCTAATAGTATTACATGGTACAACATCTTTTACGATGTTGTGTTTCATTTCGAAACGACGATCTATATACCAAAGTGGTTACAACAGGGAAAATCGAACATTCGCGGTTAAATTGGCTCCAAAAGCTAGAGGGCCTAGAACCAGAGGTAGTTGTTACGTAAGCTGGGCGACGTGTCACATAACGGGCAACATTTCACGGAGATGTTGCGAACCAAAATGGCGACTATAGAGTAGCCTCCAGTGCAAGATGAAGGACCAACGGAGCAGGAGAGCAATGGGAGTTCAGTCTGCAGCGATCTGAACGGAAAGAGCTGTATTGTTATACGGGATACAGGAGTGGCCTTCTCGTTCGATATAATCAAAGAAGAGTATACCAGGCAGTGAGTAGAAATTATACACGGCCACAGGCGAGACTGTATGATATTAGATAATGGTTTTCCATAATAGTGAATGATATTAGAGATAATAGTTTTCAGTTTTAATTTTATTCAGAACTCCTATCTATCCTTTAATAGTTGTGGGTTCACAATCACCAAATTTAGGAGCTCAATGACTGCGGGGTCGGATCGCTTTAAAATGTCAGTAGATCAAAATTCACAACAAGAACCCAATTTTCAAATAAAGCAAGTTTTTTAAAAAGGAAGACTCTGAACCGCCACGGAGAAGGATGATTTAGAAATTTGTTCCTTGAACCTGGAGTCCAATCACGTTATAATTTGAATAGATCAAAGCTGTTTTCAAAATGTTGGATCATTACGAAGTAGCGGAGTTGATTAATAAAGGCTGATCACGAGCAGGCATTGTTTGCTAGCCTCCAAAACATTAAATTTGAATTCCTTGCCCTCTCATCGGGACCGGATCTCTCCGACTATGTGAATAGATGCATAAATGTTCGCTGCGAAACCATATAACATAAATATCATAATTAATTGGCTTTAGAAAGAACATAAAATATATGTATACATATATATATATGTTTGTATGCTAATAAAAAATCATAAAACAATGAAAACAAATTATATTTAAATGAAATTTTACGAACTCATAAAAACACAATTACCACCCAGCATTTCAATATTTCCCTCCGAATCAAGTTTAATTTCTTCGCGAGCGCGCAAGCAAACAAACAATATAGGAAAACTTCCTGAAACAACTCATATATTTCAAATTAGCATAAACATTTTTATAAGTCAAACGAAGAACAGAAACAAAAAGTTAAAACTCTTTTTGTGTATAGGTATACATACGTACATACTTATAAACATCTTACATAAATGTACTCTTTCGTCTACATAATAGCAATGTAAGTTCTACAAGCTCATACATAATTTATACGTCCATATCTACGTAACATGTATAATTGTTGTACCAACAAATACAAAATTACAAAAAAAAAACTTGTGTACGTTCACATATCTAACCGAACCCACGTATTTCGAG
Organism: Tipula unca; assembly: GCA_951394425.1. Classification (NCBI taxonomy): domain Eukaryota; kingdom Metazoa; phylum Arthropoda; class Insecta; order Diptera; family Tipulidae; genus Tipula; species Tipula unca. The sequence goes on along the minus strand of OX596380.1, from coordinate 154,323,165 downwards.
CAAAAAAAATGTTTTTACATAAAATTATGGTTAATTGAAAATGTAATTTAAAATAGATTTAGTTGTAACTTATAACTGGTTGTTCATTGTGTTGTACAAAAACTATATGTTTTTGAGTATATGTATGTACCTAATCTAATGAAGACCCAAAAAAAACTATATATGCTGCCACATTTCGTGTACTTAATGTGTGTGTGTGTACTATACTTATTTTATATGTTCATTTCCTCCTAATGTTGGAACATAAAATTTCAATTTCCGATTTTCTTAGACAACAGCAAAATATTTTTTCTATGCTTTTGTTATCTTATTTAACTATTGTTGTTGTTGTTCATGTCGTCTCTGCGAGCTTTTTGTTGCTTTTTCACATTACTTTGATTTATTGTTTTGTTTTTGATAATATCATTTTCGCAAACGTAACAACAAAAAACCCAAACAAAAGTTTGTCTTAAATATTTTCTACTTATACGCTTCCATTACTTGTTGTTGTCATCGTTGTTGTTGTTGTCAACGTTGTGTTGTTGTTGTGTTACTATTATTTTTGTTCAATGTTCGTAAGAAGAACTCTCACAGTTTTGTTTATCAATTTCTGTCGAGTTTGTTGTGGTTCGGCAATAAATTTCGATAGCTGGCCTAGTTTTGAAAATGATAGAAAGAGACCGACTGAAGATTTTCATTTACGCTTTAATTTGATGAGAAAAACTTAAGATGATTTTTAAATTAAGTGTATATACGGGACGGGGCTGGTTTTAGGTATAACGCTATGTGATTGTCGTTCGCTATATACAAAGGTTAGATATGCGGATAAAATGTAGGCGCCATATGATTTATTATACCAAGACTTATCGGGATGTTATGTTCGGGCGAATATTCTGTAATTTATTTTTGAAAAATATATCGGATAATATATGAAAACGCGCATTGAGCTTATTTATGATATATTTACGATGGTTATACGAGACGCTAGAAATAAAGAATTATTATTTTGTTTGTGCTCGATAGATGAATGATAGATTGCCATGGTTCAATATTTAAATATAGTTATGGCTGATAACGCATAATATTTAATTTAAAACGAATAAAACGATAAAAACCAATTTAATATAATTATTACATAAATAAAATGGTCTTCAATGAGTAAAAACTCAAAGTATCGCATCAGGTTTTAACATACTGTTAAAGTCAGCCGATAATTTCCTGGGAATCCTGGCAATTTTAAATTTTCCAAAATCATATGTAAATAATTGAAAATTTATAAAAATTCAGCCTCTAGAGTGTAATTATGTCTGGTGATGGCTTGGTTTGAAGCGTTTTTCCAATAGCTATGACTATAGAATATTATGTTACTCTTATATAATAAAACTAAGAAACTAGAAATGGAGCCGATCCATCGCATCCTCGTCGTGGCTCCGGGTTCGGCAAAGAATGGAAAATAAGTAGGAATACCTCAGCAGTTCCTTTTTTACAAATGAAATAAATTAATGCAAGTTATACATAAGGGAAATAAATGATAAAATTTTGCGTGTCGTTTATGAAAATTTTTCAGTACAAATCTGTACACTTAAGTGAAATTGCAAAAATTCTAATAAATCATTTTTATCGGTGAGAATAACAATAATTAATTTTGTATGTATAAATTCAATAATATTGCCGATCGATAAAAGACTGTTTGGAGACGGGAAATTTAGATTTCACACCAGATCCCCACATGAAACTTGGAACAAAATAATTGTTTAGTTCACTAAACAGGTCATACAGGTTTATATATAACAATACTGTACATATAATATTACATACATTTCATACACATTTTGATTTTACATAAAAAAAACACAATGTATAGCCAAAATGCTGAATGTACACAAAATTAATTTAATTTTGCTATATAAACCAAAAAAATGTATTTAATAAATCAGAATTAAAATTATTTCAAATTGATTGTTTCAATTCACGCGATTATTAAGACCTCACCCGTAGTAATCTTAATAATCGCTTCAACCAAGTTTTAGCAGAGGCTACAACTTTACAATAATTTTCTAGTCATAGCTATTGGAAAAACACTTCAAATCAAGCAATCTCAAGACATAACACTCTAGAGGCTGAATTTTTATAAATTTTCCATAATTTACATATGATTTCGGAAAATCTAAATTTCCACATGAAACTTGAACTAAAATAATCTTCTAGTCATAAACCTTAACTTCCCAGGATACCCACAAGAAACTTTTCTTACCAGTATTAATAAAAATATTTCACAAATGTATCGAAATATAGATCTTATCTCTTTTATTCAAGTATTAATGATCTTCTTTGTCGATATACGTATATCGGTTGGAAATTATCGGTAATTTTAGTAGTATGGTAGAAAGAGAAAATATTCTTACAACCATCAGCCGAAACGAAATATTCAGCATTTGATTTACACGCCATAAACTTAGCGGTTAAACATTTTCGATATTTTGTAGAAGGTTGAGAATTTACGATTAATACCTAACCTTCATTAGCTCCAAAACGGAAATAAGGTCAATTTTCAACAGACATTCAATATATTTCAAAGATAATATAACGCAACTGCTTCTAGCGAAAAAACACTTGGTCTCAAAACTATTTCGAAATTACAGAAGCCTGATGAGGAGCTTCAGAAATTACTTTCTGGTTCCATTCGTCTCACAACTAAAAAATTTAAAACGGATCATTACTTTTGGCTTAACATAAACAAACACGTTAACATTGGCGCACAGTCCTGTCTCTCATGTTAAAGGCACATGAAATCGGAATTAGGACAAATTATTAACCCTTTTGGTTGTTTTGAACACATTCATTTGTACATCATTTGGAGTTACTACATGCATACATTTTGACTGCCGTAGGTCGGTTCACTAGATGGCCAGAAGGTTACTTTATAAAGGATATTACCACTACAACTATTACAAAAGTTTTTGTGAAAAGTGAAATATCAAGATTTTGAGTACCTGTAAACTGATCTTAGATGATCTTAGAATTAACAAAGCTGCTAGGCACACAACGAATTTGGAAAGGTCCTCGCATCACCCGCGACGGAGTGGAACGTTTCCATCGCCAACTAAAAGCATCTCCAAAAGTGAGAGGCGATACGATAAATTGGAGTTCACAGATGTCAATTGTTCTTCTTGGCATAAGAGCTACACCAAAAGATAATATTAATTGTTATCTGGCGAATTTTTGTTGGAAGTGCCAGATCACAACCAAATATCTACGAAATACTATACGCGCAATCTAGTTGCAGCTGCGCCACCACATGCTCTGAAAAGCTATATATTTATTCCAAAAACGCTGTTCGTTTTTATCCGGGTTGATAAAATTATTGTTTGTTTGTACCTCAAGAATCCCAATTGAAAATAATTCTTTAATATCTTCGTATATAGTACTTATAACTCATTTGACCATTTACAACATGACATGACATTAACAAAAATCCTTGCCAAGTATACTATACGTAACGTTTTACGTATCGACAACCCCGTATATTACACGACAAAATCTACCTCGCCCATCCCTGGGTGTTTACCTTCAAAATTAAATAACAGATTTCATCAGATCCTCAGAGTGTTTATACAACAGCAGTAGGTACCTATACACACAAATTAGTTAAAATAAATTCAATTAAATTGATTTTTTCTTAAACATAGCTTTATTGCACATAACGATACACAAAACAATGCTTTCAAACATAAGTCGAAACAAATCTACTCTTGAAACGTATAGAAACAACAACAAAATAATTTAATTATCCCTATACATATATACCTTTATTTAGATATATAAATTATACAGCATCCGCATGTTAAAAACGGGAGAGAAATCCCCCAGCTTCATTTAAATTCGTTAGCGCAATTAATTATTCGGTTTTATCTGGTTGTCGGTGTATTTTTTGTGTGCGCTCCAAATTCGCCTTCATCCATATTTTCTTTTTGTTACCACAGGTTGTATATAGTGTACAAAAAAAAAATATAAAGAAATAGAAAGCTCATTTGATACATCTGTACTTGGAATAACCAAAAAAAAACTCTTAAATTATTTTGAGAGATAAGTCAAATACTCGAATTTTCCAAACGAAGTTTCATTTTATGTTTTTACTATATACCGATGAACAACACCAACAACAACGTTCGAATCAATTAATTTAATTATCTCGTTTTCATATTTTGATTTTTAGGGTAATGGGGGGTAGGGGCCATATTATTTTATTTTATGCTGTACCATTCCGTATGCATCATTAATTTTCTTTTCTTTGATTTGTTATAAAATCAAAATACAAAATCCAAGTAAAAAGTATATCAAAACAATAATATAATACGAATAATCTTAATCTGGATAAACGGTACTTGGTTTTTATTAAAAGATACTTTTTGCTTTCGTTCGTCGGTAACATTTGATTCATTAATTAGAGTACACGAGTATTTGTTTTATTTAAGATTTTTTTGCAGAAGAACAATACTAATACTCGTATATTGGCAATATCGACGCACACAGCATCGGAATTTATATTGATTTGTCGATTATTGTGATTTGGTGAACATTAAAGTAACAGATGGACATTATGTTATCAATTTTATTGTTAACATTTATATCCTGCGCGGTATGAGTCGTGAGGCATGCTACCTATATGATAATTAATAAGATGTCATACGCAAAAAATGTGCTAATGTTTAGAATTATTCTTTCTAATAAATTCACGGATTAGATCCCTACAAATATATAATAAACAAATTCCAATATTAATGTTTGGCTTTTAATCAATAAGCATAAATCAAATTTTTTTGGTATAATTGATACTCCAAACTAGAGCACAAACTAGTGATTTTAGTTTGCTTGTATTGCAGGCAAGCTGAAATGATGCAACGTCAAATAATGCAACGTAGAAGATAGAAGCAGACCCTTTATTTAAACCCTCAGCCTAATCAACATATATTTTGGCGCGGGTATTGTTTTTGAATTGTATGAAAATGATATCAAAGAACATCCACGTACTATAGTAAACGATATTGAAAAGTGGTATGGACAAGTTTAGTTGGACAAAAAAGATACAAAACATGATATAATTAATAGTGAGGCGAACAACAACATGAAATAGCCAGGGATGGGCGTTTACGCGTCATTATTTTCTACATTGACGTGTCAACAACCCGTAGATAACGATAACAACGTAGACAACGTCGATAATGTAGACAATCGCTAGAGTGGTTTTGTCAATTACTTCTAAACTTATAAGGGTGATCAAATTTCTTTAGGAACAATGCGTTATTGGTGACAGTTTTATAGAATGTCCATCAATGCATTTAATTCTCTTTTCAAAAAGAGCGGAATTTAAAACCAACCATTCTTAAATATAATGAATCTACTTCAGAGTTATGTTTATCCGTTACAAAGTTATTAAATTGACCCAAAACAACGATATATAGCGTTATATAGAATGGGGCCCCCTTTCTAACGGTGGAACGGTATAGGACGCTCGCAAGAAAAATCGGAGAAAATGGCTCATAAAAAATCAGACAAAAAGGTTATAACTTTCATTAAAAATAAACCGGGGAACTTTAACTATGACCGTGCCATAAAATTTAACACACCCCACTCCATGGTAAAACGAATTCGAGTTCTTAAAAAGCCAAATCGTTCAGATAACCAACACTTGTTCGATAAAATATGTGCCAGACTGATGACAAAATTTTCACAAAACTTTCTATGATATTTCATCAGCAAACAATACTGAATAAATAAAAACACGATGACAGTTTGAAACTGTTCATGCATCATTTGTCAAACAGAAACAAATGACAAAATCACCTCTAGATGAACGCTTTTACAAAATGCTCCCGCGAACTGGCGCATTCGATTTCATTGCTAAAATATCGTAGGTTGTTGACATTATTTTAATTGTCGACGTTGACGAACAACACTGCCAAGTAATCTACGTTATATTTTACGTGTCGAAAACCGCGTAGATCACAAACACAGAATCAATAAAATAATTTCGACTGTCGTTAGAGTTTACAATCGTTTTTAGAATATCCAGAACCTGTAAAGATATAGCATAGCGTAGAAGAAAGTGCACACCGCAAAAAGTTTCTTGTTCGAAGCCGGCAAGATTTCTGACCATGTTTTAAGAGTCCTTTTGCCAATCACGATAAAGGTAAAATGTTTGTTCCGGCAACAAAACATTTACCGCTAACCGAACAGCAAAGAACATGGGAGTTTATGAAATAGATCGATGGCGTCACGTGACACGTCCCAATCCAAATTTAATTTAGAACAATCGTTCAACTCGGGGTAATAAAGCCCAAGAAATTATAGACAAACAATTGTGGTGGTGTTTGAGTAAAAGATGAACAACATCGGCCAGATAAACCTTATTTTCCAAAAACGAGGAATACTACCAATTGGAAGTTTATAACACTGGCAATTAATAACCAGGTATACCAATCAATATCAACTACAAGTCCTAGAATCATCAGCGAAAGATACCAATGGAAAGCGGGTCATATATTTAATTTAAATATCTGTCAAAAGCAGTTGAAAGTTGCTGAATCCGTTCCTAGACACCGATAGGAGAATCGGAGATAGATTGAACAAATCAATTATCCCTCCGTATGCATTCTAAAACCAGATTTGACATACAAATAATACAGAACGTGTACTATATCCCACGGTATTGACCACTAGCTCTGCCTCGGATAATATTAAAAACTAAGTGCATTGAAATTCGTTTCCAGTAATTTGTTCACACTTGCATAATCTTACAGTTAACACTTAGACCACTCCAAGTGATAAAATCTGTAAATGGTGCGGCCAATTACCTCAACATCAAATGTGCTTAAACTCTTCCATCCCGAATGATGATCACATTATTACTTACTTTGGTTGCTTACAAGTCATGCTAGAGGCGCCACGCTGATAGTTTGGGTCACGTCACGCGTCAAACGATTATTATAGATATAACTTGAATGCGCGCATACTGGGAATATTGATGACACTGACATAGAAATCGAAGTATATAAATACTCAAATCTATGTTGAAATACTCTTTAAATTATAATTGTAATTTGATTCTGAAATTTTAAACTCTAACATGACAAATTATTTTTTTAGCTCAATGATTGATTTTTAACTCAATTTAAAATTTAAAATGCACTCAAAAATTGTTAAAGTCAAAGTGAAATATTATTTTATTTTCACTCATACAAGTCATCTAAAAAATTATTAAAATTTTTGGCTCAATTCATACTGGAATTCTGTTCTAGAATTTCACTTAAAAAATTCACTCAAAATATTAAATTTAATTCAATAAAATTCAAGTAAATAGACAAAAAAGAAATTTTGAAAAGCCGGCATTTATACCCCAACATTGATTTTGAAGATTTTCATTTGGTATTTTTTTAGGTATGTAATGTGCTCGGTACTCTGGGCGACCGTTACAGAGTTTGTTATCTAGCCCTTGACACGGTAGCCTTAGGAGATGCTCATTGATTTCCGAAATTTTTTTTGGATTTGGAAAAGAATCTTGTTTCTATTTGAACTGATGTTACTTATCTTTATACAATTTTCTGGTCGGAGCAATGCGGGCAAACTTAGGTAGAACGCAAAACGCTAATATCGCAAACTATTTTGATCACTATAATGGTAGAGGAATGGATTCCATTTAGCAGCATGTTATTAACTTTTGTAATATACAAAACTTTTCAAGATTCTCTTCCCAACCGATTTGTAATCAGGTATCATCTTCAGGGTTCATCTTTGTAATCAGATTACGCCATGTAATTTACGCAGCTGTCGACACGTAGAGTATTACGTAGATTACTTGAAAATATTTATTGTCAACCTATATCATGGCATGTGTGCATCTGTCAAATATATGACAGATTAACAGACAAAACAAATTTTTTAAACATTCAACATTTCTTAAAGATAGATTATGAAAATATTTTAATTTTAAAAACTTTTCTTACCTGTTTCACTCGAATCGCATTAAACCTAATATAAAATCTGACCGCTGCAGTTTAGAACTAGTTCACTAAATCACTCTATCGTTTTCTAGGAATTGTTTACGTTATCTACGATTTCTACGTGGTGTCCATCCCTGTACAATTGTAAGTAAGTTTGCACAAAAAATATTGAATAGAAATTGAAAACCTTCAAGTTAAGTGATATAGGACAAGCGTGCATTAACAGCCCTGTATTTTAGTACAAATTCAAAATTGTAAAAAAAATCGCCCAAGAATCGTAACGTTATTAGCGATATACGAAAAAAATTTCTCTTGCTCGTACATTTTTGGATAGCTGATCTAACTAAAAAATATTAAAGCTTTCTTAAATCTAGAAGATAAGTAACTTAGGACAGGGGTGTTTATCACATTCAATGTTAGTAGAAATATACAATTTAAAAAAAAATCTCCTACTTAACCAGGGATCCTACCCAAATAGCGATATACATTTTTGGGTAGCTGAGGACTATATCTAACTTAAAAATATTAAAGCTTTCTTAAATCAAGTGTGAAGTTTTAAACAGACCCATGAAATTAGCCCTAAATTTGTCCTAATTGTTGTATTTGTAATTTTGGACAAACTTTATACGTGAATTCGGAAAACCACAAATTAAAAATGGAAAATTAAATAATATCGTTCTAATACATCAGACCAATCTACTAACCCATTCTATGGCTGATGGCTATATATAATCGAGTGGCTGAGGTTAATACATAAAATCGTAAACACAATCGGCAACTATGACTTCCAACCTGCAGCAATCCAGTATACTGAAAATAATTATTTTTAGTTAAAAACCACATATTTGAATTAAATGCTTAAAATTTTATCATTAAATCTCTATGTATGGACAATTTATGTCAATTCACAACAATCTAGGTATATAATAGAAAAATTTCGCGCTAAAAAAATTAAATTACAGTAATAAAATTCTCAATACCAAATTTTATTTAAATTTTCCAAGCAGTCACATAGTAAAACACACAGAAAGTTGTCTAGCACTGACACAAGACAATTTTTCATGTGTTTTACCATGTAAATGCTAAAATAAAAATTAAAATTAGATAAAATATGATCGTTTCTATTATTTCAAGGGTCTTGGTATAAGATTATTTTTAGCCAAAATCTCTTCTTTTTCTGTTTTTCGAAGCTACTGTAAAATTACATTTCTTTTCCTGTCCAAAAAGAACTTCCATTATCCATCTCAAACGTGTATATTTTAAGGAATAACTATTATATTCTGACAGAAGGTTATATCCAAAGGCTGCGAATTGAGCTTGCGGATAAACTATACTTCATTAATTTTGATAACAAATCTGATTAATGTAAATTCCTATTATCTTTGAAAAACCAGTGAAGCGTCAGTGTCACCTGCCATTAAAGTCAGGCACATTATAAGTTTACAGTTTGTTTAATAACTATTTTCAAAATGTATCAATTAATAAGTTCTGCAGAAATTATTTCCCATTTTCAACCCCCAAAAATTCAATTCCATTTTCAGACAACGAAGAAATTTTCTCTTTTATAGAATTTTAAATCCCCAATTCGTACATAATCCCATTCCACAAAAAATTCCATTGAACCGGAATTTATTTATTATTTGTAGAATCGGTAATCTAAAAACTATTTTAAAAATTAACAACAAAAGCGCAATTGAAACAATGCAACGTGTAAAAGACAGGTTTGAATCGATCACGTACGCCATTGGGGCTCGACGGGGCACGTACGTCATTGGAGCAATCTATATGCGAAACTTAAGAGCGCTGCTACTATTTCTCGTCGATGATTGAGTTGTGACAATCCCAGTAAATTGCAGCAATGAAGATCTGGTCTGCGAATTATGAAGGTTATCAAGATATGGAGGTGACCAAACCTGAGAGGCGCATTCCAAAACAGGTCGAACAAATGACACATAGAAAGATTTTAATACTAATGTGTCAGAAAATGCATAACAATTCCACATGATAAAACCATAATGTATGCTTTAGAAATAGCAGAGCTGAACGTCACTCCAATATCAGTCATAAATTCGACTCGATCAATTACCATATCAAGCAAAAAATGCTGATACAACAATGGGGATCGGATTCCACAAAATGAGAGTGTTTTACATTTATTAACATTTAGCTTTAAATTGTTGCTGATAGTCCAACAACAAAAATTGTCTAGATTGCAACAACAAACAGTTTGATATGTTTGATATGTCCACCACGTCATTTACGAAAAGTGAGAACAACAATGATCCCAAGTGGCTATCTTAAACTCCCTCTGATGTTGCATAGAAAAAACAAGAACGCGAATCGTCCATAAGCAAATTGGCAATGATCTGAAAGGTAAGAGTGCAACTAAGGGTCTATCTGACTGGGATGAAGTATAAGTTTCATTTCACTAGCTTATCGATCAGAATTGTTTGGTAAATTTTGTCAAAGGCCTTTGAAAGATCAGTATAGACCACGTTCAGCTGTAGCCTGGAATCAATCGTATTGTGAGGATGACCGCAGAAAAATACTAAATTTATAACTGTCAACCTTCAGAAAAAACAAACATCGATGAACCATTGATTTGACCTTTGGAGTGGTAGAAGGTATACAGCTATTTTCCACGGAAAAGTATTCGTTCGAAGGCTTTCATTAAAGGTAACAGTAATGTGATCACACAAGCTCTCCGTGCAGTTTCTAATAAGGATGCGAGGTAAGTCATCATGGCCTGCACCATTATTAATGTCAATGTTGGATAAACAATCGAAGACTTCTGCTGTGGCAAACGATAGTTGAATGAACTCCTGGTTACTTCCAAGATTAAAAGATTTGGTATTTGATGTTTGATACGATTAATAAACTGATTCGAAGAAAGCAGCAAATAAATTGCACATATTAACGGGAATCCGGGCAGAGCAATTCTGAAAGGTTATATTGGATAGGAAACTCCGACAACATTCTTTCTAGTATTGATTGTATTCCAAAAACCTCGTGGATTGAAAGACCACTGCACTTCAATCTGAAGAACGTAATTATTATAAATGAGACATGTTTAAAATTTTAAATTCCTTTTGAGCTTTAGTGAAACCAGGTGGTTGCCGTGTAACCTGTTTATAGCAATTCTCAAGGCGTATCAAATCAACCATGGCTCTCAAAATTGTGGTTTAGTAACTCTCGGTGGAACATAATTTTCGATACCTGTCTTGAGATGTCCGTTGAATTCTGAAACATCTTGGCCAGCTTGAAGAAAATTTCAATTTGAATGATAGAAAGATTCATTCAGAGAAACTTAGTTAGCATTTCTGAAATCAAAAATGGAGTAACGCGTTTTTCTTGAAATGTATATTTATCTTATATGAAGTAGATGCTCGTACAGCCGGTAAAATCTTCGCATATAGCAAAACCTGTGAGAACTTATGGTCAGTTGAGAATAGAAAATACAGAAATCCCCCGAGTGTTACACGTGCGGTTAACTAGTATCGTAGAATGCTGCCGAAGGAATCAATTGTTGGCAAGGCATTTTCATCGGCAGAAAATGTCGGTAATAACACCATCGATATACAACCAAGTATAGTACCCGGAAGATTAAAATCACCAATAATCAGTAATTTTTCATCGTCACGTATTGCTGGCAGCATCTTAGATTCAATGAACCTGATGATCTCAAGGTAACGGTCCAGATTTGAGCCGAAAGGTCGTACATCACGTCAAGGTTATAATGGCATGCAATCACCTCGTTCGGAATTGTATTTTTCACTGCGACCAGTACTCCGCCACCTTTCAGATATGTAGGTGCAGAAACTATGCCGTAGTGTACCATTTCATCCCAATTGCTATGGTCGATGTTTGAGAAATTGCGTAAATATTCTTTGAGGGTATTGTGAGATCTCTCAAGAGCACCATTAGTCTGTGGATGGAAACTTGTAGTGGTTATATGTTTAATTTTGAGAAGTTTGCAGATATTTTCGAAAAGGTTGCTCATGAAATTCGATCCTATGTCTGTAAGGATCTTTTGAGGGGCTCCAAGCTTAGTTATATACTGCTCGCATAACGCTTTGGCTACTGTACTGGCTCTTTCGTCTGGTAATGGTATTGCACCGGAAAATTTTGTTAGATCATCCTGGAATGTCAGGAGATATTTATTTTGGTTATTGGTAATTGGTAGGGGTCCTACAATGTCGAGTGCAACACGTTGAAAAGGGTACTCCGATATTTCGGTTAGTACTAGAGGGACTTTTGTCTTTTTGCTAGATTTATTTTTCTTACATTTCTGACATTTTTGAAATATATTTCTTTACTTCGCGGAGCATGTTTGGCCAATAGTAGTTCATTCTGATTCGTCTGTACGTTCGAAATACACCTGCATGTCCTCCTAATGGTAGGTCATGTTTCTCGTGTAGAATTTTAAGTTTGATACTAGGATCAGTAATGATTTGGACCATGGGTTTGTTTAGGATTGTCGCCTGAGGTAGCTCAAGTTTTGTATTAGTTGGTTCGGGATCTATGGTTTCTGTTTGTACTTCTTTAGCTTTGGCTCGAGTAATCACGTTAATTTCTACGGGTTTGGTTCGGCTTAGTGCATCTGCTCCAGTATTAGTTTTTCCTGGTGCATGCACTATATTGTAATCGTATTCGGCTAACTGTATTCGCCATTTTAAGATTCGTTTTGAAACGTTTTTCAGGTCGCCAATTAGTGGTTTGTGGTCTGTTCTAATCGTGAATTTCCTGCCATATAGATAGGGTCTTAATATGTCTACTGCCCATTTTGTGGCTAGCATCTCTTTCCTAATCGTAGAGTAATTTTTCTCTGCTTGCTTTAGACAGCGGCTTGCATATGCAACTGGTAAATCATTGTCATTGTGGATCTGGCTTAGGATTGCACCTACGCCGTAATCACTAGCGTCAGTGGTGAGGATAAATATTTTATCAAAATCGGGGTATTGTAGTATTGGAGTTGTAATTAATTTGGATTTTAGAAGTTCAAATGCGTTTTTGCATCTTTCTGACCATTTGAATTTAACCTTCTTTTGGGTAAGTTGGTGCAGGGGTTCTGCAATGGTGGAAAAACCTGGGACAAATTTTTTGTAGTACCTTGTGAGACCTAGAAAACTTTTCGTTTCTCGTGAATTACGAGGGACTGGGAAATGAACAATTGCCTCTACTGTTTTGGGGTTCGGTTTAATTCCTTCAGTTGTAATGGTATGACCTAGATATTGTATTTCTTTGCCTAAAAATCGACATTTTTCTGTCTGAATTTTGAGGTTATTCAATCTAAATGCTTCAAAAACGTCTCTTAGCTTGTTATTATGATCATTCAAGTTTCTTCCGTATATTATAACATCGTCAAGGTATACAAAGCATTTCAAACCTTGTTGGCCTAGCAAGACATTATTAATCATTCTTTGGAATGTACTCTGTGAGTTCTTCATTCCGAAAGGCATTCGGAGGAATTCAAAATGACCGAAATCAGTGCTGAAAGCGGTTTTGTGCTGGTCTCTGGGATCCATTTGAATCTGGTGGTAACCACTTGCCATATCTAAAGTGGTGAAATACTGTGATCGACCTAACTGATCGAATATCTCATTTATGAGTGGAAGAGAGTAAGAGTGGCCAATTGTAGCCTCATTTACTCTTCTAAAGTCTACGACTACTCTCCATTTCGGCTTACCATCCTGATCTGGCTTCTTAGGTACTACTAATAAAGGACTATTGAATGGACTTGTACTGTGTGTGATTATGTTATCTTCAAGCATCTTTTGTACTTGTTCATTAATTACGGATTTTAAGATTTGCGGTACTCTATATTGTCTGGTATTGATTGGAGATGTGTTTGCATGAAGGTACACCTGGTGGCTCACACCTGGGACACTGGATAATTTATCACCTTCTATGTAGAATATATCAGAATATTCGCTAATCAGTTCTAGTAATGTGGTTGATTCTTCAATGTTTAGATTCCTATCTAAGGTGGGGATAATTTGTCTTAAAATTATATCTTCTCTATTTTCGATTCCTGTTATTGGGACTTGACTTGGATTGGTTTGAAGTATCTCGAAATTATCTAATGGTGAGAGTATTGGTTTGAAATTCTTAATTATGGCTTCTGATGGGTTACAATTCACTATGCGAAACTGGGCTTTATATTGGTTGGGTTTTATGAGACAGTTACCTGAGAATACTCCAGGGGCTATTTCTTGCGAATGACATAAATATTCATTATTTGTGGGAGTTGTAATTTGTACAGTTATTTCTTTCCGTGCAGGAACATGTATTTCAGATGGATCACTAGTGAAGTTAATTATATTTCCTTGGATTGCTAGTTGATTTGAACTATAAAGTATATCAATTTTGTTGTTACTTAAGAAATCTCTTCCAAGAATGCCATCTTGGTTGATTGGGAAATCATTTCCTACTACATGGAAATTTTGAAATATTTTGAGCTTAGGAGTGATGTCGAGGTGTGTGTACACGCTACCAAAAGTTACAGTGGCCTTTCCGCCTATTCCTGTTAATTTGGCTCTATTTACTTTGTCGACCAGACTCATATTGTCAATGAATCTTTCCTTTATTAACGACACTGCAGCACCGGAGTCAATTAGGAATTGCATAGTACTTTCCTTTGATGCTCCTAATTTTAGACTTACGACATCATGAGAGAACTTATGATTAGAAACTAGATTTATTTTGAAATTGTGGGAGGGAGGATTTTCCTGGGTTACTACATTATGAACCTGTGCTACCGTCACGAATGTACCTTTTGGTGGCCAATCACCATTATTCGATGCAAGTGAGTTTTGTACGGGTCGTCTGTCTTGAGCTACAGAACTACTTTTTGAGATAGGATTTGATTTATTTAGAGGGTTATATGGGTTATTCTGTTCGTTGTTTGACGGACTACTTGTTTTGTTAATCGAGACGGAACTCGATGGAAGACTTAAACTATTATTCGAGGAGGTTCTCGATTGATTAAAATTATCCGAGGAGGTTCTCGGTTGAAGACTTAAATTACTATTCGAGGAGGTTCTCGATTGATTATTATTGATATTCGAGGAGGTTCTCGATTGAAGACTTAAATTGCTATTCGAGGAGGTTCTCGATTGATTATTATTGATGCTCGAGGAGGTTCTCGATTGAAGACTTAAATTGCTATTCGAGGAGGTTCTCGATTGATTAAAATTATCCGAGGAGGTTATAAACTATTATTATAAACTATTATTCGAGGAGATTCTCGATTGATTAAAATTATCCGAGGAGGTTCTCGGTTGAAGACTTAAATTACTATTCGAGGAGGTTCTCGATTGATTATTATTGATATTCGAGGAGGTTCTCGATTGAAGACTTAAATTGCTATTCGAGGAGGTTCTCGATTGATTATTATTGATGCTCGAGGAGGTTCTCGGTTGAAGACTTAAATTACTATTCGAGGAGGTTCTCGATTGATTATTATTGATATTCGAGGAGGTTCTCGATTGAAGACTTAAATTGCTATTCGAGGAGGTTCTCGATTGATTATTATTGATGCTCGAGGAGGTTCTCGATTGAAGACTTAAATTGCAATTCGAGGAGGTTCTCAGTAGATTATTATTGATATTCGAGGAGGTTCTCGATTGATTAATATTATTATTCGATTCGTTTGTATTAGGATTTATTACATTCGTAAAATGGTTGGACTGGATAGTATTGTTGATCTTAGGGATGTCATGTTGGAAATGCGGTTGGTCAGGGTAATTGATGAGGACTGGACTCGTCTGGACTACAGCTAAATTTCCTGTTGTTCGACGAGTCCTTGCTCGTTTCCCTGTGGATATTGTAATTCATCAGTCATCTCTTGTATGTAATTTATGGATACATTCCCTAAGTCATTGGTCAGTTCGTTTTTGTTTGGATTTAGTTTTTTCTGGAAGTTTTGTTGATGTTTATAAAGGTAGTTTGGATGATTTCGTTGTAGTTTTGTTTAATGGGGTAAGTGTTGATTCTTTGGGTGTCAGGCACGTTTGTTCGTTGATTAAGGAACATATTGTTTGGTTGGTTCGGGTACTTACTTGGATAACCATTGTACTTTCTGTTGTTGCCTGGGATGATATTCTGTGCTGTGCAGGTTGAGTGGTGAAGTTATTTGGGCGTGTTGGAAATTCCCTTCTCCTTACATCATTTGTTCTTTTGGTGTTGCAGTTTGCCAGTGTATGACCGGTTCTTTTGCAATACCTGCAGAAGCTTAGAGAGTGATAATGTTCTCTGAGTGTTGGACTTCTTATATTGGAGCGGCATTCTCTAGCCTTGTGTCCTGTTCGTTCACATAATTGACATCTAGTTAGCTCCATTTCCTGATCGGCTACTTGTGGTGTTGGGTATACTTTGCTGTAACCAAGTTGTCTTTCAATTCGGCCAGCCATTTCTATCAGTTCCTTAAGAGGTTTGTCTGCTAACATCGTTAGATGTGTTTTTATAGCCACATTTTGTAAACCACGAACAAAAGCTTCTTGTTCCAATGTAGCTAATAAAGGTTTCGGAAGTGAATTACCTTCCCCATATTTGATTTGAACGCCTGCTTCATAATCTAATGCGTAGCTTTGGACGCGGCTTCCCAAATCTCCGCAACTTTCAAATTTGTTTGTTTGGCATTACTGAGTCTATTCGATAATATCTCGACTGTGTAGGTAGGCAGAAATTTTCGTGTTAAGGTAATAAAATTATTTAAAGGTCTTAACCTCAATGTCACGGAATATTTCATATGCTCTTCCTCGTAGTCTAAATATTGTTTCTTCTAATGCGGTAGCCAAATTGTCTGGTTTGTCAGCGTATAATTTTTCAATACGTTTGCACGCATCCATGAAAAAATTTACTTCGCTGGCATCCACGTCTGGTTGACCGTAAAAGAGAGGAACTCGTCTTTCAACAGACTTGAATTTGTGCCATGTTTTTGTTAATTTGAATGTCGCGATAGGTTGGGATTGTTAGATGGTGAAGTATTTTGTTATCCAGAGTGAAACGTTTTCGGCTACCCGGAGTGGAAAATTTGCGTCTAATACTGACTAAATTATTGTAATAACTAAATAGTTATTACAATAATATTTTACTGATTATTCAGTTACCCGGAGTGGAAAGTTTGCGGCAGCGCCAATGTTATATTTAATGTGTTTGCTTAACACAAAATATAATGTTATACTTAAATATTCGGTAGAGAGAAATCTCAAATTGATATTTTGGTTAGTTGGAGAAAAAGATCTCAGTAGACAAATGCCGCTAGGGGAGTAAGAGCGCTAAAACACTTTTATCACTTCCCTCCTCGTTTTGCTATAAAAGATTCGCTCATCAATGTTTACTGGATCGGTGCCGTTTATGTTAGTAGGGTGATTAGAGTTTTGGTGGTTATTGATACCCGCTTGCCACTGATGGGGGCTATGACGATATCAATAATTTGTATTATAGTTATACTTACTTGAAATATGGTGTTTTACTCTTGTCGGAAATTAGAACACTACTTTTTTTTAAGTTTTATTTTAACAGTTTATTGAAGAAAAACCCACAAAAACTACAAATGAATAAATTACATTAACTGACTATCTTGATTAACTTCAACTACTTTAATTATTCTACCTTAATAATTCTTCAACTGAAATTTTGAATTATATATACTAAATATTCTATGTCAAGTTGTTGTTATTGACTTATTTTGTTTTTACAATTTGACACACATTAATGTTTTAATATTAATTAATAATTGCCAATTTGCGTTTTGCAATTTTATATTCAATTATTATTATTTAGGTTATTACAATAAAATGTGTGCTCGTTTTTTTTATTTCAATTCGTTTCCGCCTTAGATTTTAAATTATAATTTTATTTTAACATTCGGGCGTTTTCTTTACTTTATGGTATTCTTTGCAGTGGTCAGCAGTGGTTTCACAACAATGCCTGTCCTTTCCATGAACGATGTAATTGGACGAAAAACGCACAAAAGAAATAATCTGAACTAACCGCGAAGTCTGCTAGTTAACCCCACTGAACTTAAGTGTTTTGGCCAGTGAATAATATCACGGACCAAAATTGCAGCAGACCAAATATTTGGCTGAAACTATTCGGTATACAATTCCTCGTCGACGAATTTACCCACTGATTCAAGACAATTTATCGTGTGTTCTACTATGTGAGTGCTGTGCAAAATTGACTAAAATTTTGTATCGAGAAATTTTTTTTAATGCATTTTTATGCATAAATTACAGTAAATGGAATATACTAAAAATTAAATTTCGATACCAAATGTTGGTCGACCTTGGCGCACGCTTTCATAATAAAAATCACGAAAAATTGTCTAGAGCTGATGAAAGACAACTTTCGGTGTGTTTTACTATGAGAAAGCATTGAAAGGACGACGAATCAAATTTTAATATTTTTTACAAATTAATAATTTTCTACTCAGGCGAGACTACCGCAAATTTATTTTAGAAAACTTTTATTTTCTATTGATGACTGGTAATGTGGTTTGCTGGTTTCACTCTAATTTAAGACCCATAGCCCGTTTCTGAAAACAGGACCCAATGGCAAATTAAAAAGCCATTTTCTCGCCCTTTCTCTTAACTTCTTACTAAGGTGCAGGCGATAAACCTTTCTTGGTATAATTATGTATAACAAAGCGCATACGATAAAGCTACGATATGTCAACGAAACTCTTTTTAATATAAAAAATGTAAATAAACGATAAAATTGCGGAAACATTATGGATTAATCCACCAGTACTAGTATATATATAAAAATAACAACAAACTGGTTCAACATATACGATTATATAGTATTGAACTTTTTATATTGTATACCACGTCCACAACGGTTGAATATAGTGTATTGATTATTTTACTGTAAAAAAAACTACTTTTCTATCATTCAATGGTGAATAAACAAATTGAACATCGAGATATAAACTATCACAATATTATAGAGGAAGCATAATTCGCTTTAGCACAATAGCTCCACAAACTATATTTAGGAAAAAAATACTTTATTATTGCATTCATTTTTTTGCTATTCACACAATATCCGGACACCCAACCATATAATGGAAAAACCAAACAGTATCAAGAGACAAGGAAAAGCAAGTGGAGAAATGAAAATATCTACGGTATATGCTGTTGAAAATACATTTAAATTACCTCTATATATGTATCTTCTTATATATAAATGTAAAGGTATATATACTATACAAACTTTTGTATACGAACAGCATAGCGCACACACACACTCACATACACACATATACACAGAGAAACCATAACTTTTGCGGAAATTAAAAAATTTGTTCCAGTTGGAAACACAATTATGCTATACAAATATAATAAAAACCAAGGAATGCCAGGAATGAATTAATCAATAAACAAGAATTGGTACATCGTCTTCGTTTTTCATTTTTTCAAGCATATCCACATAATATATTACGTACACAAACGGTAAAAAAATGTCTTCTTCCCAGTGATATGGACACCTTACAATTGGATGGAGCAGTGCATATGCAGAATTGAAATGATTCTGGTTTGTTTTATTTATTTATCGTTGGGTTGTTGTTATTGTAGGTATCGTTGCCATTTCTATATCGGTTTATATATGTTTGTTAGTCATTCTATTGTGAAATCCAAAATCTAACAAAAAACGAGAGAAATTTACACAAATCCCCAAAACACCATTAGACGAGAAACTAGATATTTGGTATAATATGTAATGTATATATGTATGTGGTTTTCCCAGAGTGCAACAAAAATTTTTTTTTGTGTGTGCTGCTCCATTTGTATTTACGACATATCATATATACATATGGGGAACAGATATACATACATACATCAAAACCAAACATTCAACTAACAAGTTAAATAGTATACAAAAAAGTATAAACTAAATACTTAGACAGAGCAACATGAAGAATATCCTATGATGATTTAAACTTTACACATACATATACACTATTTGGTATATATATATATATATATATGTATATACGTTTAGAGCACAAAATTATAAAGGATTCGCAGAAAGACAAAGTTTGGGAAGTTTTTTGGTGTAATAATATGCCTCTAAGCCACATTCTATCCGTCTATTCACTTTGTTGTTGCTCCAAAAAGTGACGATTAAATAGAAAAGTTAAACTTTATTTTTTTAAATCACCAAACCCTTCCCCCCTCCCACATATATATTTAGAAGTTTTCTACTTTTAAACGAAACACCAACAACACATCGTATTTTAAATCCGATATAGAAAAGATGCCTTTTGATAATTATAATTATATGGAGATGTACAGAGGAAATACGATTATGGTACTTCAGTACTTGGAATTAAGGATTAGAATAATTGTCGTTCCAGAGACGTAAAGTGTTTTGGATGATTTAAATAAAAAAAATATTATTTTAACGCAATTGTCCTGAGTTCGTACAACTGTTCTATATATATACATATATATATATATATATATATATATATATATATATATATATATATATATATATATATATATATATATATATATATATATATATATATATATATATATATATATATATATATATATATATATATATATATATATATATATTTATATATGTATATATATATATATATATATATATATATATATATATATATATATATATATATATATATATATATATATATATATATACTTGAAATCCTCTTTTTTGCTCAGCAAAATGAATTCTATGAATTTGACTGTTAGACGCAAAAGTCACTGAATTATTATTCCCCAACATATAGTCCCGAGGCCGTCAGTAAAAACTGTTTTAGATGAATCAAAATTGACTTTGTTCGAATTGTGACCTAACTATTAAATGGGCACCCGCATATTTGAGCTAATCTGTAAGCTGCCTTTTCCACTTTTGCTCCACTGGCTGATTCCACTAAACCAAAAATGTTCGCTGAATTTAAAATCTTTAAATTTATATTGAACTGGAATTAAGACAGATTGAATGATAATTGTCATTCAGACAAAGCCTAAATATTCATTTTCACGCGGTCTTGCTACTCTAGGTGGTTGACTTATTGTGCTTTTTCTTAAATACATTGCCTGGGATTTCCAGCAAAGATTACTTTCTCGCCCATTATTGCTACTTCCTGATTCTTGTTTGCTGTTGAATATTATGCGCATTCGTTTATACTACTGTCCACAGATTATGCTCTGGATGCATCAAGAAATACTTCCGTATGATACTTTTGTTCCGGAATTTGTTTTCAACCTGCAGGTAATCAATTTATCAAGTAATTTATACCAGGTAGGCAACAGCATAATAGGTCGAATGAATTCCTATTCCTACTTTTCCGTATCAAAACTACTTTACCATTATTCCACGCATTGGAAAAAACCCTTTTTTTAGACATTAATTCATAAATCCAATGACACGGGATCCTATAATAGGCCAAGCACATTGTTTTCTTTGTTTACATAATACATAATCACAGATATCAGGTACCAAAGTGTAGAGTAAAGATTTTTTGGTGTCATCCCACCAAGTACGAAATAGATAGTGAGTTACTTTGATTTTTAACATTTATACTTTTAAAAGACTGAAGTCTATCGCTTTTCAATACAATTTCTATTGTCAAGCCCCACTACTATCACATTTTGCAATGACCACAAAATAACGATCTAATTTTTTAGAAAATTTGGCAATTCTCAAACGCATGGAATTTGTAAAATCATGTAACCCTGACAAAATAATTGATCTTCGTTTTTCTAGTAGAGACCATCCCGGCATATAAAAGTACTTTACGAAATATCATTTAAGATATTCCTTTCTGCCAATTTCTATTAGAACACCATCTTCTCAACTGATATATTTGTCTCTGCAGGATGATGTTTTCCGACAGTTTCGTTTTCACTTCCACGTAATTTGAGGACGAATTCTCTCTTCTAGCCATTAACTTAACAGTTGCAACTTTTGACGGTTCCCACTAAGTTTTCTTATTTTTCCGTTGTCTGGATAGGCGCCTGAATGGGCGCACTTTTCAAAGTATAAAAATTAGCATGGAAAAGTAAGGACGCACACAGCAGTAATGAACGGTTACAACTTACAACAGTTCAACTAGTAATCAGTAAAGAAGTGAAATAGTGAACTAGTGAAATATTAAGTACTCTAAAGTGAACCAATGAGATTGTAAAGAGCTGAAAAGCATTGTAATTTATAATTGAATAAATTGTGTGCTAATCAAATAGTTCAAGTGTTCTATTGCAAAATCCCTTATGAATCCTTTGAAGAGCCCGAAATTCGTAATAATTTGGTCCAATGATCGATAAACAATTGAAAAGAAAACAATTTTAGTGAAATTGAAACTATCAATTGCTAGGTGTCTGCGAAATATACAAACATCACTATACCTAATATTATTAAAAATCAATTTAAATCTCATAAATATATAATAAGCCTTCGAACGTCCCTCAACATCCAAAAAATGTTGAAACCTAAACCCATCAAAAAAGAAGAATTGGAAGAATACGTAATTTATAAGGCTACTAAAATGAATCCAGAAAATCTGCTAAACGACAAACTGTTGTGCCACTCAAACATATTCGACGACACAGCAATGAATAATTTTAATTTACACGGATGGGACAAACACCGCAGCAACAGTGGCGGATTTATACCACCTAAAAACCACACACCCGCCGCTTTCACATCCTTCATGCGGAATTATCGTTGGATATTATACTTCACATGAAGGTGACTACCCATATGGCTCTTTGTTCTACCTGTAGCGCCTCAATCTTAGATTGAGTTTGTCACCGCTTTCAAATCACGGCATGGTGATCTTGTCTTGGACACTCTTGTCTGCGTCATGTTTTCTGGTATTGAACGGTGCCCTAGGACAGCTGATAGTTCTTGTCGAATATTTTCCAACTGTGGGTATTAGAAACAAATGGGCTCCACATCTTCCTGTGTATCTTTGCAAGCAGGACAATCTGGAGTATCAATGCCCTTGAACCTGCACAGGTATGGACCGAAACAACCATGTCCCCTTAACAGTTGTGTCAGGTACCTATTTAGTAATTTTTCAATGCCTGGTATGAGACGGTAAGCCCAGCGACCGTTTTCCGAACAATCCTATCGTTTTGCCGTTCTATCATTGTTGAAGCGCGTTCTAGTGCTCTGCTTCCTGGTTGTACACGATTGGGGAACCATTTATTCCTCTCCCTCGCAAGAAGTTCGATTGGGATCATCATCGCAATAACGATAGATACTGTGCGGAAGCCATATATCACTCCTAGAGCACTTAGGCGGTACACCGATACCACTTTGCGTCTATGTGTTTCGAAGTCCATCGCATAATCCGAAATAGGCCATCCATAGAGAATGATGGAGGTTACGACGTTTGCCAGCAGCAAATGACGACACTGTCTCGACCTTTCAGTGTTGTGCATAATACGAGAGAGAGAGAGCTGCAGATACAGCGGCAGTTTTCCTGCTCACTATCCTTAAGTAAAACTGCTTCTGTTTTATGCCCAGCAAGTTCAAGTCCATTTGGCTACAACCAACTTTTTATAATTATGACTGTCAACCTACTTATCTCCATTATTTCATCTGTGGTTTTGGCAACCACTACGACTGCAACGTCGTCAGCAGAACCCATGATTTCCATCGCATACACGATATTCCACAGTAGCGGCCCCAATACAGATCCTTGGGGTACACCACCCAAAACATGGTATGTCTTCGCACCGTCATCCGTGTCATATGTCAGCACTCTATCATTAAAATAGTCTGTAATGATACTTCTTAGATACACTGGCACTTGTAATGAATGCAGTACATTTGGGATACAGCGCAATTTGACCGAGTTGAATGCGTTCTTAACAACCCGGGGTGACAACGGCACAGTACTTTTTTGAGCCTCCTTCCCATTTTTTTCCATCTGTTGCGTTCTTGGCTCTTTCAACGACGTGTTGGATCTAGACTGATGTAAGTTATGGTTTACAGTATTTATTAAGTTTTTTGAAGAATTTGTTGAATTTGGACTGGAATTGAATGATTTGAAATGACAGTCTCTGGAAATATGGCCAACTCGCTTACAAATATGACAAATTATAGCTGATCTTTGTATATGCATTGAAGAAACGGGTTTCCTGAACTTTAAAATAATTTCGTTTTCCAAAGATTTCGATATTGCTTCTGTGAGGGTTTCAAATAGATACGCTTTGAGTGCCAGTTTAAGCTCGTTTCTCAAACCTTCTTGAAAAGTACGAAGAGTTGTTCTACCATTAATTGCCAAAATCACGTCAATCTTAGCTTTATCTAGGCCTTCAGAACTAATGGTATTTAAATCGGATAATTGTTTTTCCACACAATTAGAATAGCTTTGCACAACTGTATGTTTGCATATGGCACTTGTCGTGAATTAAAATCTATCGGTATATAGTTAGTAAACCTTTTGATATGTAAAGTTAATATGCATTAAGCTTGATTCGCCAACGTTTTGTCCAGTTACAAACCGACTTGGGATTCTTCTGTATCATCGACTTTACTTCTAATCGCCATATTTGCTGTGTCATCTGCAATGGTGGTTATGATTCCTTCATTTGTGGTTGGTAAATCCCTGGTGTATAGTATATTCCTACAGGATTGGTGCTAAGACACTCCTCTGTGGGACACCGGCAGGGATTTTCTTTAGTTGGGAGTATTCATCCTCATATTTCAAATGAAAATAGTATTCTAGACCAGTGTGCCAAACTTTATCGAATGCTTAGACAACGGGAATTCTGTTCTAACGTTCTTTCAATTATGTTTATTATTCTATGCACCTGTTCAATTGTAGAATGCTATTCTCTGAATCCAAATTGATGTTGAGGAATTAGTTGTCGCTCCTCAATTATTCGCTTCAGTTTCTTTAGTAATAATTTTTCAAAATTTTTGACATAATTATTGGCAGCATAGAAATTGGCCTGTATCATTTTTATCATTGTGTGTAATCAAGTCGTACTTGTGAATTGACATTATATTTTCGTTGGCAGTTTGTTTTGGTAATGATTAGAAGGTTTCCTGGAAATACTCCGCAAACAGATCAGCCTTCTCTTTCATACCGTTTTAAGAGGAGGCACTTGCATTTGGGGTGTTTTGCGCCCTTTCGATGCCTTCCATTTTTAACTTCTTTAAGAAGAGATTTCAGACTGTTACAGAAATTGTTAAGAACTGTTTTGTTCTCCGGTGAACGATTAATTTCCTGGGTGGGGTTGGTTATTGATTTTAAATTAAATTGGTTGGGGCAAATTAACAAATTATACCAAACCATTGCTCCAATGTTATTTGTAATAAGACGAATTTTCAACTAAATATATTAATTCTGAAACTGCGTGGTGCGTCTTGTTCGCATATATGAATTCTCACCTGAATAATTTTGGCATAATCTGGACTACGGCACCTGGTTACTTATTAAGCCCCTTAATAGAAATTCAGCAGAATAGGATTATAAAGATTATTAAGGCTTACGGTTTTAAAAGTCATTACTGGCCCCTCACTGAGTCAACAATCTAGCTACGCCGTTTCGATACTGAGCTTGGTCTTAGACAATCTGAAGAAGCCAAGTCATCCTCTCTACACCACGGACCCATATATATTTTATAGCGAAAAGATCTTACTCATTGCCAGGGATGGGCATTTACGCGTCATCTATTAATTTCTACGTCGACTTATCGACCACTCGTCGACGATGACAACAATGTAGACAACGTCGAAAATGTAGGCAACCTCTAGAATGGTGATTTGTTGAACTAGTTCAAAACGACTGTGATCCAATTTTTGTACAGTGAATTTGATTTACTTTGATGGGATATAAAATTCTCGTACAAAAATTATATAAATAGAAAGCTTTCATAAATATTTCGGATTTCTGAATAATATCGAATCAATATATGAATCAATGGACTTTGCTGAGAAATTGTAGAAATCTAAAACTTTCCGAATGCTATATCTGGAAGTTAGCATTTCTGATTAAAATCGCACATAAGGTCGGGTATCGAGTACCCGGGGATCCGGATATTTTTCTGTTCTTTTAAATACTCGAATACCCGGGTATAATTCCGAAACATGCTTATCAATTATTCATACAAAGTTACCACGAAAGATCTGTCTGAACAGCTTTTAATACCTTTATATCCTAGTTAAAATAATAAGGGAATGCGGTGTTTGAAATGGCTGTATACACGAAATCAAATATTGAACAATTTAGAGATGCTGCTTATATAAAATGCTACATCAACAGCCAACGAACATGTATTTTTAGTGGCGAAAAATATATTTACATCAAATAAGAGTCAGTTTGTTTCCTATTCGTTAGTTCTTTCTCAGATTGATTTAAGTTTCATTAACTTATGTAATGTTAAACGCAAATGAGTTTAAGTTACTAACTTCTCTGCGATTTCTTCGCACACTTGCGATTTTGATAATTAACGGATTAACGGATTAGAATTTGATTGACAACGCCAACAATTTTCTCAAAATAATCAAGTATGGTGATATCCAAAATACCATTATTTAAAAGGTAACTACATCCAATTTATTCAGTTTGTGAAACTCGATGGAAATCTATCGCCAATAATTCTCTCGACGCCAATAATTCTTTCATAAAAGTTATGCCGGGTATAGTAAAGTTAATTTTTGACAAAAAATTTATAAATAAGAACTCAAAATGGATTAGCCAAAAAATGTCAGTCAGTATGACGCGTTCGTACCAGACGAATCTGAATTGTGGTTGTCGATAAATATGCCTGGCAACTCCAAAAACACGAACACGTGTTAAAAAGTCTGATGTGTGCATTACATGACTTTATTACACAAACGAGTCTAGACGGAGGATACATTTTCGTTGCTCACCAAATATTTTAGATTTTTCAAGAGACCATTGATGGCCAAAATCAATTTATATTATCTCGTTAAAATCGTATACTTAATTTAATTTTTACAGATAAAAACGCTATTCAATTAAAAATGTAATTTTTAATTTTTATAATTGATCAAATAAATGTATACCAATATATTGCTTATGAAAATACGTTTCATTTGATATATCACATGACGTACTTAAAATGTTGACCCATCATCCAGCATCTATGGTCCAAGTGATTTTATCCAGAACTTTTTTTCCTTTCAATCTTCAAAATCTCGACGAATTTTTTGTTTCAAATTCTTTTGTATGGTAATTCTTCAAAAAAAAAAATTTGTTACTTGGAATTTTATTTCACAAGTATTCGTGGAGTTTTGTAAATTGGATTAGAGGATACAAAGTTTGGTAAACAATCGCCTGGACCACAGATGCTGGATGATGGATTAAGATTATTAATTTGGATTATGTCATGTGATATATCAAATGAAACGTATTTTTATAAGCAATATATAATAGTGGTATTCATTTTTTTGATCAATTATAAAAATTATTGATTAAATATTAAAATTAAGATTTTAATGAGATAATATAAAAGAGATTAAGATTTTAACGACAGAATATAAAAAAGCGAAGAATTGTTTTGAATCATTCTTAGTGACATATAATTCATGTTCAATTGATATTTGAAATTAAATTCGAGGCAAAGGAATACAATTTACAGAAAAGAGATGACTATTTGGAGTGGAAGTTGTAATTTATCAGAATGTACATTTGGAGATGGGTTGGAAAAGGAGGAATTTGAAGTGGATAAAGTTGAATTATTATGTTTAGAAAATATTGAATTTAATTTGAAAAAATTTGAATTTAATTTCAAAATCAATTGAATATAAATTGGTGAAGTTTGAATTTGAATTGGATAAAATTGAATTGTGTTTGAAAAAAATTAGTTCGATTTGAAAAAGTTGAGTTTGAATTTGAAAAAAATTATTTTAATTTGAACATATGTCCTATATGTAGTTGAATTTGTTCGAACAAGATTAGGTTTGCAGTTTAGAGAATAGAATCTATAATCTAGGGTTTAGAGATAGCAAGTTGATGATTAAAATTGGGAGACAAGATTTTGGTGTTGAGTTAAGAACAATTAAATATGTTTTGGAAAAAGTTGAATTTGGATTTCATTTTGAAAAAGTTAAACTTGATTTGGAAAAAGTTGAGATTGATTTGAAAATACAAAACTAATTTATTTTGGAAGAGATTTAAAGTTAAAAATGTAATTTTAAAACTCCATACAAATACACAGAGAAGCCCAACCGGTTCTCGCCACTGGTAATAAGTGCGTCTATTTATAGACTCACTTCAAAATCCCAAAAACACATTTGAGATTCTGTTGGCCAGCGCTCGTAATTTTTTGATAGTTGGAATGGCAACTACATAAATAAATGCCCGTCTTCCCGAACTTTTCAATGTAAAATAAATGTGTGACCTTTGCAAACTTTTCAAAAACAGCCGAGCTAACTGCAACAATTCTTGACAGCCTGTTCTCAACTTTCACATAGCATTGAGACTGTGTCACTGTCATTCTACACAATCGTACACAACCACAAACTCTCTCGATTGATTGAGTTATAGGCCTGCCGGAAAACCAGGAATACCTGATGTGCGGGAATAATACTAATAGAATTATCCGCAGCAAATAAACCTTATCAGTGACTGATCGAGTCGTACGAAATCATCCTTGATAGTAACCAACCAGGCCATCCGCTAGAGGGATGATTCTATCCAATATAATGAATTATCGAATTTCAATATATTGAAAAATAAAATAAATTCCGGCCCCCATAGCAAATAAACAAACTTGTCGATAAAACTATATGTACGAGTATATTCAGTGACATGTAAAAAACTAACCAACAATATATATGTACAAATATGAACATGGTATACATGTATGTGTACATATACCAGTTACCACTCGTAAGATAAATGTACCAATACTTAATCTTAAATTTATTACTTTAAAAAAACATTTAATTTAATTTTATATCCATTTTATTGAATTTCAGATCGTATTTATTGTTGCTGCTTTTCAATGTGTAACACCAGAGTATATTCAACAGATACTGTTCGATTTTCATTTTTTTTTTCTTTAGAATTTTTGATTATCGACCAATGGCAGCCAAATTTTTTTATTTTATATTTTTTTTTATGTTCATCTCGAGTTCTAGTAAATTTCTTCTTTATGTTTCTGGAGACGCGGGAGGTTATCTGAAAAACATATAAAATTTCGATATAATAAATATCTAAATACATATATTTATAGAATTGAAATTGAATACATCCGGGAAATCTGTCCATGTTAAAATTCTGATACATACATACATATATACACCACCATTGGAATATATTAAACCGTTTTAATGATAAAACATAAAAAATCAATGATTTATAGATTTTGGATAAACAATAAAAACTTGGATAAAGCCAAAACATAAGAAAAAATTAATTTTATTTCTTTTCAGATTCAGGGTGTACCCTATAGCTATATAATAAAAAATACATTTCCTCCAACAACTTCTTATTCTTAAGGGTCCATCTCATCCGCATTCATATTTTATAACGTGCGATGCGAATTTTATTGATTTTTATGTCGTTTTTATTTTATCTTTTGGTGGAGTGCAAAAGATTAATAATGCTGCAGAGGAAAATCATTTCTTTTTTTGTTCTTAATTCAATTCACCGTTTTCACTGGAGATTATCACGAAACTGCGCCCTGTATAACTATTCATATTGCGCATATACCACAATCAATTTTAAGAAATAATCATATATTTAAAATAAATAAAGGTAGTTAGCGCCATCGATGGTCGATATACGGGTGATATACCGGTGATATTTTCCTTATTATCCTTGACAAAGATGTCATGGAAGACTACGATCGTTGTTCTCGCTTACAATACTTCTTCTTTCCTTGACTATATGGTAAGCCCATTTGATTTATTTCATGATACACGGTGCCGTTTGCCAATAAGTTTGGGAAAATTCAAAATCTTTTTAAACCGATGTATATGTCTGACCATATAAAGCTGATGATTATTTTTGAAACGGGTTCTGGCTGCGGTGTTCGCGTTCTGTTTATATCGAGTATTGGTCAAACTTTCTGAAATATAACCGACCAAAAATATCTTTCATGGTCCGTGTAAATCTTAATTCTTCATCGGTACTCCAAAATAACTTGTCCAATTGTTAATCACGGCGTCAACAATTATTGTAACCTGCTAATTGGGTATATGGAGTACATTTTTGGTCATTTGGTATAGTAGCCTATAAAAAGCACATATTTGTTACTACTTTCGGTAGTTTAATTCTGCATTCAGTAAAAAAATCTTACGTCCACGACGACTTCCTTTGTCTGCATTTCGGGCATCCGATGTTCGATCTGTTATTAGTAACTTTGTAGAAGTTCACTCAAATGTGTTATTTATTTTTCTGGATTCTTGAATTGTATGATTCTTAACTATTTAGATTGATTGATTTATGATTCTTTGTGCTCGTTATCCACCATCTGATGCATAAAGCGAAGATCTTGTCTTCAACGGTGTGAATTCCATTGGACGTTACCATGTCTGCCAAATATTTTACATTTGTTCTAAATAGTGACCGACTTTTATTTTCAGGTCGACAACCCGGACTGCAGCATCTTGTCTATTACAGAATATCGACTTGTATCTGCCATTTCGGCATGAGGTGTTTCACAGAGACCTGTTCACAAAACTATCCTGTTTTTAATTAGGACACTAATTGGTTACCTGCTTGATTACTAGTTCTTTCCCAATCATTATACAGGGTGTCCGCCTTGAAGGTATACTACTTTATTTTGCCGCCATTTTGGGAAACGTTAGTCTTGACAGTTCATATTTGGCAGTCGTGAAGTAGACATGTGGCAAACTTATTATGGAAAAATATTCGATAAACCAACGTGTTTTAATCGTTAAAACATTTTATCAAAATCAATCATCGATTACTGTGACGATGAGAAAGTTACGTGAAATTTTTGACGAGGCACATTTTCATTTGAATGGATATGTGAATAAACAGAATAGTCGGTTCTGGGTAATGGAAAACCCTCAAATTATTCATGAGTCACCTTTACATCCACTAAAAGTGACAGTCTGGTGTGCAATTTGGCCAGGAGGAATCATTGGACCTTACTTCTTTCAAAATGAAAACGGCGTAATGGTAACTGTGAATGGGGAGCGATATCGTGATATGATTGAAAACTTTTTTAAGTCACAACTGCATGCTTTGGGCTTGATTAACATGTGGTATCAACAAGACGGTGCCACATCGCATACAGCCAGGATTACAATGGAATTACTGCGAGACTTCTTTCCACAACAAGCTATTTCAAAAAATGTTGATGTTGATTGGCCTCCACGGTCGCCTGATTTGACTGCTCCGGACTTCTTTTTGTGGGGATATCTGTAAAGCAAGGCTTATGCAAACAAACCAGACACGCTTAAGCAACTCAAATAAAATATTCGTGATAAAATTAATGAAATACCGCGTGAAATGTGTGAGAATGTAATGAAAAATGTGCTCAAAAGGGCTTGCATTTGTGAGGCTAACAGAGGCGGACATTTATCTGATATTGTATTCCATACATAATTGCCAACATTAAATAAAACATTTATCAATATAAGATCCATTCTCTTTCATTTAATCAAAAATTATAAACAAACAAAGTAGTATACCTTCCCGGCGGGAATTATCGCGGTATAGCTCTCCTTTGCACAGCATACAAGTTACTGTCATACATTTTATTGGATAGAATCACTCCTCTGGCGGAGGGCTTGGTTGGTGACTATCAGGGAAGATTTCGTCCGAATCGATCAGTCACTGATCAGGTCTTTTCGCTGCGGATGATTCTATCTAAATATTATGAGACATCCATCTCCGTACATCAGGTTTTCCTGGATTTCCGGCAGGCCTACGACTCGATCAATCGAGAGAGTTTGTGGTCTGCCCTGGAATACCTAGGAATGCCAACAAAATTGGTACGACTGTGTAGGATGACAGTGACGCAGTCTCAATGCTGTGTTAAAGTTGAGAACAGGCTATCGACAATTTTTGCAGTTAACTCGGGTGTTCGGCAGGGAGATGCTCTGTCCCCGATACTCTTTAATCTCATGTTGGAGTACATCTTTCGTAAAACTGAAACACCTCAGCGCAACATCTTATATCGCCAGTCCAATCAAGTGCTTGCATATGCAGATGACATATGCGTGATTGGACTGAATAGCAACGGAGTGAAAGAAATACTTGATCCGCTTGTAGAGTTTTCAGCTTCTGTTGGACTCCAGATCAATGAGTCCAAAACGAAATACCTGATCTCTGGTTTTAGAGACAATGGCACACCAGATTTTAGTAGTGGCCACCACACGTTTGAGGGAGTGAGGAGGTTCAAATATTTGGGCTCTCTTATCACTCACGATAACAGTGTGGGTGAGGATATTAAAGTGCGGCTGGCAGCTGGCAGTCGTTCTTTATATCCTCTAAGGCCACTGCTAAAATCTAAACACTTATCAAGTGCCGTGAAGCTGAAGCTTTACAAAGCGTTGATCAGGCCCGTTGTTATGTTTGGATGTGAAAGTTGGGCGCTGACGGATGAGTACGAGAGATGGCTCCTTACATTTGAGAGAAGAATCATGCGTGTGATTTACGGCCCTAAACGCGAAATAGATGGTACATACCGAGCTCTGTACAATTTCGAGATCAGAGATCTGATGAAGATCCCCGATATTGTACATGAAGTAAGATCTCAGCGAGTACGCTGGCTCGGTCACGTTCTGCGTGCTGATCCGGAACGAATTGTGCAGCGATCTCTGAAAGGAGAGCCACCATATGGTAGGCGCAGAGGTCGTTGCAGGCGACGATGGCTCCACGATGTAGAGAACGACTTGGCCTCTTCAGATTGTCTAAGACAGTATGAAGACCAAGCTCAGGATCGAAACCGTTGGAGCCAGATTGTTGATTCAGTAAGGGGCCAGTAATGGCCTTTAACACTGTTATTATTATACCTTCCCGGCGGACACCCTGTATTTCGTTAGTTCATTCACTCATCCCAGAGTTATGTACATCCCGAAAGCTGGGAAGACTGATTATACCGATCCCACGGTATTTCACCGTATTAGTTTTTCGTCAACTTTTCTCAAAACTCTGGAAAGAATTGTTAGGGATCATCACTTATCTGACATCCCACTCAGTAGCACTCAACTTACAGAGTTAGGAAATCATGTAAAACTGCTCTGCATGAACTTGTTACGAGGATTGACAGATCGTTTAGTATTAAGGAGTCTCTTGTGGGCACTTTCCTCGATGTTGCGGCGTCCATCACTAAAGCCTGCTCAAATTTTGAAATTGACCAAACCATTGTTATTTGGATTGGATCTTTGCTGATGTCGCGCATTACTTTGGCCGAGCTGGACTCCCTTTCTATTTCGGTTAAAGTTACCAAAGCTTGCCACCAGGGAGGTGTTCTGTCACCTCTCCTGTGGCTTTTAGTTATTGACGAATTACTTGTAAAACTACCTATACAGCAATCTGGTTTCACTGCTCAGACTTATGCTAGGTGTATTTTGTTGAGAACAATTCAACTCCGACGGAGTTAATTTTTCTCAACAAAATAACTTTTTTTTGAGTTAATTTTTTTTTATGAGTTGGTAGTAGTTTTGAAAATAAGTTTTGAAAACAAATTCAAATAAATTTGCGGCGGTCGACTTTGGACGTAATGCATTAGTCGAATTGGTGACGCGACTTAATAACTGGTTCGGCTATTGGAAGTGTGATGGGGTTAGTGAACGGTTAATTCAAATAAGTTGATTTATATTTGAATTTCACTAATTTGTTTATTGTGGCAGTATCGAATATCGGTGAATACTGCTACAGTACTATCAGAATTAACGCAATGCGCTCTCCAAGTTGTAAAAATGTGGTGTCTAGCGAAAGGATTGTACGTTAATGCATCGAAAACTAGTCTGATAGTCTTCACCGTAGGAATACTGGAGAGCTGCCTCCTCCTTTCCTTTTTGAAGAAACGATCGCTAGATCCTACACAGTAAAGCATTTGGGTGTCATTGTGGACAGTAAACTCTCCTGGATATCTCATATTGAAATTAAACTGCAGAAGGTCACTTCCATTTTCTGGCAGTGTAGAAGAGCATTTAGGAAGTCGTGGAATCTGACCCCCGAAATGCTGATGTTTATTTACAAATCTCTAGCTTTACCTACGCTATCTTTTAATATTTGTGATTAGCTTTCCAGTAGCAGGCTGCTCGCATAAGGCTTCGTCTAGTGCATCGTTTCCAGATATAAGATCGTCAACTTAGAAATCATTGAGAGGGATTTTTGTTGAGATTTTAAAACTGTGGACTTCATATTTTGCCAACTGGTGTAAGATTTGCACCGCTAAATACATATACAAGTACTAAGTTTAAATTCATTTCGCCATGACTGGCTTTTGGTTTTTAATTTTGTTAATTGCTAAAATGCTATCTTACCTGTCATCTTTATCGTTTTTTTCGAGATCACCGTAATCATCTTTAATTCGGTAAAAGGAAGGTTCTGCTACTTCGTGTTCCAAATTTTCTTTTACCTGTGTGCATATACCTTCCGGAGATAGGCTGGTGATGTGCTGTCTTTCGCTACAAGAAGTAATTTTTTCGTCTCGTTGAAGGCATACTATGCGGTGTATTTTACCTATGCATAGAATTTTGTCATTCGAAATGCGTGATTCGAAATTCGATATCCAGGTAAAATATCTATTAAGTCGGCATCTAAAATTCAGAATTTTTCGAAGAGAAGTTGTAAGTTGATGAGCTGTTCTTCCCAGTATTTGTTTGGTTTTCGTTGTGGTCCATCTTTCTTGAAAATGCTTCTAATATTTATGATTAACTTTCCTACAGCAGTCTACTCGCATAAGGGTTTTACCGTGAAAACATTCTCCTTTGATTTTTTTTATTAAAAACGGTTGGAACCTACACAGGTTCCGCACTCAATGCCATAATGGGCCCATGGTGCAAACCTTGAGTAACTATCCTAACTCGCATAAGCGCACTGCAGTGTAGGCAGTTGTCCACTTCCTCCAGACAATCGTCACAAAGATCATCCTGAGCTAGTCCCATGCGTTGGAGATGAGCCTTGAGACGTCTATGGCCCGTAATAAGAGCAACCAGAATTCTGAGTTGGTTCTTTTTTAAGGATAACACATATTTAGTGACCCTCACGTTGGGTTCGATGATGAACCGTTTTGCCTTTCGACAGCTAGGCGTAGAACGCCACTTCTGCGTCAGTTCAAGTAAAGCGAACTTCTTAATAGCATCCTTACCACCGTTGAAGGAAAGAAAAATTGCTGGCTCGGGATCACAAAATAAACTGCGCGATCCAGCTTTCGCCAAAAAGTCAGCAACCTCATTTCCCACAACGCCACAATGAGCAGGCACCCACATGACCCTTACTCTCGAATTAGAGCAAAGGAGATTGATGAAGTGTTTGCACTCTTTGACTAGTTTGGATGTAGTCAAAGGGTTTTTAACGGTATTGAGCACGGCTTTACTATCTGTGCAGATAATAATATCCTTGCCTAAATTACTAAACTTATACGCCTCAGTTGCACTATGGGTAAGTGCAATGAATTCAGCTTGAAAAACCGTGCAGTGTTTGCCCAGACTACCCGAGAATCTGAGGCCATACTTTGGACAAAAGAAACCAAACCTTCTGAACGAGAGCCATCCGCAAAAATAAACTATCGACTCAGACAACTGTCTTGAAAAATCCTGAGAGATCCACAGTTCTCTCGAAGGGAAAGCAACGGAGAATGAATTGGTGAAGTTAAATTCGGGCAATCGCCTGTCAATCGAAATGCAGCAGAGTACGCCATACTAAGAATGTAAGACTGCAATTCGGGCAAGCATAGAATAGACTCCATAGCAAGAAGGGGGGTAGACGACATAGCCCCGGTTATAGCTCTACAGGCTGTCATCTGCCGTCAGTCCAGCCTTGCTACAGAAGACGTCAGTTTCACAACTGGCCACCATACAACTGCTGCATACGACAGTAAGGGTAAAAGTTGTGATTTGTAGATGAATAACATCATTTTTGGGGTCAGACCCAGAAATTGCCAAAGGTCCTTCTGCGTTGTCAAAATATAGCAATGGCCTTTTGGACTTTTAATCAAGGTGAAATTTCCAGGAGAGTTTACTATCTATAACAATAACGCCTAGGTGTTTTACGGGCTCTGTCCTTGTAATTGCTCTACCAAATAGAGTGGGGACAGATAAGTTAGCACTGTCTCTACGTCTGGAAAACACAACCAGATCAGTTTTCGAGGGATTGACGTACAACCCCTTTTCAAAACACCAAGCTTCTACCATATTAATGGTGTTCTGCGTCAGATCAGATAAGACGTTCAGGTATTTCCCAGAAACTGTCAAAACCAAATCATCCGCGTAGCTTTGCACGATGAACCCAGATCGCTGCAATTTAACAAGTAATTCATCGATAACCATGAGCCACAGCAAGGGTGAGAGTACTCCTCCTTGCGGACAGCCTTTGGCTACTTTTACAGACACTGATGAGCCATCTAACTCAGTCTCAATTATACGAGACTTGAGCATTGAGTCGATGAATCTAACAATGGTTTGAGTAATATTAAAATTGGTACACGCACTCGTGATCGAAGAAAACGAAGTGGTATCAAAAGCTCCCGCAATGTACAGGAAGGTACCTACAACAAACTCTTTGTAATTAAGTGATCTTGCGATTCTTGTAACGAGTTCATGTTGAGCAGTTTTGCACGACTTGCCAGCTCTGTAAGCATGTTGCATGTTACTGAAGTGGTGAGGTGGTTAAATAGTTATCTTTAATAAATCTTGCGATAATCCTCTCTAAAGCTTTAAGAAAAGTAGAGGTCAGACTAATAGGCCTAAAAGCCTTTGGATCATTATAATCCGACTTGCCAGCTTTACGTATGAATACTACTCTACTACGGTATACAGTGCTAAAAGCAACGAAGGCCTGGCACAGATTGAGCAAGTAAGTGCTGATGTGTAAAATACCGTGCTGTAATTCAGCAGGGAAAACGCCGTCCGGACCACTCGATTTGAAAGGTACAAATGAGAAAATACTCCAGCGTAAAACATCAGTAGTAATCAGCCTACGGACTATGTTCCAACCTGGAGTAGGCAACCAGATCCGAATCAACAACGTCACACCCAGGAAAGTGGACAGACAATATTAGCTCACCGACTTCCCGCCTGTACGAGTTAAGTTTGTCGGAAGGTAGGCGAAGATTATCGAGTTTGCAAGTATCATTCTTAGCCAGAGTTTTGCTAAGTCTGGCGGGAACAGATAAGCTATCAATTTCCTCACAGAAATTTTTCCACGCAGCCTTCTGCGCGGATCTTAGACTTTTTTTTATATGCTCTTTGAGCTACCAAGAATCGATTCCAATCAGAAATGAGATTCGTTTTTTTGGCTTCTTCTGGTTGTAAATAAGAGGGCACGATTTTTCAAAAGCAGTCGAGATTGCTTTCGTTAGTACAGTTGCCTGCAAATCAATATCTGAGATAGATCTGAACTGATTAGGCAAATCTAATAGTGAAACGAGCTCAGAGGAGAATGAATCCCAATTTGTTAGTTTCCTATTACGATATGGTTTAACCGGTGGTCTTTTAAAGTTAATATTAAAAGAGATGCACCTATGTTCAGAGGTGAGAATATCATCCGTCACTCTCCAATTTAGAATGAGGTCAACGATGGACATAGAGCACAAACTAATATCAATCACTTCTTTACGAACCGAGTTGATAAAGGTTGGCTCACAACCAACATTGAGAATCTCTAAATCAGAGGAGTAAATATAGTTGAACAGTGAGGCTCCTCTACTGTTGGTATTCGGGCTACCCCGATGAGCATTAGCGTCACAACCAATCACGAGAGGTAGATTATTGACCCTACACCACACTACAAGATTCACCAGTTCCTCTGAAGGAGGGGGCGAGGTGGAATCATAGGGTAAATAGGCTGATGGAATGACAAGTGATTAGCACCACCGCAAGATCAGCGGTGCTGCACTCATTAATAAGAGCGGCATCAATATCATTAGAAATATAAATGCACGCTCTTGGTTTAAAGGTGGACTTTAGGAAAATCCTGCCGAACTTCGAATCTAAACCAGAAACCGCGCCATTAATAAGGTACGGTTCTTGGATTAGACAAAAATGTGTATGCGATACAGCAAGCGGCCTCTTCAACTCATAAGTGGCTGACTTGCTATGTTGCAGATTGATCATCATGAAGACCAGCCGTGAACTAGGTTAGGATAGGTTAGGTTAGGTTGAGTGGTTGCTATCGCACACTTAGACCGGCTACGGCCCATTGTGATACCACAGAATCTACTTCCCTATAACCCCTATGAGAACCAGTTAGAGCTACTTATGTAGCGTGATAAGTCTCGCACCTTACAGTTTTCGAGATCCGAGAGGCAGTCCATTGAGAATTTACCCAAATAATCATGTCTTTTGTGTGCTAAAGCCGGGCAATGGCATAGGAGGTGGACTATCGTCTCTTCCTCCTCCTCGTCCCTACAGCTTCTGCAAAAGTCATTTGCATCCAGATGTAGCCTCCTCGCATGTTCTCCAAGTAGGCAGTGTCCTGTGAGTATCCCCACGATCGTTTTGAGTTCACGTCTTCGTAGGGAGATCAGTGTCCTAGAGCGTTTCCAGTCTAGCTTTGGCCAGACTTGCCTTGCTACCTTACATGAAAGGGTGTTCGTCCACCTTTCATTCGTTGAGGCTTCTGCCTCCTTTTTGAGCCCATTCTTGAGTGCATTGATGGGCCTCCCCAGTTTTGCCCTTTCCGGTAGCAGTTGGAGAGTTGTACCATGCCTCGCTAATTCGTCCGCCCTGCAGTTCCCCATGACGTCCGAGTGGCCGGGGACCCAGACAATCTGGATGTTGAAATGCTCGCTCATCTCATTTAGAGACAGGTGGCAACCCAACGCCACCCTAGACGACAGAGAAACCGAATCCAGCGATTTGATTGCCGCCTGACTGTCCACAAAAATTGCGATATCAGTCGAGGATACCACGTTATGCCTCAACCAATTCAGGACCTCCTCAATCGCTATTACCTCTGCCTGGTACACGCTGCAGTGATCAGGGAGACGAACTGATATAAATACTTCTAGTTTATCACAGAAGACTCCAGCTCCTACTTTACCGTTTAGCTTGGAGCCGTCCGTAAAGAACTGCAGTGCTTCCGTTTCCGCACCCAACCCGCCCCTCCAGGATTCTCTTGAGGGGCAGGAAGTTCGGAACCTTTTCTCGAAACACAAGGTTGGTGTGACATAGTCTAGATTCGCGAGTTCCTTCCTCCGCGATCTAATTATCGTCGAGTGTCCTGTCTGGAGACACTTCCACTGGGATATGGCTGATAGTCGGGTGGCCGTAATCGCCGCCACCTGCTTGCCATAAATATCGACGGGGGGAAGGTGAAGCATCACCTCCAAGGCGCGTGTCGGTGTTGTCCTCAGCGCCCCGCTTATCAGCATGCAGGCCGTTCTTTGCACCTTCTCGATCCCCTTCCTGTACGTTGCTTTATCAAGAGCTGGCCACCACACACTCACCCCATACATAAGCACAGGTCTTACTACGGCAGTGAATAGCCAGTGTACCAGATCCGGCTTCAGGCCCCATCTCTTATCGATGGCAGTCCTGCATGAGTACATTGCTATATTCGCCTTGTTAGCTCTTTCCATAATGTTGGGCTTCCAACTAAGCTTGCTGTCCAAGATTACTCCCAGAAATCTTGCCTTATCAGTAAAAGCTAGTCTCCTGCCGTTAAGGATAGGTGGATCTACTACCGGGATTTTGTATTTCCTAGTAAATAGTACCAGCTCAGTTTTGGACGAGCTAATTGCCAGTCCACATCTGATCGCCCACCTTGTAGTGATTAGGAGGGCATTTTGGATTACCTCCTTCACCGTGCTTAGATACTTCCCAGAGACAGCTAACGCTACGTCATCTGCATAATTAACTACCCTGATCCCTTCTCTCTCCAGCTCCAGCAGCAATCCATTGATTGCTATGTTCCAGAGAAGAGGAGACAGGACACCTCCCTGCGGGGTTCCCTTAACCACCCGCTTCCTGATAGTGGATTCCCCCAGCTCCGAGTTGATCATCCTGCATCCCAGCATGTGATTGATTAGCTCACCTACAGGGTAATCCACTCCTAGGAACGACAATCCCTCCAGAATTGCCTCCGTCTTAATATTGTTGAAGGCGCCCTCAATATCGAGGAACGCCACCATACAAAACTCTTGTGAGAATATCGATTTCTCAATTGTACTTACCAGGACGTGCAGGGCTGTGTCCACAGATTTCCCTTTACAATACTCATGCTGAGACTGAGCCCAGTCACAAGGATTTATTTTTGAGCGTATATAGATATCCATCAGTCTTTCCAAGGTTTTCAGTAGAAAGGATGATAGAGTTATGGGTCTTAAGTCCTTGGGGTAGCCATGTGAGCATTTACCCGCCTTCGGAATAAAGATCACTCTGACCTCTGCCCACCCCTTCGGAATACAGACCAGTTTTAGACACCCTTTGAAGATCACCTCCATCCATGGGAGAATAATCCTCGAGTTGTTCTGAATCTCCGCCGGGATAATACGGTCCGGACCAGCAGATTTATAAGGCTTAAAGCCTTCAAGAGCCCATAGGATCCGTTTTTTGGTTACGATATCCTCTATGTGCAGAGAATGTACATCCCGATGAGTGCTAGTCTCAGTCGAGTCGTCTGAGCTTCCCGGAAAGTGATTATCGATGAGAAGTCTCAAAGATTCCTCACTAGAAGCAGTCCAGGATCCATCCGGTCTAATTAAATAACTGGGACAGGTTGGATTAGTAGACAGTATCTTCCTGAGACGAGAGGTCTCGGAGACTTCCTCTATTTTATCACAGAAGAGTCTCCATGACCTCCTTTTTGCCTTCTTCAATACTTTTTTGTAAACTTTGAGGTCCTCCTTATAGGAGTCCCAGTCGTGAGCCTCCCTCGTGCTTTTGGCTCTGTTAAAGGCTCTTCTACACGCCTTCCGGAAGGTCCCCAGTTCCTTGGACCACCAAGCTGGCTTTTGCTTGCCCCTGGGCTTAACAATTGGGCAAGCAGCGTAGAAGGACTGATTGCAGGCTCTAGTGAGTGCGTCCACTATGCAGTTCAGTTCCTCCCGTGTCGCTGGTGGCTCCGGGACCTTCGGCGTTAATAAATCATTAAGCGTTTCCCCATACTTACTCCAGTTTGTCCTTCTAGGATTCCTAAAAGCTTTCCGGGTAACAGGGGAAACTTCAAGACTGAAAATTATATACCGATGGTCAGAGAAGGAGTGCTCCTCCGCCACTCTCCATTCCTTGACCCTAGGGTATATCATTTCTGAGGCAAAGGTTACGTCCAGAACCTCCTGCCGAATTTTAGTGATAAAAGTGGGTTCGTTCCCAATATTACACACCCACAGGTTGGTATTTAAAAGGTAATCAAAAAGTAACTCACCTCTTTCGTTGGTATCGGTGCTGCCCCAAATTGTATGATGCGCATTGACATCACATCCAAGGATCACCCCTATATTCCTTTTCTCTGCTTCGAGAACCAGGTCCCCCAGGTTATCCGGCGGAACCTGTTTGTCTCGATCCATATAGGCTGAGACCAGCCAAACTAGACTGCCGCCAAACTCCAAGCTGACGGCAGTTATGTCACCATTACTGTATTGTGAAAGTAGAAAACTATTTAAATTATTTTTTACAAGAATGCAGGATCTGATTTTCCCCGAATTTCCAGAGTATAAAAGGTTGTACCCCTTCATTCTAAGGCCACAGATCCTGTTACTATTTATCCAAGGTTCCTGGATAAAGACTACGTCCTCTCCTGATCCAGTCAGTCTGAGGAGTAGGGCGGCTGACGCTGCCTTCGTATGGTGCAGGTTAATTTGTGTGAACTTTAACATACACAAGTTGAGCCTACTTACCTATTATCACTCCCCGCTCCGCAGGCTAGTGCTTGACTGTTCCATTGGAGTCGCCGGTGTCCCCGTATCTCCTCCCACGGAACTTCCTTCCCGGATGCAGGCAGCCCCCTCGTCCCCCGAGTCCGACAAGTCTTCCTCGTCCGACGCTAGGGACAGGCGACTACCCATCTCCTCCTTAGCCGTGAACTAATAATATAATAATAAAAACCTACGGCCCTGAGATAACCCTGAAACGGATCCTCTCAAGGATCCTCTCCTTTGATAATTTCAGATATTTTTAATTTTCATTTGTACAATTGGCCTAGCTCAGTTCCATATAACATACTCCAGCAGATTAACCAAAACCAATTCCATTTACATTCAACTTGTGAAGTTTCATGATAATCGGTCAATGATTGGCCTAGTTCCATTCCAAATGGCCGTATTCCAAAACTTCATGAAAAAATAATTTTCCAATCCCATTTCCATTAAATAATTCGAATTCATTATAAGCGGTATTGTAGTTCCCATGTATTTTTTCTTTTTCGGTGATTTGTCCATTCCGGTGATTTGTCGTTTTTAGGTGAATATTCGTTTTCTGTGAATTGTCGTGCTACCCCTAGATTTGAATGCTAGAACCTTTAATTTGTAAAATATAAATAACTAGTTTATACAGATAACGCATTGATAATAAAAAAAACACAGATCTTCTTACATGGTTAGGATGGACAATGGATAAGAGCAGTTTTTCAAGCCTGAACGATTGGTCAAGGCCATTATAATTCATATACAATTATGTATTCATCTGCTACATTCATAAATTCAGCTAGAGCTTGAATCCATCGCAACATTTTGAGTTGTCGCAATAAGGGGTTAAAGTTAAACGGACGACAACGCGCTCTTGCTGGCAGGACATAAGCATAAATAATATTACAGTTTTTCACCTTCCATTCACACTATATATACTTAAATATTTGTCACATTTATTTGTATACAGCTTGCACCAAATTGAAAATCAATATTTAATATTTTTTTTATTATATACTTCACAATAGAAATCATCACAAAATATGTTATTATTATGGTATATATATGTATGTATATGTATTATTTTTTATGGTTATGTTCGGCACCAACAAAACACATAAATAAATGCGACTCAGACGATTTACAATCTTTGACGCAAATAATAATAACCATTGAATACGACGACGACGACGACAACGACGACAGCATAGTGAATATCATTTCGTAACGATATAAATTGTCGCAAATAAATTTCAGTCAGATCTCATAATATATAATGTATATTGTACGATATATGTATATATACAATACATAGACGATGTTCTTTTCAATTTCTTCGAACGAGAAATTTAATTTTGTTATGGCTTTAAATTATATGTAAGTATATATATAGCACAGTAAAGGATAGATTTTAAATTGTGACAGCTATTAAAAGTAAAATTGTGAGCGCATAAGCTAAATACGGTGTGGGAATATTGTGATCAAAATGACCCAACCGATAACGAATTTTTGGCTGGGGTTTGATTTTTTTTGTTAACAGACATAATTTGCCGTCATCTTAAATCCGTAAATAATAAGGCTCAGACAAATTAAAAGGGATGCTGAAATTAGTAACAGATTGTGTTTATTTTGCTTATGTTTTGTTTATAAATAGATTAGCAGCATATTTTTGTTACACCACAAAGTGACAACAACACCCTTTTTTTGCTACCCCAAAACAATTTTTGATTTTTATTTCGAGTATATCCATCTACACAAAGTTATGTACGGAATTTGAAGATTTTGGATGTTGCTTCGCTCGTTTTTATCATTTTGTTTAGAAATCAATTCTTTGAGTATGGGTATTGG
The DNA here is from genome assembly GCA_951394425.1 of Tipula unca. Classification (NCBI taxonomy): domain Eukaryota; kingdom Metazoa; phylum Arthropoda; class Insecta; order Diptera; family Tipulidae; genus Tipula; species Tipula unca. The sequence continues at coordinate 154,279,373 of OX596380.1, read as the reverse complement.
TCCAAAATAAGTAAATTCATAAGAAATTTTTTGTAATTTTATATCGGTCTTTGTATGTGCGAGATGAACATACATCAATGCTATTCGATTAAAGTGAAGCGTATCGTTCACATTTCAAAATCAATATTAGACTGCAAAAATCAATGACCTTACGTGAGTTGAATTCTTGATTAACGTGAGCTGAAAAAATGTTGTCTCTTGAGAATTTTAAATATAAGTTGTATTCGTCGTAATGACTGAGTTAAGACACTATTCTAATGGTTGTATTTGTATAAGCAAACCAGTAAAATCTATATGTCATAAATTTAGAAAAGTGTTAACTGGATCTTGAAATTAATAAAATTATTGAGAATTAAACAAGACAAGCGTTTGTAACGAAATGAATTTAGAGTTGAGCCTCCGGTTCTTTTCGTTGCAGAATTATCCATGACATTGTCTTTGGGCGGTCATTTTGCCGGCTAAGGCTCAGGGGAATGCGTGGGTTTTCCAAAGAAACGCCGTGGATCGTGAAAGACCGCAGGAAGGGAAAAGGAAGGGGTAGGGTACAACAGTCGAGACTAATTATTCACTCACGCTCCTAAGAACTTATACCTACCTTGAACTCATCATGTACTATTTATCTCATCCTGAAATATGAAACAAAGCGGAGCTCAGGAGAAGAGAAAACCATAACAACAAAAAAAATAACAATAATTTAAGGTAAATTACTCACAAAAAGCAAATTTATTAACGAATTCAATATATATAAAAATAGTGAAACTTTTTTTTTTAGAAAATAGAAAGAAAAATTAAAAGTTCAAAAGCGAACTTGATACAAAATAACGATAAAAAAAAAAAGAAAAAAAAAGGAAGTTCTTAGAATGTACCCAAATCACCAAAAAAAAATTAATATATATAAAAGAATTATTAATTTCAGATTATTGTTATAGTTAGTAAATAATAAAAAAAAACATAAAAATTCTTATCTTAACAGCAAACTACGTCGATGTTGAGCGATGATGTTGAGTGATGATCTCATTACGAGTTTTTTTTTATGTGTATATGTATTTATGTTCATACACATTTGTACTTTATGTACAAACATTTTTTTTTTTTTTTCTTTGCACTTCACAGATATCAAAATTTATCGGTAAATCAAAATTTATCAAATATCACTTACAGTTTATTTATTAATATTTTTTATTTTTTTTTATTTTATAGTTTCTAATACTCACTATATTTAAATTTTGATTTATTTTTGTTTTTTTTTCTATTTTTGCGCACTTATAATAATTTCACGTAATATACATATGCATTTGTATTTTTGAAATTATATGTTTATTTCTAGCACTGTATAATGGCACCTGCATAATTATATTGTTTTATGTATATATAAAAAAAAATGGCACCGTTTTAAATGGTCACTAATATTTTTTTCTCATTTGTTTTTATCATATGATAGTATCAATTTTGCGAACACATTTTATTTTATCAGTTTTAGTTTTGAAAACACATAGTTTTACGATATAACTGAAACTATTTTCATTTCACATGTCTATTCAATTCAATTGTTTAATGAAAATTCACTTTTTATTCACAGTTATAATATGTTTTACAAACAACTATCCTAACTCGAATAACAGTTTTTTTTTTATAATTATTTTTGTGACAAAAAAAAAAAATTAAAATTATTAATTAATTACTAACTAATTTTTTTTTTATAACTTATTATTTATATAATTAGTAAATAGTAAAAGTTTCCTTTTTTTTTTTTTTATTTTTATCTTTCTTTTTAATCAAAAAAAATTTACTCATTTATATCATTTATATTATTATTTATGATTTCTTTCTCTAATAATTTTTCCTTTTTTTTATTTTTTATTTTTAATCACCGTGCTAATCGCTTGTCTATACTAGAATGATCTATATCTTTTTTCTTTTTCATTGATTTCCCAATTGATTTATTTTATTTTTATTTTTTTTTATTTTCAACAGTTGGTACAGTTTCAAACTGGACCAAAATTATAATTTTTTTTTTTTTTAATAAATCGAAGGAATCACCAACCTTGTGTCGGCGCTATTCAGCGTCGTCACACGTTCATCAAATATTTTCGAAATTGGTTCGGCATATAACCATCTAATGGGAATCCAAAATTATTTTGGTGGGATTTTCAAATGGTTAGCAACAAATGTCACTCAATATTTTAGAACGAAAAATATGAGACTCAATCAAGCGAATGGGCGTATCCACCTCCCACTTTTGGGATGGACGTGCTGAGCAATAATTTCTTTACGTAATGGGACTTTAAAAAAAGGCATCATACAGCAATGATTGGAGGGCTTCAGGAAAGCATAGAAAAATTAGAAATGGATCGGTAAAAGCAAGATATGGCTCCGTATGGTTATACTGTTAATTCCTTGAGTCAATACAGTCACTGGAAAAGTGCCATAGAGGCCATATATGTCGTGAAACGTGCGGGATGTTTAATTCTCAAGGTTTTCGTGATTAATGGTCAACTATCGATTTGAAGATTTGGACTTACAGCGTGAAGCTTTATAAAAATGAAGCTTTATAAAAATATCAATGAAACGGGCTTTATTGGATAGAAAATTGTATGACATTAATGTTTAAATATGATTTCGGTCATGTGGCACTACGGCTAGCGCGTGCAAGGCGCAATCTAGAACACCAATTTTCAAATACTTTTCGCAGCATTTGCGCCCGTATTTCGCCAATAACTCTTCGAATGTTGATTTCCAGGTGTTCAATTGTCTCTGGTTTATCGACGTTGACAAGTGACTTTATATATAAGCCCAAACCAAATAATGCAATGGGGTTAAATCACACGATCTTGGTGACCAATTAATTGGACCATTACGCGAAACTATTCTTTCATCAAAAGTTTATTTGAGTAAATCAATTGTAGCGCGCGCTGCGTGGCACGTGGCTCCGTCCTGTTGGAACCACATGTCAGCAAGATTAATGCTAACTAATCGAGGTACAAAAAAAACTTTTAATCATGTCACTATACCGCTCACCATTGACAGTAACATTCTGACCATCATCGTTTTTGAAGACATATGGACCAATGACTCCGCCAGCCCATAAAGCACACCAAACAGTAATTTTCTGTGGATGTAATGGTGTTTCGACAAAAGCTTGTGGATTATCCTCACTCCAAATGAGACAATTCTGCTTATTTACGTACCCATTCAACCAAAAATGGGCTTCATCGGAGAACAAAATTTTGAATGAAAATTCAACATCAATATAAATTTTATTTTGTTTTAATTCCTGCACAAGTTGAATCTTGAAAGCTTTTAAGCCAAGATCCTTTCATAAAATCATCCATAAAGTGGAAGGACACCACCCCAATTATTGAGAACGGCGACGAATTGATTGATTTGGATCTTCTTCAATGCTTCCCTGTACAGCGGCTACAGCTTCTTCAGTGCGCACTGTTCGGCGTCTCACGGGATGCACATTATCACTAAGAGTAAACGTGGTCCGAAAACGATCTATTGTTGTTTGAATTAGCCGCTCTGAAGGACGATTATGTACGCCATAAAATGAACGAAGTGCGGTAAGTTTTACGAACAGAACAATTATTTTGATAAAAAAATTCAACAATTTACAAGCGTTGCTTTAATGTAAGTCTATCCATAATGAAATGTCAAACCAAACTAAACAAAAAGCAAGTATCAGCTGTAAAATGGGTTGTCAAATAGAGCAGTGTTGCCAACTCAAAGTCATAAGCGGTACTTCAAACATTGACAAAATGTTTTCCCGCAAGCTTGTGGTGTCATTGAGTGCGTTACCAATAGTTAGTACCATAATTGATTAAACCCGTTTACTACTTTAATTTGCTAAGTTCACTAGACCAAGTGATCTCGTTCAATGGTGTCTTCATTCTATGACAGAGTTTTCTATCATATCTTATTTCCGTGTTTAGTGGCATAAATTTGTATTTCTTTTTTGATGTACTCCATCCGTAGGTCCCTGCGCGGGTCTTCATTTCTTATATACCATGAAACATTTACGATGCTACGAAGAACCTTGTTTTGAAACGTTTGTATCATTTTGGCGTTTGTGAATTGTTAGATCAAAGCCTATATGGTAGGCCTTTTGATATGTAAAGATATTAAGGCTTGATTTGTCAACGTTTTGTCCAGTTATACAAACCGCATTGGTAATCTTCCGGAATTTGCTCGTTGCATCGGCGACATTATATAATTGCTGTGTCATCTGGAAAGGTGGCTGTGATTCCTTCCAGAGCCTTTTCAATAATATTTGTGATTTGCCGTACTTTTGGAATAAGATTTCTCTTATTTCGATTATATATAGGTTTTAACCTCTATAATAACAGCTGCTCGAACAGTTTTGAAATTATCGGTATAGTAATGAGATTGGTCTGTATGTCGTTACTACACGCGGTGGTTTTTCTGAAACCTTCAGCCACTATCCATAGTTGCGATACATACTTAAGCCTATGATGCATTACTGAAATAGTAAGTTTTCTAGGCTTTTCTTCGACGTTCTTTCAGTTTGACCTGTTACTAAATTATATCGAGGAGCTGGATATCGATATGATTTTTGAATTTCTTTACTTCAGCTGATCAGATTAAGACAATTTCTTTATAAAATTGAACATGGTCGCCGTATGTTCACTTCTTCATGCCTTCCCGTCTCATTTTCGGTTGAAATATGCTTTCTAGATGCTCAGTGAATCTTATTATTTTTTTGTTCGTTGTTTCTGGTCCAACCCTCATCCGCATTTCTTATAGGTAGAGTCTGCATGACAGGCCCCTTAAGGTTCATAGTTGCCTGCCAACGAGAATATTCCGTGGTTTTATCATTTATTTGTACCTTCAGGTACTCACTGACAGATTCATTCTTCAGATGTTTGATTTCAACTCTTAAGTAACTTATGGTGAGATGGTTTAGTCTAGTTTTGTTAATCAAATGTGGGATCGTCTCAGGATCAGTAGACCAATAGGTTGGTTTCTCTGCAGAGATTAGTTAACATTGGTATTCTTCCATTATATTCAGCAATTCTTTTTCTTTTGTGGTTGTTAATCCAGAACCCCAATAAGTATGTTTTGCATTGAAGAATCGCCTTCCAACATATTTGAATAATAATTTGTGTTAATAGCATATTTTGGTGCACTATTACTACTGTTAGTTTATATATAGTTGTAGGTTTTGATGTTAACTAATATAGCTTGTATTTGATAAATAGTGTGGTATACTCTGTAGCCTCTTAACTTTTATTTACATATAGGATGGCTATAGTAATGCACTCCGTTTGCATTCCATAACATAATTTATAGGCTGTGAGACATTTAACTTTGATTTGGTGACTTGGTTTTTCATTACTATGTTCTACTTTTCAACTCTTTTGTTAATGGCCAGTAATAGTTAATTTATTTCTGTCAATATACACTTTAGGGTTGGATTAATACATATCATTATTTTTTGTGAATTTGCGAGTTTATGATTGCTGCCACTTGTGCGAATGTCATGTAGCGGCCAGATGCGTGATTAGCAACCTTACACTACCAATATTATGAACGGCTTCCTTGTTGATTGTTCGTTGATTTATAATTTTTGTTTTGCTCATACTGTTGTCTGTGATGATTTATTTTTTTTGCAATTCTTTAGCTACCATGCTACTTGCTGGGTGGGCTTTTCCACCCAAATTTAACACCCTTCATAAAGGTCAAATAAACAGGAATTTGTTTTAAACTATCTGATAGCTGATTATAAATTTTAGGCGCCACAGAGCTAAAAAATTGTTTAAAATGCTCCTTTCTTGGTGGTGGGCAATTAACGTAGTTTGCATTACGTAATGTATAGTTAGTTACTTTTAAATTCCTGTGACCACTACGTAAAATAAATATTTTTAAAACTTTATAAATGTATAAATGTCTTAACGGAAGAATGTTTAAATTTCTAAATAAAGGTAGGGTAGAAGTTAATCGTGGTTTGCAACATATCGTTCTCATTATAAAATTTTGTGCAACTATTAGGGCCTTCAAATTGGAATAGTAAATTCCACCCCAACAAGTTAAGCCATACTGAAGTTTTGACTGCACAATGCCAAAACACACTTATCTAAGTACGGGTTTAGGACATATATCACGTAGAAGGTACAATTTTCTATTACATGTTAACAAATAATTTTGTAACGACTTAACATGACTCTTAAAACTAAAACGCTTATCGCTCGTGACTCCTAAGTATTTAAACGACTCAACTACATCTAAAACTTTACAATAGTCTGAACATGTAATACTATTATTTAAACAGTCTGAGGAATGATATACAACATCAGTTGGATTAGACACGACTCCAGATAATTTACTATATAGAATATTCGATTTAGAACTGAGAACCATGTAGTGTAGGTCAAACCAGCGTCTCAGAATTCGAAGATCTTTATTAATCTTCTGGACATTAGTATCACTATCCCTGGAGCTATATACCATCGCTACATCATCAGCAAAACCAACTGAATGCCCATCTAACTTTAGTTCGAAAAAAGAATTAATATAGATCAAGAATAAGATAGGTCCTAAGACTGATCCCTGTGGCACTCCACACTTAATTTTTCTAAATTCCAATACAATTCCCAATTTTTACCGCCTGCTGTCTGTCAGAAAGGTAAGACAGAAACGATTCGTTTGCAATGCCGCGTATCCCTGCTATCTAGCTTCAATAATAATAAATTGTGATCAACAGTGTCGAACGCTTTTGTAACATCTATAAAATTTACTGCAGCAGATTCATTGTTATTTTGTGAGCTCTAGCAGAGCATCTTCAGTACTTTTACCAACTCTGAAACCAAATTGGCTATTTGAAAAAAAATTGAATTTTGCCAAAAAGGAAAGTAATCTTTTTTTAATTATTTTTTCAAATAGTTTAGAAAAAACGGAAAGCAGAAAAATTGGTCGATAGTTACCCAAACTAAGTGTATCTCCCTTTTTATGTAGTGGTATGACCACAGCTTTCTTTAAGACATCAGGAAAAACACTGGTTGACATACTATGATTAAAAATATAACTAAGAACAGATGATATAAGCGGTCCAACATAATTGATCAGAGAGTAACTTATTTTATCATATACGCATGCTAATGAATTATTTAACGAATTAATGGTATCAAGTACCTCACAGCTGTCACTGGATTAAAGAAAAAAGTTTTCTCTTGTGTCTTTTTGAATAAATACTGGGATTCTTCTAATGCCGCTTGATTTGCACACGGAATAGTCTTTCAGAATAATAATAATCAGAATCTTTAAGATCTTCAGCAATGTTGGCAAAATATTTATTAAATTCATTTGCAATATTTACTTCATCATTTAGAATATTATTATTATGAGATCTGAAGGTTTCAAAAATAGCTTTCTCGCACTATTTCCATTTACAAGACGCCAATGAGATTTCACATCGTTTTTACAGTTATTAAAACGTTGGTAATAATAAAGTTCTTTTTCTATAGGAATTGCTTCACTTATTTTACTCTCTAACTTCTTTACTCTATCAATTAATTTAATATCTCTGGGATGTTTACGTAGAGCTTTTAAGAGTTTATTTTTCAAATTAATCGTTTTGGACAAAGAAATCGAATTCCAAGCGCGATTTTTTTTAGTTTTTTGCTTGTGAGAACGTTAAACTATAGATATAGAACAGTATGTAATGTGAGTTGACAAAATATGAAGGAAACTGTTGTATTTTTTTGCATAAAAACATGAGACCAATTTTCCCTACTCAAAACCTCATTTAACTTAGACTGATCAATCACTTGCCTAGAATGGATATTAGTTTGTCTATTCACAATTTTTAAGGTTATTTTTTGTGATTTCAAGCGACAACATACAATGGTCAGATAATTTATAATCTAAAACCTCCGCATTTGTAACCAGATTGGAGTTAACATTAGTTCTACAAAAACTTGATCAATAGTGCGGTTGAAGTAGTATCAGTAACTCTAGTGAACTCTTGGACTAGCGAAGTCAACCCAAAGGAAGACATCATTTGAAGATATACACTAACATTAGGATTTGTAAGATTACACTCTGAAATATCAATATTTAAATCACCCATAATAATAAGATTTTTATTTCTGATACCATTAAGATAAATCGAAAATTCATCAACAAACTCCAAGATTGAACAGAAGTGAAAACGATATACGCAAACCACACAAAAACTCTCAGAGTCGATTAAAATATTTAACGTCAAAACGTCAGCAGTTTTTAATGTTTTAGTAACAAAATTGAAATTTAGACCAGATTTCACATAGCCAATTATACCTCCGGATGAGTAAGAATTGTTACAGCAATCAGCCAAATTAAAATTAGGAATCTTATAACTAGAAACCTCATTACTTCCAATCCATATCTCTGAGAAAAATATAATATCCGGCAGGTTGCAGGGATATAAATTAAGATGTGCAAATATTTTATCACTATTTTTTCGTAAGCTACGGGAATTTTGGTGGATTATCCACAAGGTACTTTCATCTTTGGATATAGAGGAATTTTTTTTTGATGAGAGATTTACCATTTGATCGTGATGTATACAACAGACATTTAAAATTTTAGTTATTTAATTTATAAATTGAGCAGGTCTTCTTTGTCCTTGATTTCTAGTCTCTCACTCCCATCAATTTTTCTTATGAAAATTTTAGAATTACGTACCCAAAGATGTTTATACTTTTTTTCCAGTTGCAAGATTTTAGCCTGATAGTATAATTCCCGCATTTTGAAACTCAATGACCCGTTGATGAATATAGGCTTACTCGCAAAACTTTGAAAACCGCATGCTGTCCCCTTAAGATTTCTTTTCAACAAGGTTTTGTTGTGCTTTCTTGTTATTTGGATTGGGTGGTGTAAGTGTATGGTTCAGCCTTCCTTTTTTTATATCTGACCCTTATCCACTCGGTTTCTTTAGCTAATCTCTCTTCGTCCGTAGAGCAATTCATATATAGGTTCAGTTTGTTTTTGCGTTTCGACCGTATTTTCATTCTCAAATTTGCAAATTGATTGCTCTTAATTGAGTGTTTTAGTGGACAATAAACTATAGATATGTTTCATTTGCCTGTCGGCGTTCCGTACAGCCAATTTAAGATCATTCATTTTTAAATTGCATAAATTAGTTCATGGTTTCGGGGTTTCTCTTAATTGCTTCCGCGTATGAGATGTTTGGGTTTATGGTGGCAGATGTTTCTCTCGAATTGTATTAATTTTTATATAACTGGTTGCGAGCTTGTTGTTCCTTATTAATTTGTTCATTAACTCTTTTGTACACCACACATCCTCTATAATTAGCATTGCGATTTTCACCGCAGTTTTTCATGCCGAATTTATTTTATCTTGGTCGCACTTTTAATGTAAATTTCCACACACAGTTGAGAGTTTATAGTAGTCTGGTGAATGTCCCATTTTATGATAGTTTCGGTGCATTGAACTGAGTTCCGTGTATACTACAACTTTTCGGTTTAACAAATTCGTTAAATTATGAATTTTATGTTTTTCATTTCAAACTTAGGATTGAGCATTTTTGAGAACAAGTATCGTGAAAATGTATGTATACATGTTCTCAAAAGTGCTGTTTTTCTTTAGAATATACCCAACCCTATTTAAAACCATCGTTCAATAAAATGGCCGCTGATCAGAAACACCAGGAAAATTAAAGAAATGTCGATACATTTGGTTTCTACTGTAATATGTCGAATTGCATCTATATGCACCACTTAAATATGAAAACTTTGAAAATTTTAGCTTTATAAGTTAAGGTTGGAACTATGTTCAAACATTTTCATAAACTTTTAAAAAGTAATGACATACCAAATTAAATACAATTTTCCTAATTTTGCCAAACATGGCAAATGTAACGTTTTATTTGCTGGGATGGGCGAGGTAGATTACGCCGTGTAACCTACGCGGTTGTCGACACGTAAAATATTACGTTGATTACTTGGCAAGGTTATTGGTCAACGTCGACAATTAAGGCAATGTCGACAAGCTCTATTTGGGAGATTTTAGCGATTTGAAATAAAATGCGCTATAGGCAGCAATATTGTTCTATTTAGAACGCATATTTTCAGCAACCTTATCGCATCCGCCATTCTTCTTCCGCATTTATTTCATTATTGCCAAATATTTTTAGATAGATTGAACACCGGTGGTTTCAGCTTTTTTTGAGAAAACATTGAATTGATTAGATGAATGGAACACATATACAAAAATGTGTGTGCTAATGTAATGTTTGCCTCACACCAATATTAGTAACTTTTGGTTGTTAGAATATTTTATAGCAAAATGTCATTCATTGCGTTAGTAAACGACTAGTAGATTGATCCGATTTATCAAATTCAATATTTTAATTGTATTTCATGCAAATTTAAAGAAAACCCCGCCATCTCTTCGAATCAAATTGAAGCATTTGTCTATATTTATTCTACATAGAAACCAAACATCAAAATCGAACATATAAGTAAATAAAATAAATTTTGTAGATTTTGTTGTTACGCTGTACAATTTTTAACTATAATACTTTGGTATAAAAAATTAAAATAAATGAATTTGCCACCTGCTAACTGTTTCAAATCCACGTAAGTTTTGTCATCCATCAAAACACACCCACTGAATTTTGTTAAAATTTGTTGATAGAGCAGTATGGCTTGGTTTTAGCGCCTGGACGATTTGACTTTTAAATAACACGGTAGCTTTTATAGCCTCTGAACTCGAATCCGTCTTACCATCGAGCGGAACGTATTAAATTTTATGGCACGGTCTTAGTCATAGGGATCACCGGATTATTTTTCATATGGAAGTAATAACTTTCTTGTAAAGATTTTTATCATAGTTGTGTCATGTTTCCCCGCTCTTTCTATACGCTGAGACCTTCTTTATACTATTATAAATAAATATATCTAATAATGAAGGCGCTAAAGCTCACTATTAATTCGGAAAACATTAAGGATTTGGTAAAATACAGAAGATATCAAAAATATTTTTAAAGCTGAAATTTCAATCAAAATTGATACAGCAACGCGTCTTGGGAGCATCATAATTGGCATAAACGCTCAGTTTATTCGAAAGACCAATTATACTTGGCATCGTAAACATCCGCGAGGCTATTGATCGCCAAACAACAAATACAATAATTGACTTAAGCCAAATTTATACAGTGACATCTAACAACGGGTGAAACATTTAACATAAAAGCGGTGAAACTACTTCAAAATGAATTGGATATTTCTAAGGTGGATGAAGATGAAGACGAAGATATAGCAATTTCGTCCTTTGACAAGACAATGGAGAGGAATGACTAAAAATGCCCACTAGTTTACATTCAAATGTAAAGCATTGTAAATGTGTGGCTCATACTTATCAGTTGGCAGTATCGAATACTCTTAGTTTTGTTCCATTCATAAAAAAGTCAATAGATAAATGCAGAACAGGGATGGGCATTTACGCGTCATCTAATATTTTCTACGTCGACGTGTCGACAACCCGTAGACAACGTCGACAACAATTCCTTGAGTGATTTTGTGAATTAGTTCTAAACCACGGTGACAACGATAAATGCCACAACGATATAAGTTGTTTTAAAATAGTATAAAGGTGGTGTCAGTGTAGAAAGAGCAGCTCATAAAAATCGGAAAAAAACTGCACAATTATGATTAAAAAAAATATACAAGAAGATTATAACTTACAATAAAATTAATTAGGAGATCTCTGATGGTAACCCGAATTCGAGTTCAGGAAGGCTATGAGCTACTGAGTTATTAAAAAATCAAATCGTTCAGATAAACAGAACTTGTTGGAAGACGAATCGTACATAAAATTGGATATGAAACAGGTTAGCAGGTCAAAATTTGAATCTTGCCAAAAATAGTGACAATGCGCTCTCGCTAAATATAAGCACATCAACCTAGATAAATTTGCAAAAAGAGTTAAGATGGCAAGCGTTTCACAGTTGTCGAGTTATAGTTGTCTTTGTGAAATTCGCGAATTCATTGTAAGCAATTCATAGCGAACCGTGATGGCAAATCAGCGCGGCAAATGGATATAAATGAGATTTTTTGATATAAATGAGATTTTAAAGGAATGAAAAATGACCAACTTGAACTGGACATATAGCCAACTTGAATATGGCCAACTTGAATAGACAGAAACCGATAGAAACCGGATTTAAAAATGAATTTTGAGAGTATTCGATAACCGATTATGATGTCATTCGACATGTTCGGTTGAAATGAAAATTCTAACATGATTATTGAGATAAGTTTTTGAATATGAATTAGAATAATTTTGGGATGTGGCTTTCACTGAGGAAGATAAAATTTCTTCACTTATAAAAAAATATTCATTCGCTTAACAAAATATGTCCTCTTAGTGAAAATTGGTCAAATTAGTGTAATATAATACATATTATCTGGGAGAGATTTGTCTTCAATTAAAAAAATACATTTTTAAATTTACCTTAAATTATAACATTTACAGAAATAGCCTAGTTTCCTTCCAGTTGGCTGTATTCCACAATATGGTACAAAAATAATTTTAAATTCACCACAGTTAATAATGTTCTAGAAATCTACCCAAAAATCAATTTATAATCCCATTTCTATCCAACATTACGGATTCCTATTTCCCGTCTCCCGTGATTTTTTTTTGGTATTTCCCAGGAGTTGTTTTAAAAATTAGTTTCATTTAAACAACTATCAAAATACAAAAGTCATGCATTTGAATTATTTCGAGTTGAAATGCGCCCAAATTCGTTGAAAACACCGGAGAAATGGCAAAAACAATAAAATAAAGTTTTATGTTACAAAGGAATTTCTACAAGCGGATTAAGACGGCATCTAGAAAGTGTGCACAACGTCGATCCAAACGAACGTAAAGGCGACTGCAATATTACAGGCTGTAGTAGTATTTTGGAATCCCCAAATCAGTAGAAAAATTTGGTAAAATTGAGCAGTGGTCTAGCCCTGTTATATCTTTTATGAAACGACAATCCATGTTGGAAATTCCTGCGAGACTTGCTCCTGCTGATGGTTTTCGATTCACGGCATTTGTAAAAGTAAATTAATTCGTGAATCATAAAGTGCTCGGGACTATATTTTGCCGAGAGGCAACCGCATCGGGTGATGAATCTTATATATTAGTTTTATGATTTGACAAAACAGGAAATAATTGAAACCATAAAGTCTAAAGACGAGTGTAAGAAATCATCGATATTAAATTATTAACCAGACGATATTAGTGATAGTGATCACGAATAAGAATACTTAAATGAAGATTGCTCTGAAACCGATGATGATTGTTGAACAACCAAAACAAGCCAAAATGCACATTCGAAATGACTTGAGTGAAACATTGTAAAAAAATTTAAATTTTCACCAGTGCGAAACACAATTTTGCAACTTTTGAACACTATCGACGCAATTCGTGCAGCATTAATTGATTTGGAATCTAATCTATTAATTAAATCTAATATCAAAGTCGTATGTGATTTGCACATTGCTTTAAAACCCGTCGAATAAAAACGAAATTTCAAATTAGATTTTAGATGTTTTATTAGCGTCGGTATTTCGATCTTATCTGGTTGCTGAAATTTCTACATACTCTGAATTTGAATCATGAAACCGGAACGGAACAACCACTGATATATTCGTTAAAAACATCAGTTACTAAATTTGCACGGAATGTTATGGACAGATTATTTATTGTGGACAATACAACGGAATTGAACTCAGGTAAAACAGAGCAAATGAGTGTTTGGCAACAGCAGGTGACGAGCAAGGAAACCGGTAAAGTACAGAAATATCGAATTTAAAGGAAATGCTGGCGGCAACGATTACAGCTTCGATGATGTCTTAACCTGCTTTTTGTCACGTTCTCCAAAAGAGTACTCTACAAAAAGAAATTCAAATTTACGAAACTACCGGTAACACTACAATATTTGTTTTTAAATAAACTTTTAGATTGTTCATTATTCAGCAATCATCTATAGAAAGCGAACGGGCGTTTTCATCGTCAGAGAATTTTTGTATTAAAAAAAACGATTGCTTATTAAATAGTATTGACTGTTACTGACTGTAAAAATCACACTAGGCATTATATATCCCGGGAATTCCCGGAATCCTGGGAATAAGATTTCAAAATTCTCTACATTATCGACGTTGACTATGTTGTCGACGAGACGTCGACGTAGAAAATATTAGATGACGCGTACACGCCCATCCCTGTTTATTTGTTCATTTAACGAAAAAATTCATTTCAGGTGACAACAACTTTTCAAATGACTTTAGGGGAATACATAAATGTTTGTCACTTCAAACGATGACTGCGTCGCGTCAGTCGACTAATGGAATACTCAAAATTTATCTGTCGGTACAAGCAAGTGACAGGTGACACGATTAAGGGAATAGACATGCATGTTTTTTAGAATTGTCACTGTTGGTATTTTGATCGATATTTAGTTGCCATAATTATATATAGATGTTTTTCAGCCTTTTGAAAAATACCACTTTTCGTAAATTCAAGATAATAAAACCAAATTTAAATATATAAGAAATATTCGTGTTCAAAGTTTTTACGAAACCACTCGTAAAATTATGTTTTTAACAACTCTATCTCTGTATATACGTTTTATGTTCCTGATAACCGCACAATACTTCAAAAATGTTTCGTGCTTTTATCAAAGAAGCAAGAAGCAACATAAACCCCTAAAAAAAAATTAAACTTTGGTTGCTTATAATACCCATAAGTGCTCGGTACATTGAACAAAAAAAAAGAAAACAATTTCGTTTGTATTTTGAAAAATATTAATCATGAACAGAACGTCTAACCACAAATCCATTTAGGCAACTCGTTTTAATGTTTAAAAATATTTTTTTTAATTAACACTTTAATTAAAAACAAAACAAAAAACTGTATTTCCTAATTAAACAATATTTTTGTTTATATATTATGTATCTGAATATTTTTATTAACAACAAAAACTTTCGTACGAAAAATATCAAATATTAACGATTCAAAACCAAAAAAAAAAAAAACAAGCCCATGATGAAAACCCATAAAAGTTTCGAACTTTTTATGTACATATATTACGGAAATTCAATATAAGTATTGTATACAGTGGGTGGTGAAGGGTTACGATTTTTATTTTTCATTTCATTTCGGAAATAAAAATAAAATTCAATTTTTCAAAAGCTTTTTTACATTCAATCAGACTACATAATGTACGGTTGAATATTATAAATATCTAATTCAAGAACTTCATACATATGTACTATGTTTAGATGCAGTATATGAATATGAAAAAATTATTACATTTATGTACTCAACGTTATGCAAACAGAAAATCTATTTGCTTACATATGTATATGTTCATACGAAAATAACATTATTTTGTTTGGAAATTCAAATGCATATACGAGTATATGTACAATCAGGGATGGGCGTTTACGCGTCAACTATTATTTTCTACATAGTAATAGTTTTATAGAATGTCCATCAATGCATTAAAATCTCTTTTCAAAAAGAGCGGAATTTAAAACTAATCGTGCTCAAATACCATAAACCTACTCCAGCGTCATGTTTATCCATTACAAAATTATTAAATTGACCCAAAACAACGATATATAGAGTGGGGCCTTCTTTATAACGGTGGAACGGTATAGAGCAGCTCGCAGAAAAATTGAAAAAAAACGGCACTCAAAAAATCAGACAAAAAGGTTATACCTCAAATCAGACAAAAAGGTCGACCTTCATTAAAAATAATCCGGAGAACTTTAACTATAACCGTGCCATAAAATTTAACATACCCCACTCCATGGCAAAACGAATTCGAGTTCAGGAAGGCTATACGTGTTACCAAGTTATTAAAAAGCCAAATCGCTCAAATTTCAACAACTTTCCTATTATTGTATACACAAACAATACTCAGAGTTTTTCAAGTGTCTGGTGAAAAGATTCGTAATAGGTGGAGACTTCAATGCGAAAAATATTAACTGGGGTTCTATATTAAGTACAACTGATGGAAAAGAATTACTGATTTCCATTAAAGAAAATGGATTTGAATCCATTTCAAGTGGAAAACCAACATATTCGCCAACTGACCCAGGAAAAATATCTCACCTGATCGATTGTTTTATAACCAAAAGTATTTCTGGAATCTGTTTATTTGACCATCTCCGTACATTTTCATTGCTGCTACATCCTTCTTTTATACTTGGCAATTAATTGGAAAAATTGGAAAATTTTAATAGAATCTAAATTGAATTAATTTGTAAGAAATTAAATTAAATCTGTTTTTAGTTTTAATCGAGACTTAAGCCCAGCTATACATATTTGTTATAATTTAAGTTTAGGGACATTTTTTATTTGAACGTTATTCATTTACTGACTTAAACTTAAAATTTGCATGGTCAGTGGTCAATATTGTGGCCCGCCTAGAAAATCGCATCAAGCATCATTGACTGGAACGGAAGTTTTATAATTTTTAAGAACATAAGCGGAGGAATAGCTTGTCAGATTTTTAACTTCTTCGAAATACACTGCTTGGAATGTCATGGCATTAAATATTACACCTGGCATGATACAGTTCAGTTAAGTTTCAAACGAGATTAATGTTGGGACATTTTTGGTTCAACTCTGCTTCTGGTAAAAAAAATTCCCAAGTTTCATAATTGACTTTGGATTCGCGAACCTTGGTTCGAGTCCCATTAGCGAAATTGGTTCAACACACAGCTTATGTTAAACATGTTGATATTTTTCAAGTATTGGTATACATACAAGATGGGTATATAGATGGTGAAATAAACGGAGAGTTGCCTTTGCTAAAATTTTCAATATTTCTATTCAAATGACAGATATAAAAGATTTGAATCGGTCAGTTGTCAGTAAATTTGGATTTATGGATCTTAGTTCTATTCTCAATAGAGCCAATTATTTTTTGATTTAATTTCTCCTGTCAAATTGGTGATGGTGAAATAAAACTAATCCAACTCAGCTTCTGTTCGAAACTTCAATAGTCTCCATGTAAAAGTGGGGAGAATAAAAGATGAGTATGATGGGTATAGAGCGGAAATGAAAATGTTCGGCGATGGTCAAATAAGCAGAGTTTTATATTTTTAATCAAGTGGATCGGTGGTTAAAGAAGCTGTGTGATTGATTGGATTGTAATCATGACTATGTTCAAGCCTCAAATATATATTTTTAATTTAATTGCAAATTGGTCATTTTTAAATCAAAAAGGAATTTTTATAAATTTATTGAGAAATTTGTCATCCAATACTGTAAAAACTGGGATTTTTTAAGCCATACGTATTTTGCCGCTAATAATTATTTCGGGTGTTCGCCTAGAAGATGCTCTGCTCTCGTTACTTTTTAATCTCATGTTTGAGTATATCTATCGTAAAACTGGAACACCTCAGCGCAACGTCTTGCATTAAGTTTTCAGCTTCTGTTGGACTGCAGATCAATGAGTCCAAAACGAAATACAAGATCTCCGGTTATAGGGTCAATCACACACCAGATTTTAGTGTTATCCACTATACGTTTGAGGGACTGAGGAGGTTGAAATATTTGAGCTCTCTTATCACCCACGATTACAGTGTGTTTGAGGATATAAAACCGTGGCTGGCAGCAGGCAAACATAACAAACATGCTTGTCCCATACCCCCTGATCTTCTAATTTCTCCAAAATTGAAATATATTTTCGGATTGTTTTGACCCAGTGACATCTTGAAATATATGTCATTATGGTGTTTGTTATCTAGAATTTTCTAAAAAAAATTCGGAAAAATCATATAATCGACTAAATCCTCTAAACCCCTCCTTTCTCCAAATTTTTTTTTTTTTTAAACAGTTTTAAATGCCATTACTGGCCCCTTACTGAATAAACAATTTGGCTCCAACGGTTTCGATCCCGAGCATGGTCTTCCTACTGTCTAAGACAATCTGAAGAGGACAAGTCGTCCTCTACACAGTGGAGCCATCATTGCCTGCAACGATCCCTGCGCCTACCATATAGCGGCTCTCCTTTCAGAGATCGCTGCACAATTCGTTCCGGATCAGCACGCAGAACATGACCGAGCCAGCGTACTCGCTGAGATCTTACTTCATGTACAATATCGGGGATCATCATCAGATCTCTGATCTCGATATTGTACGTAGCTCAGTAGGTACCATCTATTTCGCGTTTTGGGCCGTAAATGAAACGCATGACTCTTCTCTCAAATGTTAGGAGCCATCTCTCATACTCATACGTCAACGCCCAACTTTCACATCCAAACATAACAACGCGCCTGATCAACGCTTTGTAAAGCTTCAGCTTCATGGCACTTGATAAGTGTTTAGATTTTAGCAGTGGCCTTAGAGGATACAAAGAACGACTGCCAGCTGCCAGCCGCACTTTAATATCCTCACCCACACTGTTATCGTGAGTGATAAGAGAGCCCAAATATTTGAACCTCCTCACTCCCTCAAACGTGTGGTGGCCACTCTCTAGATGTACGAGTTTGTAAGGGAAGAATGTGCTTGCTACTCTAAGATCATGAGCAATTGCAAAGTACATCATTCTCTCACCATTATCGGTCGCAGTTTCGTGTCGGGAGTACAGACCTATGTTTTCACACAAGTCGGTCTGATTTCTGCCAGCTCTAGCATTAAAGTCCCCAATTACCATTCTAACATCGTGTTCGGGTATAGATCCCATCAGATCGTCCAATTAATTGTAAAATGAGTCTTTATCTTGGGGCTGGCTGACTTCTGTGGGCGCATGTACACAAGTTATCGACAGGTTGGCTAACTTCATGCACAAGAGAAGCTTACACAATCAGTTATTGACTGCTTGGAAATCCAAAACAGCGTTCTTCACCTGCGGCCCAAGAAGAAATCCAGCTCCAAGATTTCCGAGGTCATCTCCACTGTTGAGCAACGTATAGCCCTGGGACACATGGTCTCCACTTTTAGGCCAGCGGGTTTCTTGAAGAGCAAGAAACTCTTCCAGCCGATACTCCTTCATGCACGTGATTAGGCCCTCTAACGCTCCTGGTTTTCTAAGTGATTGCACGTTCCACGTGCCGATCCTAAATCTCGTGTCCGGATACTTGAGCGGGGGTCCGGTCTTATTTTGGCGGTATCCATTTTTCTTTTGTTGACTTTATAAACAGCTTATTTTTTTACGGATGCGGGTCGTCGGCCCAGCGATCCAACCGTTTAGTCGCCTCCTACGACAAGCAAAGGATACTGTGGTGGTATTCTTGGGAAACATGTTCGTGCAATTTAGATTTACGAGACATGTGAGTGCCCCCGACCACAGGGGCTAATTTTGAAATATTGTTCGGATAGCTTAGATCCACTGACATCTTGGAACATATGTCATTATGGTGTTAGCATCGTAGAAATTGTCCAAGAAAATTTGGAAAAATCATATATTCGTAATACATGAGGTTATACCAAACATATTTATTCTAAGCCCAGTAATCTCCTATTTATTAAAAGATTGAAATATTTTTCGGATAGCTTAAACCGAATGACATCTTGGAATAGTTGTCATTATGGTGTTAGAAACCATGGGCCTTTGTGGCATTGAGTGCGGAATCCTCGTGGGATCCAGCCAATTTTAATGGCTAGCTTCCAATAATTTTCCCAAGAAAATCATATTTTCGACATACATGAGGTCAGACCAAACATGCTGTTCCTAAACCTCCTAAATCCCCTAAACCCCCTAATCACAAACATATGGATATATGTCTTTGCTTCTTAGTCTTTCAAGTGTGGTTGTGCAGTTTTGTTTTACCAAACAAACTATTAAAATTGTTGAATCGATTTGGGAAGATTCAAAATCAAGAACGTGCCATAACTAAAATGATAAAGCAAAGAAAGTCGTAAGAAAGATTTACTGCGTTTTTTCCATCTCAGCTCGCTCTGCTGACACCCGATCGTAATGATACTTAGTCACATCCAAATCATGCCATGAGTTGTAAAATTTGAAAACTTCTTGTGATTTTCCTGAATAGGAATGGCGCAAGAATAAAGCCAATGGCATTGAAAAAATAATAATTTTAGGGAGTGAATTCGTGTATAGAATAGACAAAGAATAATATTTTGAATGAAGATTTTTTGTTTTTCTTTTTGTTTGTGTGCAATTATATCGTATATGCAAATTATTTAATTTGAATAAAAACTATTTCAAACTTAAGCTCTGGTATAACAAGCGATAATGGTAAACGAATTACATAAAAGATGATTTATAAAATATAGATCTAAAGTTACTGAAATTTTATGCAAGCGTCCTGAAGTTCTCCCGTCTCACCGCCGACACACATGACTAACAACTACAGTATTTCATTTTTTGGTAGAGACATATACCGCATCATATAAGTATAGGACACATACCGCATAAATTTATAATAATAAATAATATTTTTTGTCTATGAGTGGTATACCCGCAGCCAGCTAGCTACATTTTCACCATCAACAGTATTACATTTTTAAAGCTTTTAATATATCAGTTTGACCAAAGCAACAAACATATATGTACGTATATGTAGTTTTGTTATTGTACCATATATATAGTTATTTTCATTTAATCCGTTATAATCCAATTAAACATAATATGTACAAAACTCGAAAAAATAACAAACCACTTAAACTAATTTAAAAAAATATAAAAAAAAAATTTTGTAGCTTTGAAATCGCCATTACATAAGAGTTGAAACATTTTAACATTATTACTTATATAACAAGTGGACGTATATTTTAATTCTACAACCCAAATACGACAAGCGTACTGTTTTTCATTTCGCCCCATAAGAATATATAGAATGATCTGGTTAAATAACAGGATGTGTGTCGGATATAAATTAATTAACCTCTGTTAGAAACAGGTATACACTGGAATATAATACTTCCGTTTTAAATCAAACTTTTTTTTTTTTGTTATTTATCCGAAACCACACACAATCAAAGTGCTTTTTTATATAAAGCTCAAAAAAAAAAAGTTTAAATACAATTTGATATCTTAATTTAAAAGCTTTTTGTTTAAACTTTATTATTGTAAAGCGAGAGTTGGGTATAAAACACAAAAAAAAATTAAGAACTCTAGATAACACACAAAAACTATCAACTTTGTTTGTTCAACAATATAAACAACAACAAAAAAATTTAAAAGTTTTTTTTTTTTTTTTTGTTGGCTGTAAATTTGCCGAATATTTTCTTTTCGATATACAAGAGTTTTTCCTCCGATTTCATTAAATTCATTTCAATTTTCACGATGAAATCGAAGAAAAACTTTTAAATAAATTTTAATTGAATTAAAAAAAAAAAAAAAACTTGAGTCGAACAAAAACCCAAAAATTGAAACTTATAATGTTGAGCCAGAAAAAAGCTTTGATCGATATTTTTATGGGTGTTCTTGTGGGAGTGTGTGCTTACCTTTATATAGAAGCAAACAAAAACAAAATTCTTTTTCGACGAAACGGAAAATTAGGAAAATTTATCGTTTTGTATTACTTAATTTTCTTTTATGCTGTTTCAAAAGCTTTTTAAAGTTTATTGTGTATTGTTTCCTGTATACATATACATACGAGATACCTGCTTACTATCGTATACGGAAATTTTTAATGTTTGTAAAAAATGAATAAATTTAATAATCTTGTAATTCTTTTATCTCGTACTATACATGTACGTATATGTATACATAATTATAGAATTAAATTAGATTATAAAGTGTTTTGAAATTGTTAATTAAGGTTTGTTAGATAAATAATGAAATTGTCAAGGACACAATTAATTAAAATTACGTAACGTTGGATACAATTACACTTTAATCAAAATAGAATTGTTTTTTTTCCATTTATTGAAAATTTAGTCACAAACATATACATTTAAGTCCAACAGATACCTGGAAAGTTTTCAGCTTCCGAAAGAACAAAATTTGTTTTTCTTACTAGTCGCTTTCAGACAGATATAGAGATATGAGGACTAAACCTCCTTCAAGGAGCAAGCAAACGAACAGGAGTTGTTGAAAAGTTAACTGTCGTTTTATGCCAAGACCGCCTTCGAAAGCTAACCAAACTACCTAGTTGAATTCGATTCATGACAAATTTGTAATTTCTGAAGGTTGATTCAATTTACCTTGCAGTAACCGAACAATATACGAGGAGTATACATAGGCGTGTTCAATTTCAATTTGTTGTATTGTTGTCAGGGATGGGCGAGATAAATTTCGCCATGTAATCTACGCGGTTTTCGACGCGTAAAACAATACGCAGTTTTTTTTTTTTTTTTTTTTAAATTGGTTGGAACCCATACGAATTCTGCTCTCAATGCACATGGTGCAAACTCAGGATTCTATCCTAATTCGCAGAATTTGCACTGCAGCCCTAGCAAACTGTACAAGTTTGAACCAAGGAATGGAGGACACCTGATCTACATTAATAGAACTAGAGCTGAAAATCTGAAGCCGAATAATATTGAAAACTGGATAACTGTACACAAAGTGCAAGTCATCATCTTCCTCAAGACCGTCATCACAAATAAGATCCTGAGATAAACTCATTCGATGGAGATGTCCCTTAAAGCGACCATAAGGATCACAACCAAGATTCTTAGCTGGTCTAGCTAAAATGGGGCCCGCTAATGAAGTTCTTCTCCATACGACAACTGAAAGTAGCAAGCCACTGTAGTCTTACATCTTTCAAAGCGTAGTTCCTTATACCTTTCTTGGCGTAGTTAAAAGACAAGGGAGCCGCAGGTTCAGGTCAAATTATAGTTAGCTGGAAACCGGATTTGGCTAAACAGTCCGCGATCTCATTCCCATATCACAATGTGCTGGCACTCACATTACCGTAACGATATTGTTGGAGAAAAAGAAGATTAATGAAGTGCTTGCAATCCTTGATAAGTTTGGGACTTTTCAATAAATTGAGCACCACAGCTTTGCTAACAGTACACAGAATAGTTCCGCTTGGAAAACAGTGCAAAGCGAACCAAGACTGCCAAAAGATCTCTGATTGGAACAAGAACAGTAAATTCCAAATCCAGCACTGAGGCTAGAACGAGAGCCATCTGTAAAAAAGACTATGGAGTCGTCTAATATTTGGAGAAAATCCTCCGAAAACCACCTATAGAAAATCCTCCAAATCCCTTGTTTGTTAAACCACCTTTTAATAAATTGGAGAAGCTGTATTCAGATAGTGTTGTAAAAATAAAGTGCCGTTCTTAAAGATTTGTGTATGTCCCACGATAGAACCGAGAACAATCCAGGCCCCAATGCACCTCAAGCAAAACGCTGCAAAACAAGCAGTGCCACGAATAAAGGTATGTAACTGGAGCAAGGAAAGAATGGGCTTCACAGCAAGAAGTGGAGTCAAGGACATAAGTCCAGTAACAGCCCTACAAACCGTGTTTTGAAGACTATTAAGTTTAGCAGTAGAAGCCTTTAGATTAACAAATGGCCACAACACAACAGAAACGTAAGGTAATATGGGTAAGACCAGCGATTTATAAATGAAAGACATCATCCTGGGTGTTAGACCCCAGGATTTCCCAAAGCCTTTCTACATTGCCAAAATATGGCAGTAGCTTTTTGTAGTTTGGAATCAAGATGAAGTTTACAAGAAAGTTTGCTATATAAGATAACATCACAGTGCTTGACTTGGTTACATTTCGTATAATTGGTCTCCCAAAAAGAGAAGGAACTGATAGATCCAGACCACTCCTACGCCTAGTGAAGGCAATTAAATCTGTCTTAGACGGGTTGACGTGCAGACCCTTGTCAATACATCATGCCACCACAATATCTAAGGCCTGCTGCATTAAGTTGGATAAGATATTCGGGTGCTTGCCTGCAGAAACTGTTAAGACAAGAACATCAGCATAACTCTGTACAATGAAGCCGCAGCTTAACCAGTAATACATCAAAAGCCACAGCAGAGGCGAGAGCATACCCCCTAGGGACAGCCCTTGGCAACCTTGACAGAGACTAAGACACCATCCAGTTCAGTCTCTACAGTGCGAGACTTGAGCATGGTTTCAATACATTTGACAATGGTGTGATTAATACCAAAATTATTACAGGCATTAGTAATCGAGATAAACGAAGTACTATCAAACGCTCCCGCTATATCGAGGAAAGTACCCACAAGAAACTCCTTATTATAGAGGGATCTTTCAATCGTAGTTACAAGTTCATGTATTGTAGTTTCACAGGACTTTCGAACTGTGTAAGCATGTTGCATGTCAGGTAATTAGGTGCTGAGTGGTAAGGTAGTTAGGGGCTTGTCTCTAATAAATCTGTCGGCGATTCTTTCTAAGTGATAAGTCATTTTAAAGGGTTCACTCACGTTAACGATTCTAAATATTTTTTTGTCAAATGATCAATGTTTGTTGAGCTACAGGGTGTCAAAGAATAGTATAAAAAATAATTTTAATAAAATTTCGTGCCTGAATATCGTAAGAGGTGGCCCTCCTTCTTTACCGCACGATCTCACAAGTTCGAACTTGTATATGGATTTTTATTTATGAGCAAAAGTGAAAGACTTAGCATAACTTGATGGGACTGCCACTGCAGGCGACATGGAACAAAAAATTAAACAAATTTGGAAAAATAATATTTCAGAAGTTGAATTGGGGGCAGTTCACATTAATTATGAATGCGATGGATTGATGGATAGAAAAATATTTGGAATTAAATTAGTAATTTTCTCCTATCTTGCACCATTTTCGGGAAAGGAGCCTGCCATTTATTAAAAAACTCACCCTGTTTAGTGTTAATATGCGTATAATTTATAAAAATATGTGCATGTGTGTAAAGTCAATTAGCCGATTTGCATTATATTCAATTATATTGATACGCCGCGTATCAATAATTTATGTATAAATAAATAAGAAAACCACTGTATCTATATACAACTGTATTCTGTATTTGTGAATAATTTAAATATGTTTATTTATATGTTTTATCAAAAATCTACTCGTTCTCATTCAAAAATGTTTAATTCGATTATTGGTAAAAAAAAAAAAATTATTTCAAAAAAAAAAAAACATTTTCACTGCTGCCATCATTTATTGAAAATAATTATCGTGACTGTCGATGAATTTTGGTAAAATTGTCAATTTATTATGATTTTAATTATGATAAATTTATGTTGGATAAATTGATATCATGAAAAAAAATTATTTAAGCTTAATTCAATTTTGGAATGCATACAATAAAATCTGGAAAGTCGGTTTTCAATTTGTATCCCCAAAATAAGTGTCATAGCGAATTGATTTTTAAAAAAATAGGGCAGGTGTATAAAATACTAGTATTTATTGCAGACTTATATTTAATGTGACATATTATAGCAGTCTGATGATATTTTTTTTTTTATTATTCAGGTGTTTTTCATGTATATTCAGCGGAACGGTCCCGTTCCGACAGTATACAGATTTTTGTTGGTGTTGCATGACACAGATCAGCTCAATTATACATTTTGTGCCAATTTGTTTCTAAACAAATTCTGAATAATCTGCTTTGCGTTTTGGGCTATAAATCACCAGCATGATTCTTCTCTCAAACGTAAGGGGTTACCACTCTCTGGTACTCAACCGTCAGCGCTCAACTTTAAGATCCAAAAATAACAACGGGCCTGATCAACACTTTGTAAAGCTTCAGCTTCATGACACTTGATATATGTATATGTGTTTAGATTTTAGCAGTGGCCTTAGAGGATACAGAGAGCCAAAATATTTGTATCCCCTCACTTCCTCAAAGGTGTAGTGGCCACTACTAAAATCTCGTGTGCCGTTTCCCCTATAATCAGAAATCATATGTATTTCATTTTGAACCCATTTATCTGGAGATCATCAGAAGCTCAAAACTCCACAAGCAGATCAAGTATTTATTTCAGTCCGTTGCTATTCAATCCAATCACGCATATGTTATCTGCATATGCAAGCACCTGATAGTACTGGCGATATAAGATGTAGCGCTGAGGTGTTTCAGTTTTACGAAAAAGGTATTCCAACATAAGATTGAATAGCATAGGGACAAGTTTAACAGAACATCTCCCTGCCGGTCACCGGAGCTAACTGCAAAAATTCTCGAAAGTCTTTTCTCAACTTTAACACTGCAAAATTGAGACTGCGTCACTGTCATTCCAGACCACAAACTCTCTCGATTGATCGAGTCATTCGCCATACTAATAATAAGGTTGAAAAGACAGATCCGCAAAGCATCCCCTCCGAACATCAAGAACTCCAAGTTAATGCAGTCCAACCCAGGTGAGCGGTTTCGCCTTAATCTCTGCATGACCTTAGTGAATTCCCCTTGGGATGGATCGTCGGACGAGCTTGAATTGAGCGCAGTAAGAATTGTTAATGTTGAAATGTTTTAAAGTTGGCGTATCAACCTAAGCGTTGGTTGCGTCAAAGGCCGTAAGCGAATCGGAACGTCTTCTGTTTTTCAAATTGACCACAAGGCCTTATTTATACAGAAACTTTGCACCTTTAATAGGTCACGTTATCTACTGCCGCGAATCTTAAAGGATGCTGGGGTGCCGGGGAAACTTTTTAATGGGTATCACAGGGACTTCAGCCCCCGTATCGATCAGAAATTGTTAATGGTTTACATAATCGGTAATGAAATGACGGCGAGATAAACCAATGCCACTGCCTGCCATATGAAACAGTATAGGATTCATTTGTTTGCCGATGACCTAGAACATTTTGAAGTATAGCTTCACCATGAGTAGCTTCCGGTCGGAAATTGAACGGCTTAGTATATAGTTGAGTCCGCCTGACCCGAAATGACGGTGATAAAACCATAATCCGGAGCGAGAATATGATTTCGTCCGTGATCTGGGTCTATTCTGAAAATAAAATTTCTTCTGTTTGGTGATCTCCCACGGTATCTAAAGCTCAGGTTGAATAATGTTCGTTGAAGATCAGCTAATTGCCTTGCCAAAGGACATTTGTTGTTTGACTTCAGCAATTGAGAGTGTTGTTCTGGATTGAGCATAAATCCAGATTTGGTCGGCGACCGGTAATAGTTCATGTATGTCTTTCTTACTATCTTGGGCCAGGATTGCTCTTAACTCATATGGCAATCGGTTAAGCCAGATATTTTGCAGTAAATCTGTGTTTATCAAAGTGGAATCGCCTGCCTTGTGTTGAAGCAGACGATAAAAGTTGGACGGTCGTAGACCTCTGATTTTTTTGAAACCAGAGAGCACCTATTGAAGTCGTTGCTCTTCAGTGATTGTAAAGCGCCCCGTTAACGCGTTTTTTAGTGAATTGTATTTATTTCCTGGCGGCAGATTTCTAAAGACGTCGTGTATCATTGGTATCGTAATTTGTGGTATAGCATCAAGGGCATGTGCGAACTTATAATCATCATTCTCCATACGATGTATGTAGAATTGTTGTTCGATGACTGTGAACCATACGACTCGGACTTCGCTCTAGAAGGGAGGAATGTTCGGCTGCGGCTTTGACGTATATGTACCACTCGATTCTCCGGATTAATATATTCATCATCTGTCTTTGTTTGTGTTTTAAAAAATATTTTCAACATATTAAAATGGTTATTTATCTTAACTTGTTGAATGGGTGTGATTCATTTGGTTGGGTACATTAAAGAAATCGTTAATCGATTACAATCGTTTATCGAAATATTTTTATTCAGCAACTGAGCAATGTCCTACACTTGAGCGGCGCGGAAATAAATATTTTTGCAACGACCGATGCAATTTAATTAAAATAAGTATGGTGAAAACGTGACACGTTGTTGCACTACACTATATAGGCAATATATTATTCCTTGACAGCAAGACGACACTTGTCATCAAACCAATCATTCTTGGGTCTGACTTTCACTATACCTAAAATATGTTAGGGCAGCACTGACAACTGAAGTTTTCAGTACCTCCCAGACAGAGTTTACGCAGTCAGACTGGTAATTAGCTTCATCAATATTGTCGGTGACAAGATCCTGATATCGTTTCTTTTGATCTTTATTTATCAGACCCTCACAGTCGAAACGTACCATGCGTTTCGCTGTGTTCCCAGACTTGTAAATGATTATCGCTGTCTACGTATTTGGTTGCTGACCGATAAGTTCTCACATCCTGCACAACCCGTTTCGCGAGGATAGGTCCATGTCTCTAGATGTATCTGTTTGCGAGGGAAGAATGTGCTTGCTACTTTAAGAACGTGAGCAATAGCAAAGTTTATCATGCTCCCACCATTATCGGTCGCAGTTTCGTGTCGATAGTTCGGACCTATGATTTCACACAAGTCGGTCTGATTTCCGCCAGCTCCAGCATTAAAATCCCCAATTACCATTTTAATTCAAGATCTATACCTGCGGCTCAAGAAGAAATCCAGTTTCAAGATTTCCGAGGTCATCTCCACTGTAGAGCAACCTGGAACAAGTGGTCTCCACTTTAAGCCAGCGAGTTTCTTGAAGAACAACGAGTTGTAACCGATACTCCTTCATGATACTCCCTCTGGTTTCCTTAGTGACTGCATGTTCTATGTGCCGATCCTAAATCTTGTGTCTGAGTACTGTACCCCCGGAATAAACTTTATCTTCGATTAGTTGATTTCGTTGAACATTCTATTTCTATCATTATAAATTGAACACAGCAGGATTTTAATAATCTTAAAGTTTAAGAAACACAGTTACATAAAGCACATCTTAAAAGTACAGATTGCACAAAAAAGCATCTTCATTTTTTTAACGAATATTGTAATAAAATCTCAATTCTCAAAATGACATATTTTTTTTTATTTCAACATTATGCTAACATCTTCATTAAAAAAACATAAAACATTATTGAAACAATTGAAAGCAGATTTTTCATAATAATGTAGCTGAGTAGTTTTTAAATAAATAAATTGGGAATTGATCCGCTAACACTAAATTATATTCATACTATGTATCGTACTCGTACAGTATATAACCTTTATGTTGTGCGATTAAGAATAATTGCATTTACCATTTTTTGTTTGTCTTGAATGTGTTGAATTTGTGCCAAATGTAATTTTCTGGAAAAATATATAATTTATGAACTTTTTTGTTGTGTTGTGTACGGGTAATTGGTTATGAATTATTTCATGTACATATGCAATGTGAGGTTCATTGAATACACTCGAACAAACTCAATGGATTCATTTCAAATGGAGATGCGCGAACATCTGTTAATTTTTCATAAGCTCAGTTAGGTGAACTATTGGAACTGATTGTGGCCTTGGTAAAAATCAACGTATACACCAACATCTCATGATTAAAAGTATTTGTACAATTAAGCAAAAGACGTGCTATATAATAAAAATTCATTAGACCCAAAACAGAGGTGACGGATCATGTAATGCAGTCAATCGAAAAAGAAACGATCCCGCATTTCAAATAATTCATATGTTGATTACAGTGGAGTTCCTATAATGAAAACGGAACTCTAGTAAATATTTTGGATGACCGAAAGTTAGTGTTCAGTATTTGCATCGAATGTTTTAGCCCGGCTGGTTATTAACATTGATCGACCTGTTAAGGAGCACTTTGGAGTAATGGTGAGAACTCCACTGCCTTGCAACGTTACTGGCTCAACTCTTTGTACATAAATCGAAGGTTGAAGATCGTCTAGTACAAGTATCCACTGGGTACTTTGTTGTAACTGCCGAAGATCAATACGACATTACCTGAGCAGGAGGTCTGGTACGTGTCCGAGAAGAGCCATTTAGCAATGCATCTCTTTTGTTCCCATGTTTTACATTGAACCATGGATGTGCGTGCAGATGACGAACGTTGTTCATCCCGCAAGTTTTGCAATTCTTTAAAGCCTCCTTGGTGAAGAGGTGGTACCACGATTGTTGATTATTCACCAGCGCATATTGGAATTCTGGTTTTATGAAGATAAATTTATCTTCCCGTCACCACGAAATTTAGATATAATTTAGGCCTGTACAATACCGGTTTTGGCGTTCAGCAACCTATATATATGTGCCCAATGTCGCTTGTATGTCGGTATTCGGGTCGTACTAGGTAGGTGTTGTTGCAACACTACTAATTGTGCCTCCAATTGGGATGGGGCTAATAATCTTATGTTAGCTTATGGACTTTGGATCCCACATTGATCAGCCCGCGTTGCATGTCCTAGAACAAAAACATAGCTGAAATTAGATGGAGGAGTGCATCTGTGGATTCCTCGTCTACCAGGATTCCTTCAATTTTTTTATAGAATGTCTGGTAACGCTGCTCCGTCAGATTCATCTCTTTTTTCATTATGTTCGCAGTCATATCTATAGTACCATGTGTTTGAACAATTCTTGCAGTTGCAATGTCCCAGCCGATATAGTTCTTGGAGTTGACGATGATACTCCTGGACATCGCGTTGTTTCATCCGAGCTTCTGGTGCCTGTAGTACAAGGTTGTTTTCTTCAAATTAACTAATAGGTCAAGTGGTTGAAGTAGTTCGTAGCAGTTTTGGGTATAGTACGTAGCGTTAGTTCTGCTGAATTTCAGGTATATTCTCTACAGATGGTTTAGGGTTTGTTGAAGCTAGATTGTAATAGATTAAAAATTACCATTGTTATCTACTTATTCGTTTGGCAACTATTCCTACCAGTCTGCTAATCTTAGCTAGCAAAATTGTCTTGCTAATTTTGCAGGGAACTTCTCGGTTGCATTACTTTGGACAAAATTTCGTGCATACCTATACCTTCTGTTAAATCGTAAACCGACGACCAGAAGATAAGCGGAGGTGGAATAACACTTATTCCTAAGCCAAAGAAAACCGGACAGTTTTGTGTTCGATAATTCGAATTATAATTTATAATTTACCAGAGGGTAACCAGACCCATGTAAACATAATAATTGATATTAGGAACTGCGAGTAATAACATGTTGTCCGAATGATAAATATGCTGGTGAGAATGTGGTAGAGGCATGCATTGTGTTCCGCAGAGCATCTGTAATTTAAGGGAGATATATCTATATTTGCTTGTCGGGAATATACGTATAAGTCGCACACTATACTGGTACTGAGTACTAAAGGGAAATCCCTCTTTCTAGGTATACTCTATAAACTTCTACACTTAAGCATCTTGTAGTAGTTTAAGTAGCACGAACGTGGAATACTGGGCCAACACTATAAGGATTTAGGTGTTTCCGGCTTTTGAGTGAAGATAAGGCCCCAAAAAATCGAGGTACAATTTCTGAAATGGACGCTTGTACTGTTGGTAGTTGCTCATTGTTGGTTGTAAATTGATATTCACGACTTTTAAATAAGTTTACATATCTTACATTGCCGGACATAATTCCTAATGTCACGAGGGTCGCTAAAACTGACTACATATCATTTCAACCATTTTTCCAGCTCAAATATGCGATGCTGTTTGTGACATGTGAAATGTTGTTAAGACTTCGTTTCCGTAAAGGACAATGACCCTAAATTAATTTTCCCAAAGCTGTAATCTAACTTAGACTGAACTATCTCTTCGGCATATACTCTAGACAGCGCATCTGTTACTATACATTCTGAAACTCAATCCGGAACTTAAAACAATGAAGATTCAAACTCCATCAATCCAATCTTCCTGAGGGATCAGGCTGGTTCATTAACATGATGCTGATCAATTGAGTGTTCGATGTCATTTAGTCACCTTTCTCGAATAATACACTCAGTTTTTGAAGCGTCCACCTGAATGTAAAATGTACGGTCGTAGTCTGGATGATTAAAGACTGGTGCTGATATCAAACAGGATTTAAGCTGTCCGAATACTGTTTAGGCTTGGTCATTCCACACAATTCCCTTTTTTGACTTCAATAATTCCGTTAGCGGTGCTGCGGGGGAAGAAAAATTTGGTATAAACTTGCGATACTAACCACTCATTTCGTGGAATTGCCTAATATGCTGAATGGTATTCGGGACTGGAATGCCCTGAATTGTTTTTACTTTATCTGAATTTGCTTTAATGCTGCCCTCACCTATATGAGGTGTCCCAAATATTTACTTGAGTTGCCTAAAAAAAAAAAATTTTTTTTTGAGTTGCCTAAGTATTTATACCAATTAAAACCTAATCAATCAGAATATCAATGAGCATTCATAATACTATCAGTAATTGAGCCTCACTGCAATCCCGTGTTTTTCACAGCTCCAGATTTTCATTCCTTCTGGGCAGACACGAGCCGAGTAAGAGACGGAATCATCTATGAGGACAATTATTTGTTTATATATTTGTTCTCCTTGACATAATAAATAGTGTCCAGTTTACCATTGGAACCATAACACGCCGGCTGTGATTGTCCGAATTTCTTTCAGTTTGTGATGCTTTCGGTAACTAACTGATGAGTCAAGCTCGCTGTCAATGCCCACCCAAGCAAAGCGAACTCCTGCCTATCAGTAACATTTAGCATCCTGGATGTTCACTAAAACTATTTGTGAACTGGCGCACCTGTCCCTAACAATGAATATTTAAACAAAAAAATAATGCTGAGGTAAAAACAATCGCAAACTTAATTAATAAACTTTAAAGAAATTTGCAAAAAAAATTAAAATTTTGTTTGATTGACCAACTGGCACTTATTTTGTGTTAGCCAAAGTCAACAAATATTGAAAGAAATATCGGCTTTGCATTTTGACCCAGGATACGGAATGATACTCAGATTGCCTGACAATGTGCATCCCTTTATATCCCTGAACTTTTCTTTCGGCAAGAAAGGCAGAGTGCACATATTACATCAGGGATCGCATCATCCACCCTTGCTATAGATATACTAGTGCGAAAACCGTACACCAACTATTTGGGGGGAAAAAATACAGTAATGCATCCATACCTTGGATTATCTTAATTTCAAAACAAGATTATTATTATTATTATTATTAAAATTGGCTGGAACCCACGAGGATTCCGCACTCAATGCCACAAAGGCCCATGGTGCAAACCCAGGATTCTATCCCAATTCGCAAACGCGCACTGCTGCCTTCGCAAACTGAACAAGTTTAGACCAAGGCAGAGAGGACAACTGATCTAAATTCAAAGACCTAAAGTTGAATACCCGAACTCGTATAGAACTGAACGCAGGACAACTGCACACGAAGTGGAGGGAGTCATCATCCTCCTCAAGGCAGTCCTCGCAAATAACATCATGAGCTAAGCGCATACGATGTAGATGATCTTTAAAACGGCCATGTCCCGTAAGAATCGCTACCAAGACTCTTAACTGGCTCTTTTTTAAAGATAAAGCATACTTCGTGGACCTCAAATTGGGCTCCACAATGAAGTATTTCGCCTTACGACAACCAAAAGTCGCAAGCCACTGAGACCTTAAGTCTTTCAAAGCGTAATCTTTAATAACTTTCTTCCCGTAGTTGAAAGATATAGGAGTAGCTGGTTCAGGACCAATTAAAGTTGATTGGGAGCCAGCTTTGGCTAAACAATCCGCGATCTCATTGCCTATGATGTCACAATGAGCCGGAACCCACATGACCGTAACTTTATTGTTAGAACAAAGAAGGTTCATGAATTGAACATTCTATCGTCAACCTCCGATGTGTAAACATCTACTTATAGTATTGTATTTTATTCAATATATTTTTACTTTTTTTTTTTTGTTCGATTTACCGGTGCGTCAGTGCTAGTGATTAATCATTATACATATATTTTTATTGATATATTTGCATATAATAATATAATTATTTACTTAAAATAAAATATATTCTTAATTAAGTGCAAGTGATCATAACTATTAACTATTAGTGAATTCTATTATTCCAGTGCATTCGTAGTGTAATTTACAGTGAAATTTCTAGATGTGTTTTTTTTTTCCATTGTTCATTTGTGGGTTTCAGGTTCTTGTGACCGCTTTAACGGTGGTTTGTGTGTAGTGCTAAATCATATTCATTTCCAGTTAGTTAATTTAAATTGCGTTTAGTTTCTTAGTTAATTTAAATTGTGTTTAGTTTCTGATAACGGGAACGGTATTATGCAGAATTTTGCAACGTTTGTGCATAACCAAACGCTTTTAATTTGTGTTTTTTTTAGTGCTTTTATGTTTACCGTCAAATCAGTTACATTATTATTTTTTTTTTGTACTTGTGCTTGTGTAGTTGCATGTGGTCTAGGAGTCATGCTCTATAACGATTATGACAACAGATGAGTATACCGTTTTTCCATATTTAGTTTTTTTTTCTGTTATAGATTACTGTATTTCCTATTTATTTATTTATTCTTTTTTTTTTTTTACCTTATGACTTTCAGCTTCCGTTGCTTAATTTTTCCATATTTTTTATTTTTTTTTTTTTGGTTTCTTGCAAATACCGTTCCGGTTCTCTCTGCTGTATGTTCTTTCTTTGCACGTTTTCTGATTCACGTATAGTTTTTTTTGCATGTGTCTTGC
Organism: Tipula unca; assembly: GCA_951394425.1. Classification (NCBI taxonomy): domain Eukaryota; kingdom Metazoa; phylum Arthropoda; class Insecta; order Diptera; family Tipulidae; genus Tipula; species Tipula unca. Next base: position 154,244,986 of record OX596380.1, on the reverse strand, counting down.
TTGGTTGGGCTTTCGGGACCTCGTGTTTTTCGGTTCTGGATTTGCTCTAGCCTTCTCTCTGTTTTCAGGACCAACGTCATCGTAAACCTGGAAATTTACCATGGGGAGTGTCAATGAGTCCGATTTAGAGTTTGATGACCTCAGCATAATAAGTGCTGACGGTTTCAACTCAGAAATCATTTCGGGTTCGGAGAATGCCCTACTACTTTCGGGTGGTGAGGGCTCTATTAGGGAGCCAAGCCATCGCGGTAAAGTTAAGCGGATTGGCAAACGTCGCCGCCAACGTTTGCAAAAGAAGCTGTCCGGACTGGCATTGGGTGCAATCTCCGAGGAGCCTGGCTCTTCGGGTACACCCAAAAGGCCCAGTTCAGCATCAGGCACTACACCTGAAATGTGCGCAAAAAAACCGCGAACGTACGCGGAAATAGTAGCCGGTGATAAAGCCAAAAAATTCTGTGTGCGGGAAATGAACGCAGCCATTACTCTTAATGAGGAAAATCTGCGTCTTTTCCGCAAAGAGCTTGGTCGTCGAATTCTCGAGACGGCTAAATCCTCCGGTTTTGTACCGCAATTGCTAGGTTGCTACCTGGCCGATGGTGTCATCATTTGCAAATCGAGCAATGATGAGACGTACGTTTGGTTCTGTGGGGAAATCGACAGAATCAAGGACGTCTGGGAGGGTTGTCAACTTTCGGTTGGTGAGCCCCCAAAACCTTTGATATTGCACTCATGGATTCCTGGGCCACCTGAGAATCCGAGTGTAGTTACAATGAACATCGGCATAATGAATCCAAATGTATCGACTACTGGATGGAAGGTTATCCGATACAAGCGAGAGGCCAATCGCCAATCGATTGTGTTCAGGGTTGACCAGAAGTCCTTCGATCACATTACTGGGTCCGGATTGTCGCTACAATACGTCCTTGAGAGGATCCGTTTCAGGGTTATCTCAGGGCCGTAGGTTTTATTCTTCTTTTTGCCCGACTCTACAATGTCGTCCATCCTTAGAGTAAAACAGATCAACTTGCAACACAGTAAGTCTGCTTCTTTTGAGTTAAGGAAGTTGCTTTCTGTAATGCATACAGATATTTGTCTAATCCAGGAACCATATCTTCTTGATAATGCTGTCTCTGGATTGAACTTATTTAATGGCAGAATCTTCTGTAAGAATTCTGTCAATAAAACCCGAGCGTGCATTTTTATTGGCAATAATATCAATGCAGTTCTTATTCACGAGTGTAGCTCGGCCGATATTACGGCTGTACTTATTACTCTGGTATCCGCTAATTCCTGCATTAAATTGGTCATCGCCTCAGTTTATTTGCCGTATGACTCCTCTTCACCTCCTCCCTCTGAGGAACTCACTAATCTTGTGACATGGTGTAAGAACAAGCGTACCCCTTTGGTGATCGGTTGTGATGCTAATGCTCATCACTCGATCTGGGGTAGTACGAACATTAATCACAGGGGTTCTTCGCTGTTTAATTATATAAGCTCCTCTGAGCTTGAGATTCTCAATACTGGAAGTGAGCCTACTTTTGTCAACTCTATCCGGCAGGAGGTGATTGACATTAGTTTATGCTCCATGTCCATTATTGATTTAATTTTAGACTGGAGAGTGACGGATGACATCCTCACCTCTGATCACAGGTGTATTTCGTTTAATATCAACCTTAAACGACCACCTCTTAAACCTTACCGTAATCGGAAATTAACCGATTGGGGTCTTTTCTCTCTCGAGCTTGGTTCTTTACTTGCGCCACCGAGGGTTATTCGGTCGAGGAAGGACATTGAGGATCAAGCATCGTCACTTGCATTGGCAATTACGATAGCCTTTGAAAAATCATGTTCTCTTATCACTAATCAAAAGATTCGGAACAAACCTTTTTGGAACTCTGACCTTAAGAAATTAAGGAAATCTACTAGGAAACTGAAGAACAAAGCAAAAAGGTCTAAGCAACAGATTGACTGGGATAACTTCTTGTTATCTCAAAAGGAATATAAAAAAAGTCTAAGATCCGCTCAAAAAGCCGCGTGGTTGAACTTCTGCGAGGAAATTAACAGTCTTTCTGCTTTCGCTGGACTCAATAAAGCTTTAGCTAAGAACAGTACGTGTAAACTGGATTCTCTTCGTCTACCGGACGGACAGCTTAACTACTCCAACAAGGAAATTGGTGAGCTGCTCCTTTCGGCTCATTTTCTTGGTTGTGATATCGTCAACTCGGATGATGTTGCAGCCGATCTCACTAGGACGTCTGTTGCGAGTCCCGATTGGAGTTTGGCTCACAAGCTGATCAATCATGATGTCTTGCGATGGAGCCTATTTTCCTTTGCATCTTATAAGGCTGGCGGTCCTGATGGTATCTTTCCTGCTGAACTACAGCGGGGTTTTCCTCAAATTCAGGATCATTTGCTCCACCTTTTTCAAGCGTGCATTGCTTTTAGCACTGTTCCAAATTCTTGGAGCAGAAGTAGAGTTGTTTTTATCCCGAAAGCTGGTAAGTCCGATTATACGGATCCTAAGTCCTTGCGGCCTATTAGTCTATCCTCAACTTTTCTTAAAGCTCTGGAAAGAATTGTCGATAGATTCATTAGAGATCATTTTCTAATCACATCCCCACTCAGTAACATGCAGCATGCTTATAGAGTCGGTAAGTCCTGTGAAACCGCCCTACATGAACTTGTAATCAGGATTGAAAAATCCCTTTATAATAAAGAGTTTCTTGTGGGTACTTTCCTGGATATTGCGGGAGCTTTCGATAGCACTTCGTTTGCTACGATCACTACTGCCTGTACCAATTTTGGTATTGATCGCACCATTATCCTATGGATTGAATCCATGCTTAAGTCTCGCACTGTGGAGGCGGAGCTGGATGGTGTGTTAGTTTCTGTTAAGGTCACCAAAGGCTGTCCTCAGGGAGGTGTGCTTTCACCTCTGCTGTGGCTTTTGGTCATTGACGAATTGCTTGTGAAACTGCAGCAATCTGGCTACATTGCTCAGAGCTACGCTGATGATCTTGTTCTGACAGTCTCAGGCAAACATCTCAGTGTTTTATCCGACCTAACTCAACATGCTTTGACTATTGTGGAGGCATGGTGTGTTGAGAAGGGTCTTCACGTCAACCCTTCTAAAACTGATTTAATTGTCTTTACAAAGAAGAGGAATACTCTTGAATTTTCTGTTCCCTCCCTTTTTGGGAGAACGATCACAAAATGTGACCACGTCAAGCACGTTGGTGTTATCCTGGATAGTAAACTTTCCTGGAAGAATCACCTGGACTACAAGCTTCAAAAAGCTACTGCCATTTTTTGGCAATGTAGAAGAGCTTTTGGGAAATCCTGGGGCTTAAGCCATAGGATGCTTTCTTTTATCTATAAATCACTGGTCCTACCGCTACTATCGTATGCCTCTATAGTGTGGTGGCCAGTAGTTGACCTGAGGGCTTCTGAAGCCAAGCTTAATGGCCTACAAAACCTTGCTTGCAGAGCCATTACGGGGGCTATGTCCTCGACTCCACTTCTCGCTATGTAATCCATTCTTTCCTTGCCTCAGTTACGCACCTTTATTCTAGGAACAGCCTGTTCTGCAGCTTATCGTCTGAGGTGCATTGGGGCATGGAATCTATTCGGTTCTATCGTGGGACATCGACAAATTTTTAGTAATTATTCTTCATGTTTACCAGAGATCGATATGGTTAACGACAGACTACTACCCGAATTCCATTTCTCAAATCTTTTCTCGGTGGCTTATCCCTCGAGAGATTTGTGGAGTTCGCATGTTTTTCTCAATAACTTAGATGAGTCCATTGTCATTTATTCCGATGGCTCTCGTTCTAACCTCAGTGCAGGCTTTGGAATCTACTGTCCTTGGACGGATCTGAGACTTTGCGGTAGTCTTGGTTCGCATTGTACTGTTTTTCAGGCGGAACTAATAGCGCTGACACGTAGTGTTATTGAGGCTTTGAATTTTGCTGTTAAAAACAAAAGTATTCTACTGTGTACAGATAGTAAAGCTGTACTTAACTCTTTAAGAAATCCCTTGACTGTTTCCAAACTCGTCAGGGAATGCAAACAAAACAAGATAGTACAATTTTAAAGTAAACCAGCATCCAAGTGCTAACCGTAAATCATCTTACTATTATATGATTCAGCTGCACTGTTCCATTCCGCTTTCCTGTAATAGGAGCTAAACATTAGATATATTCCGCCTGAAATTATTTCATTCGACCAGTTGTTTGGGTCCCTATGTTTGAGCGCCACTTGAAACTGACTCTCTAAGTTCAAATCGAGGCTCTCACCCAGCGCTCCCATCTTAAGGAATGTTCCTACCATTGTCCTATCGTGTGCGGCTAATTCCAGTCGGGAAGAGGGATCATAAGTGGTCGTCGGTAATATGCATTTGACCAGGGTAAATAGCACCTTGATTGCCGCACTTTTATCGAATTAAGATATGGCTAAGTTTAAAACTGAGTAAATCACTAATGTTTGAACCATAACTAATTTTAACAACATGTTCAGGTATTCTTTGCTACACCCTGTTGTACTGGTCCATTCCTCTACCGTATCTTTATAAAATAAGCTCATTAAATGAAACATCGTCATCAGATGAAACATCCACGGACCTACAATACTGCGGTCCAGAGTTCTTAGGTTGTGCTGTATCATCTGCCAATTCGTTGCAGCTATTTGGTATCGGACTAACTTTAACGATGGATCTTCCATTCACTCTTTCCATTATCCACTTAGTGGGTGGTATATTTTCATCCCTTATGAGAACTAACTGGTTCCTTTGTATACTTGGTTGTTGGCTTGTCCATTTCGCACGATGCTGCAAATTCGGTATATAACTAACTTCACTCCTGCACCCATAAATATCTGCGGTCCATTTATAAGCAGTCGAAGAATGCTTATAAATGGACCGCAGATATTTATTCGAACTAACAAAATTTGTCGCATTATCGCTACATAAGTTTGCAACATTTCCTCTTCGTGCTATGAAGCGTTTGAGAGCAGAAAGAAATCCTTCACATGTTAGGTCACTAACTAGTTCGATATACATCGCCTTTGTTGTTAAGCAGATGAAAATAGCGATGTAACCCCTTGCCCTTGGTCATTCGAAAATGTATAGGACCGGCATAGTCTACCCCCATATGAGTAAATATGCTCTTGATAGTGTCACCCTTACGGATGGCAGGCTTCCCATTAGCTGAACTGCTCGACCATCGTTGAATTTGAAACACTTGTGGCAATGGCGGTTATGTTGTTTTGTAGCTCTTTTGCCTTGAGGAATCCAAAATTGCTTTCTAATCAATCAAGTGTTAAGTGCACTCCAACATGCAGAGTACTTTTGTGTGCCCAATCGAGGATTAAACTCGTAAGATGGCATTTATATGGTAATATCATAGGATGTTTCTCGTTATAATGGAGAAATGAGTGTTGAAAGCGTCCTCCAATGCGTAGAACTCCGTGATTGTCCAAGAATGGATGTAACGACAGAATTCTGCTTTTACTGCTAACTGAACCCATTTCCCTCAATTTTCGAATATTGTCTGCGAATGCTGTAAATTGCGTAACCTATACAATGCTGATTTTCACCTTTTCTATTTTTGAACAGTTAGAGGACCCTTCCTCTTTTTATCCCTAAGGTAGCTGTTCCTGTAGAAGTGCCAACAATATGCGATTACTCGTATCGTTTTTGTGATCGTAGACAATTTTTCAAGTATAGTTGGATTCGCTAATATTGTGGTAATTGCGGACACGGAACGCTGCTGTTTCTTTTCTATCTCCGTGTCTGCTATTGCTGTCTCCGATGTAAGATCAGCACTGCTTGTTAGCCAAGCTGGGCCTGTCCACCATAAATTATGACTGTACATCTTGTCAGGGTCTATCCCACGTGTTGCGCAATCCGCTGGGTTGTCCTTGGTTTTTACATGCTTCCATTTGAGCGGGCCCAAGAATAGAATGTATTTATGAGATTCTGTTTTCGACAAAAGTTTTCCATTTACTAGGGTGTCGTTGTAACCAGGCTAGTACTATTGTTGAATCTGTCCAGGCATATACTCGTACATCTTAATATTTGGAATACCCATGGCCTCGGAAACTTTCCTTAGTAGCTTCGCTAAGTATCATCCGTATTGATCCAACGTGGAATTTTTATGTTTTGCAGCTTGTGAAATGTTGATTTGTATTTCATTCATCTTTTCTTTATTTCCTCGGGTAGTTCGTCGCCCCATGATACTCCCCTTATTCATAACTCCTTAAAGATGAGTTTTCCAATAATAATGGTATAGGATAGAACCAACCTAGGGGATCGAAAATTTTGGCTATTTCTGATATAATGATTCGTTTCGTTGGTGGACCCGTATCAGAACTCATGTTGACTTGGAACTCGAATTCGTAATTTTATGAATTCCACATAATGCCCAGAGTTTTAATGGATTCATGCTCCTTACTTATGCTCGTTGGTTTAGTTTCCGGTTGTTCTTCCGGTATTCCTTCCATGACAGAGTTGTTCCAGAATCAAACATGCTTAGTAATTGTTGCTGACATTTTATTGCGTACTCTATGGTCTCTCCACCAGAGACGACGTCATCAAGATAAAAGTCTCTCAGAAGAATTTCTGAAGCAATGGGATATGTGTGTTGCTCATCTACAGCGAGTTGGCTTAGGGTTCTTATGGCCATGTCTGGGGCAGAAGATGTACCGTATGTTATTGTTCTTAATTTGTACTCACTTATTGGGGCCTGTGGATCACTTCTCCAAACTATTCTTTGGAGATTTTGTTGTTTATCGGTCACAAAGATCTGTCTATACATCTTCTCAATGTCTGCTATAAATACATTATATGTATTTGTGTTTCCTCCACCTTGTTATTATGGAAAATAGATCCTGTTACAGTATCGGGTCGACCAATTGGATGTCATTGAAACTTGTTACATTTGATGTCTTTATTGAGGCGTCAAATACTACCCTAATCTTGGTGGTTGTACTGGATTGCTTTACGACTGCGTGGTGTGGTAGGTAGCTTATGTTGTTCTTGCAAGTACCGTCGCCTAGATTTATTGAAACCATATGTCCCAGTTCAAGGTATTCATGCAAAAAGTTGTGGTATTCTTGTTTTAATTGAGGATTCTTCTCTAATCCCCTTTCTACTTGTAACCATCTTGCTATGGTTTGCTTCTTGCTATCTCCTAAAGCGAACTCTTCCTTTGTTGGTATAGTGACTTCATACCTTCCTTCTGTCAGCCGATTTACATCTGCCTATTTCTTCAATTTTCCAAAACTTACGCAGCTCCAAATCAAGATTATTATGAGTTATCAGGGTTAAAGATACCGACTTTTCTGTTGGTTGTGTTTTGGTCATTCCCATAAGAATCCAGCCTAATTCCGCTCTTTGAGCTGCTGGATGATCTGGCGCGGCCTTTATTACTTCATACACTGTCTCGAGACTACGATCGTAGTTTGGATCGATCTGCTAATCCCTTATTTGCGCTGTAGCTAATAGTAGTACTTTATTATTTACTATGGGGCTGCTTTTAGCGGTATGTAGTGAAATTTTAACTTCCCTTGTATATGAACCTCCGAACCATGCAGGTTTCCTTACTCATACATTTGCCATGTGAGGCAATTAAACAAATTATGCATAAGTTGTTCTGCATATCTAAGGCTATAACTAAGGCTTACGTTGCAGTATTTGTTTGTCTTTCCGTGAAGGCAGTTCATTTGGAAGTTGTGAGTAGTCTCAACATCGAAGCATTTCTAGCGGCACTAAAAAGATTTTTATCACGTCCTGGGCTTCCAAATTTTATTGGAGCAAACAATGAGTTGAAACGGCTAAAAGGGAGATAGTAGAACAACAAAATAAGATGGTCTTGAAACTCACCACGGTTTGAATGTTCTATTGAAACATAGATAGCAGTTATGTACGTAAATGAATCTATAAGTGTGAGATGCTCGTCTATAGGTGGCAATGGTTATGGGATAGAGGTTCTTGAGGTGATGCGATGATACCAAATAATGTTTGTCGTTTAGTAGTTATTATCTGGAGATTCATCAATATTTAATAAAAAAAAAGACAGTTTGTTTAACGTAGGTGAAATTTGTCCTAAATCTGTCCTAAAAAACACCAAAAATAATTCCAGTTTTTTTGTTTTAGTGTACATAGCTGAATGTCTCGATATAACGAATTTTATCACTAAGAATATAAAATTTAGTGCGATGATTACATTATTTTCCGAAATTTCTTTGGGAAACCCAAGAAAGATACAAACATAACAAAGAAACCACAAAGATGAATTTGGGTCTAAGTAATCCGAAAAATATTTCAATTTTGGAAAAAGTAGGTGATTAGGGTGTTTAGGACAACCATATCTGATATGACCTCATGTATGTCGATTTAATGATTTTTCCGAATTTTCTTGGGAAAATCCTAGGAAGCTAACACCATAATGACATATATTCCAAGAAGTCATTGGGTCTAAGCTATCCGACAAATATTTCAATTTTGGAAACAGTGGGGGATTAGGGGGTTTAGGACAACCTTGTTTGGTGTTAACATACCAATATTTGAGTGCTGCTTGATCAAACCCTGAACGATACAAATGTTGTAAATGCTACTTGCGATTTCAAATTACCATCGTTGAATATGCCGTCATTCGATGGCAATTTAGCAGATTGGCAATCATTTTATGATATATTTACCACTACGGTACATGAAAACGTAACATCTGACCTGCTCAAAAATTTAAATATTTAAAAGGGTTACTGAAAGGAAATCCATATAATCTCATAAGGCATTTGAGAGTTGGTGATGCAAGTCGAAGCATTTCAGCGGTTAGTGAAACGCTATGATAAAAATGTTCAATTGTCGAATCATATATCAAGTCATTATTTGTGCATCCGAAAATAACCAAAATGAACTCCTCAACAATAGCTTCGATACCCGACAATCCCTATGAAGTGATTCGAGGTTTGAAGTCCCTGGGGAAGGAAGCGGAATCACTTGATCCATGGCTCATCCATATAGTTTTACAAAAGCTAGATGATGAATCAAAAAGGCTTTGGAAATATGAAACAGCAGTCGAAGATTTTGCACCATTCCAATCATTTTTGGATTTTTTAATTCGAAGAATGGATTCGCTAGTTGAAGCACCCGTAGAAAATTAAACGATATTTAAGCACCAGAATCAAAAACCAGTTCAAACCCTCCATATCTCGTCCTCAGTAATTTCATGTGCACTTTGTGAAGGTTTAACTCATAGATTGTATGAATGTCCAAAATTTACTGCAATGAGTATCGCGGAACGTTGAGAATATGTCAAAACTAAAGAAAAATGTTTTAATTGTTTAGGCGATTATCACATCGTTTATCAATGTAGAACCAAACGAAGATCGAGGAAAATCGCCAGCTCCAATCTATTCGAAGGATGAGTTACAATGCATAGATATTTTTGAAACGAATACGAAAAGGGATCATAACGGTTACCACTAATTGTAACTCTTCCATTCAAGCTATACGGATTAGTTTTATGCATTAGAGAAGAAACTTACAAGAAACCAGGAATTCCGCAGTCAATACACTCAATTTATGAGGGAGTATATTCAATTGGGACATATAGAACCTGTACCAGAGCAAAACTTTGACAAGACATCAAAGCAAGTGTTTAATTTACCACATTATGGAGTAATAAAAGAATCGAATACTACGACGAGATTACGTGTCGTCTTTGATGGTTCTGCAAAGTCTTAAAATGGCTATACTCCTTAAATTATCAGTTCTTGATCGCTCCTACTGTACAACAAACCTTATTGGAAATATTAATGCGATTCCGGAAACATAAATACGTATTCTCAGCCGATATAGAGAAGATGTTTCAGCAGATTAAGATCACAAGTACGGATGCCGATTACCAGAGGATACTGTGGAGAGAGTCACCTGAAGAATCATTACGGCACTTCAGATTATTGATCGTAACTTATGGAACTTCGTGCGCTCCATTTGTATCCACGTACGCACTTAAATATCTAGCGAATCAGTGCAAGCATAGCTTTCCAAAATCAGCCAAAATTATTGTAAGAGATTTTTATGTAGATGACCTGATATCCGGTGCAGACAGTTGTAAAAATTCTAGAGTCTGCCCATCTTAAACTTAGGAAGTGGTCAGCTAATCATCCGGATTTTTTAAAAAATTTACCTCAAGATCAACTGAGTCTTTTATTGCGTGGAATTTCCAATGGCACTAAAATGATTGCAATTTTAGGAGTATATTACTAGCATCACGTGATGTTTTCAAATTGAAGGTGGATATGGCAGAAAGCTGCAATACAACCAAACGACAGTTACTTTCTGAAGCATCAAGGGTTTTCGATCCTATGGTTTGGCTGATACCAGTAACTGTGACCATAAAAATTTTGTTCCAACAAATTTGGTTGGAAAAACTTGGATGGGACGACCAGCTCCCAGAAAGGATCCTCCATATCTGGCTAAACTTTAGACGAGAACTAAATCTAATTCAAGAATTGGAGATAACACGATGGCTATACACGTGAAACACAATCGAAATACACGGATTGTACAAACCAAAATCAAGGGTAGCGCCTATTAAAACTATTACGATACCCAAGCTTAAATTGTACGCTGTTGCTCTGTTGATTAAATTATTACAGACAACGGTCAAATCGCTGGAGTTTGAATCGAAGCCGAAGCTATTTTTATAGACGGATTCAACAATAGTTCTGAACGGGCTATCCAAATCACCTAAATCGTTGCCGGTTTTTATTGGTAACAGAACAAGTCTAATACTTACCCAGACAAGCAGAAATCAATGGTTACACGTACCCTCGCAAGAAAATCCGGCGGATTGCGCTTCAAGGGGGATAGCACTCACCGATTTTAAAAATTATAACCTGTGGTGGCTAAAATCCAATCCAATACGAGTACCAGATCAAAAGATTGTCCAAGAAAGTTTTTTGCAAAATTGTGCAAAATAAAACTAAACGTATGTATATTGTAGTAAGGTTTAGAGAGTTTTATTGTTAACAACAATTTCGATTTTTCATTAAATCATTTGGTATGACCTCATGTATGTCGATTATATGATTTTTCCGATTTAGGCCAAAAAATTTACTTAATCGGGTAAATTATTAGATTTATCGGTTTATCTGAATAAAATATGATATTCTCACTTACACATGTCAACATTTTTAGGATTTAGGACAAACTTCATCTGTTATCGTAACAAATTTACCTGTCATAGAATCTCACACCATAAATTATAATATTCTACATGATTAGAAAACATGTAGGTATGTATACGGACCAAATTGGTGAGAAACAAGAACTATGACATAATGAAATTAGCAAAGAAAAGGAAATTAAAGAAAAAAACAATTTTTCCATCCAGTTGGTTTTATGTTTCTTCGATTTAGTTGCTGCTGTTGTTGTTGTTATCGTGTGTGTGTGAACTTTATTTTTTGCCTTGCTATCGATGATGGATAATAATTTCGTTTTAGCTGTACAGTATATAGAGGAAAATTGATAAAAGTTTTTCCTATATGTGAATATGTGTATATGTACGTACATAGCAGCTACTAGCTGGGAACTTAACATTAACAAATTACTATTTTTAGATTATATATTAGAAATCGATTTGTTTTAAGCAATATAATAATATTAAACGTATGTAATCATACGTGTATACGTATCAATCTTATCAAACGGAGGAAAAAAAAATTTCCCCCACTGTATACTGTGAGTGTACAATATCAAACCTATATTATTCGGTCGTCGACGATGTTAATTAATAAAATTATGAATTCTTAGTATATATGTATATTGCATAAGCACTGTACGATTTTACTAGGTAAGCGAATAAACATATAAATTACATAAATCGTTGGAAAAATTAAATAAGGACGTGTATAAAATTTTCACTAAATTACATTTTGTATTTTTGGTCGGACGTATATCCGGCGGTCGATAGTTTTTTGTTTTATGTTTTTTTGTCGCACCGCATATTTTCTAGTAAATATATAATGTACAGGAAGGTAGCTATTTCTATATATAGGAAAGCACTTTCGTGTGCTTTTAATAAAGCTTTTTATGTTTATCGAATTTATCAGGTCAAAAAATTTCATTTTTCATAAAAGGAATTTTTTTTTTTTGTGTATTTCGTCTTTTATAATTCAATTAGAAAATTTTGAACCATCCGTCTTGTGATATCAAAGAATGTATTTTTTTGGTAATTGTAAAAGAATAAAAAAAAAATGAGTAATTCTTAGAGTTGTGTAGAGAGATTTTGTTATTGATTTTTATTTATCGAAATTATTCAATTGAATGATGCCTTTTAAGAATTTTTCCATTACATACGCAAAAAGAACAAAACGTCCATATTTTGGAAATATTTTCAATTTTTATTTTTTTTTAAATTATTTATTAGTAAAATTTGAAATAAATTGCTACCTATACGCAAGCTTTGTTAAAAGCTTTGTTTGTTGTTTGAGAAAAAATAAAAAAATCAATCAACAATTTGTACTTTGTCAAACATTTGTATATACATTTATAAAATGGAGTTCCAAGAATTTAGTCGGTGGAGTGGAATATACAATTAATCCTGTTCAATGTTATATACGTACACATTGTAAATAATTTTTTCGGCAAATAACATTCGGTTAAGCTGAACTATGTCGTATAGGGGTTGGAACATACTATGCAACATGTTGTTTCTCCCAAATTATTACTGGATCTTATGTATATTACACAGCCATAGGCTGCCTCCGACGCATCGCAAAATCCATAGCCAACCTTTAGGAACATATATAGTTTAGCGCTTTCGGATAACATCTTTCGCATTGTCCAGAGTGGTTATTCTGTGGTGCTATCTCATATTAGGCGATTAATAACTGTGAAATAATAAATTGTCGTAGCTTACGTGGATGAATTGTGGATGAATAACGTCACGTCGCTTATTGATTTTAATGAAAAAGACTACAATATTCTTCCGTCCTGCATTTACTAGTGGCAAAAACAAAGAAGAGAAATAGTTAAAAATATTTTGGTAAACAAAAACAATCATTATTGAAATTATTTTCATAGGGAGAGGTTGTGCTTCTGCACAATCTTATGGTTTTATATGACGTATATAGGTATACGTAATTTTTTTATCTGAAAATTCCTTATTTATATAATTTTTTAAATTAAATTATAAATCCAAAAATTGCTTAAAATAAGCAAATAAGGAACATTCGCACATAATTTTGTGACGTCATTAAACAAATACTGAAGAAACTTGAATTAAGCCAAGTTAATTTTATATGTATAATTAATGTTTAGCTAAGATTTGCACCTATCCAATGTTTGATTATTTAAAATTATTACCTTAAGTGCATGTCGTGACATCTATGTATCACTAGATTGGAACGATCAAAAATTCTCAAAATTACCGAGCGCTTAGCATATATAGATTCACAATATTTTCTTACTATTTATTTTATTATATTGGTAGCACCCTTTCATTTTTGTGTGCAATTATTAACATGATAATAAATAAATCAATTGCAATTCAAAAGCGGTATCACAAACATTAAAATAGTAGTGACCAATAAAAAAGATAACATGAACAAAATTACTGTGTTTAATAAAGTATAGCGAAATTCAACCTGGGGTTTCATTGAGTGAACTGTGGTGTTTGCGTGTCAGAATTGTAATTCATCTTCACAAATTTGTATCAAACAAAAACAGTTTGCGAAAATATTGATGCAATTTTGTTCATGGTCCTTCGAGCCGGATAAAAGGAAAATTTAAGCTGCGAAAAATCAAATTATTCGGAAAATGGTATATAATTAGTGCGAAATCTGTGATACGTGCATCGTGAAATAACGTAGTGAGTGAAATACCGAGAACAATTACAAGTAACTGTGACAGTTGGGACCGCTAAATCTGTAAAATTTACTGGAAAATTCGGAAATACATTCTAGAAAACATAACCGTAAACAGAAAAGCACAACAAGTATAAATTACAGTGTGATAATTATGGCGGCAGCGAGAGAAAATAGAGTTTTAAAAAGAACTTTAAATCGGTTTGAAACTATTAAAACAGAAGTCGACAGATATAGTAAAAATACTACAGCTGGTCAAGTACAAATCCATTTACAATTACTAAAAGAGGAGTGGTCGGAGTTCAAAACACTGGAAAGCCATCTTACAGAGGATTTCTTTTTGGAAAATTTAAAAACAGTTGAAGCTATTGAGCAATTACAATTTGTTCTTAAAGAAAAATTAGTTCGTTATGAGAGAGCGACTGCAGCCGAAGAAGCACCAGGATCGAATGTTACAATAGATTCCTTTGTTAATCAACAACAGTCGTTTCTGGAGAGTTTTGCAGAAATTCATAACAAAGGAAGAACAATTAAGCTTCCACCAGTGGATATTCCGGTTTTTACCGGTCACGAAAAATTAAAATTTCGATCATTTCGTGATTTATTCCTACAGTTGGTGCATAATAATGAGCAAATTCCAAAAATACAAAAATTTCAATATTTGAAACGTTTTTTGAAGAATGGGCCATCAGAAGCTCTCATATATGCCAGATACCACTCACTGAAGAAAACTATATACCAACATGGGAGAAAGTTCTAGATCGTTATGATAAAATTAAACCAATTGTTCGAGAGCTAGTGCAAAAATATTTGGACGTTCCACAGTTATCACAACCGTCTGCAAAAGCACTCAGCCATTTCTATGATACAACCGACCAAGTGATTAGGGGATTGGATGCCTTAGGCGAAGATGGAAAGAAACGTGATCTGTGGTTAATCCATTTACACTTACGGAAGTTGGATGAAGTAACTAATCGTGAATGGGTTAAAGAATCATCGCAAATAGATTTTCCAAAATTGGAACAATTTCTCGGATTTCTGAAACGACGAACGGATGAACTAGAATGTTGTGATCTGCTTGTTTCCAATCGCACTGCTAAATCAAGAGCAACAGCATTAACTACTCAGAGTCATCAAATTGAATGTCCTGTATGTGAGAAGAACCACTATGCATCAACTTGTCAGACCTTTTCAAATTTACCAGCAAATGAAAGACGTGAATTAGCTGTAAAAAAGAAACTGTGTTTTGTATGTTTATCGATCAAATTCAAACATCGTGCTTCTGATTGTCGCTATAGAAAAAGATGCGAAAAATGTCAAAGAAGACACCATACATTGTTACACGAAACGATAACGACACAAAAAGCAGATGAAACGGTACCATGAGCAAATACGTCAGATACCATGAGTTGTAGTGCAGTTGCGTCACAAATAACAAGTCGACCTTATCGTACAACATTGTTGCCAACTGCTATAGTTATGGTATGTGATGTTCAAGAGCAATGGCATGAATGCAGAGTATTACTGGATTCGGGTTCGGAACAGTCGTTTATAACACAGGCATGTTCAAGCAAATTAATGCTTCAGCGCAAGAAAAGCGATATGGTGGTTACGGGTATCGCTGAAGGTTGTGAAAAAACCAAAGGATCAGTGAGCCTGTTAGTTAAATCTCGAGTATTCCATTTTGAACCATTAAGCGTCGAGTCATTCATATTATCAAAATTACCCACTAGGATTCCCAGCCAAAGTGGAGAGTATAGTCATCATGGAACTTTTCAGGAGATCGAACTGGCTGATCCTCAGTATGATGTATCGAGACACATAGACATCATTCTCAGCTATGCCCATACCTTCAATATTTATTTCGAAGACAAAATAATTCAAGGTGACTTAATAGCGAGAAAAAGTGTATTCGGGTGGATTGTCGGTCACAATATTGGAACGCAAATCGATAAATGTATTGTTTCGAATGCATTAAATGTTACTGTGGAGTCAAACGTGGAAGAAACATTGCAGAAATTTTGGGCAATGGAAGACATACCGACATTCACTCAACGATTTAACGATGATGAGGAATGTGAGAAATGGTACACCAAAACAACAAAGAGGTTATTATTTACCACACCAAGCTGTTATAAAACGAGAAAGTCTCACCACGAAGCTTAGAGTTGTTTTCGATGGATCAAGCAGAACCACAAGCGGGGTTTCAATAAATGACACCATGTTGATTGGCCCTACACTTCAGCCGTCACTGTGGGCAATTTTGCTAAAGTTTAGATCGTACAAAATTGCTGTATGTGCGGATATAGAGAAAATGTACCGGCAAATCAAGTTAAATGAGGCTGACCGGACCTTTCAACGCGTGCTATGGAGAGAAAATCCTAACGACAAACTCAAAACCTATCAACTTAGTACAGTAACGTTTGGTTTAAGCAGTTCTCCATTTTTAGCCATAAGGACCTTACAGCAATTGGGTAAAGATTACGGGAAACAGTATCCAAAGGTTAAGGATGTGATCCACCGTGATTTTTACGTAGATGATCTTTTGTCCGGCGCAGAGGATGAAGAGCAAGCCAAAATATTGAAAAAAAATCTAGAAACAGTGCTAAAAATGGGTCAAATGACTTTAAGAAAGTGGAGGTCTAACTGTAAAGAGTTGTGTGATAGTGATTTCAGCACGGGTGTTGTCTCAGATGGAGCAGTAAAGGTTCTAGGGTTGCAATGGACGCCCATCACTGACACATTCTTCTTCAAAGTCATAGAATTTCAAGCCACCACAATAACTAAGCGAACAATACTGTCTGAGGTATCCCGAATATTTGACCCTTTAGGTTGGCTGGCTCCATCTATACTCATAGCAAAGTGTTTGATGCAGCAGCTGTGGACACTAACACTACAATGGGATGATCCATTGCCAGAAGATATATGTGAGCAATATTTTAAATTTCGAAACGAGTTAAAATTATTTGAGTCAATAAAAATTCCTCGATTTCTGAAAAACCAAACAAAGGTTGAGTATCATGGCTTTTGTGATGCTAGTTTGAAAGGATATGGAGCAGCGGTGTACTGTCGAGTTTCGATGGGAGATTTAGTCGAAGTTAACCTGGTAGCAGCTAAAACTAAAGTATCGCCTATTAAAAGAGTTACTATACCCAAAATGGAGCTATGTGGCGCGCACTTATTGAAAAAATTGCTGAAAGAAATTATTGCAAATTATAACATGGAGTCTGAATATTACGCGTGGTGTGATTCTACCATTGTATTGGACTGGTTATCGAAGCATCCAGGTAATCTGCCTTTATTTGTGGGAAACCGTACGGCCGAAATTTTAGAATGGTTACCAAGACAACGGTGGCATCATATAAGATCGGAAGACAATCCTGCCGATCCTGCATCGCGAGGAGTGATGCCTTCGGCATTGGTAAATATGAAAATTTGGTGGGAAGGTCCTCAATGGCTAAGTGAACCAAAAGATAAGTGGCCAAATGCGACATATTCACCAAGATTGATGCACGACACAATCGACTCGTCCATGTCTAATACAATTTCAACGATAGAAAACGATACGATGGACAGATTGATCAACAAGTGTTCGTCATTTGATAAAATCATAAGAGTAATAGCTTATTGTAAGCGATTTATGTTCAATGCATCGCACCAGAGGGTCAACAGAGATGATAAGCCACTAGTGACAGCAGAGTTGGTATCATCAGCCAAACTTCTCATTAGATTCGTGCAAGAATCGGTCTATAAAGAGGAAATAACCATACTCAACAAAAACTTACAAATGCGACCAAGTAGCAAATTAATAAATTTATCTCCATTTCTAGATAATGATGGTATACTAAGAGTAGGGGGACGTTTGAAAAATGTTATCGGTAATTATGATTACAAACATCCAGTGATAATACCCGGAACTCATCCAATTGCAAAACTAATTGTAAATCACATACATAATGTGAATTTGCATCCCGGACCAACGTTAACCTTTCATATGACGCGGCAGAAATATTGGTATTATCACCGGCGGTCGTAGTCTCGTTCGACAGTTATTGCGAAATTGTGTCATTTGGTTCAAATACAGGGCAAAACCTTCCAATCAAATTATGGGTCAGTTACCAGATGTGAGAGTGAATCCTGCAAGGCCGTTTACAAACAGTGGCGTGGATTATGCGGGCCCAATAATGCTATCGTCAAAAAAGGGTCGTGGTGTAAAATTGACAAAGGGTTGGATTGCAGTCTTTATATGTTTAGTGACGAAAGCAGTCCACTTGGAAGTGGTAAGTGAACTAACTTCGGAAGCATTTATCGCTGCGCTACAACGTTTCGCAAATCGAAGAGGTGTTCCCTCGCGAATATATAGTGACAATGGCACTAACTTTGTCGGGGCTCAACGCAAACTTGGTGAAATTCAAAAACTGATGTCATCTAAATTATTTCTATTAGCGGCAACCGCATTTTCAGCCAAAAATGAAATTACCTGGAAATGTATACCACCCAATTGTCCGACGTACGGTGGTATATGGGAGAGCGCGGTCAAATCGGTGAAAAGCCATTTACTTAAAGTTACGAATAGTGTTCACCTAACATTTGAAGAAATGGCAACGTTACTAACGCAAATCGAAGCCATTCTGAATTCAAGGCCGCTCTGCCAAATATTATCGAATGATCCTGAGTATGACGTTCTTACTCCAGCGCATTTTTTGATCGGATCTACTCTTTATTCAATACCAGAAAACGCTATCAATGATGAAGTACCGGTGAATCGACTCACGAGATGGGAGCGTATCCGTCAAAGAACTCAATCATTCTGGAGACGGTTTCAACACGACTACATACATAATCTACAACAAAAGGGAAAATGGCAAAATAAAAAATTAAATTTAAAAATTGGTGACATTGTACTTATTAAAGATGACACTACTCCATCAATGCAATGGCCATTAGGGAAAATTACTCAAACACATCCAGACAACGAGGGAATTGTACGAATCGTCAAAATTTTTATAAGAGGGAGTGAAGTTAAACGGCACATTAACAAATTAGCCAAATTGCCAATGTCATGAATTGACTAACAAATAGTCAATGGGCGGAGAATGAAGAAACTTGAATTAAGCCAAGTTAATTTTATATGTATAATTAATGTTTAGCTAAGATTTGCACCTATCCAATGTTTGATTATTTAAAATTATTACCTTAAGTGCATGTCGTGACATCTATGTATCACTAGATTGGAACGATCAAAAATTCTCAAAATTACCGAGCGCTTAGCATATATAGATTCACAATATTTTCTTACTATTTATTTTATTATATTGGTAGCACCCTTTCATTTTTGTGTGCAATTATTAACATGATAATAAATAAATCAATTGCAATTCAAAAGCGGTATCACAAACATTAAAATAGTAGTGAACAATAAAAAAGATAACATGAACAAAATTACTGTGTTTAATAAAGTATAGCGAAATTCAACCTGGGGTTTCATTGAGTGAACTGTGGTGTTTGCGTGTCAGAATTGTAATTCATCTTCACAAATTTGTATCAAACAAAAACAGTTTGCGAAAATATTGATGCAATTTTGTTCAAATACAGATGGCAATTTTCAATTTTATCATATTTAAAAGTATTTTTTCGGTGGTAATTTTATTTCCATATATATATATATATATATATATATATATATATATATATATATATATATATATATATATATATATATATATATATATATATATATATATATATATATATATATATATATATATATATATATATATATATATATATATATATATATATATATATATATATATATATATATATATATATATATATATATATATATATATATATATATAATAATAACAGTGTTAAAGGCCATTACTGGCCCCTTACTGAATCAACAATCTGGCTCCAACGGTTTCGATCCTGAGCTTGGTCTTCATACTGTCTTAGACAATCTGAAGAGGCCAAGTCGTTCTCTACATCGTGGAGCCATCGTCGCCTGCAGCGACCTCTGCGCCTACCATATGGTGGCTCTCCTTTCAGAGATCGCTGCACAATTCGTTCCGGATCAGCACGCAGAACGTGACCGAGCCAGCGTACTCGCTGAGATCTAACTTCATGTACAATATCGGGGATCTTCATCAGATCTCTGATCTCGAAATTGTACAGAGCTCGGTATGTACCATCTATTTCGCGTTTAGGGCCGTAAATCACACGCATGATTCTTCTCTCAAATGTAAGGAGCCATCTCTCGTACTCATCCGTCAGCGCCCAACTTTCACATCCAAACATAACAACGGGCCTGATCAACGCTTTGTAAAGCTTCAGCTTCACGGCACTTGATAAGTGTTTAGATTTTAGCAGTGGCCTTAGAGGATACAAAGAACGACTGCCAGCTGCCAGCCGCACTTTAATATCCTCACCCACACTGTTATCGTGAGTGATAAGAGAGCCCAAATATTTGAACCTCCTCACTCCGTCAAACGTGTGGTGGCCACTACTAAAATCTGGTGTGCCATTGTCTCTAAAACCAGAGATCAGGTATTTCGTTTTGGACTCATTGATCTGGAGTCCAACAGAAGCTGAAAACTCTACAAGCGGATCAAGTATTTCTTTCACTCCGTTGTTATTCAGTCCAATCACGCATATGTCATCTGCATATGCAAGCACTTGATTGGACTGGCGATATAAGATGTTACGCTGAGGTGTTTCAGTTTTACGAAAGATGTACTCCAACATGAGATTAAAGAGTATCGGGGACAGAGCATCTCCCTGCCGAACACCCGAGTTAACTGCAAAAATTGTCGATAGCCTGTTCTCAACTTTAACACAGCATTGAGACTGCGTCACTGTCATCCTACACAGTCGTACCAATTTTGTTGGCATTCCTAGGTATTCCAGGGCAGACCACAAACTCTCTCGATTGATCGAGTCGTAGGCCTGCCGGAAATCCAGGAAAACCTGATGTACGGAGATGGATGTCTCATAATATTTAGATAGAATCATCCGCAGCGAAAAGACCTGATCAGTGACTGATCGATTCGGACGAAATCCTCCTTGATAGTCACCAACCAAGCCTTCCGCCAGAGGAGTGATTCTATCCAATAAAATGTATGACAGTAACTTGTATGCTGTGCAAAGGAGAGCTATACCGCGATAATTCTCACACTTCAAGCGGTCTCCCTTCTTGAAGATGGGGCATATCGCGGCCACTTTCCATTCATCAGGCATAACTTCGGTTCGCCATACTAATCGAATAAGGTCGAAAAGACAGTTCCACAAAGTATCCCCTCCGAATATCAAGAGCTCCGAATTAATGCAGTCCACTCCAGGTGAGCGGTTTCGTTTCATTCTCTGCATGGCCTTAGTGAATTCCTCATGGGATGGCTCCTCAGTGCAAATCTCCGCAGACTGTTCTAGAGGTGGCTCAACAACAGTCTGTGATGCATGATGAACATCAAGCAGCTCAGTAAAGTGTCCACTCCATGCGTCAAGTACTGCGTCGATGTTGACACAGAGGTTTCCATCCCGGTCCCGAATGGCGGTTGACGAAGGCCTGAAAGTATGGTGCAATCCAGTAATTCCTTTAAAGAAATTACGTGAACTACGCTCATTGCTGAGTTGTTGTACTTTCAGAACCTCGGCCTTCCACCATTCTCGCTTCTTCCGTCTACAAATCCGCTTAGCTGCCCTTCTTGCAAGAGCTGCCTTGTTTTTCCTTGCGATTGTGAGACGTTGTTGCACTTCATTATGGGCTATATTTTGTTGCTCAACTGCAAGACGACACTCGTCATCAAACCAATCATTCTTGGGTCTGACTTTCACTATACCTAAAGTCTGTTGAGCAGCACTGACAACCGAAGTTTTCAGTACCTCCCAGACAGAGTTCACGCAGTCAGACTGGTAATTAGCTCCTTCAATGTTGTCGCTGACAAGATCCTGATATTGTTTCTTTTGATCTTCATTTATCAGACCTTCACAGTCGAAACGTTCCATCCGTTTCGCTGTGTTCCCCGACCTGTACGAAAACTTCCACCGTAGCTTTGCAGCGACCAAATAATGATCGCTGCCTACGTATTTGGTTGCTGACCGATAAGTTCTCACATCCTGCACAACCCGAGCTCGCCCTTTTGAAATTAACACGTGGTCAATTTGGCTCCGGGATGTTTTGCGAGGATGTGTCCATGTCTCTAGGTGTATCTGTTTGTGAGGGAAGAATGTGCTTGCTACTCTAAGATCATGAGCAATTGCAAAGTACATCATTCTCTCACCATTATCGGTCGCAGTTTCGTGTCGGGAGTACGGACCTATGTTTTCACACAAGTCGGCCTGATTTCTGCCAGCTCTAGCATTAAAGTCCCCAATTACCATTCTAACATCGTGTTCGGGTATAGATCCCATCAGATCGTCCAAGTCATTGTAAAATGAGTCTTTATCTTGGGGCTGGCTTACTTCTGTGGGCGCATGTACACAAATTATCGACAGGTTGGCTAACTTCATGCGCAGGCGAAGCATACACAATCGGTTATTGACTGCTTGAAAATCCAAAACAGCCTTCTTTACCTGCGGCCCAAGAAGAAATCCAGCTCCAAGATTTCCGAGGTCATCTCCACTGTAGAACAACGTATAGCCCTGGGACACATGGTCTCCACTTTGAGGCCAGCGAGTTTCTTGAAGAGCAACGAGTTCCAGCCGATACTCTTTCATGCACGTGATTAGACCCTCCAACGCTCCTGGTTTTCTAAGTGATTGCACGTTCCACGTGCCGATCCTAAATCTCGTATCCGGGTACTTGAGCGGGGGTCCGGTGTTGTTTTGGCGGTATCCATTTTTCTTTTTGTTGATTTTATAAACAGTTGATTTTTTTACGGATGCGGGTCGTCAGCCCAGCGATCCAACCGTTTAGTCGCCTCCTACGACAAGCAAAGGATACTGTGGTGGTATTCTTAGGAAACATGTTCGTGCAATTTAGATTTACGAGACATGTGAGTGCCCCCCGACCACAGGGGCCATATATATATATATATATATATATAGTTATGTGTCATCACCCCACACAACACCATTTCCACGAGGCAACAACAACGAAGAAGAACCGCATCGACGAGAAATATCCAAGCAAATTATGTTTAAACAATAAAATTAGTTGCATTTAAGCATTAAAATTATTTGTATTTAAGTAAAGTTCATCAAACTAATTATTTTGAAATATGAACACTATAAATACTAATTTTTCCGTAACCAAAAGGTTCATAACTTTTGTAAATTTTGTATAATTAAGTATTGATCAAATAAATTCACTGAAACCTACGAAATTAAATAAATAAATGAGTTATTTTTAAACCTTAACCCTCCCGACCACAACGGAGCAACTTATAACTGGCGCAGTTGAACATGAAAGTGAAAATCAACCAAAAATATTATTAGTGAAAATCAATCAAAAAAAAAAAAAAATGTATTAGTGAAAATTTAAACAAAAAAAAATAATAAAAATAAAAATTAGTGAAAATTTAAAATCAATCAAAAAGTAAATTATTAATAAAAAATTTAAGGTCATAGCCCCCACCAGTGGCAAGCGCTTAAATTCATAATACAAAGTGAGAGAACATTAACAAAAAAATAATAATAAAAGTGCTGAAGACGACATGAGAATATACACGATTATTCTGGCAATAAGGTAACACATTTTTTTTTTCATATAATTAATCCATTCTATCTCCACCCCCATACTAACAATTGTGGGAAATAAAAGTTATTCGAACCCAAGATTAAGAAACTTGTAAAACATTTTTATTTTCGTGAGTGTATATAATTTACCTACTCGAAAATCGCAAGTTATCTGTATACAACCCTACAGATAAAGTGCAAACGGCTATAAAAGTATAGACCGCATATCGCGAAATCATATCGAATTCTGTGATGACGTGATCCAAAATAAGTGGTTAATAGTAAGATATTAATTAATAATTTAATGGGAGAAAATTCTAAACAAATCGACAAAATAAAAACTAAACAACAATTTGAAGACGATTCAAATAAAATATCAGGAGTTTTAGAAAAAATTAAGTTAGAAAAGAAACAAGTGAAAATAATTAAAAAAGAACTAGAATTTAAACCAGATCAGGAAATATTAGGAACTACCGACAACAAAGAACCTTTAATATTTAAGTTAGGGGAAAAATTAATTCAACATAAGACAACTAACGAAAATATTGAATTAATAAACTAGCAATTTCTAAATAAAAAACCCCAACCGAAAATGGCAAATATAAACGAAATTCTAGAAATTTTTAACGTAGATAAAATTACTAATCATATTTTACCCTACGATGGTAGTAAGACAGATTTAGTAAGATTCTTAGACTCAGTAGATAACACGATTCACATTTGTCGAAATTTAGACAAAGAATCAGAACACTACAAAGTCATAATATCTAATATTAGAAATAAAATTACCGGTATAGCTAGTAATTCTCTAATAACACATAATGTAGATACGAAAAATTGGAAACAAATCAAAGAACATTTAGTGAATAAATATGCCGATAGCAGAGATGAGTACAACTTGCAGTTTGAACTCTTTAGTCTTGTCAGAAATAATTTATCACCGCAAAGTTTGTTCGATAAAATTCAAAATTTGTTAACCTTATTAATTAACCAAGTCACCAAATAAACCACTACAATCAAATCGGTTTAATAATTCTAACTGCGGGTCTAAAAGAACCTCTAGGAGGCAGAATTAGATCAATGCAACCCAAAAACCCCATAGAAGCATTTGATTTTATTACCAAGGAACAAAATATGAACAAATTAAAATATAACAACCAACCGACTAGTAGCTACACCAACAACAACAAAATCAAACAAGAATTAAATAGAACTACGGCAAATTATAATGCCAACAATTACACATCAAGTAACAATAAATATTACAGCTCTAACTATAAACCAAACTACACTCCTAATAATAAGAAAAATTTCCAATATAATTACGTTAATAATAAATCACCAAAAACTAATGAAGAAACTAACGATAGCACTCAGAAGAAAAGAGAAATCAAAACCGAACATTTTAACATTGAGACAGATATCAATGACGAAATTTTTAACTAATAGCCTCGGAAAACAAACAACTATATTCAATATAGAAAACATATCTAAATTACCATTTATAACCTTGTCAATCGACAGCAAAATTCTCAAATTCCTTATCGATACAGGAGCCGATAAATCTTAAATCAGCCCTGATCACGTATAAACGAAAAATTTCGAACACCAACTGATTTAAAAATAACCAGTCTGTTCAATTCCACTGCTCTTAACGAGAAAACAATCATAAAATTCAACGAATTCCACCAGCCGATAGAATTATTTATACTAAAATTCCACAAGTTCTATGATGGTCTAATAGGCTATGAAAATTTAACAAAGCTTAACGCTAACGTTCTATTAAAAACAAAACAATTAAAAAGTCCAAATTTCTCATTAACATTACACGACAGAATACAGTCATGTATAAAACCATTCTTCTTAAACTCTCGAGAAAAAATAATAATAAGTGTACCGCGCAGTTTCAATCAAAAACGGTGAATTCTACATGAAACCAATAAAAATACAAGAGGAAGTTTATATCCAAGAAGGAATATACAAAACTCACTCACCAAACTTAGCATATGTAGAGATAATCAATCAATCAAGTAATAAAAAAGAAATTTTCTTAATTCAACCAATAATTGTCGAAGAATTGAACCAATATCATGAAATTAATTTTCATACGTCCCAGGAACAAAGTTCCACCACAAATAATGAATCTAAAATAGATCTAGCTAATCTAAATAGATTCAATAAAACAAATAAATTTAAAAGAATATTCTAAACCAACAGGAAATTCACTATGTACAAAAGTCAGCAAAGACATAAAAAACAACACACATGAAATAAACATGATCGAACTCATGGAAAATTTCGAAACTCTGGATATTAGTGAACCCAGTAATATAACAAAAAATATCCCTGAGACACTAACACCAATGAATAATTTCAAACGTCAAATCGAAATACTAGTCGACGAGGATTTCCAAACGATGAATGAAAAATTCAAAATTAAATTTAGCAAATACAAACAATACACTATCAAAAAAAGGGAATACACACCCGATGATATCAAGTATTTAGCTAGAAAATATCTCAGTAATACCATGTCAGTAATAAAAACTGACGATGAAACATTTAAAATGTTTAACGATTATTTCAAACAAAATCCGAATCTTAAACTAGTCAGATCCAAAATATCACTAGAAGATATCACGGACTGTGACAAACAACATGAAATAATCAAAACCACTCATGTACCATATCATAGCGGTATAATTGAGAATTTTGACAAAATAAAGAAACTTTATTTTTTTCCCAATTTAAAGCAAAAAATCACTACATTTGTGAATAATTGCGAAGTTTGTAAACTCAATAAATATGAGCGCAAACCTGTTAATCTGAAATTTCAAATTTCCCCAACACCAAACGGACCGATGGAAATACTCCATTGCGATACATTTGTGTTGAGATCTAAAACATTCCTTACGATTATGGATAAATTTTCCAAATTTCTCTCCATTTTCGAATTACCTAATCGGAAATCTCAAACCATAATCCGAATGTTTAGAAATTTTTTTTCTAGAGCAGGAATCCCAAAGCAAATCACAATAGATTCAGCGACGGAATTCAACTCAGAAACTTTCAATAAATTTATGGATATGCACAATATAAAATTGCATACCACCACAGCTAAGTCATCTACAGGAAATAGTCCTATAGAGCGAGTCCATAACACCTTAACGGAGTTAACAAGTATCATTCATAGCGAAAATAAAGATATGCCAATCTACGAATTAATGGATGAGGCAACCTTTGCTTATAATAATTCAATCCACAGTGCAACGAATCTTACTTACACCATTCGAATTATACAAAGGGCATGTAATTATAAAAAATATTCCAGAAAAAATTCCAGAACAATCGGAAGAATTTCTAGAAACAATTCGAAAAAAGTATCAGCAAGTAGCAAAATACATTGCGGGACTTCAAGAACGAATTATTAACAAAACACATTAACAATTTAACTATTAACATGAACGAATGGATAAAATCGGCATTCGTATCTAGTAAAACCGCAATAGAAGGAACACTTTTAGACCAACTATTTTTGGAATTATACGACCAGATAGACATAGTTCAATATTATTAGTAGACACATACTTGATAACGAAGAAATGGAATATGTAACTTCAGAATTCGATAAAGATAACGTAAAAATTAATTCGGAAGAACAAATTTATTCTCTTCTAAAGATAAAGGCGTTTTACAATGTTACTGATCTAGTAATAATTATATAATAATAACAATTCACCAACGAAACATTTAACATGTATAAAATCCAAACCTATCCAGTTAACAATCAAATTATTAACCAACCTTATAACTATCTTATTCTAAACTCCAATAATTATATGATAATAAATAACCTTTGCCCAACAATCGAGCAAACTTTCATGTGCGAAAAACAACAAATCCACCCAATAACCGGACATTGTATACCAGAGTTATTGAACAATAAAAATACAAGCTGTACCAAACAATTCATAAAGCCAGCTGAAGAAGTTAAGCAATTGGATGACGGATATCTCTACATCTCATCACCAGAAGGATTATCAATTACATCAACGTGCAATCTGGAACAAGCACGAATAAAAGGAATAAAATTAATCAAATTTTCGGATTGTATAATCAACGCAAACAATAAAAGATACTCAAATACAAAAAATCAACACAAGCATAAGTTAACTTTAATACAACCTTTGGATAATATCAGCATAAACATAACAATACAGGAATTCAGAGATCTACCATTACTCGCTAAACAAACTATTCACAAAATGGATAAAATAAGCAACGATAGTAAATACATACAAATCTACCAACATTCAATCGTCGCATCCACAATAATTATAGTTATAATTATAATACTAATTATTTTGTTCATCCACAGAAGAAACAAACAAACATTCAAAAGATTCATCCTTCCAAAATTAGTAAAAACCCATAGGGATAACAAAAAAGTCGAGGACAACTTCAGTCTCACAAGGGAGGAGCTATGTGTCATCACCCCACACAACACCATTTCCACGAGGCAACAACAACGAAGAAGAACCGCATCGACGGGAAATATCCAATCAAATTGTGTTTAAGCAAATTATGTTTAAACAATAAAATTAATTGCATTTAAGCATTAAAATTATTTGTATTTAAGTAAAGTTCATCAAACTAATTATTTTGAAATATGAACACTATAAATACTAATTTTTCTGGAACCAAAAGGTTCATAACTTTTGTAAATTTTGTATAATTAAGTATTGATCAAATAAATTCACTGAAACCTACGAAATTAAATAAATGAGTTATTTTTAAACCTTAACCCTCCCGACCACAACGGAGCAACTTATAACTATATATATATGTATGTATATATATATATATATATATATATATATATATATATATATATATATATATATATATATATATATATATATGTTACATAATACATATATATATATATATATATATATATATATATATATATATATATATATATATATATATATATATATGTAACCAATTATGGCGAAAAAATACTTTTAAATATTGTTACGTTTTTGCCTTGTCAAATTCAAGGTTCGATCACTGGATTGTGAATAAAACAAACGATGTAAATTCTAGAACACACTAAATTTATTTATTTCCAATTAAACACTAATTTAATTATTTCACTTATTTAACTTAATTATTTAACTTCACAATAATTATTTTCTACACTTTAACAACACTATATTACACTTTAATAACACTTTATTTTACTTTATAAACACTTTCCTTTTAATTACTATTAGCACTCTCATGGTTAAAACACAACTGATCTTCTCCCAAATGTTTGACGCGTATTTATACCAAATATTCTAACCATTCTAGAAATCTCCAGAATATTCGATTAGTCTAGATAAGTCTAGACACCTCTATACTGTTCTACTTTATAACAATTTTACATTAACGATAGTGTCGCTATTCAAACATAGATGTCGCCACGATCGTAACAATATGATAAAATTGAAAATTGCCATATGTATTTCGTCACCCCAGTATTTAAATGATATAAACAACAAAAAGGTAAATTGGAGATAAATGCACTTAAAGTTTAAATGATTATAATTTAACACCTATAAACTTTTTAATATATTTTTTTGAGTCATTTGGAAGTGTGCAGTACTCCGATCTTTACATTCAAAAAGTTTTCAGTTTAAAACTATAGTTTTTCCGAAAATTTGATTAGAATTTTTTTCAAAATGCATATGTGACATACAAATTTTTCAGTTGTTGGATGTATCATTTAAAAACTGAATTATAATTTGTGAATAAGTCATGCTTTCATAGGAAATTAATTAAAAACAGTCAACTTTAATTATCATTATTTTTAATTTTTATTTAATTAACGATATAAGCAAAACAATTTATATAAAAATTCAACATTGTATAACAACTTAAAATTTAAAAAAAATAGAATTCTTTGGTAAAGAACAAAAAAATATGATTTTAGTTTCACCCCTATTTGGACAAAAAGTAATAACATAAACTAAAGGAAATTCAACGTTACCAACAAGATATTAAAAAATAATACCTCAAACTTAAAATAAATAACAGAAACAAATAATGTATGAGTAACAAAGTATTACAATTCTTAATTGAAATTAATTTTAGAAAAGGTTTATATTTGGATTATTTTTTTGTTTTATTACTTCGTGGAGTAATAACTTTCGTTAAAGCTCTTCTAGGTTTAGGAATCACATTTTTTAGCTGTTCCAGATCATTTTGTTTATTTAGTACAGCGTTGTAGTAGTCGATTTAATGTCCTTCTTCTTTTCCTCACTAACTGCCCAATTAAATTTAAATGGCTTTACCACTATTAACGGGATATTTTTTTTACAGTTTTTCACCAATTTTATATTTGTGAATGGTTCTGTGGCAGATACTGTGCATTTATAATCAACTGCTCCCAAATCTTCAGATTTGTATTGAATAATTCTAGCTTTTAAAAACGGAAACATATTGGTAAATACTTTAGATGCTAAATTAAAATTATAAAAATCAACATCCATCAACTACTGCATAATTTTTAAATGAACTCTGTCATAGTTTATTTTTTTTAATTGCTGCAATAACGTCACTGGGCTGTAAATTGTAACCCTTCGCAAATGTCTTTTTATGGCACTATGTACAGAATCTATTTCCTGTAGCTGACTAGTCCTGGCTCCGAATATTTATGTATTATTGCTTCTATTTTTGGATTCTCCTGAAGAAATTTCAAAATCATAGTGGAATTTACTCTGTTTTTATTTTATGCCACACAACTATCTGACCATAAAACTATTTTGGTAATTGTTTTGAGATCTTGGACAACGGTTTTTAAAATCTTATAGAGTGCACTGGAAATATCATTTCCAGTTCTCCCACTTTGAGCTTCCGCCCATAGACTGCAGTACGTAGTTTTATTTAGATTACAATGACCGGTCAAATGATACATGGCAAATTTTCTCTTGGAAAGCGAATACGTTCTCGAGGTCGTATGTAATTATTGCCGTTTTCATCTTTATTTTTTCTATCTTTATCTCTTTCAGATTTTGCATGAATCTTTATATTTCCAATTATTTGTAAACATTTATTTTGATACGTCAGTGAAGTTAGCCCAGGATTTCATCCCAGAAAAATTTAAAAATGTCATCATGCAATACTAAAACTGCATTACCATCCCAGCCCAGGATTTTCTAATAATTTGTCTTAAATATGGTAAAATATTTTATCCCAAAAAATTGTATAAAGTAAATACATATCCCAGAAAAATTGCAAATTAAAGAAAATTACAGATAACAAAATAAATGAATACACTAGTTTTTAAGTTATTAAGTGAGTATGTACTAATTAAGTCAACTTAAAAAATATGATAAATATTACAATTTTATTGATCTTATATCTAAACTCTCAACATACGGATCGACTTGAAATTTTTATGGTAATTAGTGTTCACTATAACAAGTCGATCCCGCATGGTTCGGTTTCCGGAACTCGTGGTTCCTGGGAACCATAAATATAAATCTGAAATACTTGGGCCAAACATATAAACGCGAATAGCTCCAATCACAACATGCAAATCAATCTGAAATTTTTAGTGTAGACAACTATCGTTAGGACCAGTCAACATGAATAGGTTCCGTTTCCGGAACTGATGGTTCCTGGGAACCATTAATAAAAAACCTCTTTCAATACACTGGGCCAAATATAAAAATGCATGTAGCGCCAATCTCAACATACGGATCGACTTGAAATTTTTATGGTAATTAGTGTTGACTATAGCAAGTCGATCCCGCATGGTTCGGTTTCCGGAACTCGTGGTTCCTGGGAACCATAAATTTAAATCTGAAATACTTGGGCCAAACATATAAACGCGAATAGCTCCAATCTCAACATGCAAATCAATCTGAAATTTTTAGTGTAGACAACTATCGTTAGGACCAGTCAATATTAATAGGTTTGGTTTCCGGAACTGATGGTTCCTTCGAACCATTAATAAAAAACCCCTTTCAATACACTGGGCCAAATATAAAAATGCATGTAGCGCCAATCTCAACTCAACATACGGATCGACTTGAAATTTTTATGGTAATTAGTGTTGACTATAGCAAGTCGATCCCGCATGGTTCGGTTTCCGGAACTCGTGGTTCCTGGGAACCATAAATTTAAATCTGAAATACTTGGGCCAAACATATAAACGCGAATAGCTCCAATCTCAACATGCAAATCACTCTGAAATTTTTAGTGTAGATAACTATCATTAAGACCAGTCAATATGAATAGGTTCCGTTTCCGGAACTGATGGTTCCTGGGAACCATTAATAAAAAACCCCTTTCAATACACTGGGCCAAATATAAAAATGCATGTAGCGTCAATCTCAACATACGGATCGACTTTAAATTTTTATGGTAATTAGTGTTTACTATAACAAGTCGATCCCGCATGGTTCGGTTTCCGTAACTCGTGGTTCCTGGGAACCATACATTTAAATCTGTAATACTTGGGCCAAACATATAAACGCGAATAGCTCCAATCACAACATGCAAATCAATCTGAAATGTTTAGTGTAGACAACTATTGTTAGGACCAGTCAACAAGAATAGGTTCTGTTTCCGGAACTGATGGTTCCTGGGAACCATTAATAAAAAACCCCTTTCAATACACTGGGCCAAATATAAAAATGCATGTAGCGCCAATCTCAACATACGGATCGACTTGAAATTGTTATGGTAATTAGTGTTTACTATAACAAGTCGATCCCGCATGGTTCGGTTTCCGGAACTCGTGGCTCCTGAAAACCATAAATTTAAATCTGAAATACTTGGGCCAAACATATAAACGCGAATAGCTCCAATCACAACATGCAAATCACTCTGAAATTTTTAGTGTAGACAACTATCATTAAGACCAGTCAATATGAATAGGTTCCGTTTCCGGAACTGATGGTTCCTGGGAACCATTAATAAAAAACCCCTTTCAATACACTGGGCCAAATATAAAAATGCATGTAGCGTCAATCTCAACATACGGATCGACTTTAAATTTTTATGGTAATTAGTATTGACTATAGCAAGTCGATTCCGCATGATTCGGTTTCCGGAACTCGTGGTTCCTAAGAACCATAAATTTAAATCTGTAATACTTGGGCCAAACATATAAACGCGAATAGCTCCAATCACAACATGCAAATCAATCTGAAATTTTTAGTGTAGACAACTATCATTAGGACCAGTCAATATGAATAGGTTCCGTTTCCGGAACTGATGGTTCCTGGGAACCATTAATAAAAAACCCCTTTCAATACACTGGGCCAAATATAAAAATGCATGTAGCGCCAATCTCAACATACGGATCGACTTGAAATTGTTATGGTAATTAGTGTTTACTATAACAAGTCGATCCCGCATGGTTCGGTTTCCGGAACTCGTGGCTCCTGAGAACCATAAATTTAAATCTGTAATACTTGGGCCAAACATATAAACGCGAATAGCTCCAATCACAACATTTAAATCAATCTGAAATTTTTAGTGTAGACAACTATCGTTAGGACCAGTCAACATGAATAGGTTCCGTTTCCGGAACTGATGGTTCCTGGGAACCATTAATAAAAAACCCCTTTCAATACACTGGGCCAAACATAAAAATGCATGTAGCGCCAATCTCAACATACGGATCGACTTGAAATTTTTATGGTAATTAGTATTGACTATAACAAGTCGATCCCGCATGGTTCGGTTTCCGGAACTCGTGGCTCCTGAGAACCATAAATTTAAATCTGAAATACTTGGGCCAAACATATAAACGCGAATAGCTCCAATCACAACATTTAAATCAATCTGAAGTTTTTAGTGTAGACAACTATCGTTAGGACCAGTCAACATGAATAGGTTCCGTTTCCGGAACTAATGGTTCCTGGGAACCATTAATAAAAAACCCCTTTCAATACACTGGGCCAAACATAAAAATGCATGTAGCGCCAATCTCAACATACGGATCGACTTGAAATTTTTATGGTAATTAGTATTGACTATAGCAAGTCGATTCCGCATGGTTCGGTTTCCGGAACTCGTGGTTCCTGCGAACCATAAATTTAAATCTGTAATACTTGGGCCAAACATATAAACGCGAATAGCTCCAATCACAACATGCAAATCAATCTGAAATTTTTAGTGTAGACAACTATCGCTAGGACCAGTCAATATTAATAGGTTTGGTTTCCGGAACTGATGGTTCCTTCGAACCATAAATTTAAATGAACCACTTGTATGATACTTGTACTTGTATGATTCTTATAATAGTTGTTGTGTTTGAAAGATTTTCAGTCAGAGATTTTGATGAGTGTGTTGATATACTTATATTTGTATTATTATTCGCTAGGCCAGTTTCGATCTGATGAAAATTATCAATTTTTTTCATCAGGCATTTTTTTGACTGGACTTGGTATGTTGCACTGTGCGAGTCGTTAGCAGATGTGCGCAGTAGTACTATGTGGTGTAATTTGTCAGTACTATGTGGTTGCATTTGTGCATTGTTGGTTCTATGTGATCTTATCTTAGAAAGCAGTGTTTTATTGAAATTTCGGGTGATTGTGAATCGCTATTTGAATTTATGGTAACAAGTAAATTTAATGAGATGTTATGTGTATTGGATATATTTAACTGACGTTTATTTTCTATTTGACTATCTGCAAAGAATATGTGAAGAGACTTAGATGGTAGCCTTTATAAAATGTCCAGAAGTTGTGGATTTTCACTGCTGGAATTAAAACATTGCTATACATTATTTGGTAGAATCAGATTATATGATGTATTAAAAATATATCTACTTATCCACCATAAATAAAGGTATTGAAATCGATGACCATATTAGAAATAATTTGGTTTATGATAATGATTATTATTAATTGTGTTTAACGTAAACAAGAAAGTGGGGTATTACATAATGATTTTGAGGGAATTTAACTTTAATTGCGTTTTCCAATAGGTTGTCGTACTTCTCCCAATTCCCTTTTCTATAGCAATAGTTTATGTAATGCTGGGCGCTTGGTACATAGTTAACAAAACTGTTTAATTTAAAATTTTGTGATTCAATGATAATTTGCACGGGTAAGTTAGAGAGCGTTTCTTGCTGATTAGGATTTACGGATGGCTCTACATAAAGAAACACAACATTTTTTGTTAGAAGATTCTTAATAAACTTCTGATTATGGCAGTTTGGGCAATAAAAGGTTGTCGATTCTATACAATCTTGTAAATTTTGTAGTCCCAAAATGTCTAATTGGTTTAAATTCAGAGGTATGTACTTTAAAAAATCAATTTTTGAAGGCAAATTACATGCAGTACATTTTGTCTCAGCCTCAATACTAAAAATATTTGTTTTCTTAAATATAAACTCTGTAACGTGTGTTACGTTTGATGTACAATTTATTTTTACACCGTATAATTTGGTTAGTATAGAGAATCGTTTTTCATACGCAATTTTCATATTTCCCTGTTTAAGAGCATTAATTAAATCAGAATATTCATCATTGGAGAATAATAATATATCCAAATTTAAAAGACATTGTATTACAGAATCAAATGCGCATGTATGAGTGTAATTCTCACCTGTAATTAATCCATTCCGTAAAAAGGATAAATGATCACTGTCGGACGTTTTTAACATCTTTTTCTTTCTCGAACACTTAGGAGTTTCTGTATATGGCTTCCGTTTGTTAGCTGTTAAACATTTAATTATGCAACTTTCTTTATCTTCTTGAGAGTATTTACTTAGGGTTTTTAAAGTTGATAATTTAAAATTGGAACGAGCTACCTTAGCGGACTGTCCTCTCCAATTTTCTACCTCATCCAAAACGTTTACTAAACTTTCTTCTTCTAAATGAACATAATGTTTATGTGGGTCTTTTCCTAACTCTAATTTGGTAAAACGTTTAGGTATATTTAAAAGTTTTCGATTTAAAACAAACTTATTCCTTTCGTGTATTTCTTTTAAAAATCTTAACGGTTTTGCTGGAATTTTGCCCAACGATAACGTTCGTCTAACTCGTCTTTTTACCGTGGCAAAATAGTTTTCTACGTGGCTGTTGCTGTATGTTCTTTCGTTAAATATATTAGACCATAGCGGTAAGTATGTAATATATTTTTTTAAAAACATTTCCAAAAATGGTGGGTTGAAATATAAATTTATTGCGTTTTGCGTTTTAGAAGGTGTTTCCAAAATTGCCGATTCAGATATTATGTTAAAATCATTGTAAAATCTTGTTTGACTATAAATGCTTTCATTTAATTGTCTCGGTACGCAAATATCGTCTTGTTCTATAGTTTCCTCTTCCACGAAAGTTTCAATTTTTTCAGTGGTAATGTGCTTTATAATTGCATTTAAACTGGTCAAGACATTGGGTGTTAGATATTTATTTTTTAAAATAATTGATAAATTATACCAAATATCTTTTATTAAATTATAGTCCGACAATAGATAAATAGATGCCATAATTTCTTTTATAATTTTATTACTTTTTGAAGTTTTATTAAAATATTTGTTGATGTCGCTCGTCATGTTGTGCATTAGATGAGAAACACAAAGATGAACCTTGACTAAATCAGGTTTGTTCGATTTTGCCATAATGGCGTCATGGCTTATATTCAAATATTGCACAATATCCATTTTGTTAAACGAATCTAATATAGCATTAATATTCGCAAAACTGAAATCGGTCACAACTGTTTTAAATATTGGCCAACATTTAAATTTTTTTTCTATTTCTATACGATAAGACCGTAACCACCCTCCAATTGCATCCATATTATGGCTGGAGCTGATCATATCGGAGATAGGAAAGGGATCGGACGGCTCATTTGGTGTCACTAAAACCGGAACAACCAAGGCATAATACAGAATTGATTTTTCTATTTTGAATGGGTTCCTAACGAGACCACCAGTTGCATCTAGATATACTACTAAGTTTTGGTTTTTATTGCTATTAACTAATAATTCTAGCATTTTCATTTGGGTGTCATTGTAAGTAATAACGCAAAACGGTTTAACGTAAAATTTTTGAATTATTTCATTTGAGGTTACCTCTTTCATAATATCGATTAAATCATCAGGATCATTGTCTTGCTCCTGGAGTTTTTCCGAACGAACCTTTTTCAAGACTTCTAACGACTTTACTTTGGTAGTCTTAGAATTTATCAACAAAAATTGGATCTTCCTTTTTCACCATATCTTCGAACATTTCTGTTGGAATTTTATTGATTAAGAGACCTTTACATTCTTTTCTCTCCAATCCTCTTAATTGACGTGTTTTAATATATTTATGCGCTATTAGTCCAGGAGTACTTTTTATCACAAATTTACCTAACTTCACATTTTTATTTATAAGTTTATATTTTTTGCAATTTTCATGGCCACAATATGCTCGAATGCTAATAGCCTTTTTCCCCAGATCTAAAGATTTAATATTTATCAAGCAGTTTGTTTTTTTAGACAATAAGCTTGAAACAATGCTCGGGTAAGCTTCAGAATTGAGTATGTTGTCATTTCTATTATAAATGGTATTCCATGTAGTAGGAGAAATTTCAATTTCGCCATTTTCCTCAGTATATACATTCAAATAGGGCACATTGGTTTTTTGTTTGCGAGGAAGACTTGCCTTTTTAGGTTCAAAACAGTCGCTTACGTCGCTCTCGTCGTCTTGATGTTCTGGTGTAACTAAATTCGCTTCGGAATGCTTTTCAAAATTAAATAAGTTCTGATTTATAACTGTCTCTTCTGGAAACTGAGTAGAACCCAATCGGCTTGCAGATTTTAGAACCTCGGTGTTGTTTTCAAAATTAAATATATCCGGATGTATAACGGCTTCTTGTGCGCATTTATCAGAACTCACTGCAGATTCTAGCAGTTTTTTGCAACGAATTTTTTCATGCAACCCATTTTGAAATTCACTATTATTATACATAATTTGAAACAATCGTCGATTAGAATCTGTGTTTTTTAATCCTGGAATTAATTTACAAATATTTGCAAAACTTGATACATTAAAAAAATTTTCGGTTGTAACATCATCTACATTTAAAACATGTTGAATAATTAGGTCTTGAATTTTAGAATAATTAGACTTATCCAATTTAAATTTATAAAACGGCATTTTAAAGTTGGTTTATAAATTAATTGGTCGAATTGGTTTGTGGAATATAACGGGATTTTCCGAACGGAAAATTCCGAACGAATCCAAAGAAATCTCTGTTTATTTGTATGAGCAAGTAAGTAATGAAATTGCCAGAAATAAATTTGATAAATTTTTGCCGGAATGCACTTTATTCAGTTAAAAAATTGTTACTTTTCTAATAATACTGGAAGAATCAATAAAAGAAATTGCAATAAATTCACAAACTTAATTAAACAACAGAGTAACACAAAATTTATTTATTTATTATTCACTGAACTATTTATATCCAAAGAAATATTATTTTCAAATATGTAATAGGCATTAAAAAAATATTATTATATTTTCTCTTTAAACAGTTTTAAATAGAACTGTGAAAAAGGAAACTAAATGTTATTCTCTTTAATGTTAAAAAATTTTTTTTTTGTTTTAGTTAATTCGCAGTTTTTATTTGTCCAAAAGTGTTTAATAATAAATTATACCCAATAACAAACTTTACAGAATAAGTAAATAGTTTTATTTTATGTGTTTTTTATTTTTAAATAATAAACTGAAAGAAGAGTAAATTATAGGAGTTTACCGATTAAAAACATAGGCTTATTATTAACAAAGATAAAATTCTTATTTTTACAGAAATATTAAACAAACCTTTAACATGGTTTAAATGGATATCCTTTATTTATATAGTCAAAAATACAAGCTAATAAAAATTGATTAACGCTAAATTAACAATAATAAAAGTCTCCCAATTTGATCAGTATGTTAATAATAAAACTATAGTCTCCTATGTGCATTAATGACCGACTAATGACAATTTAAAATAAATAGTTATGTTGAAATTGGCGCTATATGTATTTGAATAATATAAAAAGTTGTATTATATGTGGCACAGTGTATTGAAAAGGGATTTTTTTTAATGGTTCCCAGGAACCATCAGTTCCGGAAACGGAACCTATTCATATTGACTGGTCCTAACGATAGTTGTCTACACTAAAAATTTCAGATTGATTTGCATGTTGAGATTGGAGCTATTCGCGTTTATATGTTTGGCCCAAGTATTTCAGATTTAAATTTATGGTTCCCAGGAACCACGAGTTCCGGAAACCGAACCATGCGGGATCGACTTGTTATAGTAAACACTAATTACCATAAAAATTTAAAGTCGATCCGTATGTTGAGATTGACGCTACATGCAATTTTATATTTGGCCCAGTGTATTGAAAGGGGTTTTTTATTAATGGTTCCCAGGAATTATCAGTTCCGGAAACGGAACCTATTCATATTGACTGGTCCTAACGATAGTTGTCTACACTAAAAATTTCAGAGTGATTTGCATGTTGTGATTGGAGCTATTCGCGTTTATATGTTTGGCCCAAGTATTTCAGATTTAAATTTATGGTTCCCAGGAACCACGAGTTCCGGAAACCGAACCATGCGGGATCGACTTGCTATAGTCAACACCAATTACCATAAAAATTTCAAGTCGATCCGTATGTTGAGATTGGCGCTACATGCATTTTTATGTTTGGCCCAGTGTATTGAAAGAGGTTTTTTATTAATGGTTCCCAGGAACCATCAGTTCCGGAAACGGAACCTATTCATGTTGACTGGTCCTAACGATAGTTGTCTACACTAAAAATTTCAGATTGATTTGCATGTTGAGATTGGAGCTATTCGCGTTTATATGTTTGGCCCAAGTATTTCAGATTTAAATTTATGGTTCCCAGGAACCACGAGTTCCGGAAACCGAACCATGCGGGATCGACTTGTTATAGTAAACACTAATTACCATAAAAATTTAAAGTCGATCCGTATGTTGAGATTGACGCTACATGCAATTTTATATTTGGCCCAGTGTATTGAAAGGGGTTTTTTATTAATGGTTCCCAGGAATTATCAGTTCCGGAAACGGAACCTATTCATATTGACTGGTCCTAACGATAGTTGTCTACACTAAAAATTTCAGAGTGATTTGCATGTTGTGATTGGAGCTATTCGCGTTTATATGTTTGGCCCAAGTATTTCAGATTTAAATTTATGGTTCCCAGGAACCACGAGTTCCGGAAACCGAACCATGCGGGATCGACTTGTTATAGTAAACACTAATTACCATAAAAATTTAAAGTCGATCCGTATGTTGAGATTGACGCTACATGCAATTTTATATTTGGCCCAGTGTATTGAAAGGGGTTTTTTATTAATGGTTCCCAGGAATTATCAGTTCCGGAAACGGAACCTATTCATATTGACTGGTCCTAACGATAGTTGTCTACACTAAAAATTTCAGAGTGATTTGCATGTTGTGATTGGAGCTATTCGCGTTTATATGTTTGGCCCAAGTATTTCAGATTTAAATTTATGGTTCCCAGGAACCACGAGTTCCGGAAACCGAACCATGCGGGATCGACTTGCTATAGTCAACACCAATTACCATAAAAATTTCAAGTCGATCCGTATGTTGAGATTGGCGCTACATGCATTTTTATGTTTGGCCCAGTGTATTGAAAGAGGTTTTTTATTAATGGTTCCCAGGAACCATCAGTTCCGGAAACGGAACCTATTCATGTTGACTGGTCCTAACGATAGTTGTCTACACTAAAAATTTCAGATTGATTTGCATGTTGAGATTGGAGCTATTCGCGTTTATATGTTTGGCCCAAGTATTTCAGATTTAAATTTATGGTTCCCAGGAACCACGAGTTCCGGAAACCGAACCATGCGGGATCGACTTGTTATAGTAAACACTAATTACCATAAAAATTTAAAGTCGATCCGTATGTTGAGATTGACGCTACATGCAATTTTATATTTGGCCCAGTGTATTGAAAGGGGTTTTTTATTAATGGTTCCCAGGAATTATCAGTTCCGGAAACGGAACCTATTCATATTGACTGGTCCTAACGATAGTTGTCTACACTAAAAATTTCAGATTGATTTGCATGTTGTGATTGGAGCTATTCGCGTTTATATGTTTGGCCCAAGTATTTCAGATTTATATTTATGGTTCCCAGGAACCACGAGTTCCGGAAACCGAACCATGCGGGATCGACTTGTTATAGTAAACACTAATTACCATAAAAATTTAAAGTCGATCCGTATGTTGAGATTGACGCTACATGCAATTTTATATTTGGCCCAGTGTATTGAAAGGGGTTTTTTATTAATGGTTCCCAGGAATTATCAGTTCCGGAAACGGAACCTATTCATATTGACTGGTCCTAACGATAGTTGTCTACACTAAAAATTTCAGAGTGATTTGCATGTTGTGATTGGAGCTATTCGCGTTTATATGTTTGGCCCAAGTATTTCAGATTTAAATTTATGGTTCCCAGGAACCACGAGTTCCGGAAACCGAACCATGCGGGATCGACTTGTTATAGTAAACACTAATTACCATAAAAATTTAAAGTCGATCCGTATGTTGAGATTGACGCTACATGCATTTTTATATTTGGCCCAGTGTATTGAAAGGGGTTTTTTATTAATGGTTCCCAGGAATTATCAGTTCCGGAAACGGAACCTATTCATATTGACTGGTCCTAACGATAGTTGTCTACACTAAAAATTTCAGATTGATTTGCATGTTGTGATTGGAGCTATTCGCGTTTATATGTTTGGCCCAAGTATTTCAGATTTATATTTATGGTTCCCAGGAACCACGAGTTCCGGAAACCGAACCATGCGGGATCGACTTGTTATAGTAAACACTAATTACCATAAAAATTTAAAGTCGATCCGTATGTTGAGATTGACGCTACATGCATTTTTATATTTGGCCCAGTGTATTGAAAGCGGTTTTTTATTAATGGTTCCCAGGAACCATCAGTTCCGGAAACGGAACCTATTCATGTTGACTGGTCCTAACGATAGTTGTCTACACTAAAAATTTCAGATTGATTTAAATGTTGTGATTGGAGCTATTCGCGTTTATATGTTTGGCCCAAGTATTTCAGATTTATATTTATGGTTCCCAGGAACCACGAGTTCCGGAAACCGAACCATGCGGGATCGACTTGTTATAGTAAACACTAATTACCATAAAAATTTCAAGTCGATCCGTATGTTGAGATTGACGCTACATGCATTTTTATATTTGGCCCAGTGTATTGAAAGCGGTTTTTTATTAATGGTTCCCAGGAACCATCAGTTCCGGAAACGGAACCTATTCATGTTGACTGGTCCTAACGATAGTTGTCTACACTAAAAATTTCAGATTGATTTAAATGTTGTGATTGGAGCTATTCGCGTTTATATATTTGGCCCAAGTATTTCAGATTTAAATTTATGGTTCTCAGGAACCACGAGTTCCGGAAACCGAACCATGCGGGATCGACTTGTTATAGTAAACACTAATTACCATAAAAATTTCAAGTCGATCCGTATGTTGAGTTGAGATTGGCGCTACATGCATTTTTATGTTTGGCCCTGTGTATTGAAATGGGTTTTTTATTAATGGTTCCCAGGAACCATCAGTTCCGGAAACGGAACCTATTCATATTGACTGGTCCTAACGATAGTTGTCTACACTAAAAATTTCAGAGTGATTTGCATGTTGAGATTGGAGCTATTCGCGTTTATATGTTTGGCCCAAGTATTTCAGATTTAAATTTATGGTTCCCAGGAACCACGAGTTCCGGAAACCGAACCATGCGGGATCGACTTGTTATAGTAAACACTAATTACCATAAAAATTTCAAGTCGATCCGTATGTTGAGTTGAGATTGGCGCTACATGCATTTTTATGTTTGGCCCAGTGTATTGAAAGAGGTTTTTTATTAATGGTTCCCAGGAACCATCAGTTCCGGAAACGGAACCTATTCATGTTGACTGGTCCTAACGATAGTTGTCTACACTAAAAATTTCAGATTGATTTAAATGTTGTGATTGGAGCTATTCGCGTTTATATATTTGGCCCAAGTATTTCAGATTTAAATTTATGGTTCTCAGGAACCACGAGTTCCGGAAACCGAACCATGCGGGATCGACTTGTTATAGTAAACACTAATTACCATAAAAATTTCAAGTCGATCCGTATGTTGAGTTGAGATTGGCGCTACATGCATTTTTATGTTTGGCCCAGTGTATTGAAATGGGTTTTTTATTAATGGTTCCCAGGAACCATCAGTTCCGGAAACGAAACCTATTCATATTGACTGGTCCTAACGATAGTTGTCTACACTAAAAATTTCAGAGTGATTTGCATGTTGAGATTGGAGCTATTCGCGTTTATATGTTTGGCCCAAGTATTTCAGATTTAAATTTATGGTTCCCAGGAACCACGAGTTCCGGAAACCAAACCATGCGGGATCGACTTGCTATAGTCAACACCAATTACCATAAAAATTTCAAGTCGATCCGTATGTTGAGATTGGCGCTACATGCATTTTTATGTTTGGCCCAGTGTATTGAAAGAGGTTTTTTATTAATGGTTCCCAGGAACCATCAGTTCCGGAAACGGAACCTATTCATGTTGACTGGTCCTAACGATAGTTGTCTACACTAAAAATTTCAGATTGATTTAAATGTTGTGATTGGAGCTATTCGCGTTTATATATTTGGCCCAAGTATTTCAGATTTAAATTTATGGTTCTCAGGAACCACGAGTTCCGGAAACCGAACCATGCGGGATCGACTTGTTATAGTAAACACTAATTACCATAAAAATTTCAAGTCGATCCGTATGTTGAGTTGAGATTGGCGCTACATGCATTTTTATGTTTGGCCCAGTGTATTGAAATGGGTTTTTTATTAATGGTTCCCAGGAACCATCAGTTCCGGAAACGGAACCTATTCATATTGACTGGTCCTAACGATAGTTATCTACACTAAAAATTTCAGAGTGATTTGCATGTTGAGATTGGAGCTATTCGCGTTTATATGTTTGGCCCAAGTATTTCAGATTTAAATTTATGGTTCCCAGGAACCACGAGTTCCGGAAACCGAACCATGCGGGATCGACTTGCTATAGTCAACACCAATTACCATAAAAATTTCAAGTCGATCCGTATGTTGAGATTGACGCTACATGCATTTTTATGTTTGGCCCAGTGTATTGAAATGGGTTTTTTATTAATGGTTCCCAGGAACCATCAGTTCCGGAAACGGAACCTATTCATGTTGACTGGTCCTAACGATAGTTGTCTACACTAAAAATTTCAGATTGATTTAAATGTTGTGATTGGAGCTATTCGCGTTTATATGTTTGGCCCAAGTATTTCAGATTTAAATGTATGGTTCTCAGGAACCACGAGTTCCGGAAACCGAACCATGCGGGATCGACTTGTTATAGTAAACACTAATTACCATAAAAATTTCAAGTCGATCCGTATGTTGAGATTGGCGCTACATGCATTTTTATATTTGGCCCAGTGTATTGAAAGCGGTTTTTTATTAATGGTTCCCAGGAACCATCAGTTCCGGAAACGGAACCTATTCATGTTGACTGGTCCTAACGATAGTTGTCTACACTAAAAATTTCAGATTGATTTAAATGTTGTGATTGGAGCTATTCGCGTTTATATATTTGGCCCAAGTATTTCAGATTTAAATTTATGGTTCTCAGGAACCACGAGTTCCGGAAACCGAACCATGCGGGATCGACTTGTTATAGTAAACACTAATTACCATAAAAATTTCAAGTCGATCCGTATGTTGAGTTGAGATTGGCGCTACATGCATTTTTATGTTTGGCCCAGTGTATTGAAATGGGTTTTTTATTAATGGTTCCCAGGAACCATCAGTTCCGGAAACGGAACCTATTCATGTTGACTGGTCCTAACGATAGTTGTCTACACTAAAAATTTCAGATTGATTTAAATGTTGTGATTGGAGCTATTCGCGTTTATATGTTTGGCCCAAGTATTTCAGATTTAAATGTATGGTTCTCAGGAACCACGAGTTCCGGAAACCGAACCATGCGGGATCGACTTGTTATAGTAAACACTAATTACCATAAAAATTTCAAGTCGATCCGTATGTTGAGATTGGCGCTACATGCATTTTTATATTTGGCCCAGTGTATTGAAATGGGTTTTTTATTAATGGTTCCCAGGAACCATCAGTTCCGGAAACGGAACCTATTCATATTGACTGGTCCTAACGATAGTTGTCTACACTAAAAATTTCAGAGTGAT
Source organism: Tipula unca (assembly GCA_951394425.1). Taxonomy (NCBI): domain Eukaryota; kingdom Metazoa; phylum Arthropoda; class Insecta; order Diptera; family Tipulidae; genus Tipula; species Tipula unca. The sequence goes on along the minus strand of OX596380.1, from coordinate 154,200,129 downwards.
TTGCATGTTGAGATTGGAGCTATTCGCGTTTATATGTTTGGCCCAAGTATTTCAGATTTAAATTTATGGTTCCCAGGAACCACGAGTTCCGGAAACCGAACCATGCGGGATCGACTTGTTATAGTAAACACTAATTACCATAAAAATTTAAAGTCGATCCGTATGTTGAGATTGACGCTACATGCATTTTTATATTTGGCCCAGTGTATTGAAAGGGGTTTTTTATTAATGGTTCCCAGGAATTATCAGTTCCGGAAACGGAACCTATTCATATTGACTGGTCCTAACGATAGTTGTCTACACTAAAAATTTCAGAGTGATTTGCATGTTGTGATTGGAGCTATTCGCGTTTATATGTTTGGCCCAAGTATTTCAGATTTAAATTTATGGTTCCCAGGAACCACGAGTTATGGAAACCGAACCATGCGGGATCGACTTGCTATAGTCAACACTAATTACCATAAAAATTTCAAGTCGATCCGTATGTTGAGATTGGCGCTACATGCATTTTTATGTTTGGCCCAGTGTATTGAAAGAAGTTTTTTATTAATGGTTCCCAGGAACCATCAGTTCCGGAAACGGAACCTATTCATGTTGACTGGTCCTAACGATAGTTGTCTACACTAAAAATTTCAGATTGATTTGCATGTTGTGATTGGAGCTATTCGCGTTTATATGTTTGGCCCAAGTATTTCAGATTTATATTTATGGTTCCCAGGAACCACGAGTTCCGGAAACCGAACCATGCGGGATCGACTTGTTATAGTAAACACTAATTACCATAAAAATTTCAAGTCGATCCGTATGTTGAGATTGACGCTACATGCATTTTTATATTTGGCCCAGTGTATTGAAAGCGGTTTTTTATTAATGGATCCCAGGAACCATCAGTTCCGGAAACGGAACCTATTCATGTTGACTGGTCCTAACGATAGTTGTCTACACTAAAAATTTCAGATTGATTTAAATGTTGTGATTGGAGCTATTCGCGTTTATATATTTGGCCCAAGTATTTCAGATTTAAATTTATGGTTCTCAGGAACCACGAGTTCCGGAAACCGAACCATGCGGGATCGACTTGTTATAGTAAACACTAATTACCATAAAAATTTCAAGTCGATCCGTATGTTGAGTTGAGATTGGCGCTACATGCATTTTTATGTTTGGCCCAGTGTATTGAAATGGGTTTTTTATTAATGGTTCCCAGGAACCATCAGTTCCGGAAACGGAACCTATTCATATTGACTGGTCCTAACGATAGTTGTCTACACTAAAAATTTCAGAGTGATTTGCATGTTGAGATTGGAGCTATTCGCGTTTATATGTTTGGCCCAAGTATTTCAGATTTAAATTTATGGTTCCCAGGAACCACGAGTTCCGGAAACCGAACCATGCGGGATCGACTTGCTATAGTCAACACCAATTACCATAAAAATTTCAAGTCGATCCGTATGTTGAGATTGGCGCTACATGCATTTTTATGTTTGGCCCAGTGTATTGAAAGAGGTTTTTTATTAATGGTTCCCAGGAACCATCAGTTCCGGAAACGGAACCTATTCATGTTGACTGGTCCTAACGATAGTTGTCTACACTAAAAATTTCAGATTGATTTGCATGTTGAGATTGGAGCTATTCGCGTTTATATGTTTGGCCCAAGTATTTCAGATTTAAATTTATGGTTCCCAGGAACCACGAGTTCCGGAAACCGAACCATGCGGGATCGACTTGTTATAGTAAACACTAATTACCATAAAAATTTAAAGTCGATCCGTATGTTGAGATTGACGCTACATGCAATTTTATATTTGGCCCAGTGTATTGAAAGGGGTTTTTTATTAATGGTTCCCAGGAATTATCAGTTCCGGAAACGGAACCTATTCATATTGACTGGTCCTAACGATAGTTGTCTACACTAAAAATTTCAGAGTGATTTGCATGTTGTGATTGGAGCTATTCGCGTTTATATGTTTGGCCCAAGTATTTCAGATTTAAATTTATGGTTCCCAGGAACCACGAGTTCCGGAAACCGAACCATGCGGGATCGACTTGCTATAGTCAACACCAATTACCATAAAAATTTCAAGTCGATCCGTATGTTGAGATTGGCGCTACATGCATTTTTATGTTTGGCCCAGTGTATTGAAAGAGGTTTTTTATTAATGGTTCCCAGGAACCATCAGTTCCGGAAACGGAACCTATTCATGTTGACTGGTCCTAACGATAGTTGTCTACACTAAAAATTTCAGATTGATTTGCATGTTGAGATTGGAGCTATTCGCGTTTATATGTTTGGCCCAAGTATTTCAGATTTAAATTTATGGTTCCCAGGAACCACGAGTTCCGGAAACCGAACCATGCGGGATCGACTTGTTATAGTAAACACTAATTACCATAAAAATTTAAAGTCGATCCGTATGTTGAGATTGACGCTACATGCAATTTTATATTTGGCCCAGTGTATTGAAAGGGGTTTTTTATTAATGGTTCCCAGGAATTATCAGTTCCGGAAACGGAACCTATTCATATTGACTGGTCCTAACGATAGTTGTCTACACTAAAAATTTCAGAGTGATTTGCATGTTGTGATTGGAGCTATTCGCGTTTATATGTTTGGCCCAAGTATTTCAGATTTAAATTTATGGTTCCCAGGAACCACGAGTTCCGGAAACCGAACCATGCGGGATCGACTTGTTATAGTAAACACTAATTACCATAAAAATTTCAAGTCGATCCGTATGTTGAGATTGACGCTACATGCATTTTTATATTTGGCCCAGTGTATTGAAAGGGGTTTTTTATTAATGGTTCCCAGGAATTATCAGTTCCGGAAACGGAACCTATTCATATTGACTGGTCCTAACGATAGTTGTCTACACTAAAAATTTCAGATTGATTTGCATGTTGTGATTGGAGCTATTCGCGTTTATATGTTTCGCCCAAGTATTTCAGATTTATATTTATGGTTCCCAGGAACCACGAGTTCCGGAAACCGAACCATGCGGGATCGACTTGTTATAGTAAACACTAATTACCATAAAAATTTCAAGTCGATCCGTATGTTGAGATTGACGCTACATGCATTTTTATATTTGGCCCAGTGTATTGAAAGAGGTTTTTTATTAATGGTTCCCAGGAACCATCAGTTCGAGAAACGGAACCTATTCATGTTGACTGGTCCTAACGATAGTTGTCTACACTAAAAATTTCAGATTGATTTGCATGTTGTGATTGGAGCTATTCGCGTTTATATGTTTGGCCCAAGTATTTCAGATTTATATTTATGGTTCCCAGGAACCACGAGTTCCGGAAACCGAACCATGCGGGATCGACTTGTTATAGTAAACACTAATTACCATAAAAATTTAAAGTCGATCCGTATGTTGAGATTGACGCTACATGCAATTTTATATTTGGCCCAGTGTATTGAAAGGGGTTTTTTATTAATGGTTCCCAGGAATTATCAGTTCCGGAAACGGAACCTATTCATATTGACTGGTCCTAACGATAGTTGTCTACACTAAAAATTTCAGAGTGATTTGCATGTTGTGATTGGAGCTATTCGCGTTTATATGTTTGGCCCAAGTATTTCAGATTTAAATTTATGGTTCCCAGGAACCACGAGTTCCGGAAACCGAACCATGCGGGATCGACTTGTTATAGTAAACACTAATTACCATAAAAATTTCAAGTCGATCCGTATGTTGAGATTGACGCTACATGCATTTTTATATTTGGCCCAGTGTATTGAAAGGGGTTTTTTATTAATGGTTCCCAGGAATTATCAGTTCCGGAAACGGAACCTATTCATATTGACTGGTCCTAACGATAGTTGTCTACACTAAAAATTTCAGATTGATTTGCATGTTGTGATTGGAGCTATTCGCGTTTATATGTTTCGCCCAAGTATTTCAGATTTATATTTATGGTTCCCAGGAACCACGAGTTCCGGAAACCGAACCATGCGGGATCGACTTGTTATAGTAAACACTAATTACCATAAAAATTTCAAGTCGATCCGTATGTTGAGATTGACGCTACATGCATTTTTATATTTGGCCCAGTGTATTGAAAGGGGTTTTTTATTAATGGTTCCCAGGAACCATCAGTTCGAGAAACGGAACCTATTCATGTTGACTGGTCCTAACGATAGTTGTCTACACTAAAAATTTCAGATTGATTTGCATGTTGTGATTGGAGCTATTCGCGTTTATATGTTTGGCCCAAGTATTTCAGATTTATATTTATGGTTCCCAGGAACCACGAGTTCCGGAAACCGAACCATGCGGGATCGACTTGTTATAGTGAACACTAATTACCATAAAAATTTCAAGTCGATCCGTATGTTGAGAGTTTAGATATAAGATCAATAAAATTGTAATATTTATCATATTTTTTAAGTTGACTTAATTAGTACATACTCACTTAATAACTTAAAAACTAGTGAATTCATTTATTTTGTTATCTATAATTTTCTTTAATTTGCAATTTTTCTGGGATTTGTATTTACTTTATACAATTTTTTGGGATAAAATATTTTACCATATTTAAGACAAATTATTAGAAAATCCTGGGCTGGGATGGTAATGCAGTTTTAGTATTGCATGATGACATTTTTAAATTTTTCTGGGATGAAATCCTGGGCTAACTTCACTGACGTTATTTTGATCTGCATCATTTAAATTAGGTTTATTTTTAAATTGTGCGCACAAATCACACTGGTCTTTTTTAGGCAAATGGAATGATCAATTAAACTCTTCATTAAAAATTTTAGAATACATATGACCTTTTACTGGAGTTCATTTGCATGATTCCTTATATAGATTGTACATTTTTTGCATACTAAGGTTACTACCTAAAACTCCTATTGAGTGTTTTCTCGACAGTAATGTGATTCCATGCGACGAAAACTTTTTATATGGTTTCTAACTTTATCTAATTTATCATTTGGGATCTTTTTTTAATGCGGTGCTTTCCTTTCGTAGGAGATGTTACAATACCGGTCACTTTATTATAATTATTGGCGAACAAATCATTGGATTCTGGAACTTATATCCAACGTTTTTAAAAAGAAAGCTTTACAAACTCTAATTAACTCATCATTTAAAAAAGTAACAATAAGAGAATTCGCGTTTCTTAACAGGATGTTTTTTAGTTTTCCTCTTGGCCGGCGTTCTTTGCACAAACTGCGCGTAATAGTGATTTTTTGCTTTATCGTCAAGTCTACAAAACGCTTCATGCAACAATTGCCGTTCAGTTTGATCAAATTTACTGCAACATCTAAACGTGCATGAATACTTTACTTTAATGAGGTTTCTGGTTTACTTTTTTCTTACTTCTTCTTACTTTTTTCATGTTTTTTTTTAAATTGGTGTTCCATCACTGCACTCCGAATCAACCGTGGTTTCATAATTCGGATTAGCTAAAGAATCATCTGAATCAAAGTCGGACATAAAGGTTTCACTGCAAAAAATTAATTAATTGAACCTATAAAATGGGTACTAACAAAATTATATTAAAATAGTTTTTGTTGCTTACCTTTCAAATGGAGCTGGGATTAATATTATTTAGCAAATTTAGTTCACAATTTTCATTATTGAGTTGCACTTGAACATCGTATGAAGGTTCCATATCCACGGTTTTGCTGCAAAATAATAGAGATTAATGTTATACTGCATAATAAACAATCATTTTCGTTGGTTATACCTTTATAATGGAGTTTCATTTTTAAATCATTATAATACTGATTATGGTGACGATTTGTTTAATGACGTCACAAAATTATGTGCGAATGTTCCTTATTTGCTAATTTTAAGAAATTTTTGGATTTATAATTTAATTTAAAAATAATTCCAGTTTAATTAAAATAAAAAAAATTATATAAATAAAGAATTTTCTGATAAAAAAAACTACGTATATATACGTCATATAAAACCATAAGATTATGGAGAAGCACAACCTCTCACTATGACAATAATTTCAATAATGATACAAAAATATTTTTAACTATTTTTCTTGTTTATTTTTGCCACTAGTAAAAGCAGGACGGAAAAATATTGTGGTCTTTTTCATTAAAATCAATAAGCGACGTGACGTTATTCATCCACAATTCACGTAACCTTACATTCCACGTAAGCTACGACAATTTATTATTACACAGTTTTTAATCGCCTAATATGAGATAGCACCACAGAATGACCATCCAGGAATCTTCAGTTGAACGATATCATTTCTGACACCAATGTTGTAATTGCTATTGGGGCAAGGGATGGGCGAGGTAGATTTTTTTTTTTGTTTTTTCTTAATCTCTACTTGTTATGTGGCTCAATGACATCCCGGCTCTTTCGCATTTAGCTTATTTGCATCCTTGCCTTACGCCGTTGCCAGCTAAATCGAAGAGGAACGGCCACAGGTCCAAATATACATTTGATGTTATGCAAATCTTTTATACTTTCCAATTGAATTGAGAAACTTGGGAAATTTTTTAACGCAGTGTATTTCGAAGAAGTTAAAATTCTGGCAAGTCGATAATGCGGCTCAATCCCCGCAGCGACAAATTAACTGTGATAACCGGACGCCATAGTTAAAAAAACCCAACAGTAAGAGAAAACTGATGTGCGTGTATAAATATAAGGAGATGTAGTCAAGGTTAAATGTATAACTAGGCTACAAAAACTTTATAAACGAGTTTTATGCAAACACGGATTTATGCTTTTATAATGAATTAGTGAAATTCTTTACACCAGTGGTTAAAGCTATATCACTCTTCCCGTAAGTTAGTTCTTTCATTAAATGTTCGTACCGTATTTTTAGAAAAGATCAATTTAAACATTGATAATTGAGAGAATTGAACGAGTTGAGATTTTTGATGAACTGTAAGTTCTGGCACTATGGATATCCCCTAGCGATATAATGGTATATGGATAAATAGAATTGGTTACTTACCAATTTATTTGCGAAAGCCGGTTGCTTACATTGATTATTTAATACATTCAAGTCATCGAGGCTCGATACTGGCAGTGAGATTTCGTTTTCATTTTCTGTATTTCCGATACTATTTATCTTAGTCTGTATATAACTTTCTTAAGCACGTATCTTGTAGTAAAAAATATATCAACCTATATCGTTATAGAGAGTTCTGCATGATAACGCAGCCCAGTCAATACCCGTCATTTCTTTAGTTTTAATTGCGTTGATCAATTCTGCACTTATCAAATGTTGCGGTCAAAACAAAGTATTATTAGTAACCCAACTGCTTGGAACAGCTGAAGAAAATTGCTTCCAACTTCTACTGTTTCGACCACAACTTATACATTTTGCATACTGTAAAATATAAAATTTGATCTCAATGAAATTTTAAAATCAATTTAACGATGATTTTACTAAAAATGTGCCATCGTTACCAAAGCTGAATTAAACCATGTATCAACATGCCAATATATCTTATTTTTGATATAAATTATTACTTGCTTGTGAGCCTAGAGTATCCTCCAACTCCATAGAAGATTATTTGATTCTTGAGCATACTCCTATTGGTCCCTCTCGTTTTTCGTAAACATTAGAAACGTTATCATGAATGCACTCCTGCTGATTCCACTCGAAAATCAAAATCGCTGATATTTATTGTAGAAATAGATGATACCGTGATCAAATTACCATCGTTATCATGATAACTTCTCCGGAACGTTCCCGTACCCCGACACGAAACTGCGACCGATAATGGTGAGAGAATGATATACTTTTCGGTTGCTCATGATCTTAGAGTAGCAAGCACATTCTTCCCTCACAAACACATATACATATAGAGACATGGACACTATCTCGCGGAACTTCCCGCAGCCAAATTAACCATGTGATAGTTTCTAAAGGACGGGCTCAGGTTGTGCAGGATGTGAGAACTTATCAGTCAGCAACCAAATACGTAGGCAGCGATCATCATTTGGTCGCTGCAAAGCTACGACGGAAGTTCTCGTACAAGTTTGGGAACACAGCGAAACGCATGGTACGTTTGGACTGTGAAGTTCTGATAAATGAAGATTAATAGAAACGATATCAGGATCTTGTCAGCGACAACATTGATGAAGCTAATTACCAGGTTGACTGCGTGAACTCTGTCTGGGAGGTACTGAAAACTTCAGTTGTCAGTGCTGCTCAACAGGATTTAGGTATAGTGAAAGTCAGACCCAAGAATGATTGGTTTGATGACGAGTGTCGTCTTGCAGTTGAACAACAACATATAGCCCATAATGAAGTGCAACAACGTCTCACAATCGCGAGAAAAAACAAGGCTGCTCTTGCAAGAAGGGCAGCTATAAGCGGATTTGTAGACAGAAGAATCGAGAATGGTGGAAGGCCGAGATTCTGAAAGTACATCAACTCAGTAATGAGCGCAGTTCGCGTAATTTCTTTAAAGGAATTACTGGACTGCACCATACTTTCAGGCCTACGTCAACCACCATTCGGGACCTGGATGGAAACCTCTGTGTAAACATCGACGCAGTACTTGATGCATGGAGTGAATACTTTACTGACCTGCTTGATGTTCATCATGCGTCACAGACTGTTGTTGAGCCACCTCTAATACAGACTGCAGAGATTTGCACTGAGGAGCCATCCCGTGAGGAATTCACTAAAGCCATGCAGAGATTGAAACGAAACCGATCACCTGGAGTGGACTGCATTAATTCGGAGCTCTTGATATTCAGAGGGGATACTTTGTGGAACTGTCTTTTCGACCTTATTCGACTAGTATGGCGAACCGAAGTTATGCCTGACGAATGGAAAGTGGCCACGATATGCCCCATCTTCAAGAAGGGAGACCGCTTGAAGTGTGAGAATTATCGCGGTATAGTGCTCGGATGACAGTCACGCAGTCTCAATGCTGTGTTAAAGTTGAGAACAGGCTATCGACAAATATCAATCGCATTGAGTACTTTTTCTAAATATCTGTCGCAATGAGTTTATTTATAAGATGCATTGCGAACAGCATATCGCATTTATCTTTTCGCGAGGCTTGCCGCAAAAAAAAAGTTTTCGCAATAATCTTGCTGGGTTATATGTTCTCAAAAATTATAAAACTTCCGTTCCAGTCAATGATGTTTGATGCGATTTTCTAGGCGGGCCCTAATATTGACCACTGACCATTCAAATTTTAAGTTTAAGTCAGTACATGAATAACGTCCAAATAAGCAATGTCCCCATACAAACTGAAACTATAACAAATAGGTATAGCTGAGTTTACGTTTCGATTAGGGATAAAAAGAATTTAATTTAATTTCTTACAAATAAATATTTTTCTGTTAAATTTTACGGCAGTGGCCAAATAAGCAAAGTGATGGGCGTTTGGTTAGTGAACGTGAGTTCAAGCGGCATTCGGGCTAACGCTTTTTTAATTTAATTTCATCTTATAAATTAGTTCAACTCAGCTTCTATTAAAATTTTCAAATTTTTCAAATTATTTGCGAAGTATAAAATAGGGATGAAGGAGCAATGAAAATGTACGGCGATGGTCAAATAAGCACAGTCCAGAAATACTTCCTGGGTATTTTTCCTAGGTCAGTTGACCAATATGTTGGTTTTCCAGTTGAAATGAATTCACATCCAGTTTCTTTAATGGAAATCAGTAATTATTTTCCTTGTTGTAGTTAATCTATAGAACCCCAGTAAGTATTCTTCGCATTGAAGTCACCACCTATTATGAACCTTTTTCCCAGCTTGAAGAACTCTAAGTATTGTTTGTTTTTAAAAGAATTTCTTGGTGGAAAGTACAATTCTGCCACAATAATAGGAAATTTGTTGGTGGTTATATACATGACCAAGTGTTGGTTGTCTGAACGATTTGGCTTTTTAATAACTCGGTAGCAATTATAGCCTTCCTGAACTCGAATTCGTTTTACCATGGAGTCGAGTGTATTGGATTATTTGTAATGAAAGTTATTACCTTTTTGTCTAAGTTTTTGTGAACCATTTTTCCGATTTATCTTTGAGCTGTTCTATACCGTTCTATCGTTATAAAGAGGGCCTCACTATATATAACGCTATATATTGTTGTAATATGGGTCAATTTAATAATTTTGTAATGGATAAATATGACGCTGAATTAGATTCATGGTATTTGAGTAATCGTTTTAAATTCCGCTCTTTTTGAAAAGAGATTTAAATGCATTGCCGGACATTCTATAAAACTATCACCAATAACGCATTGTTCCTAAAGAAATTTGGTCACCCTTTAGTTTAGAACTTATTGACAAAACCACTCTAGGAAATGTCTACATTATCGACGTTGCGTCTACGTTGTTGACGTTATCTACGGGTTGTCGACACGTCAATGTATTAAATAATAGATGACGCGTAAACCCCATCTCTGATTGTGGCACACCATATACAATAATAGAATATGAATAGAACTTCGTAATTTTTTTAAAATTTAATATCAAAAAATTTTTTACTCAATCAGAATTTAACCTTCTAAACAAGATGATTTTGATCTCATATTGGAAGCGTAATAAATGGAAGATGAGTAATCCACCTGACTCCATTTACTTAACAAGCTCTGCCTTTACACATAAAAATAAATTTAATTTAAAGTGTTAACCAATTAATTTTATGAAAAAATATTTAGATTAGATTATTGTATATCAACATAAACCTTTTTGTTGATGTTGTATTATATGTAGGGATGTATATATTATAGTAAACAATGGTTTCTGATCCAGGTTATAACCAATTCTGTTATCAACACTTTACGGTTCATATCGACTTTCCTTTCATGGTTACATATATTACAAAAGTATCCTTTATAATCATCTTTTATCTTACCCTCTATTATTACCAAATCATTGATTCGACCTATTGTTATTGGGAATGATTTTTTGTTTTTCTATATAGGTACACCTGCCTACCTGTGCCGATTACCATTCATACAAAAATTAAAATTTGTGTTTCAATTTCATGACACAGTGTACATAGTAATCTAATATATCACAAAACACCCATAGAAGTTATCTCTTCAATTTAAATTAAATCCTATGTACAGGTTTTATCCGTATTCATGCGATTAAAACAAGAATTTTTAAATCGCATAAATACTTTTTATAGTTTTACTCCAATTAAAACATCCCTCTTACGAGTATGCATATATGTAGCTATAAATAAATCTAACTATTGCATATAACTAAAACCCATCCATATCTACTCGTAAAAATAAAAATCTATTTTATCATTCGAATATATAGTGAAATGGATGTACCAGGTCGTATGTATGCACATAATAATGTCGAGTAACGTATATATAGCAGAGTTACTCATATTGATTTATTTTCCAATCCAAATAAAATTGAAGTAATTTTTTATTATTTTTCCAATTCGTAACAATCCAACAACAAAATCATTTCAAGATTTAACTTTCCTATATAGTTTTTCATTTCTACTGTCTATTTTTTTTTAGTTGTTGTATAAAAATAATAATGGATCATTAAATATTTTATTCTGGCACGATTTTTTATTTTCACTCGCTATGTATTAACATGCGGAGATGAAAATCTCGTCGTTAGATTTATTTAGGTATATATATTAACACTCTGGGGTAAAATTGAATTAACGCCCCTAGTTTTTTCGTGTACAATTGGTTTCAACATAATACATAACATAACTTTAGTATTGTATTCGTATATATATATAGTATATAGATTTATATAATTACATCTCATTGTGTTTATACGTATATAGTGTACCAGATCATTATGTATTAAATTGATTGCAGAAGTTTAAAATAGACATTGGATTAAGTTCGTTCGTAAGAAAATATATGTCTATTCGATTTATTTTAAATAAAATTGACACTAAATTGTGATCATTAGTCACATGCTACTTATTATCACTTGCCCCATTGTTGTAAATTTCATTCGTTCCATTACGATTTGAAGAACCATTAATTTTAGCACTTGAATGATTTGTTTGGGAAATCAACAAAATGGAATATGCTTACGGGGCATCGAGAAAAAACAGTGAAACTGATCTGACTAACAGATTTAAAAAAATTCCACAAAGCTTTCTCTCAGCTTAAAGGGGAGTAAACAAAAAAAACAGATTCAAAGATTCAGAAAGTGGCTCTTCGAAACAAATTTTATTTTAAACTCCTCCACTTCTAGATGCTTTAGGAACAATGTCTTTTGTTTTGAATCATATTTTCTGAAAATAAAACCAAATAATTGTTTAGTATTAAATGTGACCCTGTGGTCAGGGGTCACTCACATGTCTCGTAAATTCAAATTGCACGAACGTGTTTTCTTAGAATTTCACATCTTTCAATTTAGTATCCTTTACTTGTCGTAGGAGGCGACTAAACGGTTTTGTCGATGGGCTGACGACCCGCATCCGTAAAACAATAAACTGTTTATAATATATACAAAAGGAAGAACGGATACCACCAAAAAAACACAGGACCCTCGCTCAAGTACCCGGATACGAGATTTAGGGTACGGCACGTGGAACGTACAGTCACTTAGGAAATCTGAAGGCAAATAAATAAACTTAAATTAATAAATTTAATTATAAAATAAATAAAATATATAATGTGTGTGTGTGTGTTTTTTAAAATAAAAGTTAAGATTGGGCGGATTTTACTCCAGCACTCAATACCACTATAGGCCCAAGGTGCAATACCCACATTCACACAACATTCATTCAATCCATTCATTCATCCCATTCACACAAGTACAGTATACCACCTGCGCATTGCATAGCTCCATGTCACCCTGTAAAGTGACATGGAAGATGGGTCGGCTCATGAGTTCTACATTCCAACAGAGGGTCATAGATGTTTTCAATTTAATCACCGATCGTAATCGGGAGATGAAAAATCCCTTTTGCATCCCGCCTCTGTTGGGATTCGAACCCAGTACCTCCCGATTCAAACGTCGCAGCTTTAACCACTGCGCTATTTGCTCGGTAATTGTGTGTTTTAATTATTAAGAAGTTCGGGGCGGATGACAATTTTTAAAAGACTGTATCGCCTAAAAGGGTGAACCCGACGGTGGTTTTTACCACAGAATACGTAAAAAAATACAAAAAAATACTACAAATACCCATAATAACAGAATCATCAAAAAAAAAACACCAATAGCAAAAAAAAGAAGAAACGAGCAGACACACATTGGCAGTGGAGCACAAGAACACGTGGGATACCGAGGGAAAACAACAATGTAGCGACTGACCCGCTCCACAACGGACCAACACCAGCAGCAGAAATAACACCAAGAGCAATAAAAGAAAACGCACCTGGTAACAATTTTTTAATTGCGTACAGCACCGTCAATGTTCCATCTCAGCGTCAACAAAACGAATGCAGTGGAGATAGAACTCCCCGTCCAACAAAAGCAAACAAATCCGACTCTCCCGAAGCAAGACTCGCGCGCATTGATTCAAGACTTGACGGGCTATCTCGAGGTCGAAAACGCTCACACAGGCGGTGAACTCTCTCGCAAAAGAGAATACAGCAATAACAGACACCAACGTAGTTTTTGCTGGTATCACAAGAAGCACAAAACTGCCGAGCGGCATTTAAGTACAACACGTCAAAACAACTACGTCCGCGGCTGCCGTAAAAATGGACATTGACAACCAAAAAGACTACTAAAAATAAAACTCCAAGATTCCCGAGGTAATCTCCACTGTTTAGCGATGTATCGCCCTTCACGCTCCTCCTATCCCGCATACCTGAGCGGGGGTCCGGTATTGGTTTGGCGGTATCCAGTTTTTCTTTTGTTGATATTGTAAACAGCTGAGTTTTTTACGGATGCGGGTTTTCAGCCCAGCGATCCAACCATTAGTCGCCTACTATGACAAGCAAATGATACTGTGGTGATAATCTAGCAAAACATGTTCGTGCAATTTAGGTTTACGAGACATGGGTTCGGGGCCAAATAATACCTGATTCAATATGTATAGGATTCTCGTAAAATAATTGTACCTTGCAAATTAAAAAGAGCTCTGCATGAAATGTTGCCTATTGCCATGTACATGGTGCAACAGTCATTATGATTATAGTTACCTGGTTTTCTGGTTTTAATGAAGACTACAACTGTTCATTTCTATAGGTTCTCGTATAATATATAGGCCAGGAGTCGAATTAGAATAAGATCCTGTGTTTCCAGTTTATTTCCAAGTTGGAGTTGTTTGAGTCTAATTGTACGTTCATATCACCGAATAGAATAATGATATGTTTATTTTGTAACGACGCAAACCGAACAACATCTAAGGGAATGTGTTTTTGGATAAACTTCACAAGCTGTTACAGACTATTAAGATCCTCTCAAACGGGACTAATCTAAAGATTTAAAAGTTGAGAACGGGTGAACCGATTTGGCTCAATCTTTTCTCGTTCTTACGAAAGATAATTTTGGGAAAATTCACCAGAAAAGTCGGAAAATGCGGAAAATCGAATAATACTCTTTTTGTACGGGATTTCTCGTGTATCCAATCCAGATGGTCCTTTAGAAAATAAAAATTGGAAAATCTGAGTGGCAAATTCGGGAACTACTTCTGGAAAAACCCGAAGAAAATTGAATTTTTTTTCTATGATATTTTAATTTGTTCGCATGTTTTGATGATTTTGGACGCTGTAACGCGTAAAACGTCAATGCAAAGGAGGCGTTGTAATTTGACAGGTATCCATTTCGCATTGTCATTTTCGATTGTGCGAACGTGTTATTTTTCTTGATGCTATTAAATTGGTAATTTAAGTAAATTCGTTCGGTGGATTATTGACTTCAAAGTAAATTAGTCAAATAAATCATTGTAATTTTTAGGAATTGATTTTTGATTAAAATGCCGGCTATCAGACGATCGAACCTAAAACAAAGAAACCGTAATTCACAAAGGATGAACGGTGTCCGTGAGAATGAAACGCAAGAGCAACGCGAAGAATTAAATGAACAGAGACGTGCTCAAATCGAACAAGTTCGCGCTGAGGCACATTATCTGCCGTGTGGCGACCTTGCAAACTTAAATTGCCGGTTTTGACTTCGCCATCAGAGCCATTGCGTGTACTTACCTCTATGAAGATTCAACGCTATCCAGACAGTACAATCAATGCTTTAACATGACGTCATTTGGAACCGATGTTATTGTTCGTCAACCCGGCTACAATCCCACCTATAAGGTAATGATGTCACCACGTGTTCATCATTTTGATAATGTTGAACGATTGTACTCATCATAATAAAAATTGCGCTTGACCGTGAGTACATCGTTCATCCACGACAAGACGAATGTTCTATTTTCGTTTGCTTTTGTTCAAAGTTAGTGGTTCTACTTTGTTCAAATCGCTTCGTATTTTAGATGGTGTATTGTACGCCATTTATCGAGAGGCTTGCCAACGTTGAATTTTCTGGAAAACGACTAACACTGGCCCTCAACGCTTGCGCCAATGCCACTGTTTCTGCGGCGGTAAATCAAATTCGTAACATGTTCGCGATCATCATTGTGGGACACAATTGTGGGGCAAATATACAAGGAAGGGATGGAATGGAATTAAGAGCTTGAAATGAACGACCAGATACGCAACGAAGCTTTGATCATGATCGAATATGTGTTATAAATGACATAAATTATCTATTTAAAAACTGCTCCGATACTGATAACTATATGTTTTTGTTGGCATCAAAAGGTTCAAAACACGATTTTTATCAATGAGCCTAAGAACTCAAGACTTTAGTTGTTTCTGCAATCTTACCAATCCAAAGAATACTTAATATGTATGTCCCATTTAAAGTTTTAAAAAAGTTCCAAAATCTGTGCCTATCCGAAATGTACAGATCTAAATTTACAATCGTATTGAACACTATCTGCGTAATACTCTACAATTTGCAATTAGAGTTGTTTCTGTGAACGGGCAAGAAACAGAGGGAATGCTGTCAAATAAAGGAAAAGTCGCAAAAAATAAAGTAAAAACCAGTAGTAAGATGTTTTGATTTTGGAGCTCATGCAATGCTATATCTGGTAAGATTCCGATGAAGTTTCTGACCTTAACGTAATAGAGTGAGCCTCCATCATTTCTATATAGTTCCACGATAACTGGCGAAATGTTCCGAATTCTTCCAATAAATTTGATCTAATTGCATTCTGAATTATAGAATCAAACTAGACCTCGCGAACCCAGCATAGAAAGTAATGGTTAATAAAAATGCGGGCAATTTGAAAATTGTACATAATCGAATACAAAAAAAAATGTCAAACATTTTTAATTTCTAAGAACTATACATATAGACTGTGAGTTCATTCTCAAAATTAAATGATTCGCTCGACACCACACCAAAATATAAATAAAATCTCGTATTTCAACTTCTAACCTCCATATTATGCAACACTGGAGTTGTTTAATGAAAAAGTTTTAGTAACACGCAGTTTAACCCTTAAATTCATTATTAAAAGCTAAATATATGTTTTGTATATATACGATGGTAATTTGTATGGCATCGTAGGTATATTCAAAATATATATTTAACCTTCCACGAATCCAGCAAAAAAAAAGGGTGTTCGGATGCTGTATAAATGCGTATATACTCTAAAATAATATAAAAAGTCGAAAATTACAAAAATTATGAAAGCTGACACCACAACCACAATATTATGAGGACAGGTCGTTAAACCGCAAAAAAAATAAAAGATGGTTAGAGGTCAAAGCACTACAAAATAGCATTCCATATACACAACGTATATGTAGTTATGACGTTGTTTAATTCGATTTAATATAAACGAATACGAAAATGGATTAAACCATTCAAGTGCTTTGTAATGTAAATATAAATTTTTTTAACAAAGTTAAGTTTGTTTGTAATAATTTTTTTAGCATACCGAAATATTCCTTCCAGCCAAACTCTTTGATATACAATAAAAAATGAAAAAGAAAAATTCGCGTGGTTAGAATAACTTTTTGGTATTTTTAAATAAATGTACACTCGAGCAACTATGCGCACTTATTATGGTATAGAAAACGGAAAATGCTAAATTGAATCTATTTTCAATTTGTAAATTTTTATTTAAAAACAACAACAACAACAACAAGTAATTACACAAATAACAATAAATTGGTTTTTCTCTAGAATCCATGTCCATGACAGTAAGTGTGGGTAAGTTTTGAGAAATTTTCTTATTTTGAATTTTCCTTTTTTCATAACAAAAACAATTGTATTTCAAAGTGCTTTTTGCACAACATGTTTTTGTTTGTTTTGGTTTTGATTCGAGGGTTTTCTAATTTTTAATTAATTTGTAATAGAATTTTGCTATTAAAAGATTTTTTAATTGCAATTTTGTAGATTTATTGTGTATATATTACACGTACTGTTGTTGCTGTTTTAAGGCAATTACTGTAATAAGCTTTTTATTATGTGGACCGTTATACTTGAAGTCGATTTTCAGAATTAAATAATAACAACAAATTATCAAAACAAATAAAAAGACGTATCAATTGTCGAATACGAATAACATCAGATGAGCCCACAAGAAACTCCTACCTCGTAACAAGTTCATCCAGCGCAGTTCCACATGATCTCCCAACTCTGTAAGCTTGTTGAGTGCTACTGAGCGGGACGACAGATAAGTGATGATACCTAATATATCAGTCAACAATTCTATGAGTTTTGAGAAAAGTTGAAGAAAGTCTAATAGGGCGAA
This sequence comes from Tipula unca, assembly GCA_951394425.1. NCBI lineage: Eukaryota > Metazoa > Arthropoda > Insecta > Diptera > Tipulidae > Tipula > Tipula unca. The sequence goes on along the minus strand of OX596380.1, from coordinate 154,182,459 downwards.
ATGCCTTGGGATCGGTCTTATCCGTGTTCCTAGTTTTTGGGATGAACAAAACTCTACTCGTGCTCCAGGTCTGTGGAACATATCCAAACGTAAAGCACGCTTGACAAAGTATAAGTAAATGTTTCTGAATTAGGGGTAGCCCATGCTGTAATTCAGCAGGAAAAACTACATCCGGACCACCTGATTTATAAGGTGAAAAGGATAAAACGCTTCAGCGCAAGGTGTTGAGAGTGACCAGCCTACAGGCTTAGTCCCAGTCGAGTGAATAATCAGTACCAATGGGCTGAGCGTCACCAACCTATAATTATGATTGATAACATTGCACCCAGGGTAATGAACAGAAAGTAGTAATTCGTCAATTTCTTTCCTGGAGGAGGTTAATCTGCCACCAGGAAGTCGCAGCACATCGAGTCGGCAGGAATCATTTCTAACCAAAGAACCATTAAATCTGGCGACCCCAGAAATTCTAAGCTTAATTTCTTCACAGAAGCTAATCCAAGAAGAAGCATTCTCTTATAAATATTCATTTTGAGCTGCCAAAAAGTTATCCCAATCAACCTGGAGTTTAGATCTTTTGGCTTTGTTTTTGAGTCTTCTAGCAGGTTTACTCAGTTCTTTAAGATCAGGATACCAAAAAGGCTTTTGCTGTGATTTTAACTTGGTAAAAAGAGGACAAGATTTTTCGAAGGCTGACGTGACTGCGTTAGCAATTCAATGTCGTCAGTTCCAACTCAAGAGAGAATACCTCCCAGTTGGTAAGCTTTTTGTTATGATAAGATTTAAGAATAGGTCTTCTAAGATTAATATTAAACGAGATGCACCTATGGTAGGAGGTGAGAATATCAATGGTCTCCTTCCAATTGAAGATCAAATCGATAATCGACATGGCACACAAACTGCAAACTAATGTCAATCACTTCCCTCCTTATTGAATTAATAAAGGTAGGTTCACAGCCTTTGTTATAATTTCAAGCTCAGATGTGCTCAGGTAATTAAGTAGAGATAAACCTCGATAATACCATACTAAAGGTAAATGATTTGCCCTACTCCACGAAACAAGGTTGCTAAACTCCTCTGAAGGAGGAGGTGAAACCGAATCGTAAGGCAGATACACTGATGCTACCATCAATGATCCGAATGAGTTCGACGATTCGAGAGAGACGAGCACAGCCGCAACTGTTAGACACTAAGACTGTTAATAGAAATAAACTCGCAGGTACTTATCTTATCATTGCACCCTCTGTAGAGGATTCTGCCAACGACGGTATCCAAACAGCAACTTAAGCTCCTATGACGCAGCTTTGCTATGATGCATGTTGGTCTGTTTCAGAGCAAGCATAGAAGTCATAATAATAATTACAAGGAAACACGCGCTTGTATAACAAATAACCATCCATCCAATTGTCGATACAGACGGGTCCATTAAACCAATATTGTTCAATACAACTTTGGAATCTTCCGGAGCACCGGGAACCCGGTGCAAGCGGAGATGATTGCACTCACACGTGCAAATGATGCTACTAAGCTCGTTGTTTCCGGAAACGACATTATTCTATGCAGTGATAGTAAATATGTGCTCCAGTCTTTACGGAATCCTATGGCCACTTCTAAACTGGTCAAGCACTATAAATATTTTATTTAGGGTTATTTTGGTTCCGGCTCATTGTGGTATTGAACGTAATCAGATAGCTGATGTTTTAGCCAAAGCTGATGGTTTAGTCGGCTCAATTATGAATTTCATTGGACGTGAACCGGCAGGGCCCTTGACCTTTAATTGTGGTATGAAACCTATTATGAACTAAATGTTTCTGTAGGCTAAGCGTAATTGGCTAGCTTCCACTACAAGCCAACTATAATAATAATTAATAATAATAAATCTTCGGGTGCATATAGCAAGGAGCTATAAGCATTTAAGCATTGTTTCCATCAGCCCTTGTACCAAACACGAAGAACTGCATGAACATCATCAATCTAACTAAAAGATGAATAATAACCCCGTTGAACTTAGAAGACAAGCTGGAGGCAACACTTTTAGCTGTTAAAAAGCAGATACATAGTACAAACCATACTTTATTTGAAAGGCTATCTCTGTATTTTGTAACCAACAATTATAATGGAAGTTATGATGCAAGTTAATTACTCACTTCATGTGCAGCACCCACTGATACAAAAAAAGGTTTGGTATATACGAGGATCTATCGAAAATGAAGGATAAGACCGGAATAAGAATCATATAGTAAATGGACTGAAGTAAAAGTAACATTTCTACCTAAGGCGGGAAAAAGCTCTCATTGCAATCACAAAGGCTTTTTCTATAGCATATACTCTATTCTATTAAAATCATTAGAAAGGCAAATAGAAGCTCACATCAAAGGTTCAATCAAGCCGGATGGTATTAGCACCCCCTCCCTTATTGACCCTATTGAAATATCTCTTGAATATAAGAAATTCTATAGAATAAGAACGTCAGATCGGGGGCTGTCGCTCAGAGACTGAATAGATCAAGTATGACAGCTCATCTGGGTCAGACCCCCCGGCTGCCAATAAATTTGTGAGTAAAGTTACATCACAGAGTAGAATTTTACCCCCTCCTTTTTGGAATTTGGTCGTTATTGATCTGTTACTAAACCTTTAAGGGCAAGGCCTTAGAGTGGTTGCCTACCCGGATGATGTTGATATTGCGGACTAAAATATCCTTGTACGCTAAGTGACTGCATGCAGTGCGAATTTGGCTGTTTTTCTGAGTCATATAGTTGTGAAGTGAGCGCGAATCCACAGAAAACAGAGCTGGTCCTCTTTATCAGGAAGTACAATTTTCCTCACCGTGACCCGTCAATACTAAATGGTATTCACGTGTTCTTTACGGATAGAGCAAAATATATTAGGCTCATTTTGGACAGCAATCTAAGCTGGAAAATTAAACTTTTTAGAGAGGTTAAACACAGCTACTATATCGCCCTACTCTTGTAAAAATGCCATTGAGAAAAAATAAAATGTGGAGCCCCAAATAATACTCTAGTTCTATGCCTCAGTGGTCGAATCCATACTATTGCATGGGGTTATCGGCCAGCATTAACAAATATAACCAGAAAGTTTTGATGAAAATCCAAAGAAATGCCTCCGCTTGTGTATATTAGTGGTCCACTCAGGAGCTCACCTACCCAAGCCTTGGTGATTCCTTATCATCTCACCGCCTTGGATCTTATATCTATAATTCGACCTGTTATAACATATACTCTTATCTATTTTGTGCAAGAGGGGTATTCCTGATACTACGGACTACGCTATCCCATCGCTTTCTCTCGACGTTTCTAACTGAGTTTCTCAAAGGGTGGAAGGTAGCCCAGAATTGACTGATTTTCTTTAAATGATATGGCCTATCGGGTCAATATCCATTTGATCATAGTGCCAAGGCCCTTCAATATAGTTGGCAAATGAGTTTGCCCGTCAGAGCATAGCACACCTAATCTCATCGAACACGCTGGATATCAAAATACCACTTGCTTCCTGTAAACTGCTTCAGGAGAAAGCTATGAAATAAGCAAACGACAGATATGGCCTAACACCAGTTCGTGTGTAATAACTAGGCCCAGACTTAACCGGTCCAAATCCGGCCAGCTGATATCGCTTCGGCGGCATCATAATGGTATGGTCGATGGAGCTATAACGAAAGATTATCTCATAGGGGTATATGCGAGCAGACTGCGAAACCCCGCCCATGATTTAGCTGTGGTGATGAGGAGGCGGATGAAACAGTGTTTGCGGATCTCCGTTGCCGAATCGCTATAAAATTTTCAAAATTCAAAAAGGTACAGTAAGACGACGGTATTTAGGTGTATGTATCAAATTTTAACTTCCTATAATTAGTAAAAGTTAGCTAAAAAACGGGCCAACAATTAGTATGGAGTTTCTGGAACCTAGAACACGATCATTTAATTGCATCAAGACGACCAGAAGCGAAACCCAAATCTTAACTCTTAACAACTTAGGTAAGTGGGTTTAAAAATGGCTTAAAATGATCGATTCAAACATACATCAAACATTTGTATGGAATCTTTGAACGTACCGTGCCAATCATTCTGATATTTAAATATTTCAAAACGTTCGGCGAGATAAAGTTACCAAGCAAATAGCACCGCAAAACTTAAAGACATGTTATTTATCCTGCTTAAAGAATAAATTATATTCCAGTTTTTCAACCTTGATTTCGATTCAGTTGATGGCGAACACATCAGTGCCGAACCCGAACTTTAATTCACTGCAATGTTAGTTAAAAAAGAGTCTAAAATAATCGATATTGCTTGTTCATAGCCCCTCCTCCGCAAAACATTATTAGTTCCTTGCACCTTGCTCTGGGTGGGGGGATTATCAAAGTTGAGAACGCGGATGATGGCGTCTAGACATTTAAATAAATGATTCTATTCCTTGACCCATGAAGGAGTTCAATTGCCAAGCGGCTATATCCAAAACCAAATCTGCTCCGGCTCAAGCTATGCACTACTTGTCCACACCGTATAGAGTGTGGTGAGTTTGGGATAACCAGAAATGCTACCAGCATTGCACTCGGGATATATTGGAGAAATGCTAAAACATATATTGGGAACCATTGCAATTCTTCCCCAAAAAAACATTACCCACCAAAACGTATATAAGTATTTTGCCATCGATCGTGAACTGCTGGCCATTACTATTAACTACTGCCATGGCACCGAAGTCGAAGCGGAACCCACGACGATCTCGCCAGTTAGATTAAATTTCGCAATTTACGTTAAACATTCGCTACATAACAGGTGTAAGGAATGTTGTAGCAGATTCGTTGTCCAGAACAATAAAGCACTAGGTTCTTCCAATATGTCACAAAGGCTTATAGACTATGGTGTCTACTTCAAAAAAATATAATACACTTCAAAATAACATGCAGTCTTGTTCTAAGTGAAAATTTGAACTTTTACATGATCAGGCCTCCGAATTAAGCAGATCTATTATGGTGTAAGAGATTGGCAGGGAAAAATCGTCCGTATACGTACGCAAGTATTTTAGAAACTTTACGCGGCTTATCATATCACAAAAAACGATAATTGAGTATGTTGATCCCATCGAAATATTTTTACTGAGGTTACGACCCCCGACTCTCATATACCTTCTTTAAATAAACAGGGATAAGGTGATAATTTTATTGTCGCGCAATTTATTTGTATTTGTTTTAAATTTAATGAGTTAAGTTCGCCACGAGACCCTTCTCATTGAGCCCATACTACACAATTCTTTTCACCTTTTTACATAAGCTCCTATTCGGATGTTTTAAGATCCTGGCTAAAATTCGTTTGATTTTTGAATAAGACTCAACTCTGAAAAATAATTCTTCAAGGATATGCTTTGGTGATGAATCAATTTGTGGATCGTCAATGACGGTGATCGTTGTTCAAGGTTAGTTTGTTGCTTCCTCTGGGTTGGCCATTTGATCATTGGGTTGAGCAACCATTGAGGCTCATTCCACTATTGAGTGTAATTCACGAGTTACAGGGATAACACATATTTCGATGATACAACATTGTTTCACTTACCTCTTGGGATATTTTCAAAATTTTTAGAAGTTCGGTTTCCTTTGAAACATTTCGATGGTCTGGGTACATAAGGTAACCAACATACTATCATTTTGAAGGCTGCCCTAGCACTACCTTCGTTATAGTCAGCTCCACACAGTTCTATTCGTGGTAGAGACACTTGTTTTAGCGGTGCAACCTTGGTTTTTGCGATTGTGTTACGCGTATACATGGTATATGAATGTGATCAGTTCTATGAAGGTATACGAGTGCATGCTCCGAGGTGTCGCAAAATCAATGAAATTGAACGATTCTAGCAGAGTTTCTTGTTCTTAAAAATTGCAGAACCTTAATTCCAAAAAGGAGGACTGTAAGGTGGTCTTCTTTAATTTCTTAAGAAAATGTGTCTAAGATTGGGTTCCACTTGGATTTTTACGGTCTTTGCTTTATCACTGATGTCCATATATTTTATTCATCTCAATTCATTTCTGCAGGAATCGGGCTAATTAGCTTGACAAAATTTTTATTTGTGTACGGTCACCTTTGCCTCATCCGTTGAATCAGGTCGTGATAAACAATTGTCGATCACGCACCGCTCGCCCACTGATCATTTTGATTTATAATCCCCACCTATTTGGTGTTAGCGTGCGGCCCGTATGAGTGACTGTGCTTAGTCGAAAGGTTTTCACGGGGTCCGATGCTGTCTTGCTCCAAACCATGCGGGAGATAAAATATCTTGGCAATTTCTGATTTTGTTTTTGAAATGTTGACCGCATTCGCGAATGATCGCTTAAGAACATAATAATGCTGTTAGTAATAGAGCACGCGATACTCGTATATTTGCATTAAGTACAGTGGTGGTTAAACTAGAATTGGTTTGTAATCTAGATTCAGGATTATCTGACTCAGAATTTCTAATAACTGTTTCAATTTGAGCCGATGTTGCAAAGGTATAAAATTTGAGTTAATGGATGCTGTTTCTAAATGTATAGGAAGGTGATAACGATCTGCGACATAGCTGCGTTCAAACAAGAGTCACATAAACATATTTATAGGGTTCCTATTAAAGATACCATTGGCATATACGCAGATTGCGTGAACATTTTGCTCCATAATTAAGTCGCAATTTTTGTAGAGAAGGATGAGTTTAAAACGAAACAGATTCTCTGACGCTAGACTCGAAAAATATTTCTCAGTCTACGTCTATCGGAGCCAGATGAACCTTTCGTAAAGGAATTTCGTCAACGGCATCCACACGAATTTCATAAGTCAATTCGGGCTCAAGAGCACGAATAATTAAATTATCTTCGTTCACTTCATGTCCGGTCGTTTCCCAATTTGATTCACCCTGCTTACGGTATTTGGCAAAGATGTTTGAGTCGGAAAACGATCGTAAGTTTTCATTTGTGCTATGTAGGCTTCACCTTCGACCGCACTTGTCGTATCATGAACATGAATTGCATAGGTTGAAAGTGGCACTAAATCGGTTAATTTCACGTGGATCTTTGATTGCACGATGATGGTTTGAATAATCTCCAAAACGTTCAAGTTTTCGGTAATAGATGTTGTATTCGATTATATTACCATTTGGCACTACAATAAACTGAGATTCGGCCAATCCAGGGCCATCGTCACGTTCATTGTACGCAATAACATGGGCACCATATTTTGTGCCTGGGTGTAAAATATGCAAGGAGATACTATTGACATTGTTTTCAATTTAAAATTCGCTTGGATTTTCAGAACCGTCTTCGGTCCATATAGCGCTACTTTAAATCCTTTAAAATTACCATTTACACTGTTGATTGGTATATACTATTCCAACCAAATGGAACATGATGTAGGGTAGATAGTTCAATTACAGTGAAATTACTTGGAGCCTCGGCTGGTCTATCTTCGTCTAAATAGCCAATCACTTCACGTGCTGCCACATTAGCTTGGCCGACTTCATTGAAGGCAATCACCTTGATACGATAGCTCTGTAATACAGGTGTGTCAGGTATATTACTAGAGATTGTCGGTAATTGAATCTATTTGCCATGATACTCGATAACCGAAGCCTGGGTGCGTTATGATCAATTTCAGTCATTGGAGTCCATCTAATCACCATATTGTAGGTTTCGGTACCAGCTTTCCCTTCGACATTTTCTGGATTCATGTATGACACATCCACTAGTGTTGTACAAATTGACTATAGCCTGTTGTGATGAACCAACTACATTACATGCAGTTACCATAAAAGTGTAGATATTAAATAAGAATCAATATGCTGATCCGTGATTGGTGTGAATGAAGTATTAATTTAAAAACGTATACTGAAATTGGAGTACGTTTGTATTCTTCCGATTCGAACGACATGATGACTGACTTTTCGAAACACTCAACTTTTATTGATATTGATAGTTTTGAAACATCAAGCACAATGAGCGTTGCAGGTGCTTCGACACGATCCAAATTTCATTAGAAAATTTTTATATTGCCCCTCTTCTCATTTAATTCTCCTATTAGCGATAAAAATGTGGAAAGCGAATTGACTCAGCTATAGTGAAACATGGAAACGATACCGAAGCAAATATTTGTAAATCGAGAGTTAGCCGCAATTATTAATTCAAAGTGAAATTAGTGGAATCGATTGTGTTCATAAATGATATAATTTAATTAAATCAATTATCGCGGTTGATTTGGTTTGTTAATTTATTTTTGTCATTTATTCAATAGTTTTAATTAATGTGACCTGAATGACTGTAATTAATATTTAATGTGTAATAGTTTTATGAGTGTTTTGTCCTGGCGGAATTGGTTTGTTGATCGGCAATTAAAATTAATTGATATGATTTATATCATAATGGTGGATTATTTGACTAGCATGCCAAATTAGTTAAACTGTATCCCCAGTCGGAATCGTAAGATTAATGAATGATTAATGTAATCAATTTTTGTATTAAACATCACAAATTGAATATTTACAAAAGAAAATCATGCAAATCGTTCTTCGAATTTTTCAATTTTATGAATAACAATTTTTTCTTTCTCTACAAACATACATACTCGTATATACTCGTACATAATTCATCGAATACGGAATCAACAACGTAATTAAAAATAAAGCGGCAAAAAAACATTTCATTTATGGCATTTCCCGCAGCCATTAAATATTGCGGGATGATAAAGAAAATCAATTAACAAATTGTTTAGCAAAACACTGGTTCAACGAATTCGTAAATCTTCTTTAATTGCAAAGTCTATAACAACTTGCTTTAAAGTAGAAATGCAGCAAAATTTATGGGTCCTATGTGCAAATAAATCATTTTTCGTTTTATAATTTTGTAAATTTCCTTTGCCCTCTGTTTCGTTGTGTCTAACCCCGGGAAAAATAAAAACAACAACAAAATGTGTGAAATAGATTTCACTTAATCCTTATAAATAAATTATTTAGGATAGCAAAAAATAAAAAAAAATTAAGTCGAAAAAAGGAGTCTTCAAGATAATGTAAAAAAAAATTCCTCTGTGTTTGATTTTGGTTTGCAATATATATATGTATACGTACAAAGTAACAAACAAAAATAAAAGTTCTATGGATTAGAACTAATACCAGAGATCTCCCGTTTCATGCATATACCATCTACCTAAACGACCCACTTCCACACAAAATAAAAACAGAAAAAGAAATTTAAAACGAAGAGACACTCCAGTATATATGTTTGTATGTATACCATACACACACAAACACACAAGCAATCGCATCATCATCTAGTTTTAATGGTTTCCACAATAAACTAAACAGCAATTTTAGATTATAGGGATTAGGGCAAACATAAAAATTATGTAAGCTGAAGTTTTATTTATTTATTGTGTCTGTTGTCTTGTATCTATCTGTTTGTCTCTAAGCCACCTAGGTAAGTATATTATATTTACCGTTTGGGTAATGGCTTGCATGCGGTTGTTATTCTCTTATGGTTCCGAAATATAAAATCGGAAAGCTTTATTGGTCCATTGAGAATTTAAATTGCATCAAGTTATTTTTTTTTGTATGTACATACATAAGTATATAATATGAAAGGTGACTTAAGACGAGAGAATCCGATAATGAATGGACCAATGGTATTATGCGACCTAAACAAAATAAATGGGTGTTTTTATCAACATTTTCATCTTCAATTATACTCGTATAGTCGTATATGTGCAAACAAAGATTACATATTTTGATCAATTTTATAGAAAAACATTGATTTGGAATATAATATGAGTAAATCAGTCAGTGTTGGAATGGGAACTGATATAGCCCCCGGTAAATTCGAATATCTGTTGTTTTGTGTCAAATCAACTAGTTACCACTTATATTTTTTGGAATCGGAGTTAGTTTTATCAAAAAACTCACCTACAACGTTATGGCAGACGAAATTACTAGTCGTTTTTACAAAACTGAATAATATTTCCAAAAGTGCAAAATTTAAAGCAAAAAGTAAACCATAAAAAAAAAGAAGAAAATTGCAAATCTAAATGCAAAGCAACCAGAAAAACAAAAAAAGCAAAGCAAACCGAAGCAAAAAACATATCAAACAGCTAAGCAAAAGAAAAACAATAGCAAATATCAAAGCAAAAAACAAAGCAAGATTCAAAGCAAAAAGCAAAACTAAACCAAAAGCAAAAAGCAAAAAGCAAAGCAAAGCAAAGCAAAAAGCAAATAACAAGCAAAGCAAAAAGAAAAGCAAAAAGCAAATCAAAAAGCAAAGCAAAAATAAAAGAAAATATAAACATAAAAAGCAAAACAAATTGCAAAGCAAAATGCAAAGCAAAAAACAAAGCAATAAATAATACAAAAAGCAAAGTAAAAAGCAAAGCAAAAAGCAATGAACAAAACAAAGCAAATAGCAAAGCACAAAGCAAATCAAAATGCAAAGCAAGAATCACAACAAAATAGAAAGCAAGAAGTAAAGCAGAAAGCAAAATAAAAAGTAAAGCAAAAAGCAAAGCAAAACGAATAGCAAAAAGCAAAGCGAAAGCAAAGAAAATAGATAAAAACAAGAAGCAAAGCAAAAATCACAGCGAAAATTATAGCACACAGCACCGCAAAAAGCAAATCAAACAGCATAGCAAAATGCAAAGCAAAAGGCGAAACACAAAGCAAAGCAAAATGCCAAGCAAGAAGCTAAACAAAAAGCAAAGCAAATTGCAAATCAAAAAGTACAGCAAAAAAGTAAAGCAAGAGGCAAAGCAAAAAGAAAGCACAAAGCGAATAAATAGCAAAGCACAAAGTAAAGCAAAATGCAAGGCAAAAGCAAAGTAAAATGTAAGCGAAAAGCAAAGCAAATCGCAAAGCCAAAGCAAAGCAAAATGTAAAGCAAGAAGCAAAACGAATTGCAAAGCAAATAGCAAATCAAAAAGCAAACCAAAAAGTAAAGCAAAATGCGAAACAAACCCAAAAGCAAAGCAAATAAAAATGAAAAAGCATAGCAAATATCAAAGCAAAAAGCAAAGAAAAATGCAAAGCACATTACAAAGCAACATGCAAAGCAAAAAGCAAAACAAAAAGCTAAGCAAAGTTCAAAGCAAAAAGCATAGCATAAAGCAAATAGCAAAACACAAAGCAAAGCAAACTGGAATCAAGAAGCAAAACAAAATGCAAAGCAAATAGCAAATCAAAATGCAAAGAAAACACCAAAGTAAAAAACAAAGCAAAATATAAAGCAAAAATATAAGCAACATAAAAAGCAAAAAGCAAAGCACAAAGAAAAGCAAAAAGTTAAGCATAAAGCAAAGTAAAAAAACCAAGCAAACTGCAAAACAAAAAGCAACGAAAAACCAATTCAAAAAGCAAAGAAAAAACAAAGCAAAAATCGAAACAAAAAACAAATCAAAAAGCAAAGCATGAAGCGAAGCACGAATCAAAGAAAAAAGCTAAGCAAAAAGTCAAGCTAAAAGCAAAAAAAAAAACATTGCAAAAATCAAAATAGAAGGCATAGCAAAAACTCAAGCTAAAATCAAAGCAAAAAGTTAAGTAAAAAGCATAATAAAAAGCAAAGCAAAACTAAATGCAAAGCAAGAAGCAAAGCAGAAACCAAATCAAAAGGCAAAGCAAAGCAAAATGCAAAGCAAAGCGAAAAGCACAAAACTAAGCAAAAGGCAAAGCAAAAAGGAAACCAAAAAGCAAAACAAAGCAAAAAGTAAAGCAAGATCAAAGCAAATAAAGCACAAAGCAGAGAAAATGCAAATTGAATAAAAAACACGTGCTAAAAGCAAAGCCAAACGCAAAGCATAAAGCAAAGCAAGAAGCAAATCACGAAGTAAAGCAAAAAACTTAGAAAAAGCAATCAAAAGCCTATACAAAAAGCAAAGCAAAATGCAAAGCAAGAAGCAAAGCACACAACTAAGCAAAATGCAAAGCAACAACAAAACAAACAGCAAGGCACTAGGCAAAAGTAAACCCAGATTATCTGGTATATGATGCGTATGGCTAAGAAGTATTTGGTGACATTAATGTCAATTATTAACGATATAACAATTTTGGTCACGGAGTTGTTTATAGTCGAGAAACGCATAAAAGTTGCGCGAAATTACTGCGAATATGGTTGTTTTGTAGAAAGTACATTTCGAATAATTCTTGTAGAAATAATTCTAATTTTTTTAGATTCGAGCAACAACAACATCTTACTGGAACTGGATCGGTGCCATATCGTACAGAATATCAACTTCTTCGTTTAACTTACTCAAACATAAATGTGGTTAAACGACCAAGCAAATAATTTCGTTATCGTCCACAGTATACAAAGAATTTTAAGGAGCACCGCTGTACAGGTAATACATTTGCATCGAAAAAAATTTCACCTTTTTTAAAATGTCAGTGCTCAAATAATCATTTTACAAATAATTTCTATATCCCAAAAATAGTTTACCATTTACCAAAACGATTTTGTAGACGACCAAAATACTGAATTTAATAATGTTTTAAAAGTTTCGAATTTCTTCATTTTTACAGTTCCTTAAATATTAGCAAAGGACATATAGGATATCAGAATCCAAACACTATAAGAAAACATGATTGGCCTATAGGGCACTAAAACCGTGCTTTAATAAACATATTTGAAACCGACAGACCATAAATATTCATATATTATTATGAAGTTCTTGGTCATTGCTAACCATTAGTTTAGTATTGCTGCATCAAACAGAAACATCAATTTTTTTTGCATAGCAATATATATTCAAATCTTATGTATACATACATATATAAATGTCGGATCCAATCTCATTCTCACATACATAAAAATTCATGACTGATTTGTTTTATATGTTTGAAACACGTCTCTATCATTTCCACATTGATGAATTTCACCTGTGAAGTTCGTTTTAGTTTCTTGTTAGAAATTCCTACAAGCATAAACAAAATAATTCAAATAACTTGCTGGTGTTATACCAAAACATATTTGTTAAAACTTTCATGTACATCTACATACATATATGCATATGTAGTATAAGAAAGTAGCTATAGAAGAAGTAATGTACATAAATTTGTTTTGTACTTGAATTTATTTATACACATTTTTGATTTAGTATTCCACATACAGAAATACATACATCACATCAAAGTCAAAATAAATAAAAAACTCAAGTTTATTTTTATTAGGTATATACGATTACAGTTTGTTTGTATTCAGTTTTCCTCCCAAAAAGAAAAATATAGGATGTTAGTTAACCGTTCGCGCGGGAGATATAATATATTTTCTTGCAATATACAAATCCAATAAATAAAGCCCCTAAGCATAAGCAACACAAACATTTATATACTTACGTGCATTTACAATAATTCGCTAGTTTATTAATTTGGAGGAGAAAGGATCTGAGCCCTGCTTTTTTATCACTATACCTATATCAGTCAGGGTCCGAACGAAGTCAATTTGTAATCCTAATTTACGAATGTACGAATATATGATTTTAATCGAATTGGAGGCGTTGTATCCTGTATTCTCGACTCTGACATGCGTGTGAAGTTTTTCCTAAATCATTGCAAAATTTCTACACACTATGATAATGAACTGGAAGATGAATTGTAGATCTTTCGTTGCGCTTTGGATGCGATTTTAGATTGATGAATATTCGCTCTTGTCGCGATCTCAAAATATGAATTTTTCAGATAATTAAAACAGTGTGATGGCTTCAACTAATTCTGTCAAATTTAGAGGGAGTAGTTGTATGGATGATTTTTGGTAAACGCAACTTTTATAACGGAACTAATTGAAACATATCCTAATACACAATTTGGCCCAGTATTGCGTTTGTGCATACTTACTCCAGAAACCCGTAAATTTGATATTTTCTGGATACTCTATGGCCGATTCTAGCCCATGTAGAGTATGCACAAACGCAAAATTGGGCCAAATTGTGTATTAGGATATGTTTCAATTAGTTCCATGATAAAAGTTGGGTTTTCCAGAAATTATCCATATAACTACTCTAGAAAACCGTAAATTTGATAATTTCCGGATACTCTATGGCCGATTCTAGCCAATGTTGAGTATGCACAAACGCGATACTGGGCCAAAATGTGTATTATTGTATTTTACAATTAGTTCTATGATAAATGTTGGGCTTTTTGAAATCTTTTTTAAGACTTGATCATAAAACATTTATATTGAGTTATATTGCGTATACAGTTGGCCAATTTTGGCCTATTCTAGCCATTATATAGTGTTGGGCAAAATAATTTAGTGATGTGGCACAACCGAAACATATTAAGAAATGTAAGTAATATATTAAAGGAATATTATGGGTTTTCTGGTGTGATAATCACGTCAGAAAACCCTTCGTATTTCTTAAAGTATACTATGCACAAATTTTTTAACGAGAGACACAAATTGGCACAATCAAATCCAAGTATAAAAAATATAAAATATTTGGCTTTTCTAAAATGGGATTTCTGGTGTGATGCTCGCAAATTTAGATCCTTGATGATTACAATTATTCCCTCTGCGATGTTCCTATGCTTGTTCTTCCAGTAATATCAGTGTTACTGCAAATAATCAGTTTACTGCAAATAATTACTTTATGTCATCAGGGTTGATTATTTTTGACTCAGGTAAAGCCGTTAACGGTTGACCTATCAGGATATGACCAGGTGTTAATATTTCTAAACTTTCATCTGTATAGTAGGAGGAGTTATAGGATTTAGTTCCTATTTTAAAATGTTTAGTTCGTCCAGTCCGGACTTTTCTGTGGTGCATGATTTGAGCTGCCGATGAAGATCTGCATCTTAATATTTTGCTTTATTACGAGTATTAACATATACGAATTAAAAAATTGGCTTAATATCATCAGTTTTTGCTCAATCGTTGAACTGCCTGCTCGAAATAGAGTTATGAGAGATACGAGGTTGTATTTCTTTATTTTGTATGCCCCCAATGTCGTTAATCTAGTATTTCGAAGCAATTAAGGCCCAATGGCCCAGGTGGCCGAGACAATAATGGCAATATCTCATTGTGCCAATTCGAATAAAAGGATGCGAGCAGTAGTCAACTGTCTAATTGTAGTCAAACGTATTAAAACGCTACTCGAAACGCTACAGCCTCTTTTTATTCTTGTAAAGAACGTGCAATTTCTTGTCCATCAGCCATGGATTGATTCGCGATATTCGGAAGTCCAATTCGCATGCAACTTACCCTTTGAATATCTCGATCGAAAATAGAATTTTACAAAATTACGAACGAATCCGCCTGGAAAATCAAACACGCAGTCTAAAATTACCGATTAGATTGATTGTCGATGTGCGCACAATCACAAACTACATAACCTTTCACAACGTGCAATTGATCAAACTGAAATCAGTTCTTTGAATAAAAGTGTAATCCTTAATTAATTCTCAGTTTTATAGTTTGGCTGCAGTAGTGACATTAAAGACCGATCAATCAAAAAATCACCTGGAGTTAACGCACGAAAATCATCTGGCCTAGACGACATCGGAGTTAGAGGCATTGAGTTGAGCCCGGTCTCAATTTGCTTAAGAGAGGTTAGTATAGTTATCCATACGTTATTTTGATTTTTTGGGAGTAGAATTGGATGCTTCATCGTATAACAGCATTGATTGTATAAGCGGCCATCCACTCGTATTATTACATCTTGATCCAGAAACACCGACAAGGATTTTAATGGATTTTTCAAAATCGATTTCCCTTTGTGTAGTAGTTGGAGCTCATCGGAGAATTGTTTCTTTTGCACTTTTCAATTGTAGACAATGGTCCAAGATTTCGGAACTTAGTATCAGCTTCTTTCAGTCTAGCGTTCATGATAAAGCGACACAAGTATGCCAATACTTTTTGTAATCGACCATATGATTTGTTAAATTTGAACAAATGTCGTAAAATATGAAACCATTTAAATTAGGTAGATCATCATGATACTTGGTCCGTTGATCAATAAAGTGTTGTTCGTCCCATCCTAGTTTCAAGTTCAATAATGCTGAAATCCAAGAGGATCGAACACACGGGCTATGATAGAGATCACTGATGATCGCTTTGTTATTGTTGTATTCTGGCTAAGATCGAATTTTATGTGGAACTCATCGCTGTTAGGTTGCCAATAAGCTCGTAACGTCTTAATGAAGTCACCTTCATCTACCCATAGTAAAGTTGTTTAGTTTTGAAATGGCACATCTTTGAGTAGTTCAATAGTATTGAAGTTACATTATCGAAATCCCATACCTGCAGACCGAAGTAACTCGGTTGTTTCCAATTGTATAGCACCCAATTGCTCAATAGAGTTTGCACCCGTTAAAATATCGTCCACATAGGTGCCATCTTTCACAACATCAGAGCCTATAGTGGATGATGAATGAGAAGTAATGGCTAATTCTTTGAGGCAGCGAATAGCCTGAAATGGTGCAGTTGCCATACCATATGTAACTGTACACTGTCGAAAAAATTGCAATTCATCGTTAGGATTGTCACGCTACAAAATTTATTGGAAATTGATGTTACCGGGAGGAACCTCAATATGTTGTTTCTAATTGTTGTTTCTAATATCCAAAATGCCTTGATTTTATTTTCTAAATCGAACGATGAATTCAGAGTGGATAGCAAACTGGATGATTCTGGTACATTCGAAGTTGGTGATTTTTCGTGAAGTTTTCCAAGTTCATAAAATTTGATCCAGCCGTTCTTAAGTTATAAATGGTGTAACTAACCCGACTTTTATCTAAAAATAATAAAGCTGAGGATTATTTACAACAAGAATATACTTGTAGCCGTGTACATAGGACTACTGTTCAGCTTTCAAAGCACAATAAATGAACTAGCCGAAATTGATAAAATCTTCAAAAAAACACTGATTTCATCTAAAGCGTTGATGTTCCGGTAAAAGTAAAATATAATAATTTGTTCTCAGAGTTCAAACCATTTTTATTATTACTAATTCCAATTTAGTAAAACATAATTAAATTTAAGTTGCAAAGTTTCAATTTTGTAACTACAATTGGTTATTTTATATAAAACAGCCCCTGTGGTCGGGGGGCACTCATATGTCTCGTAAATCTAAATTGCACGAACATGTTTCCCCAGAATACCACCACAGAGAATCCTTTGCTTGTTATAGGATGCGACTAAACGGTTGGATCGCTGGGCTGACGACCCGCATCCGTAAAAAAATTGGAACTGTTTATAAAGTCAACAAAATGAAAAATGTATACCACCAAAAAACACCGGACCCCCGCTCAAGTATCCGGATACGAGATTTAGGATCAGCACGTGGAACGCGTAATCACTTAGAAAACCAGGAGCGTTGGAGGTCCTAATCACGTGCATGAAAGAGCATCAGCTGGAACTCTTTGCTCTTCAAGAAACTCGCTGGCCTAAAAGTGGAGACCATGTGTCCCAGGGCTATACGTTGTTCTACAGTGGAGATGACCTCGGAAATCTTGAAGCTGGATTTCTTCTTGGGCCGCTTGCGCATGAAGTTGGCCAACCTGTCGATAATTTGTGTGAATGCGCCCACAGAAGTCAGCCAGCCCCAAGATAAAGACTCATTTTACGATGATTTGGACAATCTGATGGGATCTATACCCGAACACGATGTTAGAATGGTAATTGGGGGCTTTAATGCTATAGAGCTAGCAGAAATCAGACCGACTTGTGTGAAATCATAGGTCCGTACTCCCGACACGAAACTGCGGCAGATAATGGTGAGAGAATGATGGGCTTTCCTATTGCTCATGAGCTTAAAGAAGCAAGCATGTTCTTCCCTCACAAACACATACATCTAGAGACATGGACACTTCCTCGCGGAACTTACCGCAGCCAAATTGATCATGTATTAGTTTCTAAAAGACGGGCCCGGGTTGTGCAAGATGTGGAGCTTTTCGGTCAGCAACCAAATACGTAGGCAGCGATCATCATTTGGTCGCTGCAAAGCTACGATGGAAGTTTTCGTACAAGTTTGGGAACACAGCGAATCGCATGGTATGTTTTGACTGTGAAAGTCTCATAAATGAAGAGCAAAAGAAACGATATCAGGATCTTGTCAGCGACAACATTGATAAAGCTAATTACCAGTCTGACTGCGTGAACTCTGTCTGGGAGGTACTGAAAACTTCGGTTGTCAGTGCTGCTCAACAGACTTTAGGTATAGCGAAAGTCAGACTCAAGAATGATTGGTTTGATGACAATAATACTGTAACAAAGAACCCAGGTGTGTCAGATGTCCAGGTAAACACCATACTAGAGATTGTGTCAAACCCACAGATGTACAGCCTAGATGCGTACATTGTGGAGAAAATCATCCAGTTAACCACAGAGGATGCAGTGTTGTTATTGAATTGCAACACATCAAAAATAAAAACATACTTGCTAAAAACACAAATGTAGTAAAGAAGCAAACTGTTGGAATAAACAGGCCTGTATCATTCAAAGGAGAGTTAAGGCGTAAAGCGTTGATAGCCTTTCAAGCAGAAGTGGGCAAAAAAACTTACGCTCAAGTAATGATGAGTAACGAAAACAAACAAAAACTTCTCAAACAGACGACATAAATCAAAAGCTTAAGATGATATTAAGCAAACTTCATACTTTTGATCAGCGATTACAGAAACTAGAATACAGTACCAAGGGAGCCATCCCTAAACAAAACCATGTCTAACGACTTAAGAATTTTATACTGGAATGCCAATGGACTCCAGCAACACCAACAGCAATTGCAAATGGTTCGGGACGCAGAGAAAATCGATATCTGTCTCATCTCTGAAACTCACTTCACTAGGCAATCAATTATCAAATTTAGAAATTATAAAACATATCACACTATTCACCCGGGAAATACTGCCGAGGGAGGTAGTGCTGTTATAATTCGAAATAGCATTAATCAATTCAGTGTTATCGGAATTTACTGCGAACCGAAATACTCTCTAAAAGAAAAAGATTATCTTGAATTTTTCAGTAAACTAAGGGAAAGATTTGTAATTGGAGGAGATTTTAATGCAAAAAATATCCACTGGGGTTCTAGACTAACAACAACCAAAGGGAAAGAACTCTGCTATCAGAAAATACGGTTGTAAGGCCTTATCAAATGGTAAACCGACCTACTGGCCAACTGATCCAAATAAAATACCAGAACTGATTGACTTCTTTATAGTGAAAAATATATCTGTAAATTATATACATATAGATGAAAGTTTTGACTTAAGCTCTGATCACTCCCAAATACTTTTGACATTAACTGAATGGATCAATCAAAAAGAAAGCTATCCTAGTTTAGTAAATAAACACACAAATTGGGAATACTTTAGACTGTCTTTAGAAAGAAAAATTAACTTAATGGTTCCGCTAAGGAGTGAGGAGCAATTAGAAAAAGAAGTTCACAAATTCATATGTGACATACAGCAGTCAGCTTGGGATAACACTTCAGAAGTTAAAAAGAAAATTAAGGGAAACAACTACCCTAGAGAAATTAGAGAGCTCTTGGCAGAAAAAAGAAGGGCAAGGAGAATATGGCAACAAACTAGAGCCCCTCAAGATAAAACTAAGCTAAACAATCTGACTCAGCTACTTAAAAGGGAAATCAAAGATTTGAAAGACGAATCTATCAGTAACTACCTCAGAAAATTATCTAATGATACTAGTACTGATTATTCTCTCTGGAGAGCAACCAGAAGAATTAAAAGGCGAATAATGCAGATTCCTCCAATCAGAACAGAAGATAACAAATGGGCCAGAAATAACGAAGATAAAGTACGAAATTTTGCTGAATACCTGGATAAAATATTTGAACCACATGTTGACCAATCATTGGAAGCCGAAATAATAACTGGAGAGGTTGTACAGGAAAGTGAAGAAATCATACGAGCAACACCAAAAGAAGTAATGTATGAGATAAAAACAAACATGAATCCGAGAAAAGCGCCGGGTTATGACCTTATCACAGCAGAAATTTTAAAAGAACTACCAAGGAAATTAAAGCTCACCAATATTATAAATGCCGCCTTTCGATTGAAATATGTACCCAGCCTTTGGAAAATTGCAGAAGTAATTATGATTCCTAAACCTGGGAAACCACCACACAAAACTGGATCATACAGGCCAATATCACTATTACCAGTTATGTCTAAACTCTTTGAGAAGTTATTAGTAAAAAGACTAAATCCGATAATTGAGAGGAAAAACCTGATTCCAAATCATCAGTTCGGTTTTCGCAACCAACACTCAACATTAGATCAAGTACACAGAATAACTAATATTATTGAAAGAGCATTAGAGGAGAAAAAACTCTGCTCAGCGATATTCTTAGACGTTGCACAGGCCTTTCATAAAGTTTGGCACGAAGGACTTAACTATAAGTTAAGAACTGTACTACCAATGCAATTCACTACAATATTAGAATCATACTTGAAAGATAGATTCTTTAGAGTAAAATTAGACGATTCATATTCTGAATTGAAAGAAATCAAGGCAGGAGTACCGCAGGGCAGTGTATTAGGTCCTGTCCTATACCTATTGTACACTAATGATCTCCCTGTTTTAGAAAACAATACTGTGGCGACCTTTGCTGATGACACGGCAATCTTAGCTGTTGGAGATAGCAACGAAGAATCAACTCAGAATTTACAGAGCTATTACTCAAATAAATAACTGAACCAAAAGATGGCCAACACGGCTAAGTATCTTGGCATGACACTAGATGCAAAACTACGATGGAAAACACACGTCAAAAATAAAAGTGAAGAACTGGGGCTGAAATATAGAAAGATGTATTGGCTGATAGGAAGGAGCTCCGCTCTATCAACATACAACAAACTTCTATTATATAAACAAATATTAAAACCGGATTGGACTTATGAATACTTTGGAATTGTACCAAACAGAGCAACGTAGAAATCATCCAAGGATTTCAAAACAAAGTATTAAGGAACATAATTGATGCACCATGGTATGTTAGAAACAGAGACCTCCATAGGGACCTTTAGGAGGTTGCTCCTAATTTTAAATATGTCGTCCGGTTTGGACTTCTCAAATAATGCACAACACAATAACTTATTTGCTTTTTTTATTATATTTATTTATTAGATTTTTAAATAATTTATTTGTTATAATTTATATTTATGTATTTATTTATTTAATTCAAATATTTATTCGTGAATTTATTTAATTTACCACCACGTTTTTTAAATTTATAAACAAACAAAAAAATATAATTTTTTATTTTGTTTGACAAATGGCTGCCGTCTTGTACACACACAGTATTTCATATAAATTTTTAATGAACACGTTGTTGCTTTTTGATGTTTGGAAGACGAATGTTGTGTAAAAAAAAGTGACGTCGCCTTCGTGTCCAAAATACATGTCGTATTTTGGAGCGGGAACAGATGCGCCGGCGGCGGTCAACATTGCATTAGTATTTTAAAGTGCAATGGATTTACATCACCGAACATTGTTAGTTCGTGGTGATGTTGTTAGATGGCGACATGCTTTACTATAAATGTTTTATAATAGTGGTTCGGTTATTGGATAGTGGTGGTTGAATAGATGGGGTTAGTGAACTCTCAATTCAAATAAGTTGAATTATATTTGAATTTCACTATTTGTTTTGTTGTGGCAGTATCGAATATCGGTGAGTCGAATATATATACAGACCTTAAAAATTTTATTCATTTATTTTATTATTATTTTCATTCCTCACTCAAATTCACCAAGCAAATAGCGCAGTGGTTAAAGCTGCGACGTTTGAATTGGAAGGTACTGGGCTCGGTGATTAAATGGAAATCAACTATGACCCTCTGTTGGCATGTATGGACCCGACACATGGTTCATATGAGCACAGGGTAGCATGGAGCTCTATGCAGTGTGTAGATGGCCAATTAAAAGACTACTTGTAGCCGTGTACATATAGGACTACTCTTCAGCTTTCCAAGCTCAATAAATCAACTAGCCGAAATTGAAAATAATTTGTTCTCAGAGTTGAAACCATTTTTATTATTACTAATTCCAATTAAGTAAAACATAATTAAATTTAAATTGAATAGTTACAATTTTGTAACTAATTGGTTATTTTATATAAAATAGCAATCTTATTACACATTTATTTTACAAGGTGTATCTAAATTATGTAAACACGGTGCTCCCAATTTTTACACAAATTGCCATCATCCAATTAAGACATACCCAGTACGCACATGTTAAATAAAAATCCAAAGTAAATAACATTTTGATTTTAAATTGAAAATTAATTAAAATAATAGTAGTAATAATAATAATAATTAATGTGCCCTATATACCCATATACATATATGTATGTAAATATGTACAATACATAAATATGTTTAAAGATAAATAAATAAGAAAGTTATTTGATTTTCAAATCATGAAAATCTAAATTATCCCAATTTTATATTTATTTATTAATAATTTTTTTGTTATTCTACTTCCACCCAACCCATCACTGCTCTCAAATGAGTACGATCGTAATTTTGTGGTGTGCGGGTGGCCTGGGAGTTGGGGAATTCAAGCGATTTAAATTTATTTATTTTTTTGACATAATGTAAACGAATCTCAAATGTTATATATAAGTGAAACGTCTTATATTTTATTCGAAATAATCATCTTAATGTGTTTTCTAAGAACTAACTATTAATACCTAGATAGATTTAATTGAAAAGTTCATTTGTCAAATTTACTCGCGAGTCCCGCAGCATTCAGTAAACGAACGTAATTAACTTTATCGCGAATTGCATTCACACAAAATAATTTCTTCTCTGCCTGATTATTGGTTTAAATTTGGGTATTTAGATATTCCAATTAAATTTTAAAAATATCTGTATGAACATACATACTCACAAACATGTTTTTCTACGTACGTAGATTTTTCAAAAATTGTAAGCCATAGATTAGCGAAAAATTTGAATTTAATCCGATTTAAATGTTTTTATTGCTGTGGTTAATATGGCAACGAACGACATTTTCAATGTGCTAGAAATTTTCAAAATATGTGCAAACTCATTAATTTAGATCTAAACATCGAACTGATTCGTTGCTATAAGCATATACGAGGGCGGATTGAAAATGAAGCTACCTAAGTAGGAAAACAAAATTTTTTTTGTGCCAAAAACCATTTATTCCTCAACATAGTCTCCTTTTACTTTGACACACTTAGTAAGACGATATTCCAACTTTTTTATACCATCTGAATAATACGATTTCGGGAACCCCTCAAAATACGCGTTAGTTTCGGTAATCACCTCTTTGTTTGAGATGAATCTTTCTCCTGCGAGCCATTTTTTCAAGTTTGGAAACAGGAAAAAGTCACTAAGAGCTAAATCTGGACTATAAGGTGGATGATCAACCAATTCGAAGTGTATTTCACGTAATTTTAGCATCGTATCTAATGCTGTGTGAACCGGTGCGTTGTCTTGAAGAAAGGGCACTTATTTCTTCTTTAAAGGTGGTCGTTTTTCCTTGATTGCATCAACCAATTGATCCAATAATGCACGATAATACTTTCCTGTGATTGTGGATCCTATTTCAAGATAATCGAGGAGCAATATTCCATGTGCATTCCAAAATATAGTGGCCATACCCTTGCCAGCCGATTTCATTGTCACCTTTGGCTTCTTCGGAGCACTTCCACCAGCTTCCACCCATTGTTTCGATTGATTTTTGGTTTCAGGTGTGTAGTGGTGGACCCACGTTTCATCAACAGTAATTAATCGACGCCAAAAATCAACAGAAGTGAAGTGGTCTGTCGAACTCGTTTTTGTTCGACACTGAGCAAACGCGGCACCCATCTTGCCGATAGCTTTTTCATATGTTCATGCAAAATGTTGAACACACGTTCATATGATATGGTTACCATTTCAACAATCTCACGCAACTTGACTCGGCGATCATTCATAACGATATCGAGGATTTTCTTGATATTTTCCTCAGTAACCACCTCTTTTGGCCTTCCTGTTGATGGTATTGTTGCAGTGCTTCTTCGGCCACGTTTAAATTCAGCTATTCAATATTTTACCATGTAATCTGACGGCGCAGACTCACCGTAATGTTTATCGAGCTTTTCTTTTGTCTCTTTCGCCGTTTTCCCTTTCAACAAATAGTGTTTAATCACTGCACGTAATAGTGTTTAATCACTGATCAACGCTTTGTAAAGTTTAAGCTTCATGGAACTTGATAAATAAATAGATCCTTAAATTTTAGCAGCGGTCTTAG
This sequence comes from Tipula unca, assembly GCA_951394425.1. NCBI lineage: Eukaryota > Metazoa > Arthropoda > Insecta > Diptera > Tipulidae > Tipula > Tipula unca. The sequence goes on along the minus strand of OX596380.1, from coordinate 154,158,242 downwards.
AGGGTGCAAAGCATGGCTGCCAGCTGCCAATCGCCGTTAAATATCCTCACCCGCACTGTTATCGTGAGTGATAGGAGAGCCCTAATATTTGAACCTCCTCACTCCCTCCAACGTGTAGTGGCCACTACTGAAACGTTTTTGACTCTTTGATCTGGAGTCCAACAGAACCTGAAAAATCTACAAGCGGATTAAGTATTTTTTTTCACACCATTGCTATTCAGTTCAATCACGCATATGTCATCTGCATAAGCAAGCGCCTGATTGGACTGGCGATAAAAGATGTTGCGCATAGGTGTTTCAGTTTTACGAAAAATTTACACCAACATGAGGTTAAAGAGTATCGGGGACAGAGCATCTCCCTGCCGAACACCCGAGTTAACTGCCAAAATTAACGATATATCCTGTTCTCAAAGTTGGCTACGTCACCGTCATTTTACACTATCGTACCAATTTTGTTGGCATTCCTAGGTATTCCAGCGCAAACCAGAATCTTGAAAGGACAATAACTTGTTTGATGTGCAAAAAAGAGCTAAACCGCGATAATTCATACACTTCAAGCGGTCTTTCTTCTTGAAGACGGGGCATCTCGCGGCCACTTTCTATTCATCAGGCATAACTTCGATTTGCCATACTAATCGAATAAGGTCGAAAAGACAGTTCCACAAAGTTAACCCCCATCGAGATTTGTGGTGCGATATCCAATGTAAGTCTATCTCTGTAATACAGATTTATCGATTCGTGATAGTCAGCAAGCGGTAATGCTTCAGATGATTGCAAGACTGTCGCGTCATACATACATTGCAGTCACGATTATTCTTACCTGGCGATAAATTTGCTCGATGTCTGCCGTAAACGCTATTCGCAGTACAGACGAGAACGCATCAAAATTATATTAATCAGATGATACCGTTGGTCTTTCTAATAAGAGAATACCACTCGAACCTTCGTGGTTACATTGACAGGCTTAACTACGGGACGGTGAAGTAAATAGCAGTGTTCGATCGAGAAGTTAAGTTAATCTTGTTGAATTTTTGCGATCTGATCGAGCTGCTTGTACTCAGTCATGAATAAAGTGTATGCATTTCGGAGATCTATGTGACGTTGTATAGTTTTGATTTGATAGATTTAAATCTGGAAGTGACTTGTGGCAGTAAACTTCCTAGTCGTTTAGAAGCCTTTGCAAAGAGCAAACGTGTCATAATGAACCGACCCATCACATCTCCAGTGTATAAGTACAGTCAAAAATAACTCTTCGCAATATTTATGTTCCGGTGGTATAACCTTTTTGACTATTAACTCCTCGAGTTCCCAAAACTTTCGTATAGTACTTGGTTCATTTTAATCTCCATTTGTAAGGCAGTGTGTCTAGGAGTTAGATTAACCTCGTGAAATTATCCAGCCCAATGTCGTGTTTTGCAAGATGAGATGTTGAGGTAATTGCTATTCGGCCGTTTGTGTAGTTTTAATTGAAATTATTGGAATCCGGCTGTTGTGACGAGTTAATTGCAGCTTGGTTTTGCATGCTTCCAATATTTAGAACTCTTGCGACTCTGAGTCGAGCGACAATACTGGTTCACACATCCCGCATCTCTTTACAAGAGCAGTTGGTAACGATGAATACCTTGCCATGGATAATTGTTAGACGTATGACCCTTAAACAGGCAGTTGAAGCAAATCCGAGTTAGGGCAACAAAGTTTCATATTTGTTCATGATCCAAATCCATATATTGGGAGCACTCGTGAACTCTATATGAGGCTCACTGCAATTGATACATAACATAGAAATTCGGTAGTTGTGTCAAAAAATTGGGCATTGTGCATACGTAAGGTTGCTGGGTGGTTTTACAGGCTTCCAATCTAGCGCATCATTTTGAAATGAACGATATGACGATTTTGAAACTTGAATAGTTCATTAAAGAATGGAACTTGAGTTCTTCGCAGTTTAATTCCCTATTTTGGGCAGGTGGAGAAACTATAGCAAAGGCATTTAGGTAAAGTAAATGCTCACTTGGTATTATTGAGTTATTCCTTTGAACATTCATGAACTGAACTCCGCAGCATTGGCGCGGATAAACGGTTGTTCAATTGCCCTAATATCACACAGCGTGTCCTCAATCGCGACTCCATGGCCATCTCCTGGTAATGCTCCTTAAACTTGATAAACGCTTTCTCAATCTCGTTGACCGTACAGTTTTTCTACAGCTTTTTTAACATTTCGTTTCAGGATGTCTGTCAACAATATGGCTCCAACGGTTTCGATCCTGAGCTTGGCCTTCATACTGTCTTACACAACCTGAATAAGCCAAGTCATTCTCTACCCCGTGGAGCCATCGTCGCCTGCAACGACCTCTGCGCCTACCACATGGTGGCTCTCCTTTCAGAGATCGCTGCCCAATTCGTTCCGGATCAGCACGCAGAACGTGACCGAGCCAGCGTACTCGATGAGATCTAATTTCATAAACAATATTGGGAATCTTCGTCAGACCTCTGATCTCGACATGGTATAGAGCTCGGTATTTTCCATCTATTTCGCGTTTTAGATGTTGACACAGAGGTTTCCATCCCGGTCCCGAATGGCAGTTGATGCGCAGGCTAGAAAGTATGGTGTAATCCAGTAATTCCTTTACAAAAATTACGTGAACTACGCTCATTGCTGAGTTGTTGTACTTTCAGAACCTCGGTCTACCACCATTCTTGCTTTTTCCGTCTACAAATCCGCTTAGGTGCCCTCCTAGTATAAGAGTAGCCTTGTTTTTCCTCGCGATTATGAGACGTTGTTGCACTTCACTATGGGCTATTTTTTGTTGCTCAACTGCAAGACGACACTCGTCATCAAACCAATCATTCTTGGCTCTGACTTTCACTATACCTACAGTCTGTTGAGCAGCACTGACAACCGAAGTTTTCAGTACCTCCCAGACAGAGTTCACACAGTCAGACTGGTAATTAGCTCCCTCAATGTTGTCACTGACAAGATCCTGATATCGTTTCTTTTGATCTTCATTTATCAGACCTTCACAGTCAAAACGTTCCATGCGGTTCCATAAGGTCTCACATATGCACAACCAGAGCTCGCCCTTTTAACATTAACACGTGGTCAATTTGCCTGCGGGAAATTTTGCGAAGATGGATCAATGTTTCCAAATGTATCTGTTTGTGATGGAAAAATGTGCTTGCTACTCTAAGATCGTGCAGAGCAATTTCAAAGTTCATCATTCTCTCACCATTATCGGTCGCAGTTTCGTGTCGGGAGTACGGGCCTATGATTTCACACAAGTCGGTATGATTACTGCCAGCTCTAGCATTAAAGTCCCCAATAACCATTGTAACATCGTGTTCGTGTATAGATCCCATCAGATCGTCCAAGTTATTGTAAAATGAGTTTTTATCTTGAGGCTGCCTGACTTCTGTAGGCGCATGTACACAAATTATCGATAGGTTAGCTAACTTTATGCGCAAGCGAAGCTTACACAAGCGCTTATTGACTGCTTGGAAATCCAAAACCGCCTTCTTTCTCGCCAAGGTCATCTCCACTGTATAACAACGTATAGCCGTGGAACACACGGTCTCCACTTTAAGGCCAGCGAGTTTCTTGAAGAGCAACGAGTTCCAGCTGATATTCCTTCATGCATGTGATTAGGCCATCTAACGCTCCTGGCTTCTTAAGTGATTGCACGTTCCACTTTAAAATGGTATGCAGATTTTATCGCTTACCCGCAAGAGTATATACGTCAGATAGCCTTTGAACTAGCACTATGGGCAGCTGTAAATTCAATCACTTAGCAAATTTCGAAATGATAAATAATTTAGTTACCAAATTCGATTCATATAAACTATCATGTTATGTGACGTTAACAGTGTATACATGGAATAAAAGTGGGATTATTAAAGCAAGTCCTCAATTATTTTGGTATACCGCAGTCTCAATGTCAAAAACCAAAAACACTTGGCTATAATTCAAATCAAAAATAATTTCCACGCGTACAGTAATGTCAGTAAACTTCACTCTCGCCTATACCTTGCAATTAAATATATTTACAACCCAACTAGTTAATTGCGTGACACATAGTACAAAAACATATAAAAACTTATTATATTTCGATTACCAATTTAATATATAAACATTCATATATGTACATATGTATGTACTCGTATATACATAATTATAGTCGTTATCGTACGAAAATGTGTTCAAAAACAAATAACACGAACATATATAAACAAAATAAAGTTCTGTTATAAAATCTGTCACATGTCACACCCCATTTCACCTCAATTCGTATATTACGAATTCGTTTCATTAAAATTTCATAAAACACAACTGATTAATTCTATGTGAAAAACCCGACTGATATCTGCACTCCTCACAAACAAGCAATAAGCATTATCTGATGTTCTGTTTATGTTCCGTATATACACATACATATACAGAAAAAAATATTATTTTTTGGGAGGTGCTGGGTCCCACCCCCTTTACCGACTGTCACTATAATCATCATCCATTGTTTTATTTATTTTGCACCACTATATATTTGTATGTATGTACATATATAGCATACCACCAACCCGAATATGATAACACAGAGATAACAGCAATATTGTATTAACTATATATCCATTCAAAACAATAAACTCCATTTGTGTTTTATCTATATTGTTCATGTGTTTGTATTACAGATGTATTCACATATGTATATACTACACACACAAATAATATATACGATATGTGTTTTGTTTGATAGTGTTGGTGGAAAAACTAATTGAAATGGAAATGACATTAATTAAGTGTGATATTTTATAATAATTTATGATGATTCTTATCACTATAATTACTCAACATTATAATTGTTATGCCGCAGCCGTACAACAACAAGCGTCTTAAAACCTAAAAAAAATGATACGAGAAAAACCGAATGTCACAAGATTTTTAATCATCACCATCATTACAGATTATGTGCGCCACCTCCTAGTCCTCGCACATTATCCCATACTCTATACAAACACGTGTAAGTATGTATTTATGTGCAATTAGGTCAAATCGATATACATACATACATTTATTTGTCAAAATCCAATTAAATTTCAACATCATTTTTATTATGACCACACTTTTCAATCTTCATCACACCATTACCAGGAAAATTGAAAAATTTGAATCATCATTGGTTAAATATATACACAATGTATGGTTGGGTTTCCCACACGCAATTATAAAACAATTTTCAACCCATTTTAAGTTTTTTGAACCTGTTGTTGATGTAATGTAATTGAATTGCATATTAAATACTGTCACTCAGTATATAGGAAAATATATCTATGTATGTATGTAGATATACATTTATGTATATGTATGTATGGATTGTTCGTGGATTACAATAATTGAAACCTGTAAATGAATACATAACGTTATGTAAATCTAAATTGATATATGCTATTTTTGTAGTTAATCTATTGCTCAATAGGTGGCAGCACAATTAATAAAAAAATTAAAATAACTCTGACAACACAAGTATAAAAAATCCAAAAAATATAAAAAAATTAAAAATATTAAATGTGTACAGTTGGTTCATTCGAGACTTTTGTCATGTACAAAGAATACAGTTGGTATACAAGAAAACATCCCAAACTATTTTATTAAGTAAAATTTAAATAATTTAATACAAAAAAAATTATTCTGGTCCAACTTTTGGACGACTTAAAAATGTATCATCGGGATATTATTTAGAACCCTATAGACCACCCCTGGCCAAATACCTATGACAAAATTATGTCGTGTCAAATTCCCGCAGTATCTCACCACAGACCAAATAATATCCCGATGACATTTTTCCAGACCGGCCAAAACTTTGGTCCGAATAATTTTTTTTTAATCTGGGATGGAATATTGCGGGAAATTGACGCGGTAGAATTTTTATTATATTTTAATATCCCAAATGAGTAAATAATATCCCGATGTAAAATTTCCCGGTCGGGCAAAACTTTGGCCTAAATAAAGTTTTTTTTTATATATATAACTATATTTAACTTACGTATAGGAAAAAGTTGGGTATGAGCCGAATGTATCAAATCCTGGGATGAACCAACTGTATAAATGTGGGCTGATCACTACTGTTGTTTTACGCTGGAGTGTTTTTTCGTTTACACCTTTCAAATCGAGTGGTCCTGACGGCATTTTCCCTGCTGAATTACAGCATGGTTTTATACACATCAGCACTTACCTGCTCAATCTGTTCCAGGCCTGCGTTGCTTTTAGCACTGTACCGCTTGCCTGGAGCAGGAGTAGGGTAGTATTCATACCTAAAGCTGGCAAGTCGGATTATACTGATCCAAAGGCTTCTAGGGGCATTAGTCTGACCTCTACTTTTCTTAAATCTTTAGAGAGTATGATCGACAGAATTATTAGAGATAATTATTTAACTATATCTCCCCTCTCAGTAACATGCAACATGCTTACAAAGCTGGCAAGTCCTGCGAAACTGCTCTACATCCTTCCTGGACATTGCGGGAGCTATTAATATAGCACTTCGTTTTCCACGATCACAAGTGCGTGTACCAATTTTAATATTAATCAAACCATTGTTAAATTCATCGATTCCATGCTTAAGTCTCGAATAATTGAGACTGAGATGGATGGCTCATCAGTGTACGTCAAAGTAGCCAAAGGTTGCCCGCAAGGAGGGGTTCTCTATCGATGAACTACTTGATAAATTGCAGCGATCTGGGTTTTTCGTGCAAAGCTACGCTGATGTTCTTGTTTTGACAGTTTCTAGTAAATACCTGAACGTCTTATCTGATCTTAATATGATTGAAGTTTGGTATCTTGAAAAGGGGTTGTACGTCAATCCCTCAAAGACTGATCTGGTTGTCTGCGAGACGTAGAGACAGTGCTAATCCGCCTGTTCCCACTCTCTTTGGTAGAGCGATCACAAGGGCAGAGCACGTTAAACACCTATGTGTCATTCTAGATGGTAAACTCTTCTGGGCGTTTGGCAATTCCTGGGGTCTGACCCCCAGAATGATATCTTTCATCTATAAATCACTGGTTTTACCCTTACTGTCATTAGGGAGTCATTAATCCTTTGACTGTGTTCAAACTGGTCAGATTGCAAGCCCTAAATTAATCTCCTTTGCTCTAATACGATAGTAAGGATCATGTGGGTGCCTGCTCATTGTGACGTTGAGGGAAATGAGGTTGCTGACCTTTTAGTGAAAGCTGGTTCGCGTAGTAAATTTGTTGGCCCCGAACCAGCAATTCCTCCATCCTTAAACTGTGGTAAAGACGTTATTAAGAAGTTCGCTCTACTTGAACTGGTACTGAAATGGCGTTCTACTACTAGCTGTCGAAAGACGAAACATTTCATTATTGAACCCAACCTGAGGTTCACTAATTATATGTATTATCCCTAAAAAAGAACCAACACAGAATTCTGGTCGCGCTTATCACCGGTGATGGACGTTTCAAGTATCATCTCCAACGCATGGGACTAGCACAGGATACTCTTTGTGACGACTGCCTAGAGGAAGTGGACGACTGCTTACACTACCTCTAGAGCTGTCCGGCCTTTGTCGGAGCTAGATCCCAAGTGTTCTCTTCCGGATCTTTGAACGTAAATCAGTTAGTATCCATTCCTTGGTTGAAACTTTTACAGTTTGCTAAGATTGCAGTACGCTTCTGCGATTTAGGATAAATCCTCTTGGTTTGCACCGTGGGCCCATTGTGGCGTTGAGGGCGGAACCTCAGTAGGTTTCAACCGTTTTAATAAAATAAATTAAAAATTGTTTAAATTAAATATTTTTAAAATGTGTAGGATGCATTTTTTACGCTTGTGCTGTCAGAAATATTTTTTAAAATCCCCGGATAAAACCTGGGCTAACGGGTTATTTTCTAAATGGTTTTTTTGAATATTTTTCAATGCGGCAACAAACTTGTTGGAATACTTGAAAGGAAGACATGATTTAATGTAAGTCAAAAATTGGTTAAAAATGAAAGGGTCAAACGTAAAATTAATGTACAGTTAAAGGAAACGGATTATTATGGCTATAGATACAAAAGTGTTCTCCAATCCAACTAGATATAAAATTGTCGAAAGTACGGGCATACCAAACTTAAATGCCAATGTCCTAAATGTGTTGGTTACAAGAACCAATAGGAAAACTGCGGAACAAGTTAATCGTATATGAAATAAGTATATTTCTTTTGTCTTAAATGGTACTCTCTGTTAACTATGATCTCCTCATTGTGGAAAAGCCGAAACAGACTACACAGGTTTCACAGAGGTCCAGAGACGTAAAGGAAAGCCAAGAAATATAAAAGAGGCAGTTATAGTTAAAGCGGAGGGGAGAACGTATGCTGAACTACTTAATGCTGTGAAAGATAGTATCGATGTCAATGACTTAGGGGTGGAGATAACCACCATAAAAAAGATAAAGACAGTTGATCTTATGATCCACCTGAAGGGTGGTAAGAATAAAACCGAATGCTTAAGGGAGTCAATTCTTGGAAAGGTACCGGGCGTTACGGCGTTACTTCAAAAAGACATGGCAGTGATACACATACGAGACCTGGAGGCAGGAACTTCCTCAGATGATGTAAAGAAGGGTGTCCAAGCGGCACTGGAAGAGAGAAAGGAGTTGCAACGGACCTGACTGTAGAAACCTCTGCTTTAACTGTGGCAAGGACGGTCATAAGAGAAAAGAGTGCAGTTAAGCACAACACAAGACGTTGATGGAAAGCCTGAACAAGGAGGCAGAGAGCTCGCCTGTAGATACAATAAAACAAAAAGGAGAGTAAAAAACCACAGTATGCGAGTGATGCAAATTAATACGCATCGCAGTAGGCAAGCCCAGGACCTCCTTATTGCTACTGCCAGTAAAATGCAGGTAGACATGGCCCTGGTGAGCGAGCCAAATCGACGAAGGCGTTGCTCTTACTAAAACAGGTAAAGGAAAGGGATACAACTGGGTAGAACTATAGAGGACAATATCATTATGAGGTGTTATTTTTCTCTTAACAAATCTATGGAGGAATTCACCCTGAGGCTGGACGAACTCAGCCTAGTAGTCCGGAACCAGACCAAGGACTTGATTGTTGTGGGCGACTTTAACTAAAAATCCACGGAATAGGTTGGAGATATATTAGACAATCGAGGGCAACTTTTGGCAGGCTGGGCTGCATCCTGTAACCTCAACAGTGACAATACAGGGCAATCACCTACCTTCGAAAGAGGAAACTATTGCTCCTACCTGGATGTAACTTTCGTCTTTCAAAATAGCATAAATCCAATCCGGAATTGGAAAGTCTTGGATGAGGAAAGTCTGAATGATCACCAAATTATTATATTCGGAAAAAACACAGCTATATAGCAGCTAGACTACAGGGGGACAGTGTCTCTATCAACTGGGGATAGTAGGTTGGAGCAGGGAGTCAAACACGCCTTCGCAGCGCGATTCAAGATCACTTTGACATCTCTAGCATAACATCACCAGCACAGTTAGTGGCACATACAAGAAGCGCATGCGAAGATGTGCTAGAGTCAGAGATCGAAATGGACGAAAATCCGTTTACTATGGTAGACTCCAAAAATCGCTGAACTTCGCAGACGCCGCAATCTTGCCAGACGAAGGCTTACAAGGGTAACGGGCGCACTAGCGGACAAGCAGACATATCCTTTCAACAAATCCTGAAGAGTGCTCGCGCCTACATGAGGAAGGCGATAGCGCAATCAAAGAGGAAATGCTGGAAATCCCTCTGTAACACAATCGGTGAGAACCCTTTGGAATATGCTTATAAGATTGTAATGAAGAAGTTTGAGCAAAAAATTTACTCAGACTAGTGCAACATGAAAACATAAGACCGCTAGAGATCCCACCTTTTACAGCTGAAGAACTCTCTATGACATGGCGGAAACTCAAAACGAAAAAAAGGGTCGGGCCAGATGGCATTTCATCAGAACCCGTTAGAAGCGCTGCAGAAATTCACCAAAAAAAAGGTGTTACACGTGATGAACTCGGCTCTAGGAAATGGGGAATTTCCTCGTATCTGGAACATCGTACAGACCACTCTGTCTGCTGGATCCTTTCGGAAAACATTTCGAACATCTGCTGTTACACAGAATGGCCAACGATTTTAAAAGAGCCCACCTTGCTAATAATCAGTTTGGATTTCGAGCTCTTTACAACAGATGCTATAGCGGCAGTTATGAAGCTTGTAGATGCAGCCGCTGAGGGTACACGATACACGCAGTGCATTCCAGTAGTAAATACACTAGATATAAGAAATGCCTTTAACAGCGCATCATGGGAGTTAATTCTACAAGAACTAAATAACTTCCAAACCGAGCAAATAGCGCAGTGGTTAAAGCTGCGACGTTTGGATCGGGAGGTACCGGGTTCGAATCCCAACGGAGGCGGGATGCAAAAGAGATTTTTCATCTCCCGATTACGATCGGTGATTAAATTGAAAACATCTATGACCCTCTGTTGGAATGTAGAACTCATGGGCGGAACCATCTTTCATGTCACTGTACAGGGTGACATGGAGCTATGCAATGCGCAGATGGTATACTGTACTTGTGTGAATGGGATGAATGAATGGATCGAATGAATGTTGTGGTAAGGTAAGGCTATGGACCAAAAGAGTGTCTATGCCAAGACCTTTAAAAAAAAAAAAAAATTAAAAATAATAACTTCCAAGTTGGCCCATATCTGATGAAGGTACTTCAAAGATACCCGAGTGATGGACAAATTATTGTGGAGGCTGGAGGTACCGCTATCCAAATGGAGGTACCGAGTGAAGTTCCCCAAGGATCTATCTAAGAACCTATGATTTGGAACATCTTGTACGATGGCATACTTCGAATTCATCTACCCGAAGATACCAATTTGGTGGGGTACGCGGATGAATTAGCACTTGTCTCTGGCAGACACGAGCAACAACTAGTTGAACAAGTGGAAGCGGGAGTATAGGTGATTTCTAGATGGCTTGAAAAGACTGAAACAGTTGTAATGGCAGGCCGAAGAGTGCTCCAATCGATTTCCTTCAAAGTGGAAGGAGTTAAAGTAACACCGACAACCCACATCAAGTACCTGGCTATACGGCTAGATTACTGTCGCGGCTTTCAAGAGCACCTAAGGCAAATTGTGACAAAGGTGACCCGGACAACAAAAGGGCTCATCTGATTGATGACAAATGTTGGTGGACCAATCGCCGGAAAAAGAAAATTGCTCTCATCGGTTGTTTTATCCGCAATACTTTATGGAGCACCCATCTGGATAGGAGGTTTTTTATTACAAGGGCGTCCGAACAGTTGGAACTCGTACAATGTACTCTAGCACTGCGTGTATGTAGTGCATACAGAACGGTAGGAAAGGCAGCTTTCGTGATAGCAAGCATGCCACCGGTCTCTTTAATGGCAAAATGTAGGCTAGCGGGTCATTAGGGAACACCAAGGGTTGAGGACAAAGAGGAATTAGTGCACTAAATGAATGAGTGGATCGTAAGCATGGGGAGACAAACATTCATCTTACATAGTTCCTGACAGGTCACGGCTGCTTCAATAGCTATCTGTACCGAATGCATATTAAGGATACACCTAACTGCGCAAACTGTGAAGAGGACGACGCGCCAGAGCATACAATACTCTACTGTGCAAGGTATATACATATATATATATATATATATATATATATATATATATATATATATATATATATATATATATATATATATATATATATATATATATATATATATATATATATATATATAAAGGGTGGTTAAATTTTAAGGGCCGATGTTGAATGTGAACCACACCTAAACGTCAAGTTTTTTTCTGCATTTCATTTGACATTTCTCAATTTCAGACTAACTCAATTTGAACCATGGAAAGATACACAATCGAGCAACGCGTTAAAGTTATTTAGGCTTATTATGAAAATGGGCGTTCAAATCAAAATGCTTATCGTGCACTTCGTGATTTTTTCGGTGAATTTAATAGTTCAAATATGCGTACCAGTGCATGCTCGTACAGCTCGTACTGCAGAAAATATTGCTGCTGTTCGCGATAGTGTGGCTGAAGGGCCGGCCATCTCAACTCGTCGTCGTTCCCAACAATTGCACCTCTCACGCTCGTCGTTGATGAACATTATGCATAAAGACTTGCATTTACACTCTTATAAGGTGCAATTGACTCAAGAACTAAAGCCTCTTGACAATTCCAAACGTCGTCAATGGTCAGAATGGTGGCAAGAAATGGCAACAGTGGATGATCAATTTTCGAAGAAAATCATCTTCAGTGATGAGGCACATTTTCACCTCAGTGGATTCGTCAATAAGCAGAATTGCCGGATTTGGGCGAATCATAATCCAAGAGTGATTGTCGAAAAACCAATGCACCCACAAAGAATGACTGTTTAGTGCGGTTTATGGGCTGGCGGCATCATCGGGCCGTATTTTTTCCAAAATGAGGCCGGTCAGGCAGTTACTGTGAATGGTGTTCGCTATTGTGAGATGATAACGAACTTTTTATGGCCCGAATTGGAAGATATGCGGATGTGGACGATATGTGGTTTCAACAGGACGGTGCCACTTGCCACACAGCTAACGAAACAAAGGCTCTTTTGCGCGACAAATTCAATGGCCGTGTTATCTCACGTAGTGGCGATGTCAATTGGCCGCTAAGATCATGTGATTTGACACCGTTGGACTTCTTTCTTTGGGGTTATTTGAAAGAAAAGGTGTACGTCGATAAGCCAGCCACAATTCAAGAGGTAAAGGATCAGATAATTCGGCACATTAACGGCATAGAACCTCAATTATGCCTAAGCGTCATCGAAAATTTGGACCATCGGATGAAGGTGTGCCGCCGAGGTCGCGGCGACCATTTGGCCGATATTTTGTTCCATACATAATTGAACCATACATATATATATATATATATATAAAATATATATATATATACATATATATATATATATATATATATATATATATATATATATATATATATATATATATATAAAAATACATATATATATATATATATATATATATATATATATATTAGATTATTTATATATATATATCTATATATATATATATATATATATATATATATATATATATATATATATATATATATATATATATATATATATATATATATATATATACATATATGTATATATATATAGTTATAAGTTGCTCCGTTGTGGTCGGGAGGGTTAAGGTTTAAATATAACTCATTTATTTAATTTCGTAGGTTTCAGTGAATTTATTTGATCAATACTTAATTATACAAAATTTACAAAAGTTATGAACCTTTTGGTTACAGAAAAATTAGTATTATTGCTTAAACACAATTTGCTTGGATATTTCTCGTCGATGCGGTTCTTCTTCGTTGTTGTTGCCTCGTGGAAATGGTGTTGTGTGGGGTGATGACACATAACTCCTCCCTTGTGAGACTGAAGTTGTCCTCGACTTTTTTGTTATCCCTATGGGTTTTTACTAATTTTGGAAGGATGAATCTTTTGAATGTTTGTTTGTTTCTTCTGTGGATGAACAAAATAATTAGTATTATAATTATAACTATAATTATTGTGGATGCGACGATTGAATGTTGGTAGATTTGTATGTATTTACTATCGTTGCTTATTTTATCCATTTTGTGAATAGTTTGTTTAGCGAGTAATGGTAGATCTATGAATTCCTGTATTGTTATGTTTATGCTGATATTATCCAAAGGTTGTATTAAAGTTAACTTATGCTTGCGTTGATTTTTTGTATTTGAGTATCTTTTATTGTTTGCGTTGATTATACAATCCGAAAATTTGATTAATTTTATTCCTTTTATTCGTGCTTGTTCCAGATTGCACGTTGATGTAATTGATAATCCTTCTGGTGATGAGATGTAGAGATATCCGTCATCCAATTGCTTAACTTCTTCAGCTGGCTTTATGAACTGTGTGGTACAGCTTGTATTTTTATTGTTCAATAACTCTGGTATACAATGTCCGGTTATTGGGTGGATTTGTTGTTTTTCGCACATGAAAGTTTGCTCGATTGTTGGGCAAAGGTTATTTATTATCATATAATTATTGGAGTTTAGGATAAATTAGTTATAAGGTTGGTTAATAATTTGATTGTTAACTGGATAGGTTTGGATTTTATACATGTTAAATGTTTCGTTGGTGAATTGTGGGATCTCTACAATTATTACTAGATCAGTAACATTGTAAAACGCCTTTATCTTTAGAAGAGAATAAATTTGTTCTTCCGAATTAATTTTTACGTTATCTTTATCGAATTCTGAAGTTACATATTCCATTTCTTCGTTATCAAGTATGTGTCTACTATAATAATATTAATTTTGGAAAAAGTTAAATTTCGTGGACTTCATCTATTTGATCCTGAACTATGTCTATCTGGTCGTATAATTCCAAAAATAGTTGGTCTTAAAGTGTTCCTTCTATTGCGTTTTTACTAGATACGAATGCCGATTTTATCCATTCGTTCATGTTAATAGTTAAATTGTTAATGTGTTTTGTTAATAATTCGTTCTTGAAGTCCCGCAATGTATTTTGCTACTTGCTGTTACTTTTTTCGAATTGTTTCTAGAAATTCTTCCGATTGTTCTGGAATTTTTTCTGGAATATTTTTTATAATTACATGCCCTTTGTATAATTCGAATGGTGTAAGATTCGTTGCACTGTGGATTGAATTATTATAAGCAAAGGTTGCCTCATCCATTAATTCGTAGATTGGCATATCTTTATTTTCGCTATGAATGATCCTTGTTAACTCCGTTAAGGTGTTATGGACTCGCTCTATAGGACTATTTCCTGTAGATGACTTAGCTGTGGTGGTATGCAATTTTATATTGTGCATATCCATAAATTTATTGAAAGTTTCTGAGTTGAATTCCGTCGCTGAATCTATTGTGATTTGCTTTGGGATTCCTGCTCTAGAAAAAAAATTTCTAAACATTCGGATTATGGTTTGAGATTTCCGATTAGGTAATTCGAAAATGGAGAGAAATTTGGAAAATTTATCCATAATCGTAAGGAATGTTTTAGATCTCAACACAAATGTATCGCAATGGAGTATTTCCATCGGTCCGTTTGGTGTTGGGGAAATTTGAAATTTCAGATTAACAGGTTTGCGCTCATATTTATTGAGTTTACAAACTTCGCAATTATTCACAAATGTAGTGATTTTTTGCTTTAAATTGGGAAAAAAATAAAGTTTCTTTATTTTGTCAAAATTCTCAATTATACCGCTATGATATGGTACATGAGTGGTTTTGATTATTTCATGTTGTTTGTCACAGTCCGTGATATCTTCTAGTGATATTTTGGATCTGACTAGTTTAAGATTCGGATTTTGTTTGAAATATTCGTTAAACATTTTAAATGTTTCATCGTCAGTTTTTATTACTGACATGGTATTACTGAGATATTTTCTAGCTAAATACTTGATATCATCGGGTGTGTATTCCCTTTTTTTGATAGTGTATTGTTTGTATTTGCTAAATTTAATTTTGAATTTTTCATTCATCGTTTGGAAATCCTCGTCGACTAGTATTTCGATTTGACGTTTGAAATTATTCATTGGTGTTAGTGTCTCAGGGATATTTTTTGTTATATTACTGGGTTCACTAATATTCAGAGTTTCGAAATTTTCCATGAGTTCGATCATGTTTATTTCATGTGTGTTGTTTTTTATGTCTTTGCTGACTTTTGTACTTAGTGAATGTTCTGTTGGTTTAGAATATTCTTTTAAATTTATTTGTTTTATTGAATCTATTTAGATTAGCTAGATCTATTTTAGATTCATTATTTGTGGTGGAACTTTGTTCCTGGGACGTATGAAAATTAATTTCATGATATTGGTTCAATTCTTCGACAATTATTGGTTGAATTAAGAAAATTTCTTTTTTATTACTTGATTGATTGATTATCTCTACATATGCTAAGTTTGGTGAGTGAGTTTTATATATTCCTTCTTGGATATAAACTTCCTCTTGTATTTTTATTGGTTTCATGTAGAATTCACCGTTTTTGATTGAAACTGCGCGGTACACTTATTATTATTTTTTCTCGAGAGTTTAAGAAGAATGGTTTTATACATGACTGTATTCTGTCGTGTAATGTTAATGAGAAATTTGGACTTTTTAATTGTTTTGTTTTTAATGGAACGTTAGCGTTAAGCTTTGTTAAATTTTCATAGCCTATTAGACCATCATAGAATTTGTGGAATTTTAGTATAAATAATTCTATCGGCTGGTGGAATTCGTTGAATTTTATGATTGCGTTTTCTCGTTAAGAGCAGTGGAATTGAACAGACTGGTTATTTTTAAATCAGTTGGTGTTCGAAATTTTTCGTTTACGTGATCAGGGCTGATGTAAGATTTATCGGCTCCTGTATCGATAAGGAATTTGAGAATTTTGTTGTCGATTGACAATGTTATAAATGGTAATTTAGATATGTTTTCTATATTGAATATAGTTGTTTGTTTTCCGAGGCTATTAGTTAAAAATTTCGTCATTGATATCTGTCTCAATGTTAAAATGTTCGGTTTTGATTTCTCTTTTCTTCTGAGTGCTATCGTTAGTTTCTTCATTAGTTTTTGGTGATTTGTTATTAACGTAATTATATTGGAAATTTTTCTTATTATTAGGAGTGTAATTTGGTTTATAGTTAGAGCTGTAATATTTATTGTTACTTGATGTGTAATTGTTGGCATTATAATTTGCCGTAGTTCTATTTGATTCTTGTTTGATTTTGTTGTTGTTGGTGTAGCTACTAGTCGGTTGGTTGTTATATTTTAATTTGTTCATATTTTGTTCCTTGGTAATAAAATCAAATGCTTCTATGAGGTTTTTGGGTTGCATTGATCTAATTCTGCCACCTAGAGGTTCTTTTAGACCCGCAGTTAGAATTATTAAACCGATTTGATTGTAGTGGTTTATTTGGTGTTTGATAATTTCTTGATTATTAATATGAAGTTTGACTTGGTTAATTAATAAGGTTAACAAATTTTGAATTTTAACGAACAAACTTTGCGGTGATAAATTATTTCTGACAAGACTAAAGAGTTCAAACTGCAAGTTGTACTCATCTCTGCTATCAGCATATTTATTCACTAAATATTCTTTGATTTGTTTCCAATTTTTCGTATCTACATTATGTGTTATTAGAGAATTACTAGCTATACCGGTAATTTTATTTCTAATATTAGATATTATGACTTTGTAGTGTTCTGATTCTTTGTCTAAATTTCGACAAATGTGAATCGTATTATCTACTGAGTCTAAGAATCTTACTAGATCTGTCTTACTACCATCGTAGGGTAAAATATGATTAGTAATTTTATCTACGTTAAAAATTTCTAGAATTTCGTTTATATTTGCCATTTTCGGTTGGGGTTTTTTATTTAGAAATTGTTGGTTTATTAATTCAATATTTTCGTTAGTTGTGTTATGTTGAATTAATTTTTCCCCTAACTTAAATATTAAAGGTTCTTTGTTGTCGGTAGTTCCTAATATTTCCTGATCTGGTTTTAATTCTAGTTCTTTTTTAATTATTTTCCCTTGTTTCTTTTCTAACTTAATTTTTTCTAAAACTCCTGATATTTTATTTGAATCGTCTTCAAATTGTTGCTTAGTTTTTATTTTGTCGATTTGTTTAGAATTTTCTCCCATTAAATTATTAATTAATATCTTACTAGTCACTATTAACCACTTATTTTGGATCACGTCATCACAGAATTCGATATGATTTCGCGATATGCGGTCTATACTTTTATAGCCGTTTGCACTTTATCTGTAGGGTTGTATACAGATAACTTGCGATTTTCGAGTAGGTAAATTATATACACTCACGAAAATAAAAATGTTTTACAAGTTTCTTAATCTTGGGTTCGAATAACTTTTATTTCCCACAATTGTTAGTATGGGGGTGGAGATAGAATGGATTAATTATATGAAAAAAAAAATGTGTTACCTTATTGCCAGAATAATCGTGTATATTCTCATGTCGTCTTCAGCACTTTTATTATTTTTTTTTTTGTTAATGTTCTCTCACTTTGTATTATGAATTGAAGCGCTTGCCTCTGGTGGGGGCTATGACCTTAAATTTTTTATTAATAATTTATTTTTTGATTGATTTTAAATTTTCACTAATTTTTATTTTTATTATTTTTTTTTTTGTTTAAATTTTAACTAAAAAATTTTTTTTTTTTTTTTTTTTGATCGACTTTCACTAATAATATTTTTGGTTCATTTAAATTTTCACTAATAAATTAATTTTTCTTTTGATTGATTTTCACTTTCACGTTTAACTGCGCCAGTTATAAGTTGCTCCGTTGTAGTCGGGAGGGTTAAGGTTTAAATATAACTCATTTATTTAATTTCGTAGGTTTCAGTGAATTTATTTGATCAATACTTAATTATACAAAATTTACAAAAGTTATGAACCTTTTGGTTACAGAAAAATTAGTATTTATAGTGTTCATATTTCAAAATAATTAGTTTGATGAACTTTACTTAAATACAAATAATTTTAATGCTTAAATGCAATTAATTTTATTGTTTAAACACAATTTGCTTGGATATTTACCGTCGATGCGGTTCTTCTTCGTTGTTGTTGCCTCGAGGAAATGGTGTTGTGTGGGGTGATAACACATAACTATATATATATATATATATATATATATATATATATATATATATATATATATATATACATATATATATATATATATATAAATATATATATATATATATATATATATATATATATATATATATATATATATATACTATCAATTGAAATCTAATATTAATGTCAGATATTATTTTTACAAAAAAAATTTCAAATGTACAAATAAGACAGACTATAAGCCACTTTATAAATTTGCTAACAAAACTATGCAAATATAGACACAGTATATACATATATATGCAACGATTTATGATATCTACAAGTTATGTTTACTTCGCAAACTATTTTAGTATTTTTATGTTCTTAAACTTCAAACATTTATTTAGCATTAACTATTGACATAAAGAAAATAAGAAAAACGGAGAAAACCAAAACTAAACTCAATGATAGCATCATTCCTCTATTTTTATATAAACAAACAAACATAAAACTACTTGGTATATCGTGATTTGAATTCAAAATGTAATTTACGTTGAAAACACTATAGCAAGTGTATATAAACATATGAATGTATGTACAAATGTAAACTATTTTCTGCTATAACTTAATTACCATAATGGTTCCAAAGCTACTTATATATCTGAGTACGATTACATGTAGGTATAGGGGTACTCTAGAATTTTCTCGTTTAGTTTTTAAAATTGAATTGGAAAAAGTTTTTGCAATATAACCAGAAACATCTATACGTATACAGAACTATAATATAGGTCATATAAAAAGTCTCCGCGGTTTTTTGGTACATTTTTGAACAAAAATTTCTTTATTGAAAATAAATTGTAATCAAGTATATATATTGACCATTATTATCTATTATTGGCCAATTCTGGCCGCTCTTTCTGTATTACTTTGTTCAAATGGTCCAGTTTGCACACAGTGCAGGACCGAATTGATTGTTTCGCCAAGTTGCGCAGCAGCTCATAATGGACAATTCCCTTCTAATCCCACCAAACACTCAACATATAACCCTGTTTGACATCAATCCTGGGTTTGAAGTCGTTAGTGGAGAGTCACCAGCCTTTGACCATGAGCGCTTCCGTTTGATATTTTCGTATTTTTTTTTTTGTAACCTGCTATTTTCAAATGATTCTAAACCATTTGGTTGATGTTCAATGCCTTCGCTATGTCCTGACAACTTGTGTGCCGGTCACGCTCCACCAGTTGCAAAATTTTATCGACTTTTTCAGTGAGTAGCAAACCGCGGAGACTTTTTATATGACCAATTATTACAAAATACAGTTAATTTCGAAACTTTTCAAATAAAGCTGCTGTACAAAAAAGAAAAGGTAAAAAGGAATAATTATTATTATTAAGTTTTTTACGTCTGTTACGATTGGTAAATGCGGGTACTTGCTATATATACTTCGTTCTGTATTCTATTTATGTTTATGTACATGTATATATATATTTATTTATGTAAACAAGCCAAAACCAGAGTATTTATATATCAATTCAATATTTTATGAGTTCTTGCGGGTGAAAAAAAAAAATGAATTCCTTTAATTCGGAAAATATAAATGGAAAATAAATCAAAATGTCATGATGAGGAAGGTGTGTATATATTTGTATGGATGTGTGTACATATACCTTCCTTTAACTTTGTACCTAGCTTTGAGAGATTATTTGCCATATTTGGTTCATTGCCTTCTGTATACCACCATCATCGCATCATACATACATAAGTAAAAACTGGAAATAAAAATATTGGGAAAAGATGAACTGGTAAACAAAACCCTAATCAAAACTCTCTAGTGGATATTCTAAAGAAAACAAAAGGCGAAATACCCAAATTTAATCTTTGTTTCGTAAGTTTGATTTAGATTTTATAGAATTTTTTTTCTACGTATTGAGAGCTATGAGTTATCTCTTTAACAGTATTCCGAAGAGAAAAAACATTGATAATGTTTACATTATATTGCTTCTCTGTTTTTTTTTTTTGCGGGAGAACGTCTTTAATCTGGATCTAATTACAATTCCATTTACCACACTCTACCATAATATATATTATTAGAGTGATGGGAAGTTTGACCTGAATTTAATCAAATTATCTTTTTTTGTGTTTGGTATTTTCAAATTTTTTATATATTTACAATTTAATAGCATTTTTTGTTTAAGAATTTACAACTTTTTTTTTTGAAAGAGATACATATATGGTAACTGACGTGTTCAACAATATATAGCGAGAGTATTGATTTCGTTTAATGGTTTTTCTGTAAATTTTTAATGATTGTTTTTCATGTCAATAGAGAAATGAAATGTAATTAGCTGCGAGGTTATTATATGTACAGGCTAATAGTAATGTTTTTTTTTCGGGTATTGGAACAATACGTTTTACTAAATTCCTTAGCATTAGTTCGTTTTATGGAATAGGTCATTCAACAAACAAGTCAATTAAAGGAGTAACGAATGTTCAGAAATTAAGATTGAAGTTTTCATTACTTGTGGGAAAAAATTGGATGTTTTAAAATTAAATGTTTAATGTTTATTGTTTAATGTTTAAATGTTTTATGTTTAAAAAAAATTAAATTAAAATTTTCTAAATTTTAATGAGCATTCACGTGGATGGTATATTTGGACGAGAGATTTTATTCGTTTCCGTTCGATCACGGAATGGTCCACATAATATTCCATGTGAGTGTGGACTGGTAATAAAAAGTTGTAATCGATGGTTTTTATATTAGTATTATTTTGCAGGAACGTCGTAAATACCATGGAACCAAAAGAAGCAGCAATCAGTATTAAATATTTAAAATAAAATTAAATTAAAATTGGGCGGATTTTACTCCAGCACTCAATGTCACTAATTGGAGACTCAATGCCACGGTGCAATACCCACATTCACACCAACATTCCTTCCACCCATTCATCCAATTTACACCCTGTACAGTGACATGGAAGATATTAAATATTACTTGATAGGTGTTTGATTGTTCAATCAGCAAATTTTGACGAATGCAATCAGCAATTTCCCTGCACCCTTGTTTGACCTCACCATCACGCCACATATAGCAGAATGGTTGATTCGTAACACAATGATGCACCATTAAATTATAGCGATAACAATATTTCGACACTGTATCCCCTATTTAGAATTTCTGACAGAATTTTTTAACATATAAACATAGTCACATGGATAAACAGTTGGCCAAAATTAGTTTAGTATTCACCAGAACTTCCAAATTTCAATACGATTTTGAACATCACAATGTTTTCAATATTTCAATACCGCATCTTCCATTTAGAATTTTGGACATGATTTATGTCGCCTATACCACGTCTTGCACCTGACTGTCCACTAGTTAGTTGTTAGTTTGTTAAGAGGATTTTGTTTTTTACGGCTGCCAATTATCTCAATGGTGCAAAGAAAATCAAAATAGTGACGGGCTACTAGCAACTGAAATTTGCTCTCATTAAAAACAACAATTGCAAATAAAAAGATAATAAGCAAGGATCGAAGAGTTTAATATTTATGAATTAATCTAAAATCCGGAAAATTGACCGATGCATTATCAAGGTTGAAATAAGAAGGCAATATTCTGTTAACTTCAAGCTACTAAACAGTACAACGAACTAACAGAACTAAAGTCTTCCCCTCCGCGTCCACACAGTTTCCACAAAAGTCATTTGCTTCTAGACTTAAGCAGGAAACAGACGTGCGGAAAAACGCGCGTTTAAACGCGCGTTTAAATTAGAAGACACTATTTTATATGAAATGAAATACATGCATTCCGCATAGTATGCGTTTTTCCGCAAGTTGTCTCTAATTCTAAAAAAACGCAAAAACGCGAGACAACAGTGTGGACAACACAAAAATAAAACATAAATAAATTAATTGAAGCCTACTTCACGGTATAATTTGGAATATTTCAATATTAGCTGTCAACGAAAATAGAAAGATAGAATACTGACAATTGTCAACAATATACTATATACAAATAAATAAAATAAAACTTTATATACATTTTTTTATTATTTATTATTATTACCAAAATTACAGATTATTATTATTATTATTTCACTATTTTTATATAAACCAAATAACACATGTAGAGCAAAATAATTTTGTTAAAATGGTCATACTTTACTAAATTCATTGTAATATAATTTTAAAACCCAAAATATTTAATTAAATAATCACTTCGATAAAAACGCTTGTTGATATGTTACTAAATGTATCGCTTGTAATAACATAAAATTCAGTAGAATTATGAAACTGACAGTACGTAAAAAAAATTTACTACCAACCAAAGGAAACGAACTTAAAAACGCCATGTCAAAAAAAACGCGCATCTGTTTTGACTCGCGTATCCGCCTGCGTTTCCGCACGCGTTTTTCCGCACGTCTGTTTCAACCATTAGCCTCCTCGCATGTTTTAAAAACAGTGTCCTGTGAGTGTTCCTTCGATTGTTCTTAATTCATGTCTATTTTTAGGGAGATTAGTGTATTCGAGTTAATCA
This sequence comes from Tipula unca, assembly GCA_951394425.1. Lineage (NCBI taxonomy): Eukaryota > Metazoa > Arthropoda > Insecta > Diptera > Tipulidae > Tipula > Tipula unca. The sequence continues at coordinate 154,135,067 of OX596380.1, read as the reverse complement.
AGAACATAAATGTGAAAAACTGCATAGCTTTTGTTTCCGATACCGCTCCTCCAAAATTTTCTTGAAGGGCATAAAATGTTGAAATGTTTTTCGAAGTATACGATTGGTGCAACATAGTGTTGATTCGTCAGTTCTTTCCTTAGCGATGTAATTCATATAGCAAACCACGATTAACTTCTACCCTATCTTTATTTAGAAATTTAAACATACTTCCGTTAAGACATTTATACGTTTATAAAGTTTTAAAAATTTTCTTTTTACGCAGTGGTCACAGGAATTTAAAAGTTACTAACTATACATTACGTAATGCAAACTACGTTAATTGCCCACCACCAAGAAAGGAGCATTTTAAACAATTTTTTAGCTCTGTGGCGCCTAAATTTTATAATCAGCTATCAGATAGTTTAAAACAAATTCCTGTTTATTTGACCTTTTTGAAGGGTGTTAAATCATGGCTAATGGAAGTAAATGATATTGAAACTCTCTTTCACACTTTGAAATGAAACCACATTCCTTTACGTTTTTAGTTATAATTGAAACTATATTTTATTGATTGAAGTTCAAAACTGAATTATTTTAAATTCTGTCGATTTTAGAATTGTATTTTTAAATTGTTTTTTATAGAAGCTTCCCCACTGCATCTTTAATTTTAGTATATTACTCTCGATGGTAATATATAATATAAGATATTTCCTAATTCTCTTTAATTTTTTAAGCATATAGAAACAAAAGTTTTACCGGATAAGAAACTGATAAGATGATTTCAACACAACATGTCATAATATTTGTATTTAAATCATAAGCTTGTTATATTGTGTAATTTTTATTTTAAAATATTTAAATACTTTTTATATCTTAGTTTTAATCCTATATGTAATAAACCAAAAAAGAGAAGATAAAAATAATAATAAAATAATAATAAAAAATTATAAAAAAAAAAAAAAAAAAAAAAAAAAATTATCGTCGAGTGTTTTTTATGGAGATATTCCGCCATCTGCTTACCATAAATATCGACCAGGAGCTGGGGAAATATAACCTCTAAAACGCATGTCTGTGACGTACTCAGTGCCATGCTTATAAAAATACAGGCCGTTCTTTGTGCTTTCTCGACCTGCAAGTTATTTTTTAAGAGCTGGCCACCGCACAATCACTCCATACATAAGTATAAGTCTTACTATGGCAGTGAAAAGTAAATGTACCAGCTCCAGTTTCAGGCCCCATATCTTCCCGATGGCGTTAAAGGGGACAGGACACCACTCAGCGGGGTTACCTTAACCACCCACTTACTAACGGTGTACTCCGCACTAGTATATAATTGATTAACCCGCCTACAGCTGAGTTTACCACAAGGAGTGATAATCCCTCCAGGATTGCCACCGTTTTCATGTTAAAGGCGCCCTCAATATCGAGGAATACCAACACAAAAAATTCTTCCCCATATGATGAGAATGTCCTCGGTCGCTAAGCTTTATTTTTGATCGTCTATAAATATCTATCAGCCTTTCTAAGATTTTCAACAGAAAGGATGATAGAGTTATAGGTCTTGTAGCTAGGTAGCCACGTGGGTCTCTGGATTAAGGCCAATTTTAAAAATCCTTTGAAGAATACTTCCAGCCAGAGGAAAAAAATCAACGGGTTGTTATGAATTTCTGCTGGTGATTTGGTCCGGACCAGCCGATTTATAAGGTTTGAAATTATGATCCGTTTTTAGTTACAATATGTCCGATGCGCTTGATTGTGTTTCTCGTTGAGTACTACCTAGTCTCTAGATGAGAAGCTTTATGGATGACGGCTAGCACCAATGCATGCTCCTTCACGATTTCACTTAACAGCTTAGGTGTATGCACCTTGTGAGGAGACTTCTAGCTCATCCTGGGACTGCTTAACATTAAAATATACATAATACTCCGAACAGTGTACATAATAAAGGGTTTTCCAATAAGAGGTTTCATTTTGATATTTAAAAAAAAAGGAGTATTTTTTAAGAGAAAACAATGAATGTTTATATCATTGTAAAAAGGAAGATAAGCCTTTAACATTTGAAAACGATATCAGCGAAATGGCGGCCACGGCTACGCTTGCAGCACCATATCATTTTCATGAATTTTTCCATGATCAATTCGCACATTTGCGACTATATCCTCGACAACTTCACGAATTCCATCATTAATATCTTGAATCGATTATGGAGCATTGGCATAGACCTTATCTTTCACGTGGCCTCTATGAAAAAAGTCTAAAGGTGTTAAATCACAAGATCTCGGTGGCCAATTGTGATCACCTCTTGGAGAAATAACACGGTCAGGAAATTTTTCTTGCAAAATTGCAATTGTTTCGTTACTTGTGTGGCATGTAGCGCCGTCTTGAGAAAATAAACGTCGTCCACATCAATATCTTCCGATTCCGGCATAAAAATCATTAATCATAGCTCGGTAACGCAATCCATTCACCGTAACAGTTGCACCAGCTTCATTTTCGAAAAAGTAAGGTCCAATCACACCGCCAGCCCAAAAATCGCATCAATCGCAGTGACACGTTGGGAATGGGGAGGCTTTTCAACAATCATTCTTGAATTATCTGAGCCCCAAATGCGACAATTCTGCTTATTAACAAAGCCCCCGAGGTGAAAATGGGCCTCATCACTAAAAATGATTTTTCGATGAAAAATCCGGATAATTTTCATGCATTTGAAGGACCCAATCTGCGAAGATACAACGTTTATTGTGATCGACCGGCTTGAGTTCTTGTGTTAACTGAAATTTAAAAGCCTTGAGACCTATGTCTTTATGCAAAATACGGAGAAATGTCTAATTCCCAAGATCGACGAGAAAACGACAAACCTGGGTTTTCTTCAACACTACGAGCTACAGCAGCAATATTCTCAGTTGTTCTTGAGCCACGCACACGGTTTCGATTCTTCACTTCACTAACTTGTCCCAACAGCTCAAACTTTTCCACCAGTTCACTATTGTCGGCCGAGAAGGTGCTTTACGACGACCAAAAAGTGCTTTAGTTTTGCGAACTGTGACTGCAAAATTTTCAAGACTTTTGTATTAAATTTTAACAATTTCAATGCGTTGTTGAAGCGTGTATCGTACCATTTTTAGTAATAGCGTAGTTTTACTTGACAAATGTCAAAAGATGACCGCTTCAAAAGTGCCGAAATAGCAGGCTATTCAAAATGAAACCCTTATTGGAAAACCCTATATAAGCCCCAATTGACCAATGGCTAAATTTTTTGTTTTCGTTTGCCACTTTGCTCTTTGATTTAAGCTAATTAAATAGTCTTTCAGGTTAGGTTAGGTAAGGGTAGCCGTCCTAGAGGACTAGCATAGACACAAAATTAAACCATATACCTTTCAAAATCCTTGGACTCAATTTTGAATATTTTGCCATTTTGACAGCTTTGTCGAATTCATATGCGTGAGGTTTCGTTCTGGTATAGCTGTAAGTGGTTCTCCAATCAAAAAAGGCCGGGTGTTATTTATTAGTGCAACAAACAAAAGACACATCTACTGAAAGAGGGCGGCTACTCTCAGGATTAAATTTAAATTTGATTTTCTGTGAAGATAAAAAGTTGGATATTAGATTAAAGTGCTTTTCGGATTAAATGCTGCTTAGCCGATTTGACATTAGCTTCCCATAATCCTTTTAAGTGTAGTGCACTGGGAGGATTAAAAAAAAATATTAAAATTGGGCGGATTACTCACGCACTCATTGCCACTAACGGGCCCACGGTGCAATAACCGGAAAAACACATATACTTACACATTAAAAACACCCAACCATGATTTATGGTCATCAACGGGAATCGAACCCGAGACCCTCGAATAGCAAAGCAAGCACGCTATACTTACTGTGCTAAAGAGGGCGGCTACTGACAGGATTAAAGTTAAATTTGATTTTCTGCGAAGATAAAAAGATGGATAATAATAATAATAATAATAACAGTGTTAAAGGCCATTACTGGCCCCTTACTGAATCAACAATCTGGCTCCAACGGTTTCGATCCTGAGCTTGGTCTTCATACTGTCTTAGACAATCTGAAGAGGCCAAGTCGTTCTCTACATCGTGGAGCCATCGTCGCCTGCAACGACCTCTGCGCCTACCATATGGTGGCTCTCCTTTCAGAGATCGCTGCACAATTCGTTCCGGATCAGCACGCAGAACGTGACCGAGCCAGCGTACTCGCTGAGATCTAACTTCATGTACAATATCGGGGATCTTCATCAGATCTGTGATCTCGAAATTGTACAGAGCTCGGTATGTACCATCTATTTCGCGTTTAGGGCCGTAAATCACACGCATGATTCTTCTCTCAAATGTAAGGAGCCATCTCTCGTACTCATCCGTCAGCGCCCAACTTTCACATCCAAACATAACAACGGGCCTGATCAACGCTTTGTAAAGCTTCAGCTTCACGGCACTTGATAAGTGTTTAGATTTTAGCAGTGGCCTTAGAGGATACAAAGAACGACTGCCAGCTGCCAGCCGCACTTTAATATCCTCACCCACACTGTTATCGTGAGTGATAAGAGAGCCCAAATATTTGAACCTCCTCACTCCCTCAAACGTGTGGTGGCCACTACTAAAATCTGGTGTGCCATTGTCTCTAAAACCAGAGATCAGGTATTTCGTTTTGGACTCATTGATCTGGAGTCCAACAGAAGCTGAAAACTCTACAAGCGGATCAAGTATTTCTTTCACTCCGTTGTTATTCAGTCCAATCACGCATATGTCATCTGCATATGCAAGCACTTGATTGGACTGGCGATATAAGATGTTACGCTGAGGTGTTTCAGTTTTACGAAAGATGTACTCCAACATGAGATTAAAGAGTATCGGGGACAGAGCATCTCCCTGCCGAACACCCGAGTTAACTGCAAAAATTGTCGATAGCCTGTTCTCAACTTTAACACAGCATTGAGACTGCGTCACTGTCATCCTACACAGTCGTACCAATTTTGTTGGCATTCCTAGGTATTCCAGGGCAGACCACAAACTCTCTCGATTGATCGAGTCGTAGGCCTGCCGGAAATCCAGGAAAACCTGATGTACGGAGATGGATGTCTCATAATATTTAGATAGAATCATCCGCTGCGAAAAGACCTGATCAGTGACTGATCGATTCGGACGAAATCCTCCCTGATAGTCACCAACCAAGCCTTCCGCCAGAGGAGTGATTCTATCCAATAAAATGTATGACAGTAACTTGTATGCTGTGCAAAGGAGAGCTATACCGCGATAATTCTCACACTTCAAGCGGTCTCCCTTCTTGAAGATGGGGCATATCGCGGCCACTTTCCATTCATCAGGCATAACTTCGGTTCGCCATACTAATCGAATAAGGTCGAAAAGACAGTTCCACAAAGTATCCCCTCCGAATATCAAGAGCTCCGAATTAATGCAGTCCACTCCAGGTGAGCGGTTTCGTTTCATTCTCTGCATGGCCTTAGTGAATTCCTCATGGGATGGCTCCTCAGTGCAAATCTCCGCAGACTGTTCTAGAGGTGGCTCAACAACAGTCTGTGATGCATGATGAACATCAAGCAGCTCAGTAAAGTGTCCACTCCATGCGTCAAGTACTGCGTCGATGTTGACACAGAGGTTTCCATCCCGGTCCCGAATGGCGGTTGACGAAGGCCTGAAAGTATGGTGCAATCCAGTAATTCTTTTAAAGAAATTACGTGAACTACGCTCATTGCTGAGTTGTTGTACTTTCAGAACCTCGGCCTTCCACCATTCTCGCTTCTTCCGTCTACAAATCCGCTTAGCTGCTCTTCTTGCAAGAGCTGCCTTGTTTTTCCTTGCGATTGTGAGACGTTGTTGCACTTCATTATGGGCTATATTTTGTTGCTCAACTGCAAGACGACACTCGTCATCAAACCAATCATTCTTGGGTCTGACTTTCACTATACCTAAAGTCTGTTGAGCAGCACTGACAACCGAAGTTTTCAGTACCTCCCAGACAGAGTTCACGCAGTCAGACTGGTAATTAGCTCCCTCAATGTTGTCGCTGACAAGATCCTGATATCGTTTCTTTTGATCTTCATTTATCAGACCTTCACAGTCGAAACGTTCCATCCGTTTCGCTGTGTTCCCCGACCTGTACGAAAACTTCCACCGTAGCTTTGCAGCGACCAAATAATGATCGCTGCCTACGTATTTGGTTGCTGACCGATAAGTTCTCACATCCTGCACAACCCGAGCTCGCCCTTTTGAAATTAACACGTGGTCAATTTGGCTCCGGGATGTTTTGCGAGGATGTGTCCATGTCTCTAGGTGTATCTGTTTGTGAGGGAAGAATGTGCTTGCTACTCTAAGATCATGAGCAATTGCAAAGTACATCATTCTTTCACCATTATCGGTCGCAGTTTCGTGTCGGGAGTACGGACCTATGTTTTCACACAAGTCGGCCTGATTTCTGCCAGCTCTAGCATTAAAGTCCCCAATTACCATTCTAACATCGTGTTCGGGTATAGATCCCATCAGATCGTCCAAGTCATTGTAAAATGAGTCTTTATCTTGGGGCTGGCTGACTTCTGTGGGCGCATGTACACAAATTATCGACAGGTTGGCTAACTTCATGCGCAGGCGAAGCATACACAATCGGTTATTGACTGCTTGAAAATCCAAAACAGCCTTCTTTACCTGCGGCCCAAGAAGAAATCCAGCTCCAAGATTTCCGAGGTCATCTCCACTGTAGAACAACGTATAGCCCTGGGACACATGGTCTCCACTTTGAGGCCAGCGAGTTTCTTGAAGAGCAACGAGTTCCAGCCGATACTCTTTCATGCACGTGATTAGACCCTCCAAAAAGATGGATATTAGATTAAAGATGGATATTAGATTAAATTCATCAAGTTCACGTTTACTGCCGACAAAATTGCTACCATTATCACAGAAAATTTCGGCGGGCAATCCACTGCGTGAAATGAATTCTTGGAGTGTGGCTATGAAAGTTTCACCATAGTCATGTCGCTAGCAATCTCGATATGTACTGCAGCTTTAACTGAAATACAAATAAACAAGACAATATACCCCTTTTTAATTTTGCAGAGGGGGTCTGCCAGTTCTATCTTTAATATATATTGGGCCAGCATAATCAACACCGGTGCCTAAAACTTTCGGTGAATTTCCTATCAGTTGCTGATTGCTATGCCGTTTGTATTTGGAGAATCAAACGCATTTTGATACGATGACGCTATCTCATATTTCGACATCCAACTATATCCAGAATCGTTGTTTGATCAGAGTGTTTAATAATGTAGCACCTGGTTGCAAAGGTTTGATGTGATAATACGTTATGATGTAGCGACTTAACACGTGATTTTTGGGTAATTTTATTGGATGTTTTGTATCACAACTGCAGCTTGCATAATGAAGTCTCCCACCAACTCTTAATATTCCGATATCATCTATCAAACGGGTTAAACTTAACAGATTGGTTCGAGCTGGTAACTTTAGATGCGTGCTATCTCGTCACAATATGATTCTTCCTGGGGCCAGTTAATACTGAAATTGTCAGCACTGATTAGTTCTTGAATCGTTGGTATTGAGATATTGACTGTAATGATAGATCTAGAATATTTTCTTGGAATAGTTTCTATGATTTCAGCTGTTCGGTTAGCTACAAAACATTTTCACCTTCGAGGGTGATCCGATAACCATGCGAGTACTATTCGGGATTCGGTCCATGCGAAAATTTCACTGGAATTGATTGCTAAGGACCTTTTAATGTACCTGACCAATCGACAAGAAAGGGCGGCACCACATAGTTCAAGTCTAGGCAATGAAACCTGCTTAATTGGATCTATTCTGGTTTTTGCTTCAATTAATCGAGTTGTCACGATGTTCTTATTTTCGGTTCGTAAATAAGCAACAGTGCGCCATATCTCACTTCTGATGCGTCTGAAAATATATGAATTTGAGCGTTCATATTTTTTGGTGGTTGCAACGGTCTTGGCATGGAAAACTGCTCTAGCTCGGATAAAGTAATTTCAAGTTTGCTCCACTTTTCCTGTATATCTGTTGGGAGTTCGCGAATTGTTGGACCCACTAATAATGCATCGTTTAAAGAAATACCTGACGCCGTGTTACAGGATCCGTCAAAGACTACCCGTAGTTTCGTCGTTGCACTTGTTTCTTTTCATACAGCATGATGAGGTAGGTACACATGGCGATTTTGTAATTCGTTTGATGGGATGCGCTCCATATGACCCAGGCTGGAATATTCTTCCATAAAACTCTGATATTCTTCTCCGAGCATTTTGTTTTTGGTAAATTTCTTTTCCATCACTGCTAAGCGTTTGGCCGCGCAATATATTGATCCACCCAATATCTCGGTATAGATCCTTTAAACGGTAATCGAACAATGTAGCGACCGTTTTATTCTCCGGTTGTAGATTTTGCGTAAAAGTACTCACAGTGTTGTTCAGCAGAAATCATTTTAACATCCGGGTGCATTTCTTCAATCTCCCAAAATGTTTATAAGAGTTGCAACTCCACCTCATTCTTAGCAACAAATGTATGGAAACTGAAAATCATGCTCTAATTATGTCCAGGCATCTTTCCTCCAATTATCCAGCCGAATTTGATATTTTGTGCAAATAAATGAGTTTCGATATTAACCTTCTCTGCCATCATAATGTCCTAAAATACATCATTCCCCAAGATTAGATCGATGTTTCCAGAAATATTAAATGATGGATCTGGTAAATTTAATGTTTTTAGTATTGGCCAGTTACCTTCGTAGATTTTAATTGACGGAAGACAACCATGCGAATCTCTGGAATGCACGCCAATTTTAAGAACCCTTTTAGACTGGTATGACATGGTTCGGGCCACCCGATTTATAAGGTTTGAAAATAAAGGTTTCAAACCTTATAAATCGGCTCATAGGATCCGTGTTTTAGTTACGATATCTCCAGGTGCACAATGCTGGTGTTTCTCGAGGAATACTACATCGTTTTTAGATGAGAAGCTTTAAAGATTCTTTACTGATTACCACTGTGGATAAACTTCATGACTCTTATCAAAGACGGCTAGCACCAATTCTTGCTCCTTCACGATGTCAGTTAACAGCTTAGGTGTATGCACCTTGTGAGGAGTTTTCTTTTCCGTCAGCAATTTTGCTCCTCTCGACCGCTTCCAACTCATCCTGGGACCACTGTCTTTTTGACACGTGGTGTTATAACAGGTTAGTTGATTATTTAAAAAGATTAATTTAGGTAGCTGAGGACTATATCTAACTAAAACATATTACAGCGTTCTAAAATCTAGAAAATAAGTGTCTTAGGACAGGGGTGTTTTACCACGTTGCATGTTAGTACAAAATAGAAATTTTTAAAAAATTCTCCTGTTAAACCAAGGATCGTACCAAAATTGTGTACTTGCTTTCAATAAAATTACATAATAATAAATAATTGTTTGTATAGTTGTATAGTTGTAACTTCGCTCGGAGTCGGCATATGGCTGTGTTATTTATTTAATATCCTGCAACCACACCGGCGAACTATAGTTATAACATCTCGCATAGTATGCTCTTAATGCAAAGTGGGTCCGATAAAACAAACCAGCCTTTTAAGACTGGAATTACGTGGTGCAGTCCATAGCCATTCACATCAAATATTGTTAAACAGCTAAAACAACATTGAAGCTAGACAATAGAAGTATTCATGCGTGGACGGATTCGATGGTAGTATTCCATTGGCTATCGGACATTCCGTCCAGTTGGAAAACTTTTATAGACAACTGAACCAGCACAATTTTAGACATTGGCACAACAATTTGCTAACCAAATATTCATCATGGCTTAAAATAAAAAAGAGAATGACGTAACTTCTTAAATTTTGCAAACTATACGTACATCCGAAGATACAAAACTAAACAAGGACTTAGTCCATTTGGAATACTTTTCCACCGAAGCGGCGTCCTCATTTGTGCAATCCAGTCTACATGGTTTAAAAATGAAATTAGAAAGTTAAATGGAAGTGTACCACTAGTAATAAATAGTGTATTAAGCTCACTGGACCCATTTATCGATCGAGGAACTAATCGTTCAGGTAATTTACGCGCCGGAAATACATTGATGCTATAAGTATGTTGCGACAAAAATATTTGATGCTCGGTCGCAAAATATCTCAATAAAAAGCCTTTACCTTCTTAATGGTGTAGTTTATGGATTGAGGTTTGTTATTTTTAATTTTACAGAAAACTACAACAAACACTCATATCTTCGATATGAACAATGTCGTTGGGTCCACCTTGGGTCTAGCTTGTGCAATTCCGATATTGAACAGTAAACTAGCTACCAGTTACGACTTTCGAGATTTTTTTGAAAATGGTATTTGGTTTATAATATCGATTGTCCGTCTTTTATGTACATTGGATTCAAATTCTTTAATACACCCTGTGCCTTTGGACTATTAAGCCAGTGATTAACTGCTTGACATTAAAATATAATACTAACATTGTACATAATACATCTATACATAGCTAATACTGCGAATTTTTATTTTCTATTAACTTGAGTATGGATTTGTGACACAAAAACTTTGACTGTTCTTAAAGCTACCCAAACAAAAATAAAAATTGAATAAAAGAGCTTTCGGTAATCCAATTGCTAAATTGTTACATTATACGTACATACATACAAATTTCCATGAAAATGTTAGGAGATGAAACATCAACTTTAAAAAATACAAAATCTAAATAAAAAAAAATCTGTAAATTATTTATGTGACCTATTCAAGAGCATATGTATACATATATGTATGTATAGACTGTTTGAAGCTGAGATGTTACTCGGCGTACTCATTTCTATGTAATTCTCACGTACATATATGTATGTATGATAAATTCAGATGATAAATTTATGTTTTGTTCCGCAACACAAAAAAAAATATCATTTTACTGATAAAAGCGACACACAAAAAGCTCATATAATATATACATACACACACATGTACATTATAATAATACACACATACATATATAATATTGCGTGTCATGATGAAAATGTTGAAACGGATATTTCCATTTAATTTTCAATTATGAAACAAAATCAAGATAACACACAACATTGAATGAACATGAAAAAGAGGATAACCATTATATGTAATACTCTGTACACTGTACACGCAGGCAGGCATGCAGACAGGCACACCACAATTGTATATTATCGCGTTACAAAAATCTTTGAACGATTTTTTTATGCGATTTGGGTTTTTATCTCTTAATTTTGATATCATGTTTTTTTTATTTTATACTTTGCGCGTCTTATCGTTCTTTAATTTTAATTTATTGTGGGAGTATAAGTATATTCGTCTTCGTTGGTTGGAGTGTAGATGGTGATGCATGAAGATGTATGTATATTTTTATTATGATAAATGAACCGTCATGGGAGGTTTCGAGTGTAAAATATATTCCATGAGACAACAGTTTTTCGCTTTAATTTAATAATTATTTATTAATTAACATTCACTTCAGCAAAAATGTTTTTGAACCAGTTTTATAGTGATATAGATTGCGTTAAATTTCTTATGGCATACTCCTGCTATTTAGAACGTCTAAAATGTTATCCCAAAATTTCATCCCAGAAAAATGAAAAATGTACATCAGGTGATACAAGTGATAGTATCGATTATCTCTCATGATAGAACTATATATGTATAATGCGCATATAAACACTAAATCAGTAAATTCAAGTTGTGAAATCATTACAAATTACATTTAAATAATAAAATTTTAAATTAAATTGACAAAACAAACTGAAAAATACATTCAACATAAATAATTTATTTATTTACAAAATTGTTGAGCTTCACCAGTCCCATCGTCTCCACAGTCTATTACGTAAAAGTGTCGGATTAGCTCAGGTGTTTTTTAAATTTGGCATATTAACACCAATTTATCCCGTTCGTTTCAAAGAACTTCCAAGGTCGTGAGCGAGCCAATTTACCTTTAAGCTAACCATTCATCTATTTTTAATTATTTCACCAGTCCCATCGTGATTCATCTATTTTTAATTATTTCACCAGTCCCATCGTCACTTTATCACAATCTTTTATGGATCCGACTTAATAAATCATATCATTGAATGGTTCGATTTACGTGTTTTATGATACTTTTTTGTATATCTAATTTTTCGTGACATTGAGAAGGTTTGGTACGAAATTCAAGATTATAGTGATTTCCTGGGATGATAGTTTTATGAAACTATCACGACATTAGGACATATTTCTCCTGGGATGGGACAAAATTATACGATGGTAGTTAATCCTGGGCTGATAATTGATATAAAAATGTCGCTATAGTTATGGTGTTGCTATTGCGTTTTTCTGGGATGAATCCTGGGCTTATATACAAATATATTTAGAAGCGCATTTGACTTAAAAGAGAAAAGTTCATAACACGCTCTGCACCTATATTATATCGAGATAGATGGCAGGTGGGCGGGGATGGGAGTTTACGCGTCTTCTATTATTTTCTACAGTGACGTGTCGACAACCCATAAATAACGTCAACAATAGACAACGTCGATAATATAGACAATTCCTAGAATGTTTTGTCAATTAGTTCCAAACTAAAGCGTGACCAAATTTCTTTAGAAACAATACGTTATAGATGACAGTTTTATAGAATGTCCGTCAATGAATTTAAAACTCTTTTCAAAAAGAGCTGACTTTAAAACTAATCGTGCTCAAATAACATGAATTCCGCTTCAGAGTCATGTTTATCAATTACAAAATTATTAAATTGACCCAAAACAACTGTATATAGCATTATATAGAGTGGGACCCTCTTTATAACGGTGGAACGGTATAGAACAGCTCGCAGAAAAAACGGATCACAAAAAATCAGACCAAAAGGTTATAACTTTCATTAAAAATAATCCTGGGAACTTTAACTATGACCGTGCCATAAAATTTAATACCACCACTCCATGGTAAAACGAATTCGAGTTCAGGAAGACTATGAGTGCTACCGAGTTATTAAAAAGCCAAATCGTTGAGATAACCAACACTTGTTCGATAAAAAATGTGCCAGACTGATGACAAAATTTTCACAAAATTTAGTGAATGTGTTTTGATGGATGACGAAACGTACATGAAATTGGTTTTGAAACACTTCAAGTTAGATACGTTTGCAAAAAAATGTATGATTTTATGCCAGCAATTTGCAGTTGTGGAGCCAGGTTTTTGTTACATTCTTCATAACGACGTATTTTGCCGATAATTCTTCAACACGATTCAGCAGTAAAGTTTTGACCATATAGCTCGAACACACACGACTCTGATTAATCAAATCAATGTTATCTCAAAGAGTCCACAGGATAATTTTTGGGTATAGTGGAAAGAGTGCTGAAGTGCAAAACACACACCAGCAGTTATGCCAGAAATAGGCAGCATCAAACAACATGTGCGTGATTTTATCCGTAATAACGATATCTATAGGTGATTTGTGCAAAAATTAAAAAAACTCAAAAAATTCAATTTAATCGTATGGAAACTTTATTATCATTCGAAAGACCACTTGTTGCCAATCATTTTTTAAAGATTACTTCTTTCAAATGATGGCCGCAACTGCGATGGTCTTTTCTCAAAGTTCAATTTTTGATAACGCGTTCGAGAATTTCGAATGGTATTTGGCGAATGTCACGAGTAATGTTGGCTTCCAATACCTCAAATCTAGCTGCTTTATTCTCATAGACTTTGGAGTTTGAATAGCCTCAAAGAAAAGAGTCTAAAGGTAGCCCACGATCTAAATAGCCAATTCAACGATCCGAACCGTGTAATTAATTGCTCGCCAACATGATTTTTCAATAAGTACATTGCTTCGCGCGCTAAGTGGTAAATAGCGTCGACTTCTTGGAACCAAATGTCGTTGAGGTCAGACTTCAATTTGAGGCATCAAATATTCCGTCAAATATTACACCAATAAATAAACAGGATGAAGTAAATATTACACCTGTAACATTGAAAGAACTACAATGGGAAATCAAGAATAATCTGAATGCGTATAAGGCTCCAGGTTATGATCTTATAACGGGTCAGATAATAAAACTGTTACCGGAGAAAGCGTTGAGGAAACTAGTGTGTATAATTAATGCAGCATTTCGACTAAGATATGTACCAAGACAATGGAAAGTTGCAGAAGTAATTATGATACTTAAACCGAACAAACCTCCGCATGATAAAGTTTCATATAGGCCAATTTCTCTGCTACCAACATTATCGAAACTATTTGAAAAAGTTCTTCTTAAAAGACTAAAACCAATTATCGAAGAAAGGAATCTTATCCCTTCACATCAGTTTGGATTTAGGGAAAAACATTCTACGATAGAACAAGTACATCGAATTACTGATGTAATCGAGAAATCACTAGAAAGCAAACAAATATGCTCAACTATAATCCTTGATGTAGCGCAAGCATTTGACAATGTATGGCACCAGGGGCTAGAATTCAAACTTCATCGAGATCTTCCGGAGCAATTTTTTCAAATTTTAAAATCATACATATCAGAGAGGCACTTCTGAGTAAAGTATGAGAATGAGTACTTCCAACTAAAAAGAATAACAGCCGGAGTACCACAAGGGAGTGTTCTTGGGCCAATCCTATATCTCCTATATACTAGAGATATACCAATTACAGAAGAAACAATGGCGACTTTTGCCGATGACACGGCAATACTTGCAACAGCAAAGAACATCAATGACTCCACTAGTAAATTACAGAGGGCTACTAACCTGATATGTAATTGGACAAAGAAATGGCGAATTAAATTAAATGAAGCAAAATCAATCCAAGTGAACTTTACAAATCAAAAAGTTAACCATATACCAATAATGATAAACTCAATAGTAGTACCCCATGCAAACACTGCCAAATATCTTGGTATGACTTTAGATGCTAAGCTTAGATGGAAGGAACCCACAGACGCCGACTATTCAAAATACTGTATTATGCAATGTAAATTACTAAATGGGTACAAGACTCAGTCATAATATAAATAAAAAATAAAAATATATAAATATTCCGTTATCATGGCGCAATAACCAGCGCTATTCACAGGTGCGTCCCGGCCGTCTTCTTTTTTGAAGAAATATGGACGAATGATTTCACAGCCGCATCATCCAATACTGTAAAGTGGGATTCAAACTTTACGATGGTATTCCAAATAGTGGTCTCTGATTTTCGTAATAAAACTGAAAAATTTGTAGACGTTATGCCGGGCTCAGTCTTGCCATGATGAAATGACAAATAATACTGAATAAATAAAAGCACGATGGCATTTGTCAAAAAGAAACAAATGAAAAAATCATTTCTAGATGAACGGTTTTACAAAATACTCTCTGCAGGTGGGTTGAACACCATGTAATGGCAGGTTGGTTGATCGCCATATAAAGGGTGTTTTTTAAGCGTGATATAGAACTTGAAATTGTATAAAAAATAAAACAAACAGATCTCAGTATGCTCTGGCAAATCATCATGAATAGTCACACGCTTGAACAACGCCACGAAATTATTAAAATTTACTTTGAAAATCAATCGTCGATTCGAGCAACTTATAGAGGACGTCTTTTTTATGGCGCACATAATCGTCCATCTGAGCCATCCGTCGAACTGTGGATATATTTCGTACCACATACTCTCTAGAGGAAGCAATAAGACCCTACAGCCTCCATTACATCCAGAAAAATGCACCGTTTGGTGAGGTTTACATGATGGGTGGCATCATCGAACCCTATTTCTTTAAAAAATGGGGCCGGGGATCGAGTTACGGTTCTCCAAGGTCGTGCGATTTGACACCTCTCAATTATTTTCTGTTGGGCTACGTGAAGTCACTGGTTTATGCTGATAAATTGACGGCTTAGAGGCGAGCATTGTTCGTGTTATTCGTGACATACGGCCAGCAGTGCTGGAGAAGTGGCCCAAAATTGGACTCCAGAATGCGTTTTGTGAAGAACAGCCGCGGTGCCCATATGCCCGAAATCATTTTCAAATATTAATGCCGTGTATTGATCTTTCGAATATAAAAAAAAAAAATTTAATATTTCTCGGTATCTCTTTTCATATGTTCTCGGTATTCTGGGGAACCATTATAGAGTAAATCTATAGCCTCATGTGGATCTAGCTTTTGACACAATACCGAACGCCGTTGTTTAGGGGATGCTTTTTTAATTTAGAATTGTTCTAACCCAACCTAAATTGAAAGAGATTAAAATATGCATTGAAAAAGATTCCCCAAAACTGTCCCACCCGAATCGCATTAAACCTCAAAAGAAAATCTGGCTACCGCAGTTTGAAACTAGTTCACTAAATCACTCTATTAATCGTCTACATTATCGACCTTTTCTACGAATTGTCTACGTAGTCTACGATATCTACTTTGTTTACGTTGTCTACGAGTTATCGACATGTCGACGTAGAAATTAATAGAAGACGCGTAAATGCCCATCCCTGATCTCACATATGTACATAAAATGCAAAATACTAAATGAAATGAAACCGTACATACGCTGTTTAGTGGCTGTTTGTGTAAAATCTCCCTATTGAAATTATCAGCTAGTGACGTCATTTATTCATATGAACTTTTCAAGATTTTTAGGAACAAATGACACTCTTCCGGATCTATATTTTTTATAATTTTAAAATTTTTTTGATAAATTAGAGCCTTATGGTCATTCCCAAAATGGCGGCTGTTTGTTTTAAATGAGTTTGATATAGAGATTATTAAATTGCTAATGACGCCATAATCCCATATGGATTTTTCGAAATTTTTGGGAGGGGATTAGATTCCCCAGGGTTTCCATTTTCAACTATTTTGGCATTTTTCTGTTAGATTAGAGCCTTTTGGGCATTTTCTATATGCGGTGACTGTTTGTGTAAATTTACTATTTAAAAATTATTAGAAATTTTAATGAGTCGTTCTTATTAGATTACTTCAGTTGTTTTTTTTTATTAATTTATTCGCTTTAAGTTTATTAATACTTTTAGTAATTTGAGTAATATTTTTAAGTTTGATAATTTTAAATTTGTATAAATTAATTTGTTTTATTTGAAACTATATTTAATTTATTTTTATGGACAATTTGGCTTATGATATTATTTGACATTTGTTCCGTTCCATAAAAACTTCATAGAAACTTCGCATGCCCGTAATTATATAACGTCTACAACAGAAATAGGCAACAGTAAAGATCGTGTTATAAATTTCAACATATTGCATAAATCCTCGATCTATACGCGATTTCAATAAATGCGCGGTATTGCAATTGCGCAATCAATTACAGTAAAATGTTTATCAACCAAATCAATATTGAATAAATATTTGGATTTATAATAAATACATATAACAACATAACTAATAATAGACAATTTTGCCTCTCTTTTTTCAAATATTCACAAGCATTACAAGCTCTTAATTCAATTGGTGATGTTAATTCCCATTATTTGATTTATAACTTATTTAGGACAATTATACCACGTCATTAATCTAACTGCTATTTTACTGTAGGAGTACGAAACTTGTCGAGGTTTGGGTTCCCCAATGGTTTGTAAAATGGATTTAGTAGTATCTTAGCGGCAGGCAACGATATACTGGAAATTATGGCAATATACGAAAATATTTCTCAGCTACCACTTTAAATAGAAATGTCATCAATATTAAATTGCAACACTAAATAGCCGAAGAAACCAACTAAGGGGGCTTGAATAATTGGAAATATTCTGCTGGACACATTGTCTCATTGTAAATGCTGGAAAAACATCTGCCTTCATGTTCCAACCAAGATTGCTCATCAAATTAATTTAATTCAATTGGACCAATAGCGCACAGTGTATGGTGAGAATGAACCTATTAACCGAATAGCCAAATAGTTTTAAAGGACACCTTAAAGTATCATTCATATATCGATTTTTTAAGTAAATTTCTATTATCTATGTGTAAGTGTGTGTTTTTCAAGCAATACAAGCTTGCGATTTAATAGCATTTCACTTATATAATTAACACGACCACAAGTGTAAGAAAATTTCTTTTTCTGTAACTAATGACAGATTTGGTTCCCGCAACTCACACGTCTATTTGTGTATTCAGTCTATTAGTAAGTCATTTTCTTGACCGGTAAATAAACTAAACTCGATATTACCCAGTCTTGCTAAATGTAATGTGGTGCGTTTAGTATAGTACAAAACATCAAATATTTATGGTATATCATTTACTAGATTGCGCTGAAATTTTATGTAAACACTTCACAACTTTGATAAAATTTTGAAGTTGTCGAGTCCTTCGAAATATTCTAAACAAGGGCTTCATCATATAGGGCTCTGTATGTTTATAAACATTTTTAGTCCTATTAAATCCATCTTCCTCGTCCCTCTTTATAGATAACAAAAATCTTGAAACATGCTCACTCGTGTAAATATCTTCGAAACAATCCCCGCACTAAGCCATCTTGAGCTAGTACCGTGTGTCATAGATAAACTAATAACCAAAATCCTTAACAAATAATACGTCAAAATAAATTGAACACGATTATATTGTTGCAGGTCGCAATTGCAAGTGGAGCAGGATTAGCATGGTAAACATGACAAGTGGTGGCAGTCGCGCTTATACTTTCTGTAGTTACGCAATACCCAGTAAACCATTAAATTTTCCTGTTGACGACTGCCAAAATATGATGGAGTTTTCTTACCATCCAAAATAACCCCAAAGCTCCATTAATTGGCTTCCCAAAAAGAGAAGGTGACAAATTCTTCGCCAATAGTTCCTCTTCCTCCAATTTAAAATTAAACCAAACATATACCTATATACACAGATTGCAACACGCTCTGTTTAACAAAATTGTATATTTGTAAGTGCGGCTCTGGTACTAATAACTGGTATATAAGTTTTATATTTGATAACAAACTAAAATAATTAATAATAATAGTAGTCTAGCCCCATGTTGCCGCATTTCTTTGAAGTTTCTTCGTGTTGAACCTTCCCGTTGCATTTCTTTCCTATTGTATCGTTTGCTCTATTATCTATATAGACAACTAACTAAATTGTTTGGATTTTATGCTATAAAAGTTATGTATGTATATGTAATGTTGCACATTTCTCATTAAAGTTTTATATTTTGCCTGGAACAACCAAAAAAAAAATTGAAAAATCCCAGCCATGTTATCATTTTTATCGGCCGGAAAACAGAAAACAAAATATATTTTTATAAAAACAAAACAAAAAGCCAATTTCCATTTAAAACACTTTTTGTATTTATTTTTGATTTTCCAGATAATGGTCGAAACATCATAAACAGGAGATTAGTTTTTAATTACGATGGTTAGATTACCAATGCAGCCCAATTACAATTAAAATTTCAAAACAATGTAATGTTACATTATCTGTTGTCAAATCTCGCTATACTGCATCGAAAAGTTAAAAAAATGTTGTTGGCTATTTGCAATTGTGTGTGTGTGTGTTTTCTACCTAATACTCTTTGAAATTTTACATAAATCGATAGCGCTTATATAAATTTAACTTTAAGATTAATAAAATTATCGCCGCATTATATATTTGGGCGCATGTTACCCCAGGCACAGGTATATGAATATATATGGATATATATAACAGATTGGTGGAAGGAGGATGGGAAATGTTCTTCCTTTTTTTTTTTTAATGGAACAACTTTAATCGATTAAGTTGTAATTTTGTTTTGGGGATACGGGGCGGTGGTGAGTAATGGAATTTTCTCATTAATTTGGTTTTATATACGCGCACGGTATAAAAAAGATGAATATTTACATAATTAAAGTCAAACAACGACCACTTTAAAATTAAGATATTTTCAACACCGTGAACAACAATTTTTATCAGTGAATTTATCTTCGGAGGAAAATAATAATCCATTCAGCTGTGATTTCCCCAGGAGGGTTAAGCAACCCTGCAATACTAGCTTTTTCATGGATGTTTTCATCGTTCGGCTTTTTTATTAGATGCACGTTGAACTTCTACTGATACGAACGCGACGTACAATTATCGCTTACTAATGCCTTGATATTACTATGTTTACCGATCTCATTCCCGATCACAACATTTCTATTCCACAGGCGACTGACAATGACGTCTCGGAAGTTGTTTGGTTAAATAATAAATCCAGTGCATTTTATGTAACATCGAGGGCACCTTCTCTCGAAATTTTTCAAGAAATAACAATACGAATTTTTCAAGAAATAACAATACGAATATAGTTATTCAGTTATTCTGTTATAGTAAGATAACGTCTCGATGAGTATTTAAAGAATTTATTGTCACATGGTAACGAGAGAATTTTAGGCCATCCATCTTCGCAGAATTGAGCTACTTCTACCCAACTATTGTCCGATCTCTTTTCATTTCACGGCGAATTGTCTCAAAATTAATTTGAAAAACGGCAATCTCAATCTCATACTGCTTTTCAATTTGTATAGACATGTCTCTATATTATCCAAATCTATATTGGATCCACTTGAAAGGTATCAGCGTGATGGCCCAACGCTGTAAGCTCTGAATATTCATGACTGGTTTCTTTTCCGGGTGAAAAAGACTGATCAAGGACGCCCGTATATATATATATATATATATATATATATATATATATATATATATATATATATATATATATATATATATATATATATATATATATATATATATATATATATATATATATATATATATATATATATATATATATATATATATATATATATATATATATATATATACCGGGTGTTTTTTTTAAACTGAGACGATCAAATATCTCGAAAAATAGCCACTCTACGGAAAAAATGTCCATAATCAAAATTTAATCATACCCCGGGGGAAATACATTAGTGCAAAAAAAAAAGTCCCCCCACCCCCGCTTTGTAGGTGGGGCGGGGGTAACTTTTAAACTAAGATAGGAAACCATATTTTTTATTGCAGATACGGATTCTACGACTAAAAGTACGTATGATTTGAATAAAATATTTTGTTCGGTTCATGATAGATGGCGTTGCAATCGACGAAATTCAATTTTTTCAATTTCTCCTTCTTAGAACACACGCATTCGATTCTGCAATACGTTTGAAATAAAAAACATCACGTTTTCATTGGAAATACTCGAAATTCGTCATCAAAACAATTTATTCAGTTTTGTAAATCTAAATAAGTGTTCAAAATTAATTTCAAGTTTTATTATTAAATTTCAAAAATACAAAATTCAGGCCATCATTTTGAACACTTATTTAGATTTACAAAACTGAATAAATTGTTTTGATGACGAATTTCGAGTATTTCCAATGAAAACGTGATGTTTTTTATTTCAAACGTATTGCAGAATCGAATGCGTGTGTTCTAAGAAGGAGAAATTGAAAAAAATGAATTTCGTCAATTGCAACGCCATCTATCATGAACCGAACAAAACATTTTATTCAAATCATACGTACTTTTAGTCGTAGAATCCGTATCTGCAATAAAAAATATGGCTTCCTATCTTAGTTTAAAAGTTACCCCCGCCCCACCTACAAAGCGGGGGTGGGGGGACTTTTTTTTTGCACTAATGTATTTCCCCCGCGGTATGATTAAATTTTTATTATGGACATTTTTTCCGTAGAGTGGCTATTTTTCGAGATATTTGATCGTCTCAGTTTAAAAAAAACACCCGGTATATACATATATATGTATACATATTGGCGGAATCTCGTATACACCCAAAAATAATCGACGATCGGTTTCTCCTCCCCAAGTGAGCAAGTTTAGTTACCTCCACAATTTCTTTCTTGATGGCTTGAAATAAATGTTCTTTTGACTCATTCCAAATGAAAGCGATATTCGTTGAAACTGATAAAGCTCCGCTAATGTATTTGGACGGACGATTTGACAATGGCAAGGCCGACTCCTACCTTCAACACTAACTGAGCCCCGATATTGTTACAGCATTGATTATAAGAACGACACGTATACCTGCCATCAATTCATTCAAATAATTTGGATGTGCTACATCTGACATGGTGTTATTCCCCTTCAATTGTTCGATATCCAAATTTTCTGATGGCAATAACTATGTAGACTCGCAGGTCGAATGCATCAATTTAGTCTATTCCGAATATGTTTTAGTCTTTTACATTGTTTGTGATTAGTCAATTCTCTAATATGCCCTCTCAATTTGACAACTAAACTTGAAACGCTTTTTAGCTGGACTAAAATACAATAGTAGTATTAAGACAATACTTTGGCTTTTGAAACTGTACATAGCCCTTGCTACCGAATATCGGAAAGGTTGCATCGGTATCAAACTGAAAGTCCAATGGAACTTCGATATTTTAAAAATATTTAAATTTTTCTCGATACTAAAATTTAGTCCACCTTTCCAAGTACTTACAATAGTAAAACACACGAAAAATTGGCTTGCATCTCAGATCTGGACAGTTTTTCATGTGTTGATCAATGTGAGTGCTGGGGTCACTAAAAATTGATATGAAAATTTCGTGACCTCACGTTACGGTTCTGCATTTGTTCTGAGAATCCTAGTTTAGCTATTACTAACATCGGCCTAATGAATCCAAAAGTCTTAACTATTGGATCGATTTTGTTCAGGGTTGAACAGAAGCTATTCAAGCTATATCGCATACAGTTTTTTGTTTAATCCGGAAAGTAAATCTAATTAATGGTGCGGTTTCTGGTTTGAACTCTAAGTTTAGCCGGATCTTTCATAAGAGCCATTGAGTTAGAGCGTTTTAGATTACTAATGAGTCCACCTCGCTCCCTCCTTCAGAGAAACTGTTATACATATTATTTATATTATTTAGGATATTTCGAATACTAATAATACAGGATGCTTGCACTGTTGAAATATATTTACTTTTCTGAGTTAGAGGATCTCAATATTGGTTAAGAACCAAACGAGTTTACGTTTACCTAACGTTTACCTAATTCTAAATTAAGAGGTGATGGATGATATTCTCGCCTCTGAACATATGTAGATGTATATTAACCTTAAAAGACTATTCTTTTCTGAGCTCGTACTAACTTTAGCAATCTCAACTACTTTTGGAAAAGCATGCTTTCTTATTAACAACTAGAAGTAGCGTAATAAACTTTTCTAGTGTTCTGAACTTGAAAATTTAGGAAAGAATGTGAATCTCCGAGCCTCTTGTCATATTTGTCGGTAATCCGGATTGGAACTTAGCCCATAGGCTAATCACATATATACTAAGTGATGTTCTACGCTGGAGTGGTTTTTCGTTCGCACCTTTCAAATCGAGTGGTACTGAGGGCGTTTTCCCTGATGAATTACAACATAGTTTTCTAATCATCAGTACTGACCTGCTCAATCTATGTTTCAGGCATGCGTTGCATTTAGCACATTACCGCGCGCCTAGAGCAGGAGTGGAGTAGTTTTCATATATTAAGCTGACAAGTCAAATTATACTGAACCAAAGGCTATTTGGGCGATTAGTCTGACCTCTTCTTTCTTAAAGCTTACGAGACGATAATCGACAGATTTATTAGGGCTGATTATTTAACCAAATTTCTCCTCTCAGTAACATGTGGCTCTTGGTTATTGGTGAATTACTTTTGTTTTGATGCAGAACACCCTTAATATGGTTATCCCTCACTCTCTATGAAGGAGTGATCCCAAGGACAGAGCACGTCAAGCACCTAGGTGTCATTCTAGATAGTAAACTCTCCTAGAAATGTCACCTTGATTATAAGCTTGATTAAGGGTGGAAACTTTTAGGGTTTGACTCCCAAAAAGATTTCATGCATCTATGCAAACCGTTGGTTTTACCTTTACTGTCCTATATAACATATATAATAGGATTACATTGGCACATTTTGGCAATGTACGAAAGTATAGAACTTATACTAGAGGCTTTGTATTAATTCTTTTCTTTAGTCATAACGATTAATTTCTTGAAGTACAATGAACTTATATTCTTGACTGATGACATATATACAGCATCCACATCCGTACTGATTTGACTTGTTGCTTCATTAATTTGATAGAGTATCAGTTACATTTTTAACATGCGAAGAGAATTTATCCAGCAAACCAACGATTTCAATAGAGCTACTCGTATATAACTGCTCAATGCTGTCAATACCCCATTCCAAGTCGCATAATTTGCTTTTAATTGCTTAAATAAGTGCTTTTGAAATTTACTCCTTTACTACCGGAATTTTGATACGATTGTTGATGACCGCAGTAACAGTTTCTTTACCACTAGATGATTCATCCAAATTTGACTTTGACCTTTGACCTTGAGGTACCGAGTTCGAATTCAAACAGAGGTGCGGGGATGCAAAAGGGATTTTCCATCTCCCTATTTCGATCGATGATTAAATCGAAAAGATCTATGACTCTCTGTTGCAATGTACAACTCATGGGTTAACCCATCGTTCATGTTATAGTACAAGCTAGCATGAAGCTATGCAGTGTATGCAGATAGTCGAATCTGTAACCGTGTACAAAATAGGGATACTGTTCAGGTTTTAAAGGGCAATAAATACACTAGCCAAACAGTCTGTAATGTATGTGTACATATGTAAATCGATCAGTGTTATATTAGTGTTGTAAAACACAGGATATTTGTCAGCAGAACTGGCAACGACTGATTTTTTTTCAATTTTGCCCTACAAACAAATTATCTAATTTATGTAATCTGTGAAAGCTCATTAAATCTGGGTATTCATAGTCCTGATTATTTTGGACACAGCTATGATGTTTATAGATGTGAGCACTCTGGTGGAACAAGCTAGGGCATAGACAGAATCTTAATAACTATAAGTCACATATTCCGGTGGTTGAAATGGTGAATGACAGACTGTTGACTGATTTACCAATTCATTCTCCGTCATTTTTCTCTCGAAAGAATTATGGCTCCCTCGATAGTCGATAGTCTTTTTTGCGAATATTATAGTCTCTCGTACAAACATCAGAGCAGGCACACTTCACGATTTTTCTAGCTGGACTAATTGGGGCGTTTAAGGCTGTGCTTAATACAAGGATGTGAAGTTATCCCAGTTTTTCATCCCAGAAAGAATCAAAATATTCATCAGGCAACACATTTGCATCCCATCCCAGTTTTTAATAATTTTTTTGATTTTCTTTAACAATTTTTGGTTGTCAAAGGTTAGGACAAAATTATGATCTAATATGACCAGACCAAGTCTATGCACAGAATTCCTGCAATCGGCCAATTTCTAATGGCACCATATAAAAAAAAGTATATGAATATTTGTCTTACACTACTATCTCCTAAGATCACTCTGGATCCGAGAGATGCCGGAGTTGATTCGCATAGCACTGGTGGCACAGCTCGAATCGTCCACGACACAAATGTTAGCCAAAATTGCCCACAAAATGTACAATGTCATTAATATCAACCAACCAAGCGTCAGCCAAGTCAATGTACCATACCGGCAATCACGTGAACGCAGTGGAGACAGAATTCCCCGTTCAACAACGACCGCACCAAACATACTCGGAGCAAGACTGGCGAGAATATATTTTAGACTAGACGGGCTATTCCGTGCAACTTCAACACGTCGCAACCATGGACGTACACTGCCGCCGTAAAAATGGACATAGACGATAAAAAAGTCACGGGTGGAGAGTAACACACCTCCCCTGACAACACCCAATACGTCCCATTTGTTCGTGTACGATAGACACAACAAAATCACCTACTTAGTCGACACATGGCGCTGACCTTTCGGTTATTCCAGCCTTGAATTTTAAATTAAAATACACATTATCTAATCGAAATTCAGATCTAGTCTTATCGGCTGCCAATGGTTCAATCATCCACACGTACGGCACACAATTGCTTAACGTGGATTTCGGACTCAAGCGGACCTTCACGTATATGCTTTCAACCTAGCTCAGGAGAACCGTCCGATCATTGGTGTCGTTTTTCTAAGCAAATTCGGACTGTTTTTTTATGTTAAAAAACGGCTGATTGATTCAGCTACGAAGCTGTCAATAAACGCCACAATGGTTCATGTTAACACACCAACACTGATCCATTTTAACATAAAAAACGGCTACGGCACTCTGCTCAAACGGTACCCACTACTTACAGCAGAGCCGAATTACAAAATGCCTGTCCGACACAACGTGGTTCATCACGCAGGCTAGATCCGGTGCGTAAAGCTGCACAAGCAGAATTCCAACACATGGTGGAATTATGAATTTGTCGAACATCGACATCTTCCGTTTCTTGCCCATTACACATGGTCAAGAAGAAAGATCAAGATTGGAGGCCATGTGGGAACTATCGGCGTTTAAACACGGTTTAAATACCCCACATTCAAAACTTAACCATGCACTTGAATGGCTGCAAAGTTTTTTCCAACCTTCATCTCATCAGAAGTTATCACCACATTCCCGTGGCACCTGAAGACGTTTTTAAAACGGCAATCATAACTCCATTTGTGCTCTTCGAATAAACCCGAATGCCATTTGGATTACGCAATGCCGCGCAAACGTTTCAGCGCTTCATGAACGAAGTCGTTCGAGATCTCGACTTCGTTTTCGTCTACGCATAGACGACATTCTTGTGGCATCTCAAACTGAGGAGCAACACAAACTCCGTCTGGAAACACTATATTCCAACGACGCGAGATTTCGGCTCATCCACTCTTGATTTCCTCAGCCACAAGATCACCGCTAATAGCATCCTTAATTCACAAGACCGAAACAATGCCATTAAAGAATTCCCAGCTACAACATCAATCAAGAGTATTCAGCGATTCATTACACAATTAGAAATTGGCCGATTGCAGGAATTCTGTGCATAGACTTGGTTTGGTCATTAGATCATAATTTTGTCCTAACCTTTGACAACCAAAAATTGTTAAAGAAAATCAAAAAAATTATTAAAAACTGGGATGGGATGCAAATGTGTTGCCTGTTGAATATTTTGATTCTTTCTGGGATGCAAAACTGGGATAACTTCACATGTTTGCTTAATAGCCTTAATAATTATTTTAATTATGTCCAAGCTGTTCAAACAATGCACGGACTACATATTAATCTCATTTGCTCCAATACTAGAGTGAGGATCATGTATGGGGTACTAAGAATTCTGGTCGCACTTATTACTGGCCATTGACGTTTCAAAGTACATCTCCCAGTTTTTACAGTTTCCTAAGGTTGGCACCATGGGCACAGTGTGGTATTGAGTGTGAATTGTCAGAACATTCCAACCGTTTCGAATTTTTATAATGGAATTCGGCTCAATAATTACCCGACTTTTATCAAGGCTCATGCAGGCCAAATATATTTTATAATTTACACTCAACCTAAAACATTTACATTTCACTTTCTGTTTTTAAATTAAATTCATTACATTATAATATGTAGGCGGATCAATCGAAACGAAACCACATTCCAAATATATACATAAATACCCAAATCACACCAATTTCATGTTTTTCCAATATTTTATTCTCTTCATCCCTTCTTCACCCTTTATTCGAATAGGAAAATTATAAGCACATTTTCCAAAATGGAAAAGTTCAAAAAAGCAAAATCGAAAAGTTTTTTTTTTGCTTGTATACGTGTGTGTGTGTGTATGTTTTCAATTTTTGTGAGTAAAAATATAATCACAGGGCTTTTTATACACGATTGCCATATTATTTACGTGATTTCAGCAAATTTGGGTGTTCTGTATATGTACATATATGTATGTGTGTGTTCATGTTTCTACACACTTAAACAAAATATCGCGTGTAAAGCCTGAATTTTTATTTGATTGGTATAAGTACTTGTGCTTCATTATTTCATGTTATTGTTGTGTATCTCGAACAAAATGTCATGACAAAGTTATTTGATCGTGTTGCACAGCCTTACCAATAAATAGAATATATAAAATTATGGAAACTGTGCGAGGATCGAAATAATCGTAAAATACCCAATAGCATCTCATTATATATGGCTGAGCAAAACATTTAGAAAAAATCTCACGATATTTTGTACAAGGTATATTGTGTATACAAATAAGTGGTATATAGGCAATAATATCTCGCGTTAAGTAAATGGGAAAACTGTACATTTAGGTATATGTACATAGGAGAGGTATGTGAAAAATAAAGAAAAAAACATTTTTTAAAGCTTTTCCTAGATTGATTGCACTGATAACTCTCTTTGTCATGTAAATTAAGTTCATTATGTGTTGCGTGGATTTTGATTTATAATTTTTATTATGTGAAAATTTTCTTCTATGTAACAACATATTTCCAACACCAACGATGGGATTCTGTACAATTTTTTATTATAATGGTATTTTTTTGTATCGTGCGCTGTCATTATTATGTTAGACATACTGTCGACAATTAATATTTTTCCAACAAAACGATGACATTTTCGATACATAAAAAAGGAAACCTAATTTTTCACATCCATAATGTTCTGTTCTGTTATACATATATATACATAAACATACGGACGTATGTATAAAAAAATATTTGTCATCGACAAATAATGATTAAAAATCAATATTTAATTATTGGATGTATGTATATACGTTTGTGCCGATAAATATTTATTTGTTCCGAATTTTATTTCTACAACCAATATACTCGTATGCGGGAAATCAAATAATTTTCGAGTGTATTGATTTTAGAGATATGTCTATGATGATAAAAAATTTAATTGTGTTACATATATGTAACGACATTGCAAAATTTATGATAAGATAACAAACTGTATATTATGTTAGCCAGAGTAAATAAATAAATATCGGTGGACCAAAATATTTTGGGTTGTTTAACAGTTAAAATGAGTTTATATTTATTATTATTGGAAGTAGAATCTGTTTAAACGTTTGGAGTAATGTAACAGCATCACGTACGAACAATTTTTTCTCTTTTTTGCCCTCAAAAGAGAACTAATTTTCCCACATTTGTGACATCACTTTTCTGTCTGCGGGGACGAATTAGTTCAAAATATAATTAAAAATTAAAATGTTGGACCAATTAATCGAAACATTTGATTTTCCTGATGTCAAAATTAAAATTTTCAACAATTTTTATAATCAATTCACACACAGCCTTCGAACTCTTATGGATTATTATAGCATTTTTTTTTTTTTTGCCTTAATCTCCAATTTAGGAGCATATGGCGTCTACTAGACTTTTCCATCTTACTCTGTTGGGGGCTACAGCTTTTATTTCCTCCCATGATTTACCGAGTTGTTTCGCTTCAGCTAGCATTGTTCTCCTCCATGTCATGGCTGGTCTTCCGATTTTTCTTTTCCCTTGCGGGTTCCAGTCCAATGACATCCTTGTTATATCACTTGGTGATTTCCGCAGTGTGTGGCCAATCCATCTCCACTTTTGTCTCTTAATTTCTGTCGCAATGTCTGACTGATTTGTTTTTCTATGCAGGTCGATATTACTTATCACGTTGGGCCAGAAGCATTTCAGTAGTCGTCGAAGGCATTTGTTTACGAATACTTGTAGCTTCTTTCTGATATTTTCTGTGTGTTTCCATGTTTCACACCCATACAGTAGTACCGATTTCACACACGAGTTGAACATTCGTATCTTGGTCTTGCGTGATAGGACGGAGGTATTCCAGACTTTATGTAGCATGTTGAATGTATGTCTGGCCTTATTTATGGGTTTGTTTATGTCTTCCTCTGTCCCACCTGTTTTTGCTACTGTGCATCCAAGGTATACGAATTCGTTTACATCTTCGATTTGTATTTCATTGATGTGGATCGGTGTGGTTATATTCGTGTTGGATCTCATTATCTTGGTTTTCCTGATGTTAATTTTGAGACCAACTTTGTTAGCTAAATCTGATAGCTGTTGTACTTTCTGCTGCATGTCTGAATGTTTGTGTGTGAGCAGGCATATGTCGTCTGCATAGTCCAGATCATTGAGTCTACCTGTTAATCCCCATTGTATGCCGTTAGGGGATGTAGTGTCTAATTTCAGTTTTTGCATTATCACCTTTCTTGGGGATTGTAATGGTCAAACCTTCTTTCCATTTTTGTGGTATTTTGCCAGAATTCCACACTTCTTGAATTATAGGTGTTAGTGCACTTGCAGTTGTAGATGAATTTCATTTGAATATTTCGGCGGTTATGTTGTCTGTTCCAGCAGCCTTGTTGTTCTTCAGTTTCTCAATGACACTTTTAACTTCCCGCTCCGTTGGTGGATGGGTGTTGCTAGTTTCATTATTGGTGCCAATTGACGACCAGAGATTTTCAGTGCTGTCGATGACGTCTTCTTCGAAATATCCTTTCCATCTCTTTAACTGTGCTTCGTCCGTTGTTAAGATTTGACCATTTGCATCTTTTATAGGTGGTATATATTTGTAATTTTCCCTGTGACCTTTCTTACACACTGGTGTAGTGCTCGCATATTTTGGATTGCTGCTGCCTCTTCAGGATCCTTGAGAATGTTCTCTGCAAATTGTCTACGATCATTCCTTGCCATTTTCTTTACCTGTCGCGCTATTTCCTCATATTTGTGTTTCACCTCTGCCGTGTTATGTTGGTGCATTTGTAACTTAAGTTGACGGCGTTCCTCAATTTTATTCCATGTATCATCACTAATCCAAGGTTTCCGATTGTGTTCTTGGTAGCCGAGTACGTCCGAGGCAGCTTTGATATATGCTTCTTCAATTTGGTTCGATCTTTGTTCTATACTGGTGGCTTCATTTCTATGGAGATTGAGTTGGAGCGTTTCATTGAAGACGTGTCTTGTTTCAATATTTCTCAATTTGTTTGTGTTAAATTTCCTCCTATTTGTCTTTGTATGTTTCACAGCTGCTGGCTTGATTTGAAATTGTGCTATTACTAGTTGATGATCACTGTGTACGTCAGCGCCCCTCATTGTTCTGACATCTTGTAGTGAAGTGAGGAATTTTCTGTTGACCATTACGTGGTCTATCTTTTTTTTGGTTCTGCCATCCGGTGATGTCCATGTATATTTATGTATATTTTTGTGTGGAAACCTACTGCCGCCTATGAACAACTGATTTTCACCATTGTTGTTTCGCACAGAATCCAATGCATTTTTACCCATGACAGTTGTCAGGTCGGTGTTGTCTGTTCCAATTTTTGCATTGAAATCTCTCCTTGTATGATTTTGACGTCATTCCTGTGCGTACTTGCTAATGTTGGCTTGTTGTTCATAGAACTCATCTTTCGTTGTTTCATCTGCATCTTCGGTTGGGGCATAGCACTGAATGATGGTTGTGTTTCTTATTTTCGAATGGAATCTTGCCACAATTATTCTGCTGTTAACTGGTTTCCATTCCATCAGTGCTTTCTTCGCTTTATTTGTTGTTAATATGCCCACGCCTTGTACATGTGTGTCGTCTCTACCAGAGAATATCATATAATTGCCATTGCTTGTGTTTATTTCTCCACTGTTTTTCCATCTGACTTCACTGAGGCCTAGAATCTCGATGTGATAACTTTTCATTTCCTTCTCTACTTGTGCTAGTCTTGATGTTTCTGTAAGAGTTATGATGTTCCAGTTCCCGATGCGTGTCCGTGTACGATAGCCAAGGGTCGATATTTGATTTTGCCGGTTTGTGTTATTATTTCTTCCAGTATTCGTTTCTGTAATCAGTTTTGTTTCAGATTAATGAATGATTGGTCCATTGAATCCTAGCCAGTTTCCAGGGTTGCTGGATAAGGCATACTGGTTAGAAAACAACAAACTTGTATTAAATGTCCAAAAAACCAAATAAATATTGTTTTCCAACAGTTCAGAGCTCGTTGGCACATTTCAATGTAAAATGAAGTTCAATATTCACGCTGCTGCTGTTGCGAGGAGACTTTCTTGTAATTGCAGAGATTTATAAAAAACTTGTTAATTATCTATGTAATATATCACAAGCTTTTTTATCCGCGTTTTTATAGCAATTTAATCAATGGAATTTCTGTATATGGGTGTGAACCAAATCAAATTAGCTCGTTTACAAATAATTCAAAACCAGGCGATATAAAATATTTATAAGCTAAACATTCGAAAAAGAACTACTGCCATGCATCAGCGATATCAAATGCTACGTTAGGTTAGGGTGGCCGTCCTAATGGGCCAGCAGAGACACAATTTGGTCCGTATAGCTGTACCACATTTCAGTTTCCTCCTCTTCACTCGTCGAATCATCGATCTTACTATGATCCGCCAGGTCGTCCAAATGGGATGGGTTCCCATAAATTTCATTCTGCTGTACACTAGGCTAGGACAGGTGCATTCACCATCACAGCTAGGGCAGAAATCATGGGCGGGGACACCCAGTCTGCTCGCATGTACCCCAATGAGACATTGTCCCGACCATACCAATATGGTGCCGTCGAAACGATATTAGTTGGCCTAATCTGGACCAGTCAAGTCTAGGCCAGATTTGTCTAGTAATTACACACGAACTTATAGTGTTAGGCAATCTTTCATTCGTTTCTTTCATGGCTTCCTCTTGAACCAGCAGTTTACAGGAAGAAAGTGGTATCTTTAAATCCAGCCTGATTAGTGGTATTATAGATAATCTGTGCACTTGCGAACCAACTTATCTGGCACCCATATTAAGCCAATGTTCAACTGATCAGCCATCTCATTGAAAGATGCCAGACAGTTCTGGGCTGTGTGATTGTAGCGTTTTAATAGCAGCCTAGCTGTCCGCAAAAATGCGAATATCCCGCGTAGATATTACATTCTCCTTCCACCAGTGCATGTCGGGAAGACGAAAATAAAAGTTTACCCCTATACTGCGTTACAGAATACCCCACTGCTGAGCGCCTCATAGTTCATAACCGTCTCATTCACCCAGTCCCCTTTGGTGCGAAACTCAGTTTGGAACCTCAACTCAACAGATAGCGAAGGAATAGCGTAGTCGATAGTTTCAGGAATACCTGTTACACATGATAGATGAGTGCCCTATATTGTTACAGGACCACATATAGATATGGATTTGAGTAGAATGGCTGTGCAAGATGCAAGCTGCTTAGCTGCAAGATCCATGGGTTTGAGATGAGCCCAAGATGAATCTCTATAGCTTGGGTAAGTGTGCTCCTGAAGACCCCACTTATACACATCAGGTGGTTCTTTGGACTTTCAACAATAGTTTCAGGTTAGCCATAATTTTTATGCTGACCACCAAACGATAACCCCGTACAGTAGTATAGGTTTGAAATTGAAACGTCGAGCCGGTGTACCATGTGGGGATTTATACCCCATCTCCTTCCAATGGCATTTTTGCAGGAGTAGAGCGCTACACTAGCTTTCTTTACTCTTTCTAAGATGTTTGGTTTCCAGATACCTTGCTATCTTAAAGTAACCCCGAGGTATTTCGCTGTATCGGTAAAGATCAAGCGAGTACTGTTTAGTATTAGTGGGTTACACTGAGGAAGTTTGTACTTTTTGGTAAAGAGGACCAGCTCCGTTTTCTGTTCAGTCCACAGTTGCTGGCCCACTCAGAATATTTACCGAAGACCTCGCAATATCCACCTAATCCGCGTAGACAACAACCTTGAATCTCTTTGTTAAGGGACATAACACATAAATTATATAAACAGGAAACAAAGTAATCGAACTGTGTTGCTTTTGATAACGTTCTATTTATATTTTGAAAGTAAATAGTCAGATTCTTATTGTTATCAAGTTGATCGTTGCTGGCGTTAGTGGAACTTGATTTTGCAAAGGTACGTTGAAGATTCTGTATGTTTGCGGGAATGGCTCTATATGGAAAAATGTGTACAGTTCCACAGAAGCCAAGTAACAAAAATTGCGAGTATGTTTTGTTCCAATTTTGTATCAAGTATAACCACACACAAATTACATTTGTTAAAGTTAGACGTTGTGCCTCAAGTCATGGATATAGTCAATAATTTAATTTAATCGGGTAACTTCGTGAATGTTAGGTACAACGTGTCTGGTAAAACTTTTATGAAAACTAACAGAGTTTGTGGTGCTATTGGTAGGACAAAAATCGTGGTATATATAGGCTATAACATCAGCCGGACATCTATAGGTTGTATTAAGATTTTTAGATTTTGTTGTGTACTTGTTAGTATATCAAAGTTTATCGAAATTAACGAGTCCGTAAGGAATTCGAATAAAAAAACAACTTTATTTATTGAATCCAAACTAAAAACTAACTTATTCTAAAAATTACATGATTTTATATCTAAAAAATTATACTTAATTTGCAAAAATAATAATATAAAAATTCTTATTCTTGGAAAGGAGTCTTAAATTACAATATGTTTTACCACAAGTCAGCATATTTGCTCTTCGCGTGTCTTGATAGTCACGTTGTGCTGATGACATATTATCGTTGATGTTATCTATGCACGTTGTGCTTATGCAGCATACTCGTTGTGCTGATGACATATGATCGTTGATGTTATATGTGCACGTTGTGCTTATGCAGCATTACTGGTGGTGTTAACTTCGATATATGATATTTGATTTTGGTTTCCCATAGCATAAACAATTTACAACAGACGCTTAGCAGTGCTACTAGTCCTAGTAGTCCCGCATGCACCATCATATACTCATCAATGTAATCCATGTCACATTTTTTAGAGCCATTTAAAAGATGTGAGGAAATCGTCTGATAATTGGTTTTGAAACTTTACTTTGCTTTTTATATCTTTAATGCCATGTTTTGTAGCACTGAGAACCAAATCTTTCCCAATTCGGTGTGACTTTAGAATCCACGTTGATTTATATCACATCCTGGAACACCTTGAATTGATATGATATCCGATTTACTTTCATCAAATGGTAGAGTATAAGGACATCAACGCTTTTTATCTGAATCAAACTCTGTCAAAGTGATCTCACATTGTTCTATCTGAGGCTAGCTGAGTATTGCAGTGTATCAATTGATTTCAAATAAAGCTTTGACCAATCATCAACAAAAAAAGCGTAAGAGTTCCCTTTCAGAATAGTAAAAAAAATGGTGGAAGAACTACTGCGTATGAAGAATTATCATTGCTCAAGGCCCGCATGGTGTAGATATATCCACAATCCAACGTGATGATAAATCTCGTTCAAATTTGACCAAATCATTAAACGGGATGTATAACTATTTTACATTTGAAGATTTAGGTTCGTATAATAAAGTTGAGTACATGTTCTAGACTATCAACATTGCACGACAAATCAAGTATAATCTTGAATTATTGAGATTGTCTGTGATGAAATAAACATGTGACTGCACGAACTAAATGGATTCAGTTCACTTCATGTTGTTTTATTTTTACGGGTGTGAAGTTTGTCCTAAAATTGTCCTAACTTTTTTATCTGAGAATGTATTAGTAAAAATTAGAAGAATTTTTTGAAAAACTAGTATTAATTTTGCAATAAGAATAATTGAAAACGAAATATTTCCATAAGTCTAACTATAAAAAATTGAGTAGAAATTCAAAACCTTAAAGTTAAGTGGCTAGGACAAGCGTGCATTTTACAACCCTGTACTTTATAGTACAAATTCAAAATATTAAAAAAAATCGCCCTGCTGAACAGAGGAACGAACCTTATTAGAGATATACGAAACAAATTTCTCTTACTCGTACATCTGAGGACGATATCAAGCTAAAACATATTAAACCTTTCTTAAATCTAGAAGATAAGTATCTTAGGACAGGGGTGTTTTACCACGTTGTATGTTAGTACAAAATTGAAATTTTAAAAAAATTCTTCTACTAAACCAGGGGTCGTACCCAGATAGCGATATACATTTTTAGGTAGCAGACGGGTATATCGAACTAAAAAATATTAAAGCTTTCTTAAATCTAGAAGATAAGTATCTTAAGACAGGGGTGTTTTACCACGTTGTATGTTAGTACAAAATTGAAATTTTAAAAAAATTCTTCTACTAAACCAGGAGTCGTACCCAGATAGCGATATACATTTTTAGGTAGCTGAAGGGTATATCTAACTGAAAAATATTAAAACTTTCTTAAATCTAGACGATAAGTTTCTTAGGACAGGGGTGTTTTATCAAGATTGTTTGGTAGTAAAAAAATTTTAAAAATTTCAATTTTGTACTAACATACAACGTGAAAAAACACCCCTGTCCTAAGATACTTATCTTCTAGATTTAAGAAAGCTTTAACATTTTTTAGTTAGATATGCCGCCCTCGGTTTCACATTTTGCAATAAATTTGGAAGCAGAGGAATGCTCCTCTTGAAGAGGAAATCACCGCTTACTTCACAAATTGGATCCCTCATGAATTTCCTATTTTCCTATTTAGATATGCATTTGTTTCATATAGGTTACAAGTTCTCATCGAGGTTTGGGGCTTCAACAAGGCATTGAAATGGTTAAAATTCACTACAAACGTTTTGCAGTCACAGTTCGCAAAACTAAAGCACTTGTTGGTCGTCGTGAAGCACCATCTCGGCCGGCAATAGTGAAACTTGTGAATATATTTGAGCTGTTGGGACACGATGTGAAGAATCGAAACCGTGTGTGTCATGTGGATAATGGTCTGTGATTTATGTTTTGTCATCGAAAACACAAAATGTATGATTAAGGTTCCTTCACGTATAAAAAGTTATCCCAAAATTTTATCCCAGAAAAATGAAAAATGTACATCAGGTAATACAAGTGATAGTATCCATTATCTCTCATGATATAGAACTATTTACGTTTAAAGATTAAAATTTTAAATTAAATTGACAAAATAAACTGAAAAATACATTCAACATAAATAATTAATTTGTTTACAAAATTTTTGAGCTTTTCAAAATAACCCATATGTTTGATAATTATTAATTATTTCACCAGTCCCATCGTCTGCAGAGTCAATAAGGTGAAGGTGTCGGATTAGCTCGGGTGTTTTTTAAGTTATGCATATAAGCACCAATTTATCCTGTTCATCGATAAATTGATGCTAGTATGCCATACTTAAAAAACCACCCAAGCTAATTCGACATTGGCTCGAGTGTTTCGAGGTAGTCCGTCACTTTATCACAATCTTTTTTGAATCCGACTTAATAAATCAAATCATTGAATGGTTTGATTTACGTTTTTTTACGGTACTTTTTTGTGTGTCTTTTTTTTCGTAGATGGTTTGGTACGAAATTCAAGATTATAGTGATTTCCTGGGATGATAGTTGATATCAAAGTGTCGCTATAGTTATGGTGTTGCCATTGCGTTTTTGTGGGATGAATCCTGGGCTAACTTTATATACCTGGTTCCTTCTTCATACGAGTACATATACCTGGTTAATTTATATACACAAATTTCTGATCGTGTTCTAAAATAAGTTTGCAGATGATACCGAGATACGAAATAAAATGGAATAGTTTGTTGCCTGATCAGATTTAGATTTTCGGTACACCAATAATGAATTCTCGTTGCATATTTTAGCTATACTATCCCAACCACTTAAAACAAAACAAAATCCAAACAAACAATTACGTTATAAATAACAAAACAAGTGACAATATACACCATGCACCCACTTCACAGTATAAAATTAGAAAAATGCATTCAAAACATTTTCATTTATAGTAAAGTTGAACATTTAAATTAAATTTTGCAATTTTGTTGTTAATTTTATTGTTGTTCCTCTACACTCAATATGGTACATGGTGTTGTTATTGTCCTTGATTATTCATTACCCGCACCCATAACTATATTATCTATATATATAAGTTTTATTTTCCGTGACCAGTTTTTCTAACTCTATACATGGGGGGGGTTCCATCAAATTTCCCATCAGCTTTGTTATACATACTCGTACATACATACATTTTATAATACAACACACAAAAATCATTTTCATTTTAATTCAAAAATAATAGTTGTAGTGTTAGCAGTAATAATAATAATAAGAAGAAGAAGAACAGCACAAACTTTACATATAGGATAAAGTAATGATAATAACAATATTGTTACACATATGTATATACATACATATATGAAATAAACCGTAATCAAAATAAAAGTTGATAACAAATTTATGCAATTTTCGTGTTACGATTTTTTATTATTCCTGCGAAAATTCGTCCTGTAAATTTTTTTTTGTACTCTTTGCCCATTTATATTTTATTTTATATATTTTCATCATTTGAACGATTTGAGATTCACTATAATCCTTATTACTCTCTCACCAGTGTTATAATATAAGTACTTATATATTCCTTTTCTGTATGTATCTAATCTCAAAATATGAGAACCGAAATAAATTCCCCATTATTTTCGTGAACGAATATTTCCGAAATTTGTCTCGTACAACATGTATCTAGGTATACCTATATACCTACTCGCAATTTTTGGATTAATATAAATACGAAAAGTTTTTGTCCCAGGATATGATTTGTTCGAAAACATTTTCTGTTTTGACATTAAGGATTGTTGATTGTTGGGAAACATTAAGGGGTAATGGTAAATGGTGCGGCTATATAGAAAATAAACAATGGTCGTGCTCCTTGCGAATGAATTTTAGCTGCGCAAATTTTCTGCGTATAGCACACATTTTTATTAGGATGAATGGATGAATTTTATTTCTATATTCCCCCATGTACGAGGGGAGTTCAATAAGTTCGGTAAATCTATATGAAGTTGTTCTACCGACAAAAACAAAATTTCATGCCAATCAATTAGATCAAAAGATCAAAATTGTTGTGTTTCGATATACATCTGGCTTACTGGCCCAATAATTGGTTTGGTGCTTCTTTTATTTGATAGTTGGTACCTATTATTTAAGTGATCTCGAGCCCTTTGAACTAGCGTTTACTCTTGTTGAAATTCGAATTGGTCATGCACTTAGTGGTACCGTTAACGATGTTTTTTCGTTGGACCTAAATACAATTTTCGAATCACGGCAAAAATACACAAAAATCCGGTTTTAATGTATCGCAACCTGTAACTTTAATCGAGAAACTGATAACTGTTTAAAAGTGACCCCTTCACCAATGTGACTTACACACCATTTAAATGTTCCAATTCCAATCGCAAGTACGCATCTTAACGTACTTCAACAAATATATATAAGTGATCAAATACGCACAATTGCCATTGGGACCGAATTTCACCCTGTTAAAGTTAGCCGATAGTTTCCAGCCGAAAAAAATCTATTATGAAGATACATTTTTGTTTTGGATTGAACATTCGAGTTGAAGTATATTTTACCTTTCTATCATACTATACTAAAATTACCGATAAAAAATTCAAGCCGATATACGTATGTCGATAAAGAAGATTATTAATTCTTGAATAAAAGGAATACAATATATTTCGATACATTTGTGAAATATTTTTTATTAATATTGGTAGGAAAAGTTTCATGTGGGGATCCTGGGAAATTTAGATTTTCCAAAATTTTGTAAAATATTTAAATTTTGCGTGTTGTTTATGAAAGTTTGTCAGTAAAAACCTGTACACTTTAGTGGACTTTTCTAGTCATAGCTATTGGAAAAACCCTTCAAATCAATCCATCTCCAGACATAACACTCTAGTGATTTTAGTGATTTTCCAGGAACCCTACATGGAGCTTAGTATGATTTTAAATTGTCTTATAATTGTATCAAAATCCAATTTATCGTAATATTTTTATCCAAACTTTTAAAATCTTCTTTATCGACATACATATATCGGCTGGAAACCATCGGCCGAAAACTTTCGGATATGTGAATTTTTTATCGGCTGTCATATTAATATATAATCTGCATTACCAATTTTTATAACTTTCGGCTGGAAATTATCGGCTAACTTTAACAGTATCCGAATTTCGCCATTTGCAGAAAGCATCTGTTTGCCATTTCATAACGAATAAACATACGTTTGTAAATTGTTCAAATTTACTATGAAAATAATGGTTCAGTTTGTGAAACAATGCGCGCTAGGTCCATTTTATGGTCGGCTTAATAGTCCATCAGAGCTACTTTAATTCGATTAACTATATGGCTCGTTTTTACAGCACAGCTCATTTTTGGTTGAAAGGCTATGTCAACAAGCAGAATTGCAGCATTTGGAGTGAAGATAAACCACGAGCTATTGTTCAAAAACCAATACATCCTCAAAAATATAGAGACATGATTACTAATGTGTTTGTGCCTCAATTGGAAGGTATTGACATCAGAGAAATGTGGTTCCAACAATACGGGGCCACATTCCATATAGCGCGCGATATAATTAATTTACTATGAATGGACCTATTGACTGGCCACCGCGTTCGTGTGATTTAATACCGTTGGACTATTTTCATTAGGGATATGTGAAGTCACTTGGTTATGCTTATAAGCCAAAGACTATTGAACCCTTGGAAACCTACATTTGACGCGTTATCGAACCTCTAGATTACGCCATGTATGCACCAGTCGCGACGGCCACATGTCCGAAATCATGTTAAAAATAAATGGCATTGAAAGAAAAAGTTTATGGTTCAACTATCTGCGGGTAAGATAATGGCAACAATTTTTTGAGATGCTGATGGAATTTTGATTGACTACTTACTTCATAAAACCACAATAACAGAATCAATTAAAAAATGCAATCAGGGGAAAACGACGAGGTCAAATCAAACAAAAATAATTGATTTTAGATGACAATGCACCAGTTCATAAGGTGGGTGTTGCACAAGAAGCCTTACGAGATTTTAAGTTCAATGAAATACCGCATCCACCTTACAGTCCAGATCTGGCCCCAAGTGATTATTTCCTCTTTACAAATTTGACGAAAAAATTAAGGGGGCGACTTTCAAATGACATTGAAATCATTTTATTTTGATGGTTTGCACAAACTAATTGACAGGTGTAATAAGTGCATTAGCGTGGATGGAGAATATATTGAAACATAAAAATATTTTTTTTATTTCATACTCAATCTACACCAACTATCTCACAAGCGTGAATAGCAATTAAAGTGTTGCCACATAAGAACCATCTGAAATCACATCTCCTGTAGTAACTATAAGCATCGATTAGAACAACCAACGCAGTCTTCATTCTATGAAATCAAGGCAGATCCTCGACGATGGCGTTTCGTATGACTCAGAATAGCGCGATCTGTCACCATTGGATGCAGTTTGTGTATAAATGCCTCCTAACCAGGAAAATGGACGGGCGTTTAACTATACGTCATTTCGTAGCTGTTTGCCTCCTGAACAATTCGCCAATGCCATTAATTCTACATTGTAGCCACCTGGACTGTTGATCAAAGAATTTGAATGGAGACCGTGCCATCAAAATTTTCGAAATATAAGCCCTGCCAATCACCTTCTATAACCTGCAAGCAACCGCCTGTAATCTTTTATTTCCAAAAACCAACTCTGATAATAGCTCCAATATCACACTGTTTACGTTTTATTTCCCAAATGAATGTGTCTAAAGCTGCAAAGTCTTGCAAATATTTTCAACGCGTATATTATCTGCGATACATCATTCAACATCAACATCTTGAGCACGGAATTTTTTTCCAACATTTATATTGTACATCGTTGTGACAGAAATTAAAAAATTGAAATATACTTAGTGACAATTTATATCCCATCCTATATCGATTCCGACATTTTGTAATGTTCCTTTTAATGTTACATCCGAACCGGAAATATATTTCATAGGCTCCATTCTAAATTCTAATTTCAATCAAATTAATAAAATTCCTAACACGCACGGTAGGTACGTTGATCTTATCCTTTCTAATCATCCGGGCATTTTAGATATAACTGATTCAATGATTCCATTCATTACAAATAACATAATAATTTATATATACAATAATAATTTTAGAGCTGAAATTTTATGCTATACAGAGCAATTTCATCGTTTTCGTCAATTCCCAAACTATTTTAATTGGTTATTTGCAACTCATTTAAGCCGATTAATCCACGTATTTATCAACACCTCAACACGGGTTAGTCCCTAGAAGATCTACCACGACTATTCTGACTGAGTTTATTAGCAAAACAATTAAAGCCATCGACCAACACCTGCAAGTCGATGCTATATATACAGATTTCAGCAAAGCTTTTGACTTTATCGATCATGTAAAAGTAATTCAAAACTGGTCGAAGTCTTAACGGTAGACAAAAATATATCGAATTTGATGGTGTAAGATCTAGACCAATTACTACACATTCTAGAGTTCCGCCGGGCTCTCATCTGGCACCATGGAAGATCATCATTAATGATAAGTTATCCAAAACTCTGATGGACTGATATATGCTGACGACATGAAAATATTCAAAGTATGTCAGAAGCAATGAAGATATACATCTGCACTTCAAGATGATTGAAGAACCGAGTTACTAGCTGGTGCAAATCTAATTGATTACGACTAAATATACGCAAATGCAAGCTTATGTCATTCTTTCGAAAGAAAATCCCTTTGTAATCCGCGTATCATATTAACAACGTAGTTCTATGAAGAACAGAGCAAACTCGATATTTGCAGACAACTTAACATACAATAAGCACATCAACATAATAATCGCCAAAGGCAACTATATGTGGGGATTTATTATACTCTATAACTTAGTTATATAGAGTGTTTGGCTGCAATTGCTATAGCGTTAAAAAATGAGTTGTTATATCGAAGCCTATACTCATCCACCATAAATATATACGGATTACGCTTCATTACGATGGCAGATGACTCAAAAAGATCTGTCTGGTACGTTATAGCTATATTATAGCTATAAATATGAAGTCTGTAAAAGAATAAATAACAACGAAGCTGATTCTGTGTCAAGGCTATTTTGTGAGCCTCTAAATCGTGAATTTAGGCAGTCACACGTAGGAATTTGTTTTGTTAAGATTGGTATAAGGATCACGATACACTGAAACCGATGCACCTGACGTGAAATTAGTGGTACCACTTGAGTTAACAGAAAAACTGATTAAGCTCTCATATAATTTTACTATACATCAGCCTAAGCACATATGGGTAAATTTAATCATTTAATTTGTCGCTTTGATACGAAGAAGCTGTTCCCAGGAGGTCGTGCCTTACAACTTTTGAAGATATTACTATACTATATCGGTATGATTAGCCAGGTTGCTCTGTTACCGTCCCTGCCATCGAGGAGCCGCATATACTCGTCTACTTTTTAACTAGCTTTTAAAAATAATTTTCTTAAGATGAAATTCTTGTGTACTTATTGTAGTGTCTATCTACCGCTCAAGACGTATCACAAAACTTTTTAAAAGAGTTGAGGTTGTTTGGCAGAATTAGAGTTAGTTTACTTGCTGGCCACTAAACTCTTGAGTCAGTTATTAATTGATCTCTATAGCTTCTTGAGCTAGATCACAGTCACAGAGGATGTGTTCTATTGTATCCTCGCCCTATCCACATTCACATATACTTGAGTCCGCTAGACTCAGTCGGTGCATATAGATTGGCCATTGTCATGTCAAGTTAACATTTGGGTGAACCATACGCTTAGAGGAATCTTTGTCTTTTGTTATTCTGCTATCCAAAAAGTGCGACCATCCATCTTACCATATTGCTATTGATTCTTTTCTCGTTTTCCTCTTGACGAAGCCCATGAGGTTTGGCCGAATTTGATCGCCTTCCTCTATCACGTTTCCGTGGCTCACATTTTGTCGTTTCATTATGTAGTTGGCAATTTTCTCATTTAAGAGTATATCAATAGGAATCATACCGGCCAAGACAGGAACGGCGTCAGTTGACACCGTTCTGTCAGCCTTGGTAATTCCGAGCAAAATTCTTCTTTGGGCAATAACTAGTATACGCCGATGGTGGCAGTTCATTCGGTCTGCCCATGCCGCGCACGCGTATGTTAATTAAGATACCACAAAGCCTTCGTATATTATTGATAGTGTTCGTTGCTTGAGGCCCCAGTTCTATTTAGCAACCCCTTTTAGCACAGCGAAAACCTTCTTACTATTTTCCGCGACTCTTTTTACATGTGAAGTGACTCCAATTCGTTCATCGAAGTCAACTCCCAGCCATTTGACAGTTTTCACCATCTTAATTCTTTAGTCATTTACGGCCACCAATGGTGGTCTCCTAATTTCCAGTGAACCTTTAAGTTGGATCACGACTGTCTTTTCTGAGGATAGCTCCATTTTGTAGCTTTTGTACCAGTCCACCATCCTGTCTATGGTAAGCTGCGCTTTTTCTTGAATACTTTGTCTTGAATTCCAAGCAAAAGCATTACCTTATCATCCGCGAATGCTACTTCTTGGACTTGCTGGTTCATGCTTCCGTTGAAGACAATATTCCAAAGATGTGGACCAAGGATGGAACCTTGCGGACATCCTTTGTTGACCATTTTTTCAAGACTTGTGACAAGACTTGAAATAAAGTGACTTTCATTTGAGAAAAATAGCTGTTTAGGATGTTATAGAGATTGCGTCTCATAACATAATGCTGGGCCACCACAGGTTGTCGAACGCGCCAGATATATCTAGGAATACTCCCAGATTGTACTTTTGGTCCGACCCTTACACGGTATAATAGTTATCTTTTAGTTAAATGGTTGAACCGCTGGGGTGACGACCAGCATCCTTAAAAAAACAATCTGTTTATACATATAATGTCAACAAAATGAATATCGCAAAAAAACATCCGGACCCCGCTCAAGTACCCGGACACGAGATTTAGGATCGCCACATCGAACGTCCAGTCACTTACAGTCGCTTGCGCATGAAGTTACTCAAAATGTTGATAATTTGTGTACAAGCGCGTACAAAAGTCAGCCAGCTCCAAGATAAAGACTCATTATACAATGACTTGAACGAT
Source organism: Tipula unca (assembly GCA_951394425.1). Classification (NCBI taxonomy): domain Eukaryota; kingdom Metazoa; phylum Arthropoda; class Insecta; order Diptera; family Tipulidae; genus Tipula; species Tipula unca. The sequence continues at coordinate 154,090,367 of OX596380.1, read as the reverse complement.
CTGATGGGATTTTTACCCGACCACTATGTTAGAATGGTATTTGGGGACTTTAATGTTAGAGCTGGCAGAAATCAAACCGACTTGTGTGAAAACATAGGTTCGTACTCAAGCGAACACATCGAAACGCATATAGATCGTTTCGACTGTGAAAGTATGATACATGAAAATCAAAACAGATTCGTCTTGCAGTTGATCAACAAAATATAGCACATAGTGTAGTGAAACAACGTCTTATACAATCGCGAGGAAAAATAAGTCTACTCTTACCTAGGAGGGCAGCTAAGAGAATTTGCGGACGGAAGAAGCGAGAATGGTGGAAGGTCGAGGTTCTGAAAGTACAACAACTCAGCAATGAGCGCAGTTTGCCACCTTAGAAGAATGCGGTTTTTCAAAGACGACCAATTGATCGGCTCCAAAATATAAAAATGTCTGTGATGTTATTGTTAAATGGTATCTAATCGGTTTTATGTTATCAACAGGTATAAAAGAAGGAAGATGATCCCCACTATTTTGTCAAGAAAATATATTTCACCATATTTTATTCTCACAATAAATAATTACAGTTTACAATTTATAGCCTCAATATTATATTTTGTAAATTAAATATGTTTACCGCACGTTCGTAAATTCCCACTCTAAATTAATTTGTAAATCTTGAATTACCCGTCCCAAAGTTGTAATCATGACCAACCGCAACACAAAGGTTGTTAAGTTTATAAATTTTAATTAAAAATTTCATCCTAAATTCCAGATAAGAATAAGTACACAAATTAATTGTAGGGGAATTGAATTTCAACCTAAACAAAATAAATCAAATTTATATGTTGTACATAATTATAAATACATATCCGACATTAATGTATCGATACCACCAAAATACCACTCTTAAAATAAACATTAATTTAAGTGTAGTAGGGATAAAATGTTGGCTGCGAAAGAAAGGGACAAATCTAGGGTAATATTAGACTAACCTAAAATCTAAAGAGTTCAGTAGGATATACATATTGTATTAATGTAGTGGGGGTGGTATACGAAAAAATAATCATTTTTCTAGTGGGAATTAAATTGAGTTAAACGTATATTTCACGCATACATTGGAACTACTCTAAATTTAAAATATTTGGTAGTGGGGATAAATAATCGCGAACAAATATTATATTTAGTCTTTCCTCCAGGAACATTTATAAGGAAATAAGCAATACGCAAAGAGTTAATAACATGATGGGGGGGTTTCCAACTCCTTTTATGTCATATTGGAGTAGGATATTTTGATTGCGGACATCTCTACACATAAAAATAATATGTATTGGAAAACTTATAAATAAGAAGAGCTCAACCGCATGTTGATTTAAATGTAGTTTTACTCCTCACACTTATTTCTGACACTAACATAAATTCTCTACAAAATAGTGGGGATAAAAATGGTAGTCATTAACTATTTATAAATAATAAGTTTATGGTAGGAAAAAATCAAGCAGAAGTGGAGTGGGGATGATATAGTCAATTGAAGTGGGGATAAAAAAAACTCTACACAATTGTTCTATAGATTATACTTAAAAATAAAATGATACACTAAAAAAGTATGGGGATTTCAAGATACGTGTAGCTTTGCTACTCTGTCAAATTTATTAGTTGAAGAACGTTTCTCTACAAATTGGTGGGGGCAATTTATCTCAGGAAACAACCATCGAATTATCTTATAAACAAGACAATATTATTTGGAAGGGTGGGTCATTTTTTGGAGTGGGGACACCTTTATGTTTTGCACTAAACCGTTAAAATAATATTTTATATAATCGGGTCTTCGAGGGTCTTCATCGATTTTACCACCGCCTACCATTTTCGTATATAGAATATCTAAAAGTCTTCAAAATTAGTGATTAACTCAGCCTTTGTAAAAATTGTAGATAAGTTTGTGGTGGTTACATCAAAATTAGTCCAGTTGTCAGTGTAAATATGCCGGAAGAATACGCCTGGTTGAAATTCTCTGCTTCTGTTGATTGTATCCTGTTTTGACCTGACCCTTGATGCTATATCAATTGACAAGAAACAACGTGATTTCAATTAAATGCAAAATCTTCACAATTTGAGAAGTCCTATTAGTTAGGAATGTATGTCATCCATCTCTTGGGGTGATTAGACAGCCTAGCAATAACTATTTCCGAATCACTTTTACAGCTATACGAATTTATGGATAGCAGTTTTTTGTAGCTTTTGCATTATATGAGGCAACTAATCTCTGCTGCATCAAATAATATGTATTCATCTCGGATTTTGAATTTTCTCAGCAAACCTTTCAAACTGAGTTGGAATCATCATATAACGTAATGAACCTATATATAATTCGACCTGGAATAATATTTTCCTAATATAAGATTAACACAATTATAAAAATTGGAATATATTCCTTATATATTAGCTTATTGGTTGGTCATTCAAATAGACCAAGCGCGAGAAGGGTTAGAAAAACAGTTTGCACTTTTGAAGCTTTTTGGCTCCTGTTTAGGCTGTTAACATCAATTTCTGATTTTCAAAACTTTAAACATCACGCTGATCTGTCAGTTGGTTAGTATAGTTTGAAACTTATTCAGACTTTACCCCGGCAAGAATTTCAGACGAAAACAGTCGAGATGATTTATGAAAAAGTGTTACATATATGTTTTTGTTAGAACACATATACAGCCACTTGTTTTGAGAAATTTATATTGGCATCGAAATTAGTAGAAAGTAAGCAGGTACTCAAATTTCAATACCAAGTAACCTATATTCAGAGCACATCAAATTAACCAAGTGTTAGAAGAATCGAAACATCTTATCTTCAAGTTCCACAACAACTATCACATAACCAGTAAACAAGGCCATCTTTTTCAACATCAGTCAGTGCTTCATTCTGGCATTCTGAGCATTTTATTATTTCATCTCGTTTGGATTTCGAGGATTTCCGCAACATTTGTTTTAGTTTAACCGCATCCCGTTACAATTTTTTCGAAAGATGCTGCTCCTTGTTAGTTTTCATTTGCACCATCCTAGGAATCTTTTTTTTGCTTTATGAAACCATTTTCAAGACACCAACGTCCCCGTCATTGCGGGGTTTTTGATTAGGCTCTCGTTTGGTATAGTCGAGTGATACTTGTCTTTTAGCTTTGGCAGTTATTATTGAGCAAAAGGGTTCCAGAGGTTAAGTCATCACTTGAAGTGATTGCTATTTCTTTTAGCAAGGTTTGATCTTTCTCCGCACATCTAAAATAATTAATAATTCTGAAATGATACGAGATCACTTGTGACCTAGTCGCTCACAAGGGGTATCATAACGGATACGTTCAAAGTAGTTTACAAGTTCTTGTTCGATCGCCAAAACGTATATGTCTTTAATATTAAGGCATGTTTCGGTTGCATCGATCTCCTTATTTGAAAAATCTATGTTTTTTATTTCCCATTCATCTTAGATTAACTCTATTATGAGTTTAGCGCTATCATATTGATCCGTTGAAAAAGAGGGATTGCTCCAACTTGATTCTTCCGAGCCAATCGTTTCCAAAGAATCTTTAATGTATCTTGAATGTTGGATGCATTTGGAATAGTCAATCGCGTCGGGATTGGGTTTCGGGAGAAATTAGATTTAGTAACATGCCCTGAAAGCGACGTGCCGTGTTTAATTCAACCCGTATTGATACGAAAAAGAAAAAAGTATCACGGGAAAATGATTCAGAAACTCTGAAAGAAAAACAGCTTGAAACAGTGCTTGAAACAGCACTCACATTTAAAGGAGAAACACCCGGTTTATATTGTCCCAACGGAAAAGTCATAATACCCAACTTCGACAAGTTACCAGAACCATTAAACAGTCTGATGAATTTTGATCATCAAAAATCAAAGGAGTTTCTCAATCTTATACGGAAATACAATTCAACCTTTCAAATGACATCTTTTGATACATCCGTGCCAACGAATAAAAACAAAGGGTTGATGCCAACTTTCTCCATACAAGGCCAAGTGTATCACAAAGGCGGTTCACTTCTTCCGCTGCCTCACGAAGATCCGAAATTCCGAAACGTCGTTGCTCCATTATACCTGGGATCGAATCACACATTCAAAACTGCATTTGAAGAAAATACACAAGATGACATGAAAATAGTGATAAAAGCTGATAAAAAACGACACACAGGACATTCCAGAGTTTTCACTGAACCAACAGTTAATGAAGTTGCCATTATCATTGCTGGAAATGACTTCGAAAACAGAGGTATTGTCTTGAAGATGAGAAGTAATGAGCTTAAGAGAATCAGTGAAACGCACATATCTTATGATGCACAGCAATATCCGTTTATGTTTCCAAGTGGAGAAGACGGTTATGCAATAAACACTAACCAAGTTAATCCCGGAATAAATAATACTGTCAGCAAAACTATATCAGCCATGTCTTACTATTCTTACCGTTAAATGGTGAGGCAAAATCAAATAAATCATCTTCTACTATCCCGGCAACTAGTCCATCATAGTATCTGGTGGATATGTATGCGAAAATGGAACATGAACGGCTGCTCTACATTCGCCTTAACCAAAAGAAATTTCGTGTCGTGTATATTCACTTAAATATATTCACTTTGCAGTAGCAAATGATGGAGTTGCTACAAATACAGCCAATAACAGCCAATTAAGAACGGACCGTTACGATTTGGTTGCAAGAATTTTCCGACAAAAGGTAATTAAATTTGTAGACTTATTAAGTCTTCGGAATCGCACGATATCGTTATGAAAAACATTGTGCACGGTCCGTGAGGTTCGTTGAATCCAAAGTCACCATGCGTGAAGGATGGAAAGTGCACAAAGATGTTTCCGCGACCACAGATTGTTATCCGTTCTACCGTCACCGTAAGCCTGAAGATGGTGGATTTACAGCATACATTAAATTAAGGTCAGGGCGTGAAACTCAAGAAGTTGAGCTTGACAATAGATGAATTGTCCCCTACACCCCATTACTTTTGAAGGTGTTTGATGCCCATATTAACTTTGAGTGTTGCAACTCAGTGAAATCGATCAAGTACATTCTCAAATATGTACACAAGGGCTCTGATCAAGGTGTATTTGTTGCTCAATCCCGTGACAATGGTGTGGATGAAATTGCTATATACGTAAGTAGTAATGAAGCTGCGTGGCGTACTTTTGGATTTCCAATTCACGAACGCTACCCAACTGTGATGCACTTTGATGTACATTTGGAGAATGGCCATAGAGAAGAAGACCGCCTATAGCTAATCTACCAAAAAACAAGGCTCAATTGTATAGAAGGACATGGCGGCATCCGTTCTGGTGACGCACTTGGTCTCGTCTATACAGTCTATTTGAGGAACTTAGAATGTTATTACATTCGAATGCTTCTTCATAAGATCAAGGGACCTACAAGTTTTAATGATTTACGGGACGTAAATGGAGATTTATGTGAAATATATCACACTGCATGTTTGGGTATGGGGCTTTTAGAGAATGACAACCAGTGGGATGTGTCATTGAACGAAACGAAAGAATCAGATTACCCTTTAAAAAATCGAACTCTTTTTACTATCTTACTCTCATGCTGCGAGGTGTCCAATCCAAAAGCTCTGAAGATATTCTGTGACGTCTGCAACTAGAAAATCCCAATTTGAACTTAGATTTCACAAAGGAAATCAACAACGAAGCACTGATAATGATCGAAGACAAAGTTATTGACATGTCAGAAAAACTTTAATCAGCATTTGGAATTCCAAACCTATCACATAAAACAACAGACACCTTGAATGCGTAAGCTTTCATATGACACTAACAAAATGAACAGATACGTCGAAATAAATGAACTTATGAATGCAAAGCAACGAGAAATTTATACTGATATCTTTCAACGTTTGGTTCACAAAAACGGTTACATAATTTTCATAGATCTGGGGGAACTGGCAAAACTTTCCTTATCAACATATTACTTGCTAGAATCAGAGGAAAAAATAAAATTGCACTCGCAACGAGACGCCAGTATGCGAAATTAAGAAAGAAACTGGAAAAGCGGAGGTATTAAAAGAATGTTAGGCGATTTTATGGGATAAAGTATATAGCAATGATGCATAAACATGGGTTGGAAGCTTTAAATCGATCACGGCAAGACCTTCGCGAAAATATAATAACAATTTGTTGGACAATTTATAAGGGAAAATGTGTTCATTCCCATAATTCCAATTATTACCAATGATCTACCTTTTCAATTGAAACGGCTTCAGGGGCAGTGAACAAAAAATATTGTTTATACACAGGTGTTAAAGGATTGACTTTGGTAAACTATACTTCAATGATAATGTTTAACAAATTCTATTTGAAAATCAACGCATTTGGTTTTATTTAAGGTAACGATATAAAAAATAATAATAATAAAAAATAGGTTTGAACTATCCGGTTTTCCATTTGCGACTTGACAACTTTGAACTTTTACTGTGTGCCGTTTTACCGTTAAACAAATAACCAAACTGTCAGTGTCAAAACATTCAGTAAATACAACGTTTTCATCATGGTGAAGTATACAACGAACAACGTTTAGAAATAATTAAAATTTACTACAAAATTTCCGAGCCGGTGACTGTAAGAGCGTTAATTTCAATTTTTGGTTTAGCGCATTTTTGGCTAAACGGTTTCGTCAATAAATCAGAATATGCGTTATTGGGCATGTCAAAACCCTCATGTGCTTCAAGAAAAACCACTTCATCCAAAATAACTATATGGTGTGGTTTTCATGCTGGTGATGTACATGACTGTCACGTTACAGTCAATGGAGATCGCTACAGGGACATGTTGCAACGTTATTTCGTTGGTCAATTGCATGAGCTAGGCATTAATGATATGTGGTTTCAACAAGACGATGCGACATGCCACACAGCGTGTTATATCCAGAAATGGTCCTGCCCATTGGCCGCTTAATTCGTGTGTGTGATTTAACAGCTCTAGAATTTTATTTATGGGGCTACATTAAATCATTGGTCTATGCCAATACGCCAGCATCGTTAGAGGAGCTCAGAGCCCACATTACACATGGTATGGTTCGGTTAGGCGTCCATTTTTAAATTGTGCGATCACTCAAGATTCAAACATTTTATTTAATTTTAAATTTAACATTTTATTATATAATTTTATTTTAATTTTCGAAACTTTGCTTTTATTTTAATTAGTTATTTAAATTTAAGTTGAATGACAATTTTAAGTTAAGAGATTATTTTCTGTAACTCTCTAGCTTCGACTAAACTATCTCCTTCTTTATGAGGGTTTTCTATGTTTTGTGTAGGATTTTTGATGATCGGTTATGGTTTACTACTGCTTCATGCCATAAATGCTTGAGGCCTTCTTACACTACTTATTTAGTTATATAACACCGTGGTGGACATTGTTTTTAAACAAACTAACCGTTAAATGTAACGCAATTGTAAGATAAAAATATCATTTCATGTTTAGAGAGTCACTTCATAGCGATAGAGAGTAAAACACACAATTTACAAACGGTTTTATTTGAAAATGGCTATCCTAAAATATGAATAGTACAATTTAAAATAGTGGAAAGAAAATCCATCGGTAATGCGAGACAATCAAAAAAATTTCAGCCTAAAAGCAGTTCAACATTCATTTATATAGTGGAAGCTCTAGATTACCACCAAACAAAATTTAAAATATACTGCATGGTATACACATTGCAATTTACGGCGGTGGTTCAACTATAATTGTATACACATACACACCATTTGTTTCCCCTACATTTTACATTATACTCGTGTAAATTTAAATTCCATTCACTCACTCTCTTTCTCTAGCAGACAGATTTGCTTCATAACGTTAAATTAAAATTTCTCAACTTTTATTTTTACATTTTGTTTCAAACAAAACAAATTTAATTTTTTCTTTTTTTTCATTTAACACAAGCAAATGTCAAAGCATTTTTAGATTTGCTATACATAAAATGTGAATTAATAAATAAATAAATAAACAATTTTTTGATTAATTTAAATTCATTAAACTGCTATAATTGGGTACAACGGAATAATAATAAAACTAAATAGTTAACTAGTTGAATTCTTAAAAAATAACCAAAAACATAATAAAAAAAAAATGAAATATTCAAGTGATGTTGTGTTTGTGTGAGTGTGTGCATCGTAAAGAATAAACATTAAATACATATACAGTTACATATTGAGTATATCGATTGAGTAATTTTGTGTGGTTTGTTTTGTACATTTAAAATTTTAATTCAAAATACAATAACTTTTAATTAGTAACAATACAAATTTACGAAATAATTTTTGGTGCGTCCAAAATAAAATACAAAAACAACAAATAGTAGTACATTGTTGAACGCGTAAAACTTGAAAACGCGGAATAATAATTATGGAAGAATTAAAAAATGAAATGTCGATGGAAGATTTAGATATTCTTACGTATTCAGATGAAGATGAGCTATTAAGAAATTTATTATTTACCTGGGGATTATCGAAACTATACGATGAATTTTTTAGTGAGTATACCTACCTACATACTTATGTATATATGTATTAGAAAATAGTGTTGAAAATAAATCGTATTTTGTTTAATATTTTTTATGTATGTGCGTGTGTGTGTGTGGTTAATGTACCACCTTTAAACGGTGCATTATTTGAATGAACTGGTTATGATCATTCACTTTTACATCTTTTTCTCCATTTCAATACACATTTTTTGGTTTTGGTTTTGTATGTTGTTTCGTAAATCGTAATTTGAATGCGATCTAAACAGTGGCGGCCTAAACTATGTCTTTTCTATTTTCTAATCTTATTATAATATTCGTGTGTGTAGTACAATTTCTTAAGATATTCATGCATGTATGTACATAGAGACTTTCTGTGTATAATGTATTTTTGCCGGTGGTGTTAATTTGCAGGATTTTGGTTTGTTTTCTTGTTTGTCTAAGACTCATCTTCATCTTATACCGTGAGCTTCTTTCCTCATCTTTATTGGTTCAATTGTTAAGGCAGTGGCAACACTCAAATTCTTTTCGAACAAAACAATCTCACTGTGCATCGACAGAATATAAGTACATTGGATTCATCGCGCTATCTATTAAACTAAATATAGCTACAAGTACCACCGATCTTGTTATTGATTTTATGGCCAAGGTTTCGTTGCCAAAGATTCCTGTACAGAATTTGTATTATTATCGACATCAATTTCTTCGGTATACATGATTTAAAAACCTGGAGAATGGTGTGTTACGTATTTTCATGAAAGAGTAGTAGTAAAGAGAGGTAAAGGCAGCAACGAAGTATGTAAAGGGTTTTCCAATAAGAGGTTTCATTTGGATATTTTAAAAAACGAATATTTATTAAGAGAAATCAATGTATGTTTGTTTCATATGCCATTAACATTTCAAAACGATATCAACCAAATCGCCTCGGCTACTCTTGCAGCACCATATCCGTGTGGCACGTATAGCACTGTCTTACTGAAAATAAACGTCGTCCACATCAATATCTTCCAATTCCGGCCATAAAAAATCATTAATCATAGCTCGGTAGCGCAATCCATTCACCATAACAGTTGCACCCTCATTTTCGAAAAAGTAAAATCCAATCACACCGCCAGCCCAAAAACCGCACCAAACAGTGACCCGTTGAGGATGGAGAGGCTTTTCAACAATCATTCTTGGATTTTCTGAGCCCCGAATGCGACAATTCTGCTTATTAACGTATAGTCTCCGAGGTGAAAATAGGCCTCATCACTGAAGATGATTTTTCGATAAAAATCCGGATTATTTTCATGCATTTGAAGGACCCAATCTGCGAAGATACGACGTTTATGGTGATCGGCCGGCTTGAGTTCTTGTGTTAACTGAACCTTAAAAGCCTTAAGACCTAAGCCTTTATACAAAATACGGTGTAATGTTGTTTGTGGAATGTCTAATTTCAATGATCGACGAGAAATCGACAAACCTGGGTTTTCTTCAACACTACGGGCTACAGCAGCAATATTCTCAATTGTTCTTGAGCGACGCACAAGGTTTCGATTCTTCACGTCCAAAAAGTGCTTTAGTTTTGCGAACTGTGACTGCAAAATTTTCACCATTTTTGTATTGAATTTTAACAATTTCAATGCGTTGTTGAAGCGTGTTTCGTTCCATTTTTAGTAATGGCAGCTTCAAAATTGACAGCTGCTCAAATAGCAGGCTATTCAAAATGAAACCTATTATTGGAAAACCCTTTACATTCGAGAAAATGTACATTGACAGGATCGATAGAAACATCATGAAATTGAAACCAGAAAAAGATGATACATCTGATGATCTATGGCCATCTGTTAGTCCTTTCTATTTGCAAATAAAACACACATTTTAGGATGAAAAGTCAATTTTTTTTTATTGATAATGAAAGATGGCCATTTATGTATGAAAAACAATATCATTCACCACTGCTTCATCTTCATCCGAACATCAAAATTTCCGATGACTTTTTTCAATAAAAGCGGATCAATTTCAGCTTGAACTTAAGTTGTTGAATTGTTTGTGGATGATTAGCATAATCCTTACCTTACAGAAAACCCCACAAAAAACGATCAAGTGGCGTCTCTCTGTGGTGGCCAAAGAACTTCACAATTTCGTGAAATTATATCAGCAAATTTTGTTGACAATAAATGGATTGTTGCACGATTTGTGTAGCATGTCACTCCGTCTTGTGGAAACGGACCACAAATGTTGCCACCAGCCCATAAACCACACCAAACAGTGACTCTTGCAGGATGAAGTTCTGCTTCGTGTATAACATTTATTACGAACACTTTCACTAACAGCTGCCACTGCATTAGGACTACAAACTGGACGAACATGTTGATATGGTCTACGACCTTTCACTGAACCAGTTTCTTCAAAACGATCAATAGTAGGATGGCCATGTCGACCATAACCCGCACGTAATTTACGAAATGTTGTGGTTTTTGACCGATTATTTTCATAATAAATTTGGATAATCAAAATGCGTTGTGTTCTTAACGAATCGATGGTGATAAATGGCATATTTTTGGCTTTTCATATGTCCACGAATTTTTTAGAACATTACTGTATAAAGTTAGTCGACTCTATAATACCGACGAATACGCATAAATAAAACAAAGTGCTTAATAAAATCCAGAGAAATTCGAAATGATAGAAAGTTCACACGAGTATATTTTAAATTCCAATAATTGGTGGAATCATTACTATAAAAGAACATACTTAAGTTTCGACGCCTATGGCAGGCAAATCGAAAAATCTCAGAAGCAGCACTTCACTGTATACATGTACGTAGCATTATCAGAACCGCTACAAATCAAATTCAGCAGTATTGGTTTTTAAAGGATTCATTGGTGGTCATATTGATCATCAATTTCGTTTAAGAAACTCGAAAGGAGCAATAGTGTGAAAAGGAAATGGATAATATTCAACGAACATTGTGTCACCATGCACAAATTTACAATATTGGAGGAATATTTCCAAGTGGCCTCACTGTAGATATCGATGTCGAGTAGGACTAAACACTGTTTTACAAACAGAAAATGAATTAATATGTTAATGTTATTGTTTTTTTTATATTCTAAAAACCCCTGGGGATATTTTTTACAACGGGACATTTGTTAAAAATCGAAAACAAGAAGATTTCAATGAGTATGTCAATTTTGTTGAGTTTCAGAAGTATAACTCCATGATTTGGATAAAGGCTATAAAGAACTATGTGTTGGATGGATTCACCTATCTTTTAAGAGTAGGATTTTAGCCATAAATTATAAATTCGTATAGGTACTATTGAAACTATTAGTACAAATGACTCTAAGTGAAACTTTTAGCTCCATGATGCAAATATGGAGATAATATGTCAATTGAAAATTAGTTTTGTCATTTTATAATTAACATACATTTTTTGGATGGACTTTTCATTTTTCTTTATTTTCTGTAGATTTCGAGCTTAAGAGTTAAGACACTTATGATTTTATCAAGTTAACATCCTGAAAAGATTTTTTAGAGCTAACTTCACATATATTGATTGAGAAGTGGGTACCTAAAACAACGAACGATGCTCAGTAACCACTAAACCGAATAAAAATAAATTAATTTGTTAACGCCATCAAAGTTAAACTGCGCATGCAGAAACCAATAATTTATACTATTTAAAGTCTGATCAGCAGCGTCTTCGTCTACCCGCCAAGTGCTAAATACAATTATAGGGCGATCCCGGCATAGATCTCCTTTGCACAACATACAATTTACTGTCCTACATTATATATAGAATCTCCCCTTTAGTGGGGGGCCTGGTTGATGACTATCAAGCAGGATTTCGACCGAATCGACCAGTCACTGATCAGGTCTTTTCGCTGCGGATGATTCTGTCTAAATATTATGAGACTTCCGTACATCAGGTGTTCCTTGATTTCCAGCAGGTCAATCGAGAGAGTTTGTGGTCTACGTTGGAATACCTAGGTATGCCAACAAAATTGATACAATTGTGTAAAATGATAGAGACAGTCTCAATTCTGTGTTAATGTTGAAAACAAGATATCAAGAATTTTTGCAGTTAACTCGGGTGTTTGGCAGGGAGATGCTCTGTCCCCGATACTCTTTAATCTCATGTTGGAGTACGGTCTTCGTAAAACTGAAACACCTCAGCGCAACATCTTATATCTTATACAGTCCAATCAGGTGTTGGAAATGCAGATGACATATATGCGTGATTGGATTAATAGAAACGAAGTGAGTGAAATACTTGATGCGCTTGTAGAGTCTTCAGCTTCTGTTGGACTCCATATCAATGAGTCCAAAACGGAGGTTGAAATATTTGGGCTCTCTCATCCATCACGATAACAGTGTGGGTGAGGATATTAAAGTGGGGATGGTAGCAGGCAGTTGTGCTTTGTATTCTCTAAGGCTACTGCTAGACTCTAAACACCTATCAAGTGCCGTGAACCTGAAGCTTTATAAAGCGTTGATCAGGCTTATTATTATGTTTGGATGTGAAAGTTGGGTCCTGACGGATGAGTACGAAAGTTATCTCCTTACATTTGAGAGAAGAGTCATGCATGTGATTTACGGCCCAAAACGCGAAGTAGAAGGCACATACCGAGCTCTGTACAATATGATGAAGATCCGCAATATTGTACATGAAATAAGCTCTCAGCAAGTACGCTGGCTTGGTCACGTTTTGCATGGTGATCCTTGGCCTTTAAACACTGTTTATTATTTATTATTATTGTTGTACTATGCTACCCATTAATCAGCTTGTTGTACGGCAAATGATATTCATTATTGCCACCGTCGCCTAAGATTTCCATAGTAATTAATTACATTTTTGAATTATTTCAGATATAGGTGTAACGCTGGAAGACTTACGTTACATAAATTTAGACGAACTAAAAGATTTAATACCGAAAGATCGACTTGGTGAACGATTCAGGTTGCGACGAAATTTAGAAAAATGGCGGATACAACACGTAATATAAAATTAGTCATATTCTGGATCAAATCAATAATTAATATTATTATTCCATTTATATAGGGCTACGAGCCGTTTTATTTTAATGTAGGTCATTCGGCACATGATAATCAATCACGTACGCCGCAAATACAGCGTCGACCAGTTATGACACTTGCTGCACCACCGCCGCCACCCCGGGAACAACAACAATTGCTTCAAGAACTATTTACTGTAAGTCGGGCGACACCTGAACCGAAACATGCATCAATGGCTGATAATCAAAATCGTGAAATTGTTCCATTAGACCAGCTACTCCAATCAAATCCCAAGGGCCAAAGTATAATCGATTACTATCGTGAACATAATTCATTGGACGACCTGCGTAAAAAACTACTAGTCGACTGTATTGTATCGCATTACACGAATTTAGTGCAACGCATGGCATCGAGTGATGTCGATTATTATGCCGAATCGATTATAAAATTATTTCCAAATGAGGAAAAAGATTATTATTATGTCCCACGGGTTGGGCGTAAAAATGCACGCGGCAAACTTTATGACAAAGCGGGAAATGTTGCGCATCGTCTGCGTGCGAGTGGGCTAATCAAAAGTAAATTTATTAGGCGTACGCCTGTGGAAACGACTGAGGTTACCTCAACGAATATAACAGAAATGTCCGAGGCGGAAAGTGAAAGTATGAATTGGTTGAAACATCATATGAAACCGTTGAGCGAGGTGGAACATCATTGGATGATAACGCAAGAGATTCGTGCGAAGGATATGAAATATTTTACAAATCCGATTGCATTGTTTGCACAGTGGCCGCACTATAGACAAACGTTTGGTAGTGGACTAATCGATTTGGATTTTAAATTTCTATACCCGGATAAAGAGAATATGCTATTCGATAAATGGGGCGTGTTTGCCGAAAAAGCATTACCGTATTATCGTCAGCACATAAAAGATAAACGTACGTTGCATATTTTAAGCAAATTATCGGATAGTACGGATCCAAGTGAGTTCAGTTTTTATGTTAACCCGCGTATACATTAACCGCATAACTATTTTTTTTGTCCTATAGATTCCATGCACTGTATGCTTGCTTTGGCCATTCACGCCATATTGAAACCGGTTCGAATTTCAATCAAAGTGTCCGAATCTAAATCACAAATATGCCAATATTCCATATTGGACAGCCAAGGAACATTTATCATTCAAGGTGATTGTCGTGAAGAGATTGAAGAAAAATTAGAAATTTTACGAGACAGTGCAATGATGCGAATTAATCCAGATATATTACCGTTACTTGCGGTCGTCGGTGAAGATTATGACGATTTGAAAGAATTTTACGTTGTGTACGATGGAATTTTTTATAAATTTCAAACATTTCTAAAAGCGTTCGATATTTGTTTTAAACTATACCATGTGTTTAATATCTCGTATCCGAAACAGTGTATCGTCGTATGGACCTTTATTCAAATATATTTTTATGAAATACAACGGGCGGACGATGAAAAAAATCCGAATGTTTGTAATTTTATGTCACATGTTAAATAAAAAGTATATTTACACGCATAAAATGTGATTGACTTTAACCTACATATATGAACATGCAAAACCTTTATACTTCAGTAAAATACATCAATGTGAATTTAACAAGCGAATTTAACAATTTCGTTTAACTAATCGTTTAAATAATCTTCTAATATTCAACAATAATTTGTATTCAAAACTACAAAGTTGCGTTGAGAAGATTGTTAAAACCAGTGAAATGGCTTCATCAGTTCGTTACACTTTTAGACTCCGGTTCTTAATTGAGTGTCATGACCGAATATTTTTGTTATTGCAGTGCCAATGCCGTTAAATGTTCCAGCTGTTCGTCAATTATGTTATAATCAACATCGCTATGGCCGATACCATTGAAAATTCAGATTGGTGGTCCGGACTATTTTAAATACCATAACTTATTTTATGTTGCACAAATCAAAATATCTTTTATCATTTTGTCGTCGACAATCCACTTGATATAGTCGATCAATTTGAGAAATTCTAGATGATAATTCTGCCGAAACGTTTTGCGGACTCATATCGACACTTGACGTGGCATTTCGAAAATCATTGCTATACGCATCGATTCTACAACTTGAAGACAACGTTATGTTAGGTTATTTGATTTCAAAAAATGATGGAAAGATGAAATATGAAGTCACCAGTAAGATCTTGTATTCGACAATTTCAATCTTTACGATACAACAGCCCAAACACTTCGAATTTATGATTCGCTTGGTCTTATGGGCATTCAGAAAAATTATAAATCCAATCGTTGTGGCACTTAAATCTTCGCTTTCTCAGTATTTGCACATGCACACCTATTCGTTAACGTTTCCAGATTGTCTCAACGGACTCAATAAATTTACAATTGATACCTATATCTTGAAATCAAACTAACCATTTAGCATCCAAATGAATATATATATGCCATTGCTATCAATAGCGCATTCGGCACTGTTTTGTATGTTTGAAGCGTTACAATCGATGGTTGTGCGTTCGTTAAGCTTAAACGAATTGGTGTATATATACATGTGCGCCAGCCAGCGGACCTCTGAAAATTGACGAAGCCGTATATACGCCATCGTTCGAATTCTGCAGAGTCAATTTTTTTCGGTCCAACACAAAGGCTCTTCTTATAACACATCCATTGCCTCGTTAAATCACCTGTCTACATGCTAAATGATAATCACCTGTCTACACACGATCGGTGTAGCCTTCGCTATATCATGTGCTAATTGAGAGTTGTGCAAACTGTTTGGTTTATGTTCATCTCAGCAAGTAAAGGATCACCGCAACCATTGTGCGAAGATAACCAGATTGGATGGGAATTGCTCTGACTGCCGCATATTCAGAATTTGAATAGTCCTCACAAAGCAGGTGCGTATCTTACGCCTATTCCTCAGTTTCTTAGATGTTTCCCTTTCCACCTTATTTTCGATTTTTTAAAGTTAACTTTCGATATCAGATATATTGCGATTGTGCACAAATTTTAGCTCTCATTGATGGGTAATCCCAAATCTGGAACCCACGAGGATTCCGCACTCAATGCCACAAAGGACCATTGTGCAAACCCGCAGGATTCTATCCCAATTCGCAAACGCACACTGCTGCCTTCGCAAAATGATCTAAATTTAAAGACCTAAAATTGAATACCTGAATTCGTATAGAACCGAAAGCAGAACAACTGCTCACGAAAGTCATCATCATCTTCCTCAAGGCAGTAATCGCAAATAACATTATGAGCTAAACACATACGATGTAGATGATCTTTAAAACGGCCATGTCTCGTAACAATCTCTACCAAGATTCTTAAATGGTTCTTTATTTAAAGATAAAGAATACTTCGTTGACCTCAAATTGGGCTCCTTAAGGAAGTACCTCGCCTTAAAACAACTAAAAGTCTCGAGCCACTGAGATCTTAGGTCCTTCAAGGCGTATTCCTTTATAACTTTCTTCCCGTAGTTGAAAGAAACAGGAACCGCTGACCAACAAAAGTCAATTGGGAGCCAGCTTTGGCCAAGCAATCGTCGATCTCATTGCTTACTATGTCACAATGAGCCGGTACCCACATGACCGTATAACTTTATTGTTAGAACAAAGATGGTTCATGAATTGTTTGCATTCGTTGACGAGTTTAGAAACAGTCAAGGGATTTCTTAAAGAGTTAAGAGTCTATAAAACAACGTGTCAGCGCTATTAGTTACGAGAGCCATCAGAAAAAAGACTATGGACTCCTCGAATTTGAGAAATGGAATTCGGGTAGTAGTCTGTCATTAACCATATCGATTTCTGGTAAGCGTGAAGAATAATTTTTAAAAAATTTTTGATGCCCCACGATAGAACCGAAAACGTTTCATATCCCAATGAACTTCAGATGATATGCAGCTGTGTCTAAAATAACGGTGCGTCTCAGGCAAGGAAAGAATGGATTTCATGGCAAGCCCCAGTTATGGCTCTGCAAGCAAGATTTTGTAGACCATCAAGCTTGGCTACAGAAGCCTTCAGGTCAACCACTGGCCACCACACAATAGAAGCGTACGATAGTAGCGTTAGGACCAGAGATTTATAAATGAAAGAAAGCATCCTACGCCTTAAACTCCAGGATTTCCCTAAAGCTCTTCTAAAAGCTCTTCTTCTTCTCCCGCAATATCCAGGAAAGTACTCACAAGAAACTCCTTATTATAAAGAGATTTTTCAATCCTGGTTACAAGTTCATATACGGCGATTTCACAGGACTAACCTCTGACTCTGTAATGTAGGTGATTAGAAAATGATCTTTAATGAATCTATCGACAATTCTTTCCAGAGCTTTAAGGAAAGTTGAGGATAGAACAAATAGGCCTGAATTAGAGGAAAGCCCTGCTGTAGTTCAGCAAGAAAAATACCATCAGGACCGCCAGCTTTATAAAATGCAAGGAAAGGGCTCCATCGCGAGACATCACGATTGAACAGCTTGTGAGCCAAACTCCAATCGGGACTGGCAAAGACGTCCTAGTAAGATTGGCAGCAACATCATCCGAGTTGATGATATCACAACCAGGAAACTGAGCTGAAAGGAGCAGCTTACCAATTTCCTTGTTGGAAGAGGTGAAGAGGTAAGCTGCCCGTCCGGAAGACAAAGAGAATCAAGTTTACACATACGTTCAACTACGAGGCTCTGAGAGCGGATCTTAAACTTCTTTTACATTCCTTTTGTGTTAACAAGAAATTATCCCAATCAATCTGCTTAGACTTTGTTCTTTAGTTTCCTAGTATTTTTCCTTAATTTTTTAAGGTCAGAGTGAAGGAAAGGTCTACTCCGAATCTTTCGATTAGTGATAAGAGGACACCAGTTTTCGAAGGCTATCGTAATTGCCAATGCAAGTGACGATGCTTGATCTTCAATGATCCTTCCTCAACCGAATAGCGTACTTCGGTGGCCCAAGTAAAGAAACTTGATAAATGTTAATAAAGCTCGAGAGAGAAAAGACCCCAATCAGTTAATTTCCGATTGTGGTAAGGTTTAAGAGGCGGTCGTTTAAGGTTAATATTACACGAGATGCACCTGTGATCAGAGGTGACACCCTCCAGTCCAAAATAAAATCAATATTGGACATCGAGCATAGACTAATGTCAATCACCACATGCCGGACAGAGTTGACAACAGTAGGCTCACTTCCAGTATTTAGAATTTCAAGTGCAGAGGACGTTATATAGTTAAGCAGAGAAGAACCCCTGGTAGTTAATGTTCGTACTACCCCAGATCGGGTGATGAGCAATAGCATCACAAGATTAGTGAGTTCTTCAGAGGGAGGAGGTGAAGAAGAGTCATACGGCAAATAAACTGATGCGATGAATTTTAGGGATAACTCGTGTATAATAAACCCATAGATCTGAATGCTGAATATAGGAGAGTGTGTTGTTGGTTTATTGTCGAATTTATAATATTATTACAAATACACCTAACACCAACCAAAACCTGCGCAATAACAAGCAAATGTTACCTGTCTCCGACCATTTATCAATAATAAATTTATTGTTACACATTTTTGTACCTGCAGTGTTAATTTTATCGTATGCCTATGACAGTTCATAACCACGTGTTTCTAATTTATTACACAAAAATATCTCGCTCATTCAATAAATTTAGTGTTCCTACTCACACGCACACCCTTTATATCGGATTAAAATTGTTTAATTGAGGAGACGACAGTAGAAATGTGCCGAATCAACAAAAAAACAAGAGAAAACAAGATAAAATACGGTTAAATCGCATTGTATTGTTATCATAACAGTGTAATTCAGACAGGCAGTGTGTTTGTTGTGTGTTCGCTTTTATTGAAAAGCTCATTTAAATGTCATCCAAATTTAATTATTAATTAATAAATTTAATTCATTTTATTACGTATATAAATTTTTTGTGCCTTTTGGTTTGTAATTAATATTATTTTTTATTTTGTTGTTTGGTAATTTATGGGTTCATAAAATTCATTAAAAAATTATTTACACGATAACCTTTTAATTTGTTTCGGTATTTTTTGTGTAAAATGTGTGTGTGTAGATTGTAGAGTAGGATAGATAAAGATATGTACGTTTGGAAATGAAATAACCAAATTATGTTTATAATTTAGTCGAGAAACATGAAATAATTGAGGCATTTTTAGTGAATGGTGGCGGTATCTATTGTAAACTTGATAAATCTTTATTTGTGTAAACATGTTGGTGGCTTATTTCGTTTATTAGTACTTTTTTTGTCTCTTGATGCAGATTTTCATATGCAATGAATTTTTACAATAATTCATGAATGTTTTATTTAAAATTTAATTATTCACCTCCAGTTGGGTTATTAGCCTTTAGTTGCGACATACAACTCTTCAATTCTAACCGACGTATAATCATTAACTCGGTTCTGGTATAGCATTTAACTGTAGCCGGATGCACTAATGCAGATAAAATCCGTACAATATTTATCGGCATACATTTTATAGGAGAAAAGAGAAAATGGGCGTATTGTTTTAGCATTTACGTGATTTCATTGGCTGAGGTTAATCTTATCGAATTGAATAGGCCGAGTTGGGTTTGAACTTTGAATATTTGTGTGGAATTTATGTTTTAATTTAATTTAACTTACGCTCGCCAACATTTTTAAGTTCGTCAAATTTGGCAATTTGATGAATTAATATTGAAGTAAAAGCGTGATCAATGACGAAGTTGTCGACAATATCTATAGAAACGAATTAGCTAAATAACCAAAATTTTGTGAAATGTTAGATCAATATAAGATATCGTCCTGACACCTCAAGTCGATTGATTAAACGAATGCTCATCGTTTTAATCGTAATGCAGTTTTTTTTTGTTATATATAAAAACGCTTAATGAGAAATTTAACTTAGGTTAAACTATATAAATGCATATAGACATGTGACCCATACATCTGTGACATATCGAGTTCGATATAAATAAAAAATTTCATTTGATTTTCGGTTTAGTTTTAATTGAATTTTTGTGACATAAACACATTCGTGTATTGTGTTCTGTCTGGTCTGTGTTTTTTGTGTATAAATAAAAGCAACTAAGCAATATTCTAACCGTTGTTCATTTGTATTAGGTGTGTATATCGTTTCTTATTGTATTTTGTAAGACAAATTTATTTCTATATAATATGCTTAGGTGTTTTGTTTAGATGTGTTTAAATGGGTGGCGCTTAATTAAGAAAGCCTGTTAAATATTTATAGAAAATCTTTAGTTATTATTGGTGTATTGACCTTTTAAATTATATTCTAGAATTTTGGTTTCAATTATTAGTAGTTTTACTGGTGATTCATATTGTAATTACGTATACGTGCATAAAACAATTACTTTTCGCTATGTATTCGCTTCTTCGCCGAAATGAATCTATTGTGGCTAAAAAAAATCGTTCTCCTACCTAAAGTTTCGAATAGCAGCTGGATTAGTCATGCTAAATTTGATTTAAATTTTGACTTTAGCGTAGTGACGAAAAAAAGTTGATAAGACGAAAAACTTTTCATTAAATTGGCAATAAATTTTCAAAATTCAGATTGTACCTAACATGTCGTTCAACTTGTTCCAAATTTAAATTTAATATTTCCAAATTACAAAATTTAACAAATTTTCGAATTTAATGATGTGTGCCTCATACCTAAAATTGATGATATTAGTTATGCCGCATTAACCACTCACTAGGCGGTTAGCAATTCGCCAATTAATTTGAAAATATGTGAATGATAAATAGATATAAGTGGTTTATAGTTTAGTATGATAACTATTTATTAATAAATACTTGAACAATTATCTATTGTGGTTTGATCAAAAACTATATCTGAAAACAGCGCACGGAACTTGCTTGAAATTAAAATTAATAATTACAAATTCTCTCTTTAAAAATTATAAATTTGGAGACCGCTGCATTAAAATTTAATTGCAGGTATCATAGTACTAGGGGGATGGGAATATAGGAATGATAGAATGTCACAATTATCATAAACTTGTGCGGACTGTCGTTGAATTAGAATCAACTAAATTGATGTCGATGGAAAATGGATACGAAAACAACTCAATTTCTCTTTTTAAGCCAAAAAGTTTCGAAAACCTATCGTTAAATTGTGCTATCAATTTCTCAATATCAGAAGCAAATCTTTTTGTTTCTTTCTCATTCATAGATACGGATTGGATGCTTTGAACTAGGCCCAGGTGTTTAAGTAGATGATCCTTGAATAAATTCAATGTATCCAAAAATGATGTAATATACTTGTATAGAATGTCAATTATGGTTGCACCCTTCCCTTGGAGTATAGTTTAGTATATTGAGCTCATTTAGGTATTTTGTGATTTCAACAAGGAATGCCAAATTAGGAATAAATTCGTTATCAGATAATTGTTGTGTTTCCATTCCTTCGAATTCCATAAATGTTTTAATTTCATGTCTGAGGGCAAAAAATGTCGTCAAGCGCAATTCCCTCGGCTATGCCATCTCACATTCGTGTAATAAATTCAATCGGATCCTTCAACACCGGATTTTGTACCGCGCATAGATGGTGCACCTTCCGTGATTATTCCGAATAGATTTTGTAAGTCAGCTGTGAATAACTGCAACTGCGTAATAATGGCTTAAAAAACATTTTGTCCAGTAGTTAAATTTTTCATTGAAACTAAGGTTAGTAGTTCTCCGGTAAATCCTCATCTACGCCTCGGATAAATACGGCTAACTGTGCAGTTGCCGAAGTATCGGTTGTTTCATCAAAACAAATGGAAAAATATTTAAACTGACCAATTTTATTTCACCAATTGACTCCGATTTTAGAAGAAATATCTTTAATCCTACGACAAACTGTATTTCTCGATAAGTTGAGTTGTTTAAAAAGTTTTGTCTGGCACTAATACACCGGCTACTGCAACTAAGCATTCTTTTACGAATTGACCATCCATTGTGTTTGCTCACATTCGTCATTTATAAGTTTAAAAAGACTTTGTTGGTCATATTTTTGCTTGTGCCTATATATTCAAATAATGCTCCTTAATATTGTGGCCTTTAAGGATGATAGCTGCATCACATATCAAACATGTAACACTGACCCCCTTTGGTTCAACAAAAATGTCATTAGTCCAGGAGCGATTTTCACCCTTCATTCTACGTTTTTTTCATTGTTGTATGCCATTTTTTACCTTTAGGTAGGATAAACTGCATTTTTTGTATTTAATTTTAATTTAATGTTCTTACCGTTGTCAAATTTAATGAAAATAATATTCCAAATGTTGCCAAATGTGAATCACAAAATAACTTGGTCATTTTCAAATTTCGTGTTCCTTATTTCTTCCATTTCATAACCTGTCAAATATTTGTGTCAAATATATAACTTTGAGATTGAGATTGTAGGAACTATAAAGCATACTTATTGGATAACAATCCGAGTAGAATACGATGTCCGTACTAGGCCGAGTACTGGCGACTTCTTGAATAAATATTAGGACACAAGAACCTAGTTCGATAGCACCTCGCTGACCCAATCCTTCATGTCAGAAATGGCATACCGTGTTGTCATTGTTAAATTAAAACAATTCAATCTGGATTTATAGAAGAAGGCGGAAGTTTCTCCAATGGGTACTGGTCGAATAATTTGTAAATCATACCATGTTTAACCCTACTCCTTTTGCCTTTTCCTTATTAGCAGCTTTCTCAACTTGACTTAATTTTTTCTCGTTCTACTGCAATTCATAATCTTTCCAATTTTTTCCGTTCTCCTATGCTGTAGCGTTTTTAAACCCTTCACAAAAATCGCATTGGCCCCTAGAGAAAATGCGAACAAACAATCAAACAACCAGAGCCAGTCGCTCTTGATTGAATGATAGTGCGAATTTTCCTTTCCGTTATTCCGAAAGTATTGATAATGTAGCAGATAAAATGCATAGTCCTGTTTTCGAGGTTCTTTTGACGTAATAAACGGTATTTCATTTGTAGGGGCTCTATATATGAAGCTAAGAAATCCCGTTGTTGTTACAACGACGAAAATTCCAGTATTTTTGAAAGAGTTCAGCCCTGCATTCGTCGGAAAATGTCAATAAGCACTTAACTATGCATCAATCGGAGCAAGCTAGCCCAAAGCTCAATTTACAATGTTTTTGTTATCTCGAAGTATAGCTTGTCCCTTGATTTTCCTTGTTTGGGTGGCGTAGCATTTGTTTGGGAATCATTATGGTCTATAACTGAAAACGGTCTATATTACTGGTACTAAGGTCGTGTTCTGTTGTCTTTTTCCCGCTTATGCAATTTTTGTCTTCGTAACTCCCTTCTCATTAAACTTCATAGGTTTTATGGTTGAATCAATCACCAATTGCTCTGGAACCGCACATTTAGGTTGAATGATTTGGAAGGTATGCAAAAAAATAGGGGCATAATCCATGATATGAACCATACATTCTAGTCTACTAGTTATCCATATGAATCTTATCTAGTTTGTCTATATCTTAGTTTTTCCACCATAGCTTCACAAAGTAATTCGACGCTTTGACGTCGTTTCTCATGAATCTTATTGCGTGCGTGTTGAAAGGCAGTATAATGCTGATATTACAAAATGTGCAGATAGAACACACCCCAGGGGTATGGAGATGTTTTTTTTGTGTATTCTATCCGGATGCTTAGTGTTATTGGTTGAGCTAGGCCGTTCGTCCATATTGCTATTTTGAGAACATTCATTTTTGATTTTTAACGACTTGATCAGATCACATTCCGATGAAGGACCTGCATCTTAATACTTACAATTGACATAGCTATTGAAGTCTACAGATCTTTCGTGAAGAGTTGGATATTTAACTAATCGGAACAATAAAACATTACAAATTTTTAAACCAACAAATTTTAAAACCAAATCCGGTGTTCTTATTAGAACACCCTTTACAATCTGATTTACTGATAAACAGTTTTATTCAAAATAGTTGATAAAGGTATTATAAATTGAAATGTATTGGCGATACCATAGCTGGCTGTTCTAATGCCAGCTATGCTATCGTAAATAACTCAGCTAAAAATTTAAAATATTTTTCAGATGGCCATGTCAGTGGAGCCCTTTTGTTCAGTAACTTAAGTCGTATCAAGCTTTAAAGTTGCAAACAAAATTGATGAAATGTAGACAAAACGCGGCCCCGATATCAGTTTTTCTGTGTGCGGTTGGTGGTGGTTAGGAATTAAATTTTAAATGGGGCTGAAGAACTACGCGAATCAGATAGAAATAAGAGCAGCCGAAGAATTTTTCGCTGTGTTGAAAAATTCGCAAATCAGCAAACTGATTGAAAATCTGGTCTTAATGCACTTGAACTGTGTTACTTCATGAGAATTTATACGCAAAATAAAAAAAAAACGAAAATTTTGTTATTCAATTCGATGATTCCGTGGACCGATAACCACAAAAGGTTGAACAGGGCCGGTCTATATATTGCGCCGTATTTCGTTTCCCCCCCCCCCCCAACAAAAGCCAACACCATCCTTACACGCATGCAAACCTGGTTTTAAATAGTCTCCACACATCTAGTGCAGGCATTGAAACTTCTCCAAATACCTATATACTCTTTGCTATCATGATTCATTAAGCGTTTAGGAATAATTTGCGCATGCTATATTATTCTAATCAATCAGCCACGTGATCATGAATTTCACTATCTTATTTTGTTTATGTCTATCGGCTGACCAATGTATACTATCGTCATCAATAATTAGCCAAGAAAATATTATTTCTGGGTCGTTATTAATAGAACAAGAGGAAAATAATAAATTACTTGTCGAAGATCAAAGGCCATTGCAATAATGTTATGTATATATAGTAGACTTGTTCCGAGAGAGTATAGTATATATAGAAAAGAGGTGTGTCTGATGAGTGCGTATTTGATGTTGAGTGGCTATTTGCTTGAAAGTAGTACGAAACACGTCTACCTGCTGTATAGATTCCCATCATAATGCCTTTTCATTTTTGTGTAATAACCTCGCTATTACAATTTGGTTGTTTGTTACAGATATCTTATAGAAATTGACAAAAACAACACGTTGATAACGTGTGAAGTCTACGACGTTATCAGCGTTTAAGATGCGCGAACAAAAATATTTTTTCCGATTTAGCTACATGCGGAAAATATGAAAATTGCATCATACAAAATGTTGCGTCACTCAGATTTCATTACCCTTTCCCCCCTAATCTTTGTTTTTGTAATTTTTTTCTTCTATATATACAGATGCATTCGAGATGAAAAAAATCATAACTAATAGCAATTTTAATTTATTTCGAACTATATTTATTGTAAACTTAAATTTAAATAGTCAAACAAATAGTAATTTAGTTAAAATGAAAGACTTGAGTAAAGTAAAGAGATATTACCATAAATATGGGCCTGAATACAGGTGAGCATTTTGTGCTACATGGGTGTTAAATATTGTGTGTGCGATTATCTTTACTAGTCCGCTTAATTATTTATTAGTATTACTATAACTAACCAAAAAATAATATCCATAACTTTCTCCCTTTCTATTTATTCCAGTAAATTCAAAAATACAAATTTATTTTGCTGCTCGGCGGACCGTAAAAAAATGGCCAAAATTATTGACGGGAAACAAATAGCGGCAGATATTCGTAATGAATTACGCGAAGAAATAGTCGAGTGGCTTGCCTCGGGTAGGCGAGCACCAAAATTGACAACAATTTTGATTGGATCAGATCCGGCGAGCGCAACATATATACGGAATAAAATTGCGGCCGCAGCCGAATGCGGTATTGAGTCAGATCATCGTGAGCTACCGACCACAATAACACAAAACGAATTAATTGCGTTGATTAATGAATTAAATAAGGACGATTCGGTGGATGGTATTCTTGTACAATTACCAGTTCCCGAACATATAAATGAACGGACGGTATATATGGCTAAATAAATAACTTGGAGCACTTATCGCTTATACGGAAATTATATTTTATTATCATAGATTTGCAACACGGTCAGCCCAGATAAAGATGTTGATGGTTTTAATGAACAGAACGTTGGACGCTTATGTTTAGACATGAAATCATTGGTGGCTTGTACACCGCTCGGTATTCGTGAGCTGATAAAACGGACGGGTATCGAAACATTTGGTAAAAATGCGGTAATCGCGGGACGATCCAAAAATGTTGGTCTACCAATTGCCATGCTTTTACATTCGGATGAACGACATGGTGGTGGTGGTATGGATGCAACTGTCACAATTTGCCATCGATACACACCAGCCGAAGATCTTAAACGATTTTGCCAATCGGCTGATATTGTAATCTCAGCCACCGGTGTGCCTGGTCTGATTACTGCCGATATGATAAAACCAGGTGCTTGTGTGATTGATGTTGGTATTATTCGGGTTAAGGATAAAGATGGCAATACAAAAATTGTTGGTGATGTGGATTTTGAAAATGTTAAACAGGTTGCGGGTCACATTACACCAGTACCGGGTGGTGTTGGCCCAATGACGGTTGCCATGCTGATGAGAAATACATTGACGGCGGCCAAAAATCTGGCAGCCAAGCGGCAATAAAATGGCAGAGCAGAAATCGAATTTAAAAAGTTTTACTTTATATTTTAAGTATTAAACATGAAATTTATTTATCTTATTATTAATCAATTTAGTATTTGTTATTAATAAATGAATTAATAAAAATATTTGTTATTGTGTCATAATATGGTGCGGAAATAATTTATGCAGCATAAGATTTCTATGTCGTGTTATTCCATTTTGAAATAATTGGGTCATTACGAGTGGTTCCCATGGAGCCTATGGGTCATATAATAGTATCGACTGAGAATATTAGTGTTGCACCAGGTTTTGAATAAATCAAATAACTTTCCAGGCAATAGAGATAACATCTAAAATTTAGAATCTACATATTTTGAATAAATTATATATTTGAAATACGATTTAAAGTAAAAAATGATGAATATCAAAAAAATCTGTTTAAATCAAATGAATTACCATAAAATATGTAAACTAAAAAATACATAATGTATGAACTATCTAAAAATGAATGTAGATATGTAGAAATGTATTACCAAAATTATTTTTAAAATATAATAGCACCGTTTTCAAAACTATTCATCAGAATTTTAAAATCGTCCCGTGTTTGGTTAGGTAGGGTTAGAATGGTTGCTTCGGCACACTTAGATCGGTGATGTAATCTTACTTCCCTTTCACTCCCAGTGGAACCAATCGGAACTAGTTGTGTAGCGTGGGATATCTCGCACTTTACAGTATTCGAAATCCAAGAGGCTGTCCATTATATGCAGGGATGGGCGAGGTGAATTACGCCATGTAATCTACGCGGTTGTCGACACGTAAAATATAACGTAGATTACTTGGCAGTGGTTTTTGTCAATGTCAAAACGTTTCGTGCGCTTAGGCCAAGTTGCGGTTGAAATAACTCGAACTATTTGGAATACCATCGAAAAGTTCAAACTCCATCCCAGTTTACCGTATTGGATGATATGCGACTAAATAGACGGTTTGGTGTGGTTTATGGGCCTGTGAAATCATTCGTCCATATTTCTTAAAAAAAAAAAGATGGTCGGGACGTACCTGTGAATAGTGCTCGTTATTGAGCCATGATACCGGAATATTTGCTGCCTGAAATTGAAACCCGACCTCGACGACATTCGGTTCCAAGAAGTCGGCGCTATTTGCCATATATAGCGCGCGAAGCAATGTACTTATTGAAAAATCATGTTGGTGAGCAATTAATTTCACGGTTTGGATCGTTGAATTGGCTATTTAGATCGCGTGATACCTCTACACTCATTTCTTTGGGGCTACGCAAAGTCCAAAGTCCATGTGAATAAACCAGCTAGATTTGCTGCATTGGAAGCCAACATTACTCGTGTCATTCGCCAAATACTATTCGATATTCTCACCAATTTTTAATACGCTTTCGAGTCGAGTAAGCATAGTCAATGCTCTTGCATTCGTGGACTCGAGTTCAATTCTCGTCAGCGTCAATAATCTTTTAATTTAATTTCTTCGGCAAGTACAAGAGCCATCTCTTGTGTATGACCGTAATGAAAATGTAAGAGCCATCTCTTGTGTATGACAGTAAAGTAATGAATTGTACATTCCTGTTGCTAAAATTTTCAATTTTCTCTATTGAATTGGCAAATAAATAAAAGATTTGTATAGCACCAAATTTATATACGCCAGTGGTGCAGTAAGCAGAATCGTTGCATTTGGAATCGAGAACTTGAGTTCAAGCCTCGGCTTGGCATTAAATAATTTTTGATTTAATTTATTTAATTTCTCCCTTCAATTGGCAAATATAAAGGATGAATATAGCGGCAAATCTATATATGGAAATGGTGAGGTGATAAACTACCTCGCCCACCGCTGCATGGTTTATTTACTGGTATACTTGCCAATTAAATTGTGAAACTTGTAATTTTTTTAACAGAAGCAGAGTTGAACCAAAAATGTCTCAACAATAATATCGTTTGAAACTTAACTTAACATAGTGCCAGGTGCAACATTAAATGCGATGACATTCCAAGCAGTGTATTTCGTAGAAGTTAAAAATCTGACAAGCTATTCCTCCTTATGTTCGTAAAAACAGTCAATGATGCTTGATGCGATTTTCTAGGCGGGTTACAATATTGACCACTGACCATTCAAATTTTAAGTTTAAGTCAGTACATGAATAACGTCCAAATAAGCAATGTCCCCATACAAACTGAAACTATAACAAAAGGTATAGCTGAGTTTAAGTCTCGATTAGGGCTAAAATAAAATTTAATTTAATTTCTTACAAATTAATTCAATTCATGGATGGATTTATCAGTAATGAAATTGTACGGCAGTCGTCAAGTAAGCAAAGTAATGGACGTTTGATTAGTGGACGTTAGTTCAAGATAAGAAGTGAACTAATAAGAAGCAAACTAAATTATATTATTTCTCCACGTCCATACAGCCTCGGCAGAAGTCATTTGCTTTCAGACCTAGTCAACGTAAGGAGATTAAAGTTTTGGAAAGTTTCAAGTTCAATTTCTCCATGTTTCCCCTTTTCGTTTGGAGTTGGGGAATCATCATGCTTATAGATAGTTGCCGGAGGTCTCAATCAAGGCAAGACATTTTTGCTTGCTACAAGATGCAGTAATCAGGAAGACGACCGCATATGTTCACATTCAATTTATCACAGAAGACTCCATCTCCTATTTTACTGCATTGCTTCGTTTTCCGATAGTGACCCGCTCTTGGAAGATTACCTTGATGGACAAATGGTCCGAATGCACAAAAAATGGGCCGTATATTTCTTTTTATTTAATCTCATTATAGAAATCCCAATCAGATATAGAAGAACCGTTGAGGGCTTCGGAGCCGCCAGCGTCAAGTATCCTTTTAACATTTTTCTATATCTGCCCCACTTTAGTCCTTCTGGGATTACTGAAGCTATGTTCAGGCTATAAGTTACATACCGATCGTACATTCCCCCGCCACCCTCCATTCGCTGACCATATGATAAATATTACCTTCCCTGTTTTTAATGTCCCTGAGAAAGCCACGTGCGACTCAAGTGGGTGAACGTGGCACCTTCAAAAATCTTCTAATCGTGAATATATGCATATGAAAACGTATACAGCCACCATTCACTCTCATATGCTCCAAACGGTTTATGAGCTGAATTTTTTTTTGTAAAGTTCACCATCTTTAACCTTGAAGTTTATACATATTGTCTTGAGGAAATACCTTTTTTAACATCACCTGTCTTCTCATCTGCATCCTTATACTTAATGCCATTATCGTAGGTTATTTCAATGGTTGATGAGTTGATTAATGATTCCTTGGACGTTCATTTGCAGGGTTTTCCACAACATCAGTAAATAATTGAGTCGGTTGGTTTATCGCAACGGAGTAATTCATGTTTATGTCGGTTGCAATTCCAACGTAATATTCCTTTTGCGTGGTTTCAAAAATTATTGTTGTTGTGACACCGTTATGGATATGATATTGCAGTTGGCGCTTCCATTTGCACTGTGTTGACCTTTTTACTTTCGTTTCTCTCTTTTTTCTTTCGCCTGAGTGTTTTCTCTTCTTATAGAGCAGTGCGGCATTGTGTTTCTTTGTATTACCTACAGTTTCTCATATCGGAAGAACTTCTCCTCGCATTGCCGCCACTCGATTAGCTGATTCGTTCTTCCGATGTTAGTTATTTCTGGTGGTTCCTGCGGGATCTTCGACTAATTTCAGAATTTGTTCTTTAAGATTACCAATGACACAAATATCATACTAGTATTTTACTCAGTATACCGTTCAAATTTTGCTTTGGAATTTTAACTCGACTTTCTCCCGACCAACATTTTCCCCAAATTCTCCATTTTTTGCCGTTGTGTTCTTTCGGTGTGCATCCACCGAATCTGCAATACACCAAGCGCGCCCCGTCATGTTGAAGAAGAAAGGCATTACACACTACCCACATTATTATTTACAGCCCAGAACATTCATTTCACGATTTAAGAAAAATAATTATTTATAAAAACTTAAATCCATCAGCAACAGACAATATTAGTTTAATTTGGACTGTACATTTTTCACATGAATTTTGTGTAGCAGATTCAAACATGAATTATAAAAAATTTCCAACATCAGAGAATGCTAATTTATATCTCGAAACCATATTTTAGTTGACCTTTCCAAGCAGTTACATAGAAATAATAATAACAGTGTTAAAGGCCATTACTGGCCCCTTACTGAATCAACAATCTGGCTCCAACGGTTTCGATCCTGAGCTTGGTCTTCATATTGTCTTAGACAATCTGAAGCGGCCAAGTCGTTCTCTACATCGTGGAGCCATCGTCGCCTGCAACGACCTCTGCGCCTACCATATGGTGGCTCTCCTTTCAGAGATCGCTGCACAATTCGTTCCGGAGCAGCACGCAGAACGTGACCGAGCCAGCGTACTCGCTGAGATCTAACTTCATGTACAATATCGGGGATCTTCATCAGATCTCTGATCTCGAAATTGTACAGAGCTCGGTATGTACCATCTATTTCGCGTTTAGGGCCGTAAATCACACGCATGATTCTTCTCTCAAATGTAAGGAGCCATCTCTCGTACTCATCCGTCAGCGCCCAATTTTCACATCCAAACATAACAACGGGCCTGATCAACGCTTTGTAAAGCTTCAGCTTCACGGCACTTGAGAAGTGTTTAGATTTTAGTAGTGGCCTTAGAGGATATAAAGAACGACTGCCAGCTGCCAGCCGCACTTTAATATCCTCACCCACACTGTTATCGTGAGTGATAAGAGAGCCCAAATATTTGAACCTCCTCACTCCCTCAAACGTGTGGTGGCCACTACTAAAATCTGGTGTGTCATTGTCTCTAAAACCAGAGATCAGGTATTTCGTTTTGGACTCATTGATCTGGAGTCCAACAGAAGCTGAAAACTCTACAAGCGGATCAAGTATTTCTTTCACTCCGTTGCTATTCAGTCCAATCACGCATATGTCATCTGCATATGCAAGCACTTGATTGGACTGGCGATATAAGATGTTGCGCTGAGGTGTTTCAGTTTTACGAAAGATGTACTCCAACATGAGTTTAAAGAGTATCGGGGACAGAGCATCTCCCTGCCGAACACCCGAGTTAACTGCAAACATTGTCGATAGCCTGTTCTCAACTTTAACACAGCATTGAGACTGCGTCACTGTAATCCTACACAGTCGTACCAATTTTGTTGGCATTCCTAGGTATTCCAGGGCAGACCACAAACTCTCTCGATTGATCGAGTCGTAGGCCTGCCGGAAATCCAGGAAAACCTGATGTACGAAGATGGATGTCTCATAATATTTAGATAGAATCATCCGCAGCGAAAAGACCTGATCAGTGACTGATCGATTCGGACGAAATCCTCCCTGATAGTCACCAACCAAGCCCTCCGCCAGAGGAGTGATTCTATCCAATAAAATGTATGACAGTAACTTGTATGCTGTGCAAAGGAGAGCTATATACCGCGATAATTCTCACACTTCAAGCGGTCTCCCTTCTTGAAGATGGGGCATATCGCGGCCACTTTCCATTCAACAGGCATAACTTCGGTTCGCCATACTAATCGAATAAGGTCGAAAAGACAGTTCCACAAAGTATCCCCTCCGAATAACAAGAGCTCCGAATTAATGCAGTCCACTCCAGGTGAGCGGTTTCGTTTCATTCTCTGCATGGCCTTAGTGAATTCCTCATGGGATGGCTCCTCAGTGCAAATCTCCGCAGACTGTTTTAGAGGTGGCTCAACAACAGTCTGTGACGCATGATGAACATCAAGCAGCTCAGTGAAGTGTCCACTCCATGCGTCAAGTACTGCGTCGATGTTGACACAGAGGTTTCCATCCCGGTCCCGAATGGCGGTTGACGAAGGCCTGAAAGTATGGTGCAATCCAGTAATTCCTTACGTATTACAGTAGTTACATAGAAAAACACACGAAAAATTGTCTGGCACTGATGCAAGACTATTTTTGTGTATTCTACTATATATGATCGTTTGGAAAGATTCAATTTTGGTAATTTTAATTATATTAGGGTGCCAGTCTAGTATGGCCAGTCTGAAGAACCCACCTCGCGGTTGGAGTGGCTGACTGCGGCTTAGTTAAGGACTCCATTTGGCGTGGGTGTTTTCAGGAAAATCGACCCACTTTATATTAAATGGAACAGGAAAATATTCAAAAACGTATTGACTGTTTCTTAACAATTTAATTTGGAACCTTTTTCTTGTAAAAACCTTTTTTGCATTCTGCCTATATTTGAGATTCAAACCCGGTACTTCCTGATCCAAACGTTACAGCTACAATTCCAAAGTTAGAAGAATTTAAAATATTTTAGATGATCCACCTCGAATTTTCATCTCATCTAGTTTCGGTCCTCATCTAGTCTAGAGACACATAATATTGCTGACATTTGTTTTCGATGTCTTCTGGCAGTTTCTGATCCCACCCTATAGTCACCCTAGTGGATCAAATTGTTTGGATGACTCAGAGAACATTTTTCGTTTGGTCATTTTTCCAATTTTGCTGGTGAGATGCATTTTCAATTCCGACTGCCTGGAGTTCACATTAATCCTAACATTTACTCTCGAGCCTTGATCAACACCTTCTACTAGTTAGGAATCGTTATAGTGGCACATTATGTCAGCTTGAAAACTACGGTGTGTAGCAAGTTAATCAGGTGAATTTGCACTGTCTGCGCATCCTCGTAATTTTTTTATTTTCCTAATCTGCCGCAAGCTACTGCAATGTTTTGAGGGCCTGATATGAAGCAGATTCTATTCCAAACGTCTTTTGAGCTGTAGTTTTTCTATTTCCCAAAACATCCGACAAGGTAACCATTGACTCGATCCGGGATGGTGTGTTGTTGGCAGTTTTTTCAAATATAATACATCCTCGCTCTGTCTGCTGGGTGATTGGTTCTCCTTGGTATCTTTTATGAACCTGGTTCACCAGGATATTTGGATAGTATTCGGCGCCCAATAAGATATCAATTTTATTTGGTTCATTATAATTCGGATCGAGCCAGTATCTACTAGCATCCGTAGTAGTGTTGGTTATTGTTATCCATTCTGTCATTGTCGTGGTCAATCAGGTGTCTGTTATATGTACTTGTTCATTAGTTGTCATAATCTAGTTTTCTCCTGCCTCCATTTTGGAAGTGTCATCCTTCATCGTAATAAGCAGAGTTGAGGGTGATTATGGCTCTCCTTCTAGCACATGTTGCAAAACTGGTTCTGAGCGACTAATTTGACCCGCTCTAAAGCGTTTACTGTTGTTGAAATTTTCTACAATCCTGGTGTTCATTGCATTTGGCTGGTTGCTGTTAAGTTTCTTAATGTTTTGGGTTGCAATATCTTGCAGTTGTTGATCAAGCCTGCGTAGTGGCGTTCACTGAAATAAAGCACAGAGGCTTCTTCACTAATATTTAGCTCCTCGGGAAGCTGCTCGATTTGTGTCACCCAGGCATCGAGTTGGCGCAGCTTTTGATGGAGTTGGTCATGGCTACCCTCAGATTCTACTAGTTGTTCTCCGTCAGCTATTAATCTATAGCATAAACGTAGTTTAACATCTTGTGCTTGTTATTTCCGTGCGCTTCATCCCTAAATTGTATAGCCGAATCACAACCATTGTGGTTTTTAGGTACATTACAAGGACTTCCCACATTGTTGTTGACCTGTGTGATGGAACGATTTGCTAAACATTTGCATTTTCTTGACAATGAATTCCTTCCAAATGGTATCGATGTCAGTTCCTTCGTATTCCTGCTTACACCATTCTTGGAGTAATGGGGCGTTTGAATGTAAAATAGATTTCGACTTTGAATGTAAAAAAGTTGTAGTGACCTACATAGATAGACGTCTAAAGTAAAATGTTAAGAAATGTTGGGTTCAAGTCAATGCTGAATTGATTACCATGGCTATATGTTATTTCCAAAAAATCGTATATAGATTTAAAATTTAATTACGATATATGTACATAAATCAATTCTATAATCATGCGGTATATAACAAATTTTGTTAATTAAATATAACGTACTGACCCACTGCGAAATCGATTAATTTTTAACCAACCCAACAAACCAATTCAAAACTAGTTTCGGGGGAGACATATAATATTGATGACTGTTTTCTATGTCTTGTGGCAGTTTCTGATCCTACCCTATAGCCACCCTAGTGGATCAAATAGTTTGAATAACTCAAACAACATTTTTCGTTTGGTAATTTTTCCATTTTTGTTGGTGCACCTTGAATTAACATACGCATCACTGCCTGGATTCCAAATTAATTCTATAATATTTACTATTAAGCCTGGACCAATATCTTCTACTATAGTTGGGAATGATTAGAGGCCCATTCTCTCAGGTTGAAAACTACGGTCCGCAGCAAGTTAATCAGTTAAATTTGCACTGCCTGAGCATCCCCTAGGTTGTAACTTCCTGATAATAAATCATCTACATAGAAATCGCTTCTAATTATTATTGCCGCAATTGGGATTTTATCGTTTCGTCAGGGGATGTTCTCTATATAATATTTTTTGGTATTGTTGATCATCCGAATGTACCCCTATTTGTATTTTCCTTGTATTTTCTCCATCAATTGACATAAAGTAATCTTGTAGTTTGGGATCAACGAGTTGGATTTAATTCAGGCCATTGCAGCTCACTTTAGCTTTTGCTAAAGCTCTCGAGTGATGATAAGTTTGGTTTAAAAAGAACTCGTGTTATGGTTAAATACAACAGGCCAATGTTTTTCACACAGCTTTTCTTCTTCTGTCATAAGTTTTTCGGGCTGCAGTTCTTTAATTTCCCAAAACTTCTTTAGTTGCTTGTCGATGTTCGATTTACTCAGTCCTGGATGGTGCGTGTTGTTGGAAATTTTTCCAAATATTATCCATCCTATATAGCTCTGTCTGCTGGCTGATTGTTTCTCCATGGTGTCCTTTAACAACCTGGTTCATCAGGGTATTTGAATGTTCATTATAATTCGGATTGATTATTGTTGTCAATTCTGTATACTTGAACCGTTTCCGTGGCTAATAAGGTGCCTGTTAGATGTTCGTACATGTTCATTAGATGAGTTGTCATAATCTAGTTTTCGCCTGGCTCCATTTTTGAAGTGTCATTCTTCATCGTAGTAACCATCGTTCGTTAAGGTTGATTATTGGAGTGCAGTAGTGTATTTCAGTTCCCTATATACATATACTAAACATCGGAAAGAATATGGACAGTGTTTGTGATCCTGCTTCAGGCCCATCTTGCAAATTGGTTCTTTGCGACAAATTTTGACCGCTCTAAAGCGTGCTGTTGTTGAAATATTCTACAATCCCTTAAATCGTGGCCATGTTTACACAATACACAGATTTTTGAGATTTGGGTGCTCCAGAACTGCGTCTTATGGGTTTTACTCTGGTCGCGTCTGAAGCTTGGAACCATTTTAGGGGATCGCCATGAAATTGTGGAATTCCAATTAGTCTCAGTTTGATCTCATGCTGTTTGCCTTGGTTTCGGTTGAGTACCTTAATGATTTTGGGTATCTTGTATAGTTGTTGATCAATTAATTATTATTAATAATAGTTTACGAAAGATTTCCGAGTTTGTTTTTGAATTGGTTAATCTGAGTGAACTTTCCCTTCGAATTACTGTTTAACTGACCCGCGTCATGATAACCCGCGGTGAGTGATCCGATACTAGAGAATTATTGTTTTCAATATGAATGTAGTTCTGAGATATACCTATTGCTACATAAAAGCCTATTAGGTCCGGAACCTTAACTTCGTCATTTGGCCAGTATGTTGGGGAGCCACCAGCGTCGAACTTGTTCAATTTACTGATTACGAACTATACTTTGACCATACCAATATGGTGCCGTCGAAGCGATATCAGTTAGCCTGATCGGTCAAGTCCAGGCCAGATCTGCCCGGTTATTACACACGAACTAGCGTTAGACCATCTGACGTTCGTTTCTTTTATAGCTTCTTCCTGAAGCAGCAGTTTACATGAAGCAAGCGGTATCTTTATATCCCGCCTGCTTTGGGTTATTAGGCGTGCAGTACCCTTACGGGCCAACTCATCTGCCATTACATTCCCTACGATATTGAAATGCCCTGGCACCCACGTGAAGCGGATGTTGAACTGATCAGCCATCTCATTTAAAGATGCCAGACAGTTCTGGGCTACCTTCGACGTGAGGGAGTATGATTGTAGCGTTTTAATAGCAGCCAGGCTGTCAGTAAAAATGCGAATATCCCTCGTAGATATTACATTATACTTCAACCAGTCCATGACTTCCATTATCGCGATCAGTTCAGCTTGAAAAACGCTGCAAAAGTCGGGAAGACGAAAAGAGAGATTAACCCCTAATGCCTCACCGAATACCCCGCGACCAACCCCTCTATCCCTTTTTGAGCCATCCTTGAAGAAAGAAGCTTTGCGTCTCATTGTCCATAACCATTTCGTTCACCCAGTCCTCTCTGGTGGGAAACTCAGTTTGGAATCTCATCTCAACAGATGGCAAAAGAATAGCGTAGTCGGTAGCTTCCGGAATACCCCTGTTGCATAGGATAGATGAGTGCCCTGCATTGTTACAGGTCCACATAGATATGGATTTGACCCGAATGGCTGTGCAACATGCAAGCTGCTGGGCCGCAATATCCAAGGGAGTAAGATGAAAGAGAATATCCAGACCTTTACTAGGTGTGCTCCTGAGAGCCCCACTTATACACAAGTAGGCCGTTCTTTGGACTTTCATCAATAGTTTACGGGTGGCCATAATTTTTAACGCTGGCCACCAGACGACAACCCCATACAGCAGTATAGGTTTGATCACTGAGACAAAGAGCCAGTGTACTATGTGGGGCTCCATACCCCATCTCTTTCCAATGGCATTTTTGCAGGAGTAGAGCGCTATAGTAGCTTTCTTTACTCTCATTACAATGTTTGGTTTCCCGCTTAGCTTGCTGTTCAAAAGTAGCCGAGGTATTTCGCTCTATCCGTAAAGATCAAGCGAGTACCATTTAATGTTGGCGCGTCACACTGAGGAAGTTTGTGCCTCCTGGTAAAGAAGACCAGCTCCGTTTTCTGTGGGTTTGCGTTCAGTCCGCAGGCGCGTGCCCACTCAGAGAGGTAGCCAAGCGCGCACTGCATGCGCTCACTAATAGGTCATATATGACCATGTTCCAAAGAAGGGGGGATAGAACCCCACCTTGAGGTGTCCCTCTGGTCACGTATCTGCAGGCAGAAGTCCCGCCCAGATAAGCTGTTTTCCCGCCTTAGGTATAAATATTACTTTTACTTCAGTTCACTTTCTAGGAATGTGACAGAGTTCTAGGCTGCCTTTAAAGATAACTTCCAGCCAGGGTAGGGTTAACTCAGTATAGTTCGCTGGATATCCGCAGGGATAATGCCATCAGGTCCTGCCGACTTGTATGGCTTAAAGCTATTTATTGCTTCTAGGATATTCCGTCTTTTTACTATATGACTTACGGAGTCTATACCCCTATTTATCATGGGTCTCTCCGGAGCTAGTATCGAGAAATGCGTTTCTAGTAATAGCTCCAGGGATTCCTCACTACATGTGGTCCATCCGGTCGTTGTAGATAACCCGGAATGGAAGGACTAGAACATAGTACTTTGCGTAGCCTGGCCGCCTCCGAGGACTCCTGTATATAGCCACAGTAGAGGTGCCAGGCCCTCGTTTTGGCTGTTCTCAGCTCGTACTTATAGTTTTTGAGGACTTCCTTATAACAGTTCCAATCTGCAGCAGCATTTGTGTTCCTCGCTTTCTTGAACAGTCTCCTGCATTTCATACGAGTACCTTGGAATTATCTCGACCACCAGGGTGACCGAGATTTACCCAAGGGCCTACTGATAGGACATGCACCTAACATGGCCTTGTTAAAAGCATATCAGATAGCTTGGTTACTAGAGCATCAAATTCCTGTGTAGATGCAGAAGGGTTTGGAACCGATACCGGTAATAAGTTACCCAGAATGGTTCTGAAACAATTCCAATCAGTTTTCTTCCTATTTCTGAAGAGTGGTTTGCTAGTGGGTTTTGTTTCCACTTCGTACTGGAGGTAACAATGGTCAGAAAAGGAATGGTTTTCGGACACTTTCCAGTTCAATACCCTCTCATTAATAAAATCCGAGACAAGTGTGATGTCCACCACCTGTCTATTTTTAGTAATAAAGGTTGGCTTACACCCGATATTACATATATTTAGGTTAGTACTTAAAATAAAATCAATGAGTAACTCACCTCGCCTGTTTATATCTGTACTTCCCCAGATTGAGTGATGCGCATTAGCATCACTGCCCATGATGTTTCCTACCTTTCGTTTTCGAGCCTCCATCATTGCACTGCCCAACCTACCTGGTGGTATATTTTCCTCCTCGTATGGTAGGTAGGCCGATATTACCCACAGATTTTGCCCATCCATCTCGATGCTAGCCACCACTACACCAGCGTTGCTGTAATTCATTAGTATAAAAATATTAAGATTATTTCTAGCGAGAATCTTACCTTCATTTTTCGCATGTAGTATTTTATATTTTGAAGTTCTGAGGCCCAGCACCCGGTCACTATTGACCCAAGGTACCTGGACCAGAACCACATCAATGGACTCAGATTCCATTTTTAGCAGAAGGGTAAGAAAAGGCTTTAGAGTGATGGACGTTGATCTGAAGGATCTTAAGCATTAGATATTGCTTCCCTCCACCACTGTTGAGTCAGACTCCTTTGACGTCGATTCGTCCGTTAGGAGCGCACAACTTAGTCCCAAAGATCTCGAAATCTCCGAGTCCAGGGATCGTGTCGCCTGAGCGTCCTCCGGGATGCTGCTGACTTCTGAGTCACAAACACCAGGCGGGACACCACAAGTAGTTTCCCCCCTGCTGTAGGTGCCCCACATCTGTCAGCCTCATCGCGCTTATAGATTTTCAGCGTAATCGCTCCAAATCCATGGCTGACCAGGCCTCCAGATTTTGCCAAAGCACCCACGGATTCTCTGTCGATGATAATGACGGCCCATCTGTGATCTGCTTCCGCCTTAACCTCTTCTAACCTGGCAATCTTCCAGGTGGCCGTTGGCTGATCCGGATTGCTGATTTTCAACATTTCCAGGATCTCCCTATAGGATCACTTGGCTCCGCAGGTATCCAGAATCGCGCCATTGGCCTGCAGGGAATTTCTTCCCTCGTCACCACTTCTCCTCGTCACCTCGTCGCCCCGGCGACTTCATCCAGGCTACATTTTTGTTTCTTGGCTTTCAGATATTAGGAAAATGTCGGAATATGCTATTTCTGGAATATGCTGCATAATCTCAATTGCATTGCGGATTGCTATTCTAAAAGTTGTGTTCATACCTAACAGTTTTTATCGGATTGTGTTGTGGGAGTAGCAATTTCTTCAGTTGATCAAGAATCATGTTGTTAAGATTACTTGGTCATCTAGCCGCTTTGTAATAGCTTCAATGCTGTTCATAATGTTTTCCATAATTCGGTTGTTTTCAGAGCCTATATATGTTTGGTTGAATCCGAACCTTTCACTACCTGAGCAAATGTTCTTCTTTGCCCTGCGTTGCTTGGTTATGGATTTTGATTATCCATTTAATTTGATGTTTGAATCCTTTGATTTCCGTGACTTTACGGATTTTTACTGAAATTTTAGATTCCTTCATGGTTTTCTGTTCTCTCTGTTTTAACAATATTCACAGCATCTATAGTATTTGAAGACCATTATTTTTTAAGTCTTCCATTATTTCTTTGCTTGAGCAAGGGTGATGTAAACCTATTGTCATAACTTTTATAGGTCGATCCTGTTATCCTCAAAGGTAAACCACTGATACTATTCAGCATTCAACTTTATAGATACGGTTCTATAAGTATATCTAGAGTCCAGAGTCAAGAGTCCAGAGTATTAATTTTCCAAACGGAACTATTTAGCGCTGTTACCTTATACTTTCTGGGTAACTCGTTACGCCCGCCCAAATTTGGTGTAATGTTTTTGGTAGATTTACTACCTGTTGGTTGGTTGACCTTGAACAACTTTTGGTTCGGTACTTGTAGTTCCGCTACCATTTAATTGTTCAGCCTCAGGTGACAGTTCAGCTTTTCTTTTCTTACTCTACCTGGACTGTTTTTTCTTCTTTAGGGTCCAGATTCAATTTTAGGTTTTCATTTTCACGCTTTAGATGCTCGATTTCTTCGCTTAGAGAAAACCCATATTTTCTTGTTCTAGGCCATTAGTCCTGTCACTAGTTCAGCTACTCGAAACGTAAATTAATGATTAACTTTTAACCAACCCAACAAACCAATTCAGAACTATTAATCTATAAACTGCATATATTGCGTATTATCGTTTTCCTTTCGGTCCATTAATCTCTTCACGATTGGCGCTTTTTTCAAATGATACGCGTGCACAGATATATAGACACAGAATCACATACAATCGCATGTGTCCGTACAAAATTATCATAAACGTGCACAGCACTGATTCCAAAAAATTTCCACCTTCGTTTTCAAACTCAACTATACGAGTATAATAGGTACCTATACCTACCTACCTACATACATACATACATGGGGTAAAAATATTTTCACAACGCATTTAAATTAATCATCCACATTTCTAATTTGTGTGTAAAGAAAATCATAAGTTTCAATGAAAAATTATCGTTAAATTATAGAAAACAACTAAAACAACTATATGCAGGTATGTTCTAAATTTTATTTAGCACACACACACACACACCGACTCGCACACACACGTAGCACACAAAACAGATACAAAATATCTATTTATATGATCGCTTATTATCATTTATTAAAAATTGATCGCACGTTTTGTTTTGTTTTTTATCAAAACAAAACAATGTACGTACATACTCGTATATAAGAAACTTGTTTCTTAGATTTTCTTATGTTTCTTTTGTATTACTTATGAATATATGTATGTATGTATGTACGAATCGCAAGAAACATAATTTATCAATTGTACCACCATGCTCAAGGTGATATTAAGTTCTTTCGATATACAGATTGGCTTAGAATTTTCGATTGGTATGTCTTAAATGTGAATACACCTTAAACAAGGTAAGTGATAATAGGGCATTATGTACAAAACAAATAACTTGTTTATGTGCGTATTCGTAACATTAAAACTGTTGTATATCTATGTATATAGACATACATATACAGAACATATGTGTTCTAGCTACGATTCTATGAGGCACGAAAACTTACCTTTATATGTTGTATTGATGTCATGTACCACTTTCTGATACAATCCATCATGTCATCCAGCTAAATATTATATAAATTATTCGTTTTTATAATTTTGGGAACTCAACCGTGAATCTGACCTCTTCTTTATATAGTTGATGTTTATAAATATAATTCGATTTTTTACACAAAAGTTCGTTCGTAGATTACAGACAGTAGATTCAAACTCTTTAGTAGCTGCCGTGCGGCAATAAAGCCCCGATTAATTAAAAAAAAATTCGTTTACATTTTAATTTGAAGCATCTTTGTTGACAAAAATGGACTTAAAGTCATTACTGGCCCTTTACACTGAGTCTTAGACAATCTGAAGAAGGGGGTACGGGGATGCGGTAGTCTCATAATATATTTAGATAGAATAATCCGCAACGAAAAAACCTGATTAGTAACTGATCGATTTGGACAAAATCCTTCTTGACAGTCACAAACCAGGCCCTCGGCTAGAGAAATAATCCTATAAAATATAATTTGTAACAGTAAGTTGCTGTGCAAAGGATAATTTTCAAACTTCAAGTTGTCTGCCTTCTTTCTGGCATCACTTCGGTTTGCCATACTAATCGAATAAGGTCGAAAAGACAGTTCCACGAAAGTATTCCCTCCGAATATCAAGAGCTCAGAATTAATGCTGTCCACCCCATTCTCGCCTTTTTCATCTACAAATCTTGTTTTTTCTAGCGATTGTGAGACGTTGTAGCATTTCACTATGCGCTATCTTTCGTTGCTCGACTGCAAGACGATACTC
The DNA here is from genome assembly GCA_951394425.1 of Tipula unca. Lineage (NCBI taxonomy): Eukaryota > Metazoa > Arthropoda > Insecta > Diptera > Tipulidae > Tipula > Tipula unca. Next base: position 154,047,307 of record OX596380.1, on the reverse strand, counting down.
GTCATCAAACCAATCATTCTTGGGTTTGACTTTCACTATACCTAAAGTCTGTTGAGCAGCACGGCAACCGTAGTTTTCAGTAGCTCGCACACATAGTTTATATACATAGTCAGACTGGTAATTAGCTTCCTCGATGCTGTCGCTGACAAAATCCTGATATCGTTTCTTTTGATCTTTATTTATGAGATCTCACCAGTCGAAATTTTTCATGCGTTTAGCTGTGTTCACGTATTTGGTTGCTGACCGATAAGTTCTCACATCCGGCTTTATTTACCTGCGGCCCAAGAAGGAATCCAGATCCAACATTTCTAAGGTCATATCCACTGAAGAGCATCGTATAGCCCTGGGACACATGGTCTCCACTTTTAGGCCAGCGAATTTCGTTAATGAAGAGCAACGAGTTTCAGCCGATACTCCTTCATGCAAGTTATTAGACCCTCCAACACTCCTGAGCGGGGGTCCGGTGTTGCAGATTATTTGTTTAGGGATGCGGGTGGTCAGCCCAGAGGATTAACCATTCAGTCGCCTCCTATACGACAAGTAATGGATACGGTATTCTTCGAAAACAGGTTCGTGTAATTTAGATTTAGAAGAAATGTGAGTGTCCTGCGATTACAGGGGGCAAGGGCTTAAAACTACACTATTACTACTACGCTGTAAAAAGGTCTAACTATAAGCTTTTTTATCCTACACATGCATCCATAATTCAGAGCATGTAAATATTTCGAAATTGTTGAAATGGAATGGAAGATTAAGTTCAAAAAAGCTTTCGTTGTTAGTTGAGTTCTTTTATAAACTGAACACTAAGTTTAAAGCACTTAAAGATATCGCCTCGAGTATCTTTAGGCAGGTCAAAAATTGAAAGCTAAATTACTATAGGAAGTCCTACTATTGGAGGGCTCTTTACCTAAATTTCTTAAATAGTTAGAGTAAAAAATTTAAAACTTGAAATACTATAAGCACCTCGAAACACGATATTAAAGAACGATATAAAACGGATACTATATCGTTTTGCACCACAGATCGGACCATTAAAATATCATTCAATGAGTAGTCTTGGCTGAGCCATCAAAGACGACTCTCAACTTAGTCGTTGAACTGTCTAGCTTTAGCACGCAGTGATGAGGAAGGTAATAATTGGATATTAGAATTTTATTATCTGGTACATATTCCATGTGTCCAAGTGCTAAATACTCATCGATGAATGATTTATAGGCAGCGTGAAGTAAATTGTTTTTACGCAACCTCTTTTCCAAGTTGTAGAAACGACTCGTAGATTTGCTGGAAGCCTTCCGTGTTTATCGACTTTGATGGAGAAATATTCGTGATTGATGGTAGCACAAGTAGCTCAATTTCAGTAGAGAAGTTCAACACTATAATAACTGTAGTTGTATCCATCCACTTGATGAGGATTGGAAGTCGAAGTTTTGAAGCAAACGATTGGGTCATGATTGATTTGAGAGCCGGAATCTAATAGAACCCGCCCAACAACAGGGCAGTTAAACTTATATCCGCAGTCAAGAAAACATGTGAAAGTCCATATTCACGTCCAATGGACGTAAGCGTAATAGACTTGGTCGGCGTTGACGGTTTTAGATTGGAAGGTCCAGCATTCTAATTACCTGACGTCAAAGATGAACAATTGGGTGTGATTTGGCAAATTTTGCATGATTCTGAACAGATATCTACAAGATCCAGGTTTACAACAATTGAAACATATATTTTTTTTTTCGTCAATTGAATTCGACGATTTATTCCACAAACATTTGTGGCAACGTGATATGAATAAGAATTGTGAAATCGATGTAGACTTGATTGTGTAGAGCTTGCCCTTTAATAAAATTTGAAATGTCTTTGTAGCCCGCCATTTTGTCTACATGGAGCAGTTTCAGACCATTTCTCCTTTGTTTCACTATCGAGTTTGCTCGATAGCAATGACACAATTAAGTGATCCATAGCAAAAGTTTCCTAGCCACCTCATATAAGATGGGCTGCTAATGCAGGATTCGTATGGATCAACGAGTCACTACACTCAATTATGAATTCAAGCAAATTTCATTATATCGGTGGAAAACCTGGTCAACGCAATTTCGGGCAGTTTCGCTGATAATTTAGGTGCCATCATATTTTCGTCGGACTTGTAAATTCACTGAGCTGCTAGTTCTACAAGCTTATCTTCTAGCAGAAAGCGAACCTTGATATATACAATTTCGAGTCATCGCAGCATCCGATTTCTCTTCCATCTTAGTGATGATTTGATCTTTTTCATAAGGTCCATATTTTCTAGTGACTTCATCCAAGCGAAGGCGCACTTGAGACAGTACTGCCTCGTGAAGCGAGTTTTTGTGCCACGTGAATTTGCATTGCAGTCACTCCATATATCGTCAAATCGTTGTATAGGCTTCACGCATCTTTTTAGCACAAATCGAGGCACAACTCCCCCAATACAGCAACAACAGCAAACAGCATCGAACTAGAGGTGAGAGCAATTATTTCACAGCAAAGGCAGTAAATTGAACGTTGAAGAATTATTATAATTTGGGTATAAAAATCCCACTTACGACACCATGAAGTTTAAGTTAAGTTTAAACTACTGGGCACCGCTGAGTCCAACGTGGAGTTTGAAAACCTCGACACTTTAAGTGTCGGCGGTTTCAACTCCGAAATAACGCCGGGTTCTGAAAAGGCCTTGCTTAATTCGGATGCCGAGGTTACCCTAGGAGGGTTAACCCCATCCCAACGCAGAACTAGGCGAAAGGACTAAAGGAATCGCATGCAGCCACGTAACAAATTGGAACGTACGTTGCTTGACCCGATAGCCGAGGTACCTGGCCCTTCCCCTACCGTGGTTACACCGAAACGTTCCCGTGTCCCATCAAACTTTACTTCATAAATGGAGGCTAAAAAGCCACGTACGCTGAAACTTGTTGTCAACAAGTTTTTGTGCGATTCAGGAAATTTACCTTCTTGTTGGTGTAGTTTCTGGATTGAGGCCTATTATTTTTTATCATTTACAGAGAATAACTACAAGCACTCTAGTTAGCTATATAGAAAACAATGCTTACTTTGTTAGAATCCCTTGTAGGAACTGACCGCGAGTTAGAGATCTTCGATATGAGCAATGTCGTCGGGTCCACCTCGAGTCTTCCTTCGGGTCTAGGTTGTGTGCTTCCGATATTGAATAGTAAACTACCTTCCAGTTACAACCTTGGTTTGGGTTGTATCAGGGACGTAGTTTGGTTCCCACTCTCGAGTATTTCCTTAGCTTGTAATTATTATTATGACTTCTATGCTTGTGCTGAAACAGATCAACCTTTAGTGGTAGGATGCGATTTTAATGCTCATCACACGTTATGTGGTAGCATGAATATTAACTATAGAGGTTATCTCCACTTAATAAATCTTAGAAGACCTTAAACCTTAGCGTAACAAGAAGCTTACCAACTGGGAGTTATTCTCTGTTGAGTTGGAACCTCGGCTGGTTTCTTTGGTTGAGATAGATTCGACTGAGGAGATTGAATTGCTAGCTTCATCTTTGATGGACGCAGTCACGTCAGCCTTCGAAACATCTTGTCAGCTTATTACCATGCAAAAATCTCAAAATAAGCTAACCTGCAGTTTGATTGGGATAACTTTTTGGTAGCTCAAAAAGAATATAAGAGAATGCTGAGATCGGCTCGTAGGACTTCTTGGATTAGCTCCTGTGAAGAAATCAATTGTATTTCTGGGATCGCCAGACAATAATTGTCGAACTACTACTTTCTGTTCATTTCCCTGGGTGCAGTGTTATCAATCATGATTATGTTGCTTATTGGGCTGAGCCAATGGTACTGATTATTCACCCCACTGGGACTTAGCCTGCAGGCTAGTCACTCTCAACCCCTTGCGCTGGAGCATTTTTTCCTTCTCACCTTTTAATTCAGGTGGTCCGGATGGAGATTTTCCTGCTGAATTACAGCATGGGTTTCCCCTAATGCAGGAACATTTACTTAGATTCTGTTAAACGTGCTTTGCGTTTGGATATGTTCCACAATCCTGGAGCAAGAGTAGAGTTGTGTTCATCCTGAAAGCTGGGAAGACGGATTATACCGATCATTTCGCCCTATTTGTCTTTCTTAAACTTTTCTCAAAACTCTGAAAAGAATTGTTGACAGATATATTAGGGATCATCAACTTATATCTATTATCCCACTGAGTCTTCAAAAGAGGTAGGAATACTGAAGAGCTGCCTGCTCTTTCTCTTTTTAGAGAAACGATCGCTAGATCCTATACAGTAAAGCATCTTGGTGTTATTCTGTATAGTGAACTCTCCTGGAATCCTTATATTGAAATTAAAATTCAAAAGGTCACTTCCATTTTCTGACAGTGTAGAAGAGTATTTGGGACGTCGTGGGGTCTGGTCCCCAAATTGTAAATGTTTATTTACAAATCTCTAGCTTTACCTGTGCTATCTTACCCGTGTGTTGTTTGGTGGCCTGTGGTTCAGTCAAGTTCTGTTATTGCAAAGCTTAATAGCATACAAGGTATGTTTTTTTTGTTTTGTGGCGGAGGGGGGAATCTTCATAACACCTCACATGTGAACCTAATCCCTAAACATGTAAGAGTGTCGGGTTCTTACCGACTAAACCCTAACCCCCAAATTCTTATGCCTATATAGTTGTCTCGTGGAACTACTGTCATGTATTATTTCGCGAGAACAGGCTCAGCCTTAGGTGCCATCTATATTTGTTGTCTTTGTCTATTTTTTTCTAGACTTCTCAGTTTCTTAATAATACTTGCACTCATTTTACACACCACCTTCCAAATTTCTTCGGATTGTAGCATACAATCAACTGTTAACGGTGATAAGTCATATCCCATCCTCGAAGCGCTTGCAGTCAAAGAATATATGCTCTAGGGGAGTCATCTTGCTTAAATTTATGTAAATAAGCGCGATAACAACCATGCCCCGTCAGAAACTGGCATAAATACAAGTCAGACTAAACGATGTGTCCAGCGACCTTTTCCTGAGCTGTCCCAACGCTGCTGCCATATATGTTGACGGTTTCTGCGCGGGCCCCAATTCGATTTCCTATCTTATCCCCATTTGCACGGCGAGAATATATTCTTTCACGCTCCTTACTCAGTTGACCACCAACTTCTACCGTCATGAATTCCAACCTTTTCCTACTGGTGATTAGCACTGCTTCTGTTTTGCGCTCCGCCAACTGTAAACCAACAGATGATAACCAATCCTGAATTACTCTTATGCTCCAATTGTAGATTTCTTCCACCTCTTCTTTGTACTTTGCAACAACTACAATCGCAACGTCATCAGCAAAACCAACCACTATTGCTTCTTCTGGTATCGGCGATCTAAAAATGTTATCGTACATGTCATTCCACAATGTGGGTGCCAGCACAGACCCCTGTGGTACGCCTCCAGAAATGTGATAATATTTAGTACCTTCATCGGTTTCATACTTCAAAACTCGTTGCCTAAAATAATTAGCCACAATTTTAAGTAAATACAGAGGGACCTCTTTATTGATTAGCGCGTTTAATAGGCAATCCCAACTCGCCGAGTTAAATGCATTTTTCACATCTAATGTAACTACCGCACAGTACTTTTTAGAACCTCCTTTCCATCTATCACCAGATATTGCCTCTCGCGCCGTATCCACTACGAGTTTAATCGCTTCAATGGTAGAGCGAGCTTTACGGAACCCATATTGGTTCTCCGCCAAGTCCCCATTGTTTTTAATGGCTTCCTGTATAGTCTCTCACATATAATTCTCTCAAATAATTTACCTGCACTATCTAGCAAGCAGATTGGCCGGTAGGAAGATAGATTTCTATTGCTCTGGAAATACTCCTTTTTCCATGCATGAGTTGAATAAGTTTATAAACAACTCTCGGTATGAGCGGACCGCCGATTTAATTGCAATATTGGGAATATTATCAGGTAATTAATGGGAATATTTCTCCGCCTTCTCTTGTCTCGACGTTAACCGTGCAATGTGGTTGTTGTGGAAACAGTGATGTGACGATATTTTTCAGCACTCGTGGGCACGATGGGCATGGTACACATGCACCCTTAACCTTTTTCATAACCGTTTTATAAGGTCTACCCCAGGGGTCCCGATAAACTTCTTCACACAATTCTTGAAAACATCTTTGTTTGCTTGCTTTAATTGCACACTTGAGTATAGAGCGGGCGACACAGTACTGCTTGCGTAGGTCGTCCCTACTTTCCAATCTTGCACGTTGGTATAAACGTCTAGCTCGGAGACATTCTCTACGAAGCTGGGCTATTTCCTCGGTCCACCAGAACACTTCTTTTTTCCGATTATCCTTCGGTTTCCGCGGCATTGCTGCATCACAAGCTCTTGTGATATGATTTACGATTTGATTCACTTTGCTATCCGCAGTTCCGGACAAAGTAATGTCCTCCAGCATATAGACAAATAACTTTTCATCAAACATCATTTGCTTCCACTCAATAAACTTTTTTGTCGATTCTGAACGACCCTTTCCTGGCCTTCCATCTTTTATTTCACAGATAATAGCCTTGTGATCACTATATGTATATTGTTCACTAACTTTCCAACTCACTATTCTATTTAAAAGGTCCTCGCTAACCCATATGAGATCAATTACCGAGCTAGCGCCACCCCTATGGAATGTGGATGTACTACCAACACTGGTAGTAGAGAGAACGCTTCCAGTAGCGCTTTACCTCTAACATTAGTCCCTCGGCTGCCCCACTCAACAGCCCAATCATTCAAATCCCCAGCTATCAACAGAGGGTTTCGGTTTCGCGCGTCATTAACTAATCGATCTAGGAAGATTTTGAATTCATCAAGGGTAGCACTAGGGTGGGCATAACAGCTATAAATATAGTCAGCCGCTGGGCTTCTCCAGAAAGGGGTGGTTACCACAAGCCCAAACAGCCGCTTTATTTGAATAGTCTAATGCCCAAATATTGCTATCGAGCTGTTTATATTGTTCGCATACAATAGCAATGTCAGCGCCTATTTCACGTACAGTTTGCTGCAGCAGGTCTTGCGCAGCTTCACAATGGTTGAGATTTTGTTGGATCAATCTCATTGGACTAGCATCCTGTCTAGCGCCTTCTTATATGCAGGGCACTTCCAACTACCCGTTGCATGTTTATTTCCCCCAACAGCTTCTTCGCTACAAAGCACGTATTTTGGGTTATTCTTGCACTGTTTTGCAATATGACCTTCTTTACCACAGTTTATACACAGTTTAGATCTGTCGTTTTCACACCTACAATATTTTGCGCCAGGTGACCAAACTCAAAGCACTTAAAACACTTTACGGGCTTAACAGCCTTCCCTTATACGACAAATCACCCATCCGATCCTTATTTTGCCTCTTTTTAAGACTTGCTCCGCCACCTTTCTTGGCATGCTAAACACTGTCATTTGCGTCCCACGATAAGATGCTCTAAGCGTCTTCACAGTAGTAGTACCTTTTGTCTCTTCCACATGCAACTCCAAAGCTTGTAGTACATCTTCGGATGTGGTAACTTCATCAATATCCCTTATTTCTATTAGGGTTTATTGTGACAAGGTTCTAACGTCAGGTTCTTGGCCAATAATGCCCTGTAATTGGAATTGGAAATAGCTGTTTGAGGTTGATCGCCAGTGCTTTCCAACTCCAATAACAGATCTCCCTTGGCGGTTTGACGTATATTCGTCACCTTTTCTCCCAGGTATGGCTTGCCGAGCTATTACTGGTGCTATGTCTTCGTCTTCTATACTTGCTCTGCAGGCAATCTTATTTCTGCCCCACTGCAGACGGTCATCCTAGGCACAGCATGCTCCGCTGCCTTTCGCCTGCGGTGTATTGGTACGTGAAACGATCTCCGCCTGATTACAGGGCATAGACTAATCTACAATTTATTCAGCTCATATATACCAGAAATTAATATTGTTAATGACAAATTGTTGCCAGAATTCTGCTCCGATAATTCTTCCTCAATGGTTTATCCAGTGAGGGACTCGTGGTTGTCTCAAGAGTTCAATGACTGGGTGGCTTAGTCGCTCGTGATTTTCGCTGACGGGTCTCACTCTAATTTTGGTCCACGTTTGGGCACCTATTGTCCTGCAAATGATCATTTGGGAGTCTAGGCCAGAACTGCACGGATTGATGCTTCTAAGCTCGCTGTTTCCGGAAAGGACATTATTCTATGCAGTGATAGTAAATCTGTGTTCAATTCTTTACGAAATCCTATGATCACTTCCAAACTAGTCAAGGACTGTTAATATTTTATTAACGTCCTTTGCTGTAATAATCGTGACATGGTTATCTGGCTCAATGTGGTATTGAAGGTAATCAGACAGCTACTGTTTTAGCTAAATCAGGCTCAATTATGAAATTCATGGGACCTGATCCGGCAGTGCCCTTGACCTTTAATTGTGGTAAGAAAGCTATTAAGAACTACATGTTTTTGCAGGCTAAGCGGAATTGGCTAGCTTCCACTACATGCCGGGTGGCTAAGGGGTTCCAGCCAACTTTAATAATAATAATAATTCTTGCATTTAACATATTTATACTGTAAGCCTTTGACAGTTTAAAAAAAAAAAATTCTCGATACCAAATTTTAGTCAACCAATCACTCACATAGTAAATCACACGAAAAAATGTCTATCACTGATGAAAGATAATTTTTGTGTGTTTTAATATGTGAGTGCTTCACAAGGTCGACTAAAATTTGAAATCTCCAATTTTTTTTATTTTTTTTAAATTCTTATTTATAAATGGGTGAAAGTTTACGTTCGGCAAGATTAGGTCGTTGGAGCATTAATTGTGATCACCTGTGAGAAATAAACTCTTCGACGTCAACTTACGAGTGATACTATTTATTAAGTGGCAAGCCTAAATTCATGATATTCTTCTAAACCAATGTACGTACGTATCGTAAGATGGAATAATTTATGATTTTATTACCAATAAATTATTATTGTAAGATGATTACTTATTCGTACATACACATACACATAAACGAATCGAAAGTTATAATTTTGTTTACAGCTACCAAAATAATAAATAAAATTATGAATTATAATTGCGCAATAACGTAATAGTAAAAATTATAAGTTCTTCAATTCGTCTTACAACAAATTATATAAAACTATCCGTTATTTGGAATAATCAAAAAAATTTATGCTAAAATTGTAAATAGTTTCGAATCCTATATTTATTGACCCTTCGACTTTCACGAACCACACTACGCTGCTACAAATATTTGCCAATGCAGTTCTCTACTACTGTCGCCAGGTCTTTACCTACTTAAGATGGAACCGTCAGTCACTCAATAACGAAACACAAAAACAAAACGGTTTAATATTTATTACAAAACCGTAATTATTCTGTTTATACAAAAAATTGTTGTCTGTTAAATTATTTTTCGTTTTCTTAAATTTATTTCGTATGCATGTATGTAAGATTGTATACGAAAATCTTAATGAATCAAAATTTGCATAATCTTAACGTTTTTTTTTTTTAGATAATATTTTGATGTCTGAATTGATCGTTTTTGTTGTTGTTTTTTTTTTGGTATATTTCTAATGAATGAATATTTGAGAACAATCTTGTCGGGGCGGGAGAGCGTCTTATGTGTTTTAAATTAGTTTTGCTTAAATGGATAGAATTAGCCATCGAATAAATTTAAATATTAACGAGTTGTCATCCATGTATTGTTTAGACCTGAATTTTGCATACATGCAAAACACGCGAATCATGTTTACCGATAAGAAATAACAAAACAAACAAAAAATGTGTGTTAATCGAATTTATCTCCTCACACCGTATCGATTTTAAACACGATTTTGATTTATGAAATAAATAAGTTCTGGAATGCAAAATTATTTTTTGTTCTATACGAAGAAGATGCAATACAATAAGATTACATATACATAATCTTAATATATTGATGTAACATTCTTAGATTAATATACGTAATTGATGTTATCATGGTGACCTGTGTAAAATGTATGTCAGATTCATGTATATCGTATGATATTTATTTGGTTGCGGGGGCATGTTCCGTTGTACACTAACCAATTCTCTTAATATTCCCTAACTTGATGATTTTCTGCATGTTATTCGGCATAATTTTGCTTGCATTTGACTATCTAGACCACTGTGCCAAACTTTACCAAATGCTTGGGCGACGTTCTTTCAATTATGTTTGTGATTCTACGCACGTGTTCAATTATAGAATGCTTTTATATGAATTCAAATTAATGTGGAGGAATTAATTATCCTCAATTATTGGTTTAAGTCACTTTTGTAATAATTTTTCAAATTTTTTTGACATAACTGAAAGAAATTGGGGCTTTTTTAACATGCATGTTACTTTTCACTACTTCTTTTAGTACTTTGAGAGTTACTGGGCGTATGCCAAACAAACCAGCCTTCTCTTTGGGACTTCTTGCTCAGGTCACATCATCATTTTTAATAGGAGACCCTTGGATTATCCGTATTTCGAGTCCTTTCGTCACGTTCCACCGCGAGTAATCAGAATTTTTTTCATCAGTTAGGCTACCTAGCTATCTGTTGATTGATTCATTTTTAACTTCTTTAAGAAGGGATTTTAGATTGTTACATAAATTGTTAAGAATCGTTTTGTTCTTCGGTGTTCGATTAATTTGCCAGGTTTAACGTACACGTCGTTTTTCTCTTACCAGTTCTATAACTTCCATTGGGTGGGATATTTTAAGCGTCTTCTTATTTTGTATAATGGGGGTGCTTGCCAAAGTAGCATAGTGAATTGTTTCATTTAGCTGTTCCAAATCGTCTTTCAACTGGTGAGAATTTCTTATCGGTACCTGGAGGCCTGGAGATTGAATTTTTCCTCCATTAATTAACGAAAGAGTTCCCAGTTTGTTTTTGAATTGGTTAATCTGGGTGTACTGCACATTCCCTTCGAATTACCGTTTCACTGAGTGTCATGAAAATGTGTGAGTGATCCGATACTAGAGAATTGCTGTTTTCAATGTGGATGCAGATCTGAAATATACCTCTTGCTACATAAAAGTCTATTAGAACAAAGTAAAATTCACATTTTGATGTCCTACCCTGCTTGAAACAATTCTTTACCCTTTAACTTAGATCCCCAATAGGTGATTTTGGGATTAAAGTCCTAGTGATTTAAATAGTTTAATGTAGTGCTCCCTTTTCAAGTTATGCCGAGGAGGACAGTATATTGCAGAGACAGTAAGCTGTCTGTGTTTAATGTGGTGGATCTTTACAGTTAGTGACTTAAATTGGCCCTTCTTCGATTTTTGTTTCAACACGGCGTTTTATATTTTCTATTATAAATAAAGCCGAACCACGTCTCTTTGTCTTTCCGCTGGATGAATGGAATGCATAAGTTATAACCCCGGATTTTAACAAACGAAGATTAACAAAATGGCTTTCAAATATTAGGAAAATGATGGAATATGCTGCATAATCCCATTCGCATTACAGATTGCTATTCTGAAAGTGGTGTTCTTACATATCATTTTTTATCGGATTGTATGTTGTGTGGGAGTAGCATTTTCTTCAGTTGATCAGGAATCATGTTGTTCAGATTACTTTGGTCATCTAGCCACTTTGTAATAGTTTCAATGCTGTTCATCTTGTTTTTCATAATACAATTATTTTCAGAGCCTACTCGGTTGAACCCGAACGCTTCACTACCTAAGCAAATTTTGTTCTTTACCATGCGTTGCTTCGTTGTGGATTTTGATCCATCTGATTTGACATTTGAATCCTTTGATTTTCCTTGGTTTATCTCTTATCTTTTGTAGTTATACCTCACAGCGTCGATAATTAGCCGATGTTCACCCTTACAATTAATACACTTGTCTGGTACATCTCTTTCTATTGTACATGCCTGGGTAATATGTTTACCTGAGCATTTTACACATTTCGGATCCCGACTGCAATATCGTTGGGTGTGATTAAATCATTTTTGCATTGGGGTATGCGTGTAGTGGTTCTCCTCATTGGTTTAATTTCTACCTTCATTTGAAGAACTCCTTTAATATGATAAATGTTTGGAACATTCTCTTTGTTATAAATACCAGCATAAAAATAGGGAGTACCTTTGAAAGTTTGGACTCCTTCCTAGTTTTCTGTTTTCTGTTTTATAACAATATTCACAGCATCTAATATTTTAAGACCTATATTTTTTGTAAGTCTTCCATTATTCTTTTGCTTGGGCAAGTGTGATGTAAACCTATTGCCATAATTTTTATAGGTCGAGCCTGTTTGTCCTCATAGGTAAACCACTATGTAATACTTTTCAGCATTCAACTTCATCGATAAGGTTCTAGAAGTATTTGAGTCCAGAGTATTAATTTTTGAAACGTCATTGTTTAGCGTTATACTCTTAGCCTTATACTCTTTGTCAGTAACCGATTTCATCAGTGACTGAATTTCTGGGTAGCTGGTTATGCCCACGATATTTATTGGTGGAGATGGCTTTTCTTCGGTTTCACCAAATTTGGTGCAACGTTGTTGGTAGATTTACATTTTTTTTTTTGATTGACCGATTTATTTTGATTGGTCCAACAACTTTTGGTTCGGTACTTGTAGTTCCGCTACCATTTAATTGTTCAGCCTGAGGTGACGATTCAGCTTTTCTTTTTTACTCTGCCTGGACTGTTTTTTCTTCTTTAGGATCCAGTCCGTCTCCATATCTAAATAATCCTCCTGTCGCAATATGTACAGTTGGTGTACTACAGTAGTTAAAATTAGTGTCCTTTAAATAATAGCACTGCGAACGAAAGGAGTTCAGTTACGGGAGATCCAATTAAGGTTGCACTTAGTGAAAGGGGGTGCGAAATTGACAGCCTCCTCGAAGTATCCGTATAATAATAAACAGTTTTAAAGGCCATTACTGGCCCCTTAATGAGTTAACCATCTGGCTCCAACGGTTTCAATCCTAAGCATGGTCTTCATACTATCTAAGACAATCTGAAGAGAGGCCAACTCTTTCAGAGATCGCTGCACAATTCGTTCCGGATCAGCACGCAGAATGTGACCGAGCTAGCGTAATCGCTGAGATCTTACTTCATGTACAATATCGGGGATCTTCATAAGATCTCTGATCTTGTTTGTACAGAGCTCGGTATGTACCATCTATTTCGCGTTTTGGTTCGTAAATCACACGCATGATTCTTCTCTCGAATGTTAGGAGCCATCTCTCGTACTAATCCGTTAGCGCCCAACTTTCACATCCAAACATAACAACGGGCCTGATCAACGCTTTGTAAAGCTTCAGCTTCACGGCACTTGATAAGTGTTTAGATTTTAGCAGTGGCCTTAGATGATACAAAGAACGACTACCAGCTGCCAGCCGCAATTTAATATCTTCACCCACACTGTTATCGTGAGTGATAAGAGAACCCAAATATTTGAACCTCCTCACTCCCTCAAACGTGTGGTGGCCCCTAGGTATTTCATTTTGGACTCATTGATCTGAAGTCCGATTGAAGTTGAGAACCCTACAAGCGGATCAAGTATTTCTTTCACTCCCATATGTCATCTGCATATGCAAGCACCTGATTGAACTGGCGATATAAGATGTTGCGCTGAGGTGTTTCAGATGTCTGTGCTTCTCCAGATTGTGTGATGCGCATTAGCATCACATCCAAGAATCATCCCAATCCTCGTTTTTTCAGCTTCGGGAACCTGGTTCCTCAGGTTATCCGACGGCACCTATCATTTGAAACCAGACAAATTTGGTTGCCGCCCAGTTTTATTGAGAGAGTAAAGTATTTTTTCCAAGAACGCAGGATCTAATTTTCCCAGGATTACTTGAGTATATTAGGTTATACCTGACGCCTTTGTAAGGTGCCGGTTGATTTGTACGATATTAAGCATATTATCATTTGAGCCTACTTACCACTTTTCATTCCCCGCTGCCGCTGGCTAATTTCTGTTGGTTCCAGTGAATTCGCTGGTATTGCCCGTATTGCCTCCCCAGATACTCGGTTCCGAGATACCGGTAGCCTCCTCCTCCCGCGAGTCTGACAGGTAATCGACACTAGGAAAAGGGGGCTGCCCATCTCCTCTCCTAGTGCAGCCATCTCAGAGATGTCCATTGGTTGGGTTGTCCCTCTTCCTGGTGCAACTGCCTCTTTTCCACGTTCACCTGTGAGCGTCTCAACCTGTGAGCGTCTCAACATCGTCTTTCTTATAGACTTTGAGAGTAATTGACCCGAACCCAAAGTCATTTACTCCCTTAGTCACGGCAAGAGGAGCCAGGGACTCTTTGTTGATCACCATAGTGGATAGTCTAGAGCCCCCCTTGGCGTCCTCTTACCTTACTATCTTCCAATTTTCAGTCGGAAGACTAGGATTACTGATTCTAATTATCTTTAATATCTCCTCTGGGCTAGTCGGCTCGGTTGGCAGAAAGACGCGCGCTCTTGGCCTGCTATGAATGGCCCTCTGCTTACAGCCGCCAGCTTCGCGCCTTGCCAAACCTCCCCTACCATCGGTACTGCCTTTTTGTATGATCAACCGATCTGGCATCTGAGCACCTTTCGATGTGACGTGGTAGACGGCTAATATTCTCGAAGTACGGTATACGCTACTGTCATAATTCCATCCATCTTGAGACCACACAGAAACACCGAATTCTAGTTGAGAGCGGAATAACCAAAATAAAGATTAAATAGGCATTTGACATCCGTTAGCTCCCATGACCATCGTTTACTAAACCCCATAACATATGCTTATTGAACGTCATATTTTCAACAAACGTAAGATCCATTTGATAAATGCATTGGAGAAACCAAATTTTGACAAGCTTTGAATTACTATTCCATGCATGGTCGATTGAGTCAAAAGCTTTGCTAAAATCTGTGTATATGTTGTCTACTTGCAGATAGCTTCGATGGCTTTACTTGTTTTGCTATTAAACTCAGTCAAATTAGTTGAAGTATACCTTTCTGGTAGAAAGCCGTGTTAGGCTACTGCGATAAATGGCGTAGAATAACTTTTTTAATTGCGTTGCATATGACTAATTCAAGCAGTTTGGAAATTGAT
Source organism: Tipula unca (assembly GCA_951394425.1). Taxonomy (NCBI): domain Eukaryota; kingdom Metazoa; phylum Arthropoda; class Insecta; order Diptera; family Tipulidae; genus Tipula; species Tipula unca. The sequence continues at coordinate 154,032,250 of OX596380.1, read as the reverse complement.
GACAACGATGATATTCCTCTGTAGCATGAGATGTCAGCTCCCTTTCCAGCCTTAAAAATATGCGTAATTTTAGTTAGCTTACATATGGGTTGGAACCTTACCACTTCGCAGCGATTAATTGAAGAGCAGACATAGTGGTTTAACTAGTTCCGGTCCTAATGTTTTCAAATTTGCTGATGGTATTTTATCAGGACCACATTCATCACCAAATGAATTAAGCGCTTGTAAAATATTCACCTTTGTGATAAACGGTATATGTATATCCAGATTAGATTGGATACCTAAGCCACTTGTTGAGGTTGAGTGGTTTTTGTGTTAAACAAATTGAAAAAATTCAAACATCTTAACGATACACTGTTGGTCACTTGACTGTTTGATACATGATGGCGGGGTAGCCTTTTGTCTAGCGTTTTGTATTAAAAAAGTTCCAAAAATACTTTGGTTCGTTCTTGATATTGTCTTGTAGTGTTGCGAGAAACGTTCTGTATTTTAGTTCAAAGTACTCCACGTATAAGATGTTGCTTCCTTGAAATGACTTTCTATTATCTTCATGATTTTCGTGGATAATTCATTTTCGATACTCTGGACAAAGGAGCATAATTCTCGAACGTTTGGGTCAAACTAATCAACTGATAAAAAATTTCCATGTTCACGTCTAGGTCATGTAGATAGTTCATCCTGCCAGATGATTTTATTGAATGAATTTTTCAAATCTGATTGATCTATACACGATGAGAGTACTACCGAATTCAAAGATATTTCCATTGCTATATGATGGTCGTAATTTATAACGAATGGTACCAGGGATTCTTTTACATCAAAAATATCAGGATCATTGGAATGGATAAGGTCCAGATGTTTGCCGTGCATGTTGGGAATATTATTAATTTGATTAAGGTTAAAATTGAGGATGGTATCAATAAAATATATTTCAGAATCAGATTTTACATCGAAAGGAATATTACAGTTGATTTCGGGACCAAAACACCAGGAAGTGTTAGGAAGATTAAAATCTGCTGCAATAAGGTATATATCAGATGGATTATTAAGGTTGATTAGTTCGCCTATGGTATCACAGAAGTTTATATATTGTTCCTGAGTGGAATAAGGAGGGATGTAAGCTGTCACTATAGTGATGTTTATTTTAGGCAAGCACAATCTTACACAAACACACTCCAAAGATGATTGTGAGACAGTAACAATTTAATTCGGGATGGATGCTTTGACTGCAATAACAACTCCTCCTCCTGAAGTTTTAGTGTTGGTATATATGGATGTGTCACATCTATATACAATGTAATAGTCGGGGAAAAATTCTGTGCTTAGGATGTTGTTATTAAATGATGTTTCACAGATTGTCTTATAGTAAAATGTGAAGACCCTCTTAGCGGAATTATTTTTAGAGATGGAAGGAATAGGAATTGTTGACGGGTGATTGTTGGTTAAGAAAAGTTTTTGGCTGTGCAAATATTCCGAAAATTTTGACGACGTTTCTCCATACCAATTCTTTGACCAGAAGTCCAGACACATTAATTGTATTTTAGGCCGTTATTTCGATTTGGAGGCAGTTCAACACAGGCTGCTCCATCCAATTTCATTCTCGATTTGAGAAAATGTTCGAAATGTTGTTTCGATCTGGTTTCTTCGGTCCTGCTCACAATGAGCCATCGTCTTGGAGTAACTACTTTGATGTCAAGTAATGCGAATTAAAACTTTTGGAGCCAAATAGTTAAGGGGCTAGTAATGGCGTTTAAAAACTGAATATTATTGTTATTATTTTAAATGTATAACGGTAATGGAACGGACATGGAACGTATAGTGAGAATCCACCTTAATCCGCATACTATAATGGCACAAAATGTATTAATTTATGACTAGCACCGCGTGTTATACAAAACTTCTCCACAAGCATCGGAAATATTATGATTGATCATATTTTTTTAGCAGACCGCGCATTTCTTTAGAATGCAGGTATAATAAATCAATTATACAAAATATGTAAGATAACTATAAATTCTTTTACATAATTTAAATTTTTTACTATTTTTATTATTAAGATCTGCCACTTCTTTTTTTGTAATACTTTTTTCGAGTGTACGTATATAGTGTATTACTTTCATAATCACGATGGATGCCAAGACCAACTATATACTGTATGCTGTGGTACACCTGGGTAAGTAATGTGTTGAGAAAAAAAAACAAACTAAAAAACCATAACATATCCATTATTATGTATAGTTTCTTTCGCTCATTTGTTTTGGTCGTTTTTTTTTCATTATCTTTCTTTAAGATGTTGTTTGTTAAAAAAGAAATTTTCTGTGATTGCAACGCGCTTGTGACTTTCAGTATTTTTATATACATCGGCCGTGTATCATCATTGTTGTATGTATAGCGCGAATTTTTAAAAAAATTTCGTTGTTATTTTTTTTGTAAGTTTTACACGATTCGTTCGGTTGTTGCATTTGTTTTAGTGTTGTGTTGTTATTGGTGTTTTTTTGTATAGGGATATAAAAAATCGCGTGTGCACTAAATTTATCACGATCAATTTTAAAATATAGTAATCTGTGTGTGTGTGTAGATTTAGCCGCACATAGTTTGGAAAGGTGTGATAAGTGGATACATAATTGTGATTTATTGATTTTATTTGTTCGGATCCGTATATATTATTGCAACTTGAAAGTGTTTTCATTTTTGGTGAAGTTTGGTGTTAAATTGTGCAAAAATTTATTGTGCGCAAATCAGTTATAATTGTATATGCGGTTTGTGGATTATTTCAAAACAGACAAAGTTTATTCAAGTTTATACATTAATTTTTTTTTGGATGGGTCTATAATGTATATTCATAACTGTAAGAAAAAAAAATGATCTTATTTATTTAAATAAAATATATCTGTAGTAATAAAAACTAAAATTAACAAATTAAATTTTCGTTTGTTTCGGTCGTTTTTCGATATTATCAAGACGTATAAAAAAAACGTGTTGGTTGGTGATAAAATTTAATATTTTTTTAAGTTTGTATATACAGGTAGTCCGAGACTTGCGACCATTCGCACTTACGATTAATATTTCTTGTTGTTTCTTAATAGTTCCTAAATCGATCATTGTCTAGGAATTTATTTCGGTCGTATATAAGTTGAGGAATACCTGTATATTTAAATTTGTTGTGCGGTTCAAAAATCTATCAAATTGATTTTCATTTCAATTCTTATCTATAGATTTAATTCAAAGTGAAATTAAAATTTAAATTGTTAATTTTTTTTTATAATTTTGTGATCTGCATCGTCGCTTGATATATCGTTACCTTTTTTATATGTTAAATATGGAATTTTGTTTTTGAACCGGTACTTGCATCTTATCCGAATTAATTATTATTTTAGGCAGACAAGTTTAAAAATTTGTATAATATGTAAATTAATTAAAGTATAAAGTGATCTTTATAAATAAATTAAAAATCGAACAGGAATTGTAAAAGTGTGGTTTTGGTAAATTTTAAAATTATAATGATTTGTCTGTTGCATTTGGGCCAGAACTGTATTTGTAGGTAAATTTGTATTGCTTCTGCGACTATAAAAAAAATTTAACTCGAGATTACTGGGATTAAAGGTAATTAATTTTTTATTCATTCCGGTTTTTGGTTCGAAACCATCTCTCTATATGTTTTCAAATCAAAGTATATTTTAGTTTATGTTAGTTAGTTTTCTCTACGCTAGTTGTCAGCTGTTGCCGAAGCACAACTATATCGAAATAACTAAAAATCAAAAATTTTAAATTACAAGATTACCGAATTTCAATGTTTTAAATTGAATTTTGATAATTCTGGTTGTTATTTTTTAATTACACTACATGCCAAAAGATTTTGGAGGATGTTAGATTTGTAACTAACACATTGCTTTTTGTGATTTATCACAAATTTATTTTGATTAAATTTAGTTAAATTTGATTTTCTCATTTTAAGTAAATCATAAAACAATACTGTTCTGCTTAACTTATGCACAATACAACCAAATTAAGTAATTATTTAATAGAAACAGCAAACTAAACCATAATATGAGAATAGAATAATATACTGAAGTCGCGTTTTCCCATCTTTCTGGCAATTTATGGATTCCATCCCAGAAAAACTGCGCCGGCTTGGCGGCCAAAAACGAATCGAGCCAATTTTCGATACCTTGAACTGAAGTGAAGCGTATTCCTGATAGGGATCGAAATAGGTGGTAGTCGGTGAGGCAGAATTTCCCATCCGTTATTCTCCAGGTAATTTTTGACCGGCGCCGCAATATGTGAAATCGTGGGGGTGTCATAGTGGATCACACCTAGCTGGTCTCACCAAATGCACAGCATTACCTTAGCCCCGTGAATATTCGGCTTTGGTGTCGATGGGCCAGCCTCGCCTTTCTTGACATACGCTTTTTTGCGCTTGGGATAATCGTAATGGATCCATTTTTTATCGCCAGTGACAATACGATGCAAAAACGACTTCTTTTTGTGGCGCTCGAGCAGCATTTCGGACATGCAAAATCGTCTTTCCACGTCTCTTGGCTTCAACTCGTATGGCACCCAATTTCCCATCTTTTGGATGAATCACAAGGCTTTCAAACGTCTGGAAATTGTTGCTTGATCAATTTCCAATGACTCTCCAAGTTCTTCTTGCGTTTGACATGAATCTTGATCGTGTAATGCCTCCAATTCTTCATCCTCAAACTTTTTCGGCTGACCCGGACGCTCTTTGTCTTTCAGCTGCTGCTTTGTTTGCTGTTTTTTCCCAAATTTGATAAATTTTCCATCGTTGAAATCGGTTGGATGTGCACAATCAAAACAATAACTTTTAGCTGATTTTGGCAGGTATTCAAATGACATAGATGTCATTGATGTACTATTACGCATAAACATCTAGTATCAAATTTCGGTTTTTAATGCATACACCCAATATTATAAGACATCCATCCCCGTACATCAGGTGTTAATGGATTTCCGGCAGGCCTATGATTCGATCATACCTAGGAATGCCAACAAAATTGGTACGACTGTGTATAATGACGGTAATGCAGTCTCAATGCTGTGTTAAAGTTGAGAACAGGCTATCGTGAATTTTTGCAGTTAACTCGGGTGTTCGGCAGGGAGATGCTCTGTCCCCGATACTCTTTAATCTCATGTTGGAGTACATCTTAACTGAAACACCTCAGCGAAACTAAGGCCACTGCTAAAATCGAAACACCTATCAAGTGCCATGAAGTTAAAGCTTTATAAAGCATTGATCAAGCCCGTTGTTATGTTTGGATGTGAAAGTTGGGCACTGACGGATGATGGCCCCTTACACTTGAGAGAAGAATCATACGTGTGATTTACGGCCCAAAACGAGAAGTAGATGGTAACTACCGAGCTCTGTACATCGAGATTAGAGATTTGATGAAGATGTCCGATATTGTGCGTGAAATAAGATATCAGCGAGTACGCTGGCTTGGTCACATTCTGCGTGCTGATCCAGAACGAATTGTGCTGCGTTCTCTGAAAGGAGAACCATCATGTGGTAGGCGCAGATGTCGTTACTGTCAACGATGGCTCCACGATGTAGAGAACGATTTGTCCTCTTCAGATTGTTTTATATTGTATGAAGACCATGCTCAGGATCGAAATCGTTGGAGCCACATAGTTGACTTCAGTAAGAAATTCCAATTAAAAAAATTCAAAAAAAAGGAATTAATTGAGCACTCATTGAGATGGCCTTTCCTTGCTTGAGTAACTGCGCGACTGAGTTTTGGCACTCCCTTAAGTATTTTATTCAATTTTTGCAGAAATTATGTTATTCCTTCCATTCCTTAGTTTAAATAATACATCCAGATGTATGGACATGATTCCCGAAGATCCTGATCTAACTGAACCCAAAGCTTCCGTACAATAATGTTACTGGCAATAATTTTGTGAATATAGCCAACTTATTTGGTTCTTTCTTCCAAAATACTTACATGAGAGTATACCACCAACATTACTGGATATTATTGAATCACTCCGTCACTTCAAAGATGGCTGTGGTCTAGATGGTGTTCCTTCGAGGTTCCTAAAAAACCTTGGTTATGAGTTGGCATTACCTTTGCCAGTTTTATTCAATGGATCACTTTCACCGCATTTCCTGTCCCTAAATTATTCGAATCAATTATTTGTGACCACATGAATTTCGGGCTGAAGTCATACATAGTCGAATTTATACTGACTTAAGAAAGTCGTTTGACTCAATCAACCACGTTATTGTATTGGAAAAATTAAATTCTTTTGGCATCGCTCATAATTTGTTATAATGGATTGATTCTTATACCTTACTGAACGTGTGCAATTTCTAAAAATAAATAACCGTTTTTCTAATCCGGTGAAACTTCATTCGGGTGTTGCACAGGGACCCCTCATCTTCATTTTATGCTGATGATCTAAAAATATTCTCCCCTATACATATAGATACATAATGTGCAGGATGCAATTTATTTACAGAAAGAATGCCAAAAAATATCAAATTATATCATTTACCCTCCCAAGAGATCTTGGAGTCATGTTTACACAAACCTTTTCATCAAATCGGCATATTGATTTGATAATAGTAAAAGCATGTTCCATGTTAGGATTTCTTAAACGAACCATGAAAGAGTGAAATAACCCGAAGGTTTTTATCGTGCTTTATCAATCTCTTGTACGTTCACAACTTGAATATGCGTCATGAGTGTAGTCTCCCCATTATGCAAGTCATATATTAGTATAGAATCGAGACGATAGAAGAAAAAAAATTCTAATTTTTTATGCGAGGAAAACACACCAATTTGATCATCGTAAGGCACTGTGGGAGATATGTTAGTGATCTACCTTCTTATGTCGATGATTGAAAAATGACTTTTTCAACAATTAAATATAAATTAAAATTGTACTGGAACCTCTGGTTCATATATAATTAATATTTTCTAAAAAAAAAAAATTCAAAATCGATCGGGTTAAGATCAGGTGAGTGTGGCGGGTAAACCATTAAATTTAGCTTTTAGTGGCGAAATTATTGATGCAAATATTTCTTACAACACACATTAAATGAGTGATTTGAATCACCTACTAATCATAGCCCATGTTACCACAGCGTAGTTCTCCAATATGAGAGGTAGTCGGAGCGATCCAAGCGATACATTTCTGCCAAATTTCCCACCATGTTGTCGGACATTTCGTCGAACAAAACTATTTATTTACTTAAACCAACTATTGCGAACTTCAACTCGTCAGACCTAAAAACCTTTTTCAATTGCGAAATTTACCATTCCTTGTGGCACTTTGCCTATAATTGAGTCGTTTTGGGTGGTTTGTCTTCATGAAAATAATGTTTCCTTTATAGCAGTTCTGCGATTTAGCAGTTGTGCTCAATCAAATAGTTGGGCCCTCTTATCACTCACGATAACAGAGTGGATGAGGATATTAAAGTGCGGTTGGCAGCTGGCAGTCGTGCTTTGTATCCTCTAAAGTCACTGCTAAAATCTAAACACTTACCATGTGCCATAAGTCTGAAGCTTTACAAAGCGATCGAAGCTAAATTGTTGACTTAGTAAGGGGTCAGTAATAGCCTTTATAAGATAATTATTATTATGATTTATTCATAAATTCTCATTTTCCTTGAGACCACCAATACCTATATTTGATGTCAAGCAACATATTTCGAAATATGATAACTGGACAAAGTTGAAGCAGATAATACTAAAACAACATTAAATAGAGCTCAAAATATCCAAATTAACTCAGAAGCATTGACAAATTTTTTTGCCAATTCTTAAATCTTATTTCTAATTTCCTGTTAGGCATTCCAAATTCTGAGTTTCCAAAATTATTCTCCTTTCATTTATAAACATTCGCCAAATAAACATTTTACAAATTTATCGAATTTTAACAAGTCAAGTTTCGAGTGAATTAATATGATTCTTCTAAGTAATGTATGCATATCAAGTGTGCTCATTACCAATAACTGTTGTAACTTGTAGAGCACCAACCACACATTATGTCAAGGAATGTCGAATAAAAAAACAATTTAACTCATTTCATGTCGGATTTTCGTGTTCGAATCTTAATAAAATTATTTAAGTAACTTCTGACTTTTATAAGATCTGCCTATATTGAAAAAAAAAAAAATTAGGGCGTTATTTTTACTATTTTGTTTTATTTAAGTTTCGTGCCAAAATAATTGGAATATAATCATTCATTTTTAATTGATTATTGTGTTTTACCTCATTGGTTGTTATAGAATAGCAACGCCCTAATTTTTATTCTCATCCAGTTGATATAACATAATTATTGTACTTTGCACTCAGGAATAACTACGGGTGTGAAGTTTGTCCTAAAATTGTCCTAAATTTTTATCTGAGGATGTATAAGTATAAACTATCAATCTCTCGTGATTATGAATTTAGCTTTTCTTCTAGATTTAAGAAAGCTGTAAAAATTCTAGTACGATATAGTGCTCAGCTTGGTCTTAAATTACTTAGCTACTAGATAGAAGATTGTTTTTAGTAATCGGAACTGTAATTACTGTAAACAAGTGCATTCTCATCCCTTGAGTGATATTTTGCACTATTTTTTTTTTTGAATTGGAATAGGCTTCATAGATGAATAGTATTGTAATAAGATTTCTTGTCTTTGAGATTTGGAAATAGTTCTACATTTGCTAATAAGACAAATATCTTTAAACAGTTGATCGGTTTATCCGAATTTTAGTACAGGACAAACTTCAACTGAAGATTGAAATTTGTCTTAAATTTGCCCGAAATGTTTAAATTTAGGACAAATTTTGGGCAAACTTCACGAGAATGCATAACTACAAATCAAAGCAGGGTGGTCATTCTGTGGTGCTATCTCACACGTTTATTTCACAGTTGGAAACTTTTTAGGCGATATTATAGTAAAGGGAAAAGTCTACAAATCCAACCCTGCGAAATGAATTTAATGGGGAAGTTGGATGAATTTTGTGGTATTTTGTCGTTTATTTATAACCTCAAATCAAGAGATATGAATATTCTTTATCGAGTGCTATTCATGGTAGTGAAATCACTGTGAAAATAATTTTTTTAATAAAACTTAATTTTATTTTTTAATTTTTGAATTAAATATTCAAAAAATTTAAAATAAAATTAAGTTTTATTAAAAAAACATAAATAAATTCTTTGTTTTCTGTGAAAATTTTATTTTTATTAATTTTATTTCTCTATATACATAAAACCAAATTATGGCTCATTGGTTTTGTTAATCAAATTGGTATTTAAATATTTTTGTTGTGTATTTTATATTTATATATATATATATATATATATATATATATATATATATATATATATATATATATATATATATATATATATATATATATATATATATATGTATATATATAAATATATATATATAAATATATATATATATATATATATATATATATATATATATATATATATATATATATATATATATATATATATATTATATATATATATATTGTATATAGGTTAGGTTAGGTAAGGGTGGCTGTCCTAAAGGACTAGCATAGACACAAAATTGGTCCGTAGCTGTACCACATTCGAGTTTCCTCCTCTTCACTCGCTAAACCATCCTGAGCTTACCAAGAAGCGTTTAAAGTCCCGGATCTCGATTTTACTAAGATCCGAGAGGTCGTTCAAAGGGGAAGTTCCCATAAATTTTGTTCTGCTGTACGCTAGACTAGGGCAGGTGCAGAGCAGATGGAGCACATTTTCCTCCTCCTCCTCATCACCACAGCTGCGGCAGAAATCGTGGGCTGGGACACCCAGTCTGCTCGCATGTATCCCAATGAGACAATGTCCCGTTATAGCTCCCACGACCATACCAATGTGTTGCCGTCGAAGCGATATCAGTTGACCTGATCTGGACCGGTCAAGTCCAGGCCAGATCTGCCTGGTTGTTACACACGAACTGGCTTTAGACCATCTGACGTTCGTTTCTTTTATGGCTTCTTCTTGAAGCAACAGTTTACATGAAGCAAGCGGTATCTTTATATCCCGCCTGCTTTGGGTTATTAGGCGTGCTGTACCCTTGCGGGCCAACTCATCTGCCATTTCATTCCCTGCGATATTGAAATGCCCTGGCACCCACGTCAAGCGGATGTTGAACTGATCAGCCATCTCATTTAAAGATGCCAGACAGTTCTGGGCTACCATCGACGTCAGGGAGTATGATTGTAGCGTTTTAATAGCAGCCAGGCTGTCCGTAAAAATGCGAATATCCCTCGTAGATATTACATTATACTTCAACCAGTCCATGACTTCCATTATCGCGGTCAGTTCAGCTTGAAAAACGCTGCAAAAGTCGGGAAGACGAAAAGAGAGGTTAACCCCTAATGCCTCACAGAATACCCCGCAGCCAACCCCTCCATCCCTTTTTGAGCCAACCGTGAAGAAGCTTAGGGCCTCATTGTCCATAACCGTTTCGTTCACCCAGTCCTCTCTGGTGGGAAACTCAGTTTGGAATTTAATCTCAACAGATGGCAAAGGGATAGCGTAGTCGGTAGCTTCCGGAATACCCCTGTTGCATAGGATAGATGAGTGCCCTGCATTATTACAGGTCCACATAGATATGGATTTGAGCCGAATGGCTGTGCAAGATGCAAGCTGCTCGGCCGCAATATCCAAGGGAGTAAGATGAAAGAGAATCTCCAGAGCTTGAGTAGGTGTGCTCCTGAGAGCCCCACTTATACACAAGCAGGCCGTTCTTTGGACTTTCATCAATAGTTTCAGGTTGGCCATAACTTTTAACGCTGGCCACCAGACGACAACCCCATACAGCAGTATAGGTTTGACCACTGAGACGTAGAGCCAGTGTACTATGTGGGGCTCCATACCCCATCTCTTTCCAATGGCATTTTTGCAGGAGTAGAGCGCTATAGTAGCTTTCTTTACTCTCTCTACGATGTTTGGTTTCCAGCTTAGCTTGCTGTCCAAAAGTAGTCCGAGGTATTTCGCTCTATCCGTAAAGATCAAGCGAGTACCATTTAATGTCGGCGGGTCACACTGTGGAAGTTTGTGCTTCCTGGTAAAGAGGACCAGCTCCGTTTTCTGTGGGTTTGCGTTCAGTCCGCAGCCGCGTGCCCACTCAGAGAGGTAGCCAAGCGCGCACTGCATGCGCTCACTCAGCGTACTAGGATATTTACCGAAGACCGCAATAGCAACGTCATCCGCGTAAGCAACCACCTTGAAGCCTTGCCCTTCCAGGTTTAGTAACAGGTCATTTATGACCAAGTTCCAAAGAAGGGGGGATAGAACCCCACCTTGAGGTGTCCCTCTGCTCACGTATCTGCCGGCGGACGCCCCACCCAGATAAGCTGTCACGATCCTGCTTCTAAGCATATGATCTATCCAGCCCCTGAGTGACACGTCTACCCCCAGACACGCAAGGGCCCGAGTGATTGCCCCCGGTCTGACGTTGCTAAAGGCCCCCTCTATATCCAAGAAGGTCACCATTGAATATTCCTTATATTCAAGTGATTTCTCAATCGGGCCTATAAGGGAGTGGAGAGCTGTTTCCACCGATCGTCCCTTACAGTACGCGTGTTGAGATCCCGACAGCTCGCCCGGCTTTATTGAGCCTCTAATGTAAGCCTCTATTAGCCTTTCCAGTGTTTTCAACAGAAAAGAAGATAAGCTTATGGGCCTAAAGTCTTTGGGATAGCAATGAGAGCTTTTTCCCGCCTTAGGTATAAATATTACTTTTACTTCAGTCCACTTTCTAGGAATGTGACAAAGTTCTAGGCTGCCTTTGAAGATAACTTCCAGCCAGGGTAGGGTTAAGTCAATAGTTCGCTGGATATCCGCTGGGATAATGCCATCAGGTCCTGGCGACTTGTATGGCTTAAAGCTGTTTATTGCCCATAGGATACTCCGCCTTTTTACTATATGACTTACGGAGTCTATACCCCTATTTATCATGGGTCTCTCCGGAGCTAGTACCGAGCACTCCGGAAAATGCGTTTCTAGTAATAGCTCCAGGGATTCCTCACTACATGTAATCCATGAACCATCCGGTCGTTGTAGATAACTCGGGATGGAAGGACTAGAACATAGTACTTTGCGTAGCCTGGCCGCCTCCGAGGACTCCTGTATATTGCCACAGTAGAGCTTCCAGGCCCTCGTTTTGGCTACTCTCAGCTCGTACTTATAGGTTTTGAGGACTTGTTTATAATAGTCCCAATCTGCAGCAGCATTTGTGTTCCTCGCTTTCTTGAACAGTCTCCTGCATTTCATACGAGTACCTTGGAGTTCTTTCGACCACCAGGGTGGCCGAGATTTACCCAAGGGTCTACTGATAGGACATGCACCTAACATGGCCTTGTTAAAAGCATCAGATAGCTTGGTTACTAGAGCATCAAGCTCCTGTGTAGATGCAGGAGGGTTTGGAACCGATACCGGTAATAAGTTACCTAGAATGGTTCTGAAACAATCCCAATCAGTTTTCCTCCTATTTCTGAAGGGTGGCTTGCTAGTGGGTTTTGTATCCACTTCGTACTGGAGATAACAATGGTCAGAAAAGGAATGGTCTTCGGACACTTTCCAGTTCAATACCCTCTCCTTAATAAAATCCGAGACAAGTGTGATATCCAACACTTCCTGTCTATTTTTAGTAATGAAGGTTGGCTTACACCCGATATTACATATATTTAGGTTAGTACTTAAAATAAAATCAAGGAGTAACTCACCTCGCCTGTTTATGTCTGTACTCCCCCAAATTGAGTGATGCGCATTAGCATCACTACCCATGATGACTCCTATCTTTCGTTTTCGAGCCTCCATTATTGCACTGCCCAACCTACCTGGTGGTATATTTTCCTCCTCGTATGGTAGGTAGGCCGATATTACCCAGAGATTTTGCCCATCCATCTCGATGCTAGTCACTACTACATCAGCGTTGCTGTAATTCAGTAGTATAAAAATATTCAGATTATTTTTAGCGAGAATGCAAGAACGTATCTTACCTTCATTTTTCGCATGTAGTATTTTATATTTGGGAGTTCTGAGACCCAGCACCCGGTCATCATTGACCCAAGGTTCCTGGACCAGAACCACATCAATGGACTCAGATTCCATTTTTAGAAGAAGGGCCGCCGAGGCGGCTTTACAGTGATGGAGGTTGATCTGAAGAATCTTAAGCATTAGTTATTGCTTCCCTCCACCACTGTTGAGTCAGACTCCTCTGACATCGATTCGTCCGTTAGGAGCGCACAGCTTAGTCCCAATGATCTCGAAATCTCCGAGTCCAGGGATAGTGTCTCCTGTGCATCCTCCGGGATGCTGCGGACTTCTGGGTCACCAACCCCAGGCGGGACACCACAAGTGGTTTCCCCCCCTGCTGCAGGCGCCCCAGATCTGTCAACCTCATCGCGCTTATAAATTTTGAGCGTAATTGCTCCAAATCCATAGCTGATCAGGCCTCCAGATTTCGCCAAAGCACCCACGGATTCTCTGTCGATGATAATGACGGCCGATCTGTGATCTGCTTCCGCCTTTACCTCTTCTAACCTGGCAACCTTCCAGGTGGCCGTTGGTAGATCCGGATTGCTGAGTTTCAACATTTCCAAGATCTCCCTTGGATCACTAGGCTCAGCAGGGATCCAGGCTCGCGCCCTTGGCCTGCAGGGAATTTCTTCCCTAGTCACCACTTCTAAATTGGCCCCCGGCCAGACTTCCCCCAGGCTGCCGATCGCCTTTTTGTAGAGGGTCACCGACCTTTCATCGGCACAGGCAGTCAGTTTGACGTGATTCCGGTGCCATCCTCCGTCTCGGCAAGACGGAGCAGGTCCTGGGTTCTCCCTCATAATTTTTAGGAAGATGGCGGCTAAGGCCTTCTCCACCTTCCTCCAGTTAAGGGCCGTAATGCTCCCATCTTCTTGAGCCCGGTCCAAGACTGCCATGATCAGGTGCTCCTTTAGCACCTCGTTGAAGGGCCTGGTGACATCCGGAACCCGCTTCTTTTTAGCCTCCGTAGGCGGTTCATCATCAGATCTCTGCCTTTTCGGCTGTGAGATCTCGGAACCCTCCTGATGTGGCTCAGTGATACGCCTTGCCCACGCAAGCGTATCCCTGTCCCTATCCGTTCTCTGCTCCAACGGAATGTTGCTGATCTTGGAGATCATCCGCCAGGCTCTCTTCCTGGTCTGATAGTTCGCTGACACTGGAGGGCCAGCATTCGTGCCTTTGCCCTTTGGTTTCGAGGGGCCAGCCTCATTTGGTCTTAAGCCCCTAATTGCACTTTGGAGATCGGGCCTAAAGGCCGATGTCTCCACAGCACCGGTTTCCGGTTTTTTAAGAGCACCGGTCTCTTTTGTTTTTAAATTTTCTGCCATAATAGGTCCCACGAGTAGCGGAGAAAGGAGGTCCACCTGTGCAGAGATCCGCAATACACAGGTAAGGCTACATGATCCGGAGGGCGCCAAGTATCCGGATACACCGTTAGAGGCTGGGCTAGTTTTTATACTGGGCCCCCAGCCTGGCCGGTTATCAGCACGGTACGGTTGACACCTTAACCCGGCCCAGTTGTTTGGCGTCGTGTTTTCGCCTAGTACACCACATAAAAACATAGTGGACTAGTTGCCCGGTGGTCACCACGGGGAGGTAACACGCACACTTGTGGAAGCTGCAAGATACGGAGCTGGCAACAAGTACCAACTTGATTCCCCCAAGACAGCTTCACACCTAGACCACCTATATTGTATATACATATGTATATTGTATATGTATATACATGGAAAAAACAACAAAAATATTTAAAAAAATTTGGTAAACAAAAACCATCAGAATGAAAGTATTTTCATACGGATAGGTTATACGTAATATTGTTTTTATACGGCGTTATATATACGTAATTTTTCACAAAATTATGACACAAAAGTAACAAATTACGATAAACAGTTTATTTTATTTACATAATTAAGTTTATTTTAATTCATAATCACATTAAAAAATAAAACAAAAAATTAAAATTAAAAATAATTAAATAATGTGATAAGGGTTAGACTGTTGTCTCTGCTCGTCATTCAAATTTCGCTGCGCGTGCCAATAGTCATATTTTTACCATTACCATTTGCGGGTTGCTGGATTCCATGATCTACAAAAATAACGTTCATAATTGTGAAATTAGTGACATTATTGTTTTTGGCAGTAAAATACCCGAAATTATGTGGAAAAACTGCAATCTTCCTGAATTATCCCACGTTTTTAATAAGATGTTCAACATTTTTATTATATTTTGTCAAAAAAAAAAAAAAAAATCCGACATTATGGAAAAATGGCACTTTTTCTGAACATTAGCTCGATTGTCACAAGATTGAAAAGGAAAATCTTGTTAAAAACGAGCTAACATTTAGAAAAAGTGCCATTTTTCCATAATTTCGGATTTTTTTTTGACAAAATATAATCAAAATGTTGAAAATCTTATTAACAGCGAGGAAATTATATTCGCAGAAAAAAAAACAAAAATATGTGTAAATGACTGGCCTTTTTCGAGTATATTTACTCGTTTTTTTACATATTTCACCATTTCACATATTTAAATTTAAATAAAAACGCTCTATAAAGAAAATATTTTGGACAAACACAATCTCTTCCTGTGAAAATAATTTCATTTATGATTGTATTTGTTTACCAACTTGGCATACATATTCATATTCATTCATATTATAAATTCCCCCCCTTCACCTTAAAATTCATTATTGATGTCTTTTACTAATGGTTGTGGCAAAAATAAACAAGAAAAATATTTAGTTCAATCCCATTTTGGTAAAAAAAAACAGTCAGTAATGAAATTATTTTTGTATGGAAAGGGTGTTTCTGCGTAATATGGGATTTGTATTTGTACGTAATTTTTCTTTCAGAAATCATGAAACTATTATTTGTCTATTATTTACTCTATATTGTTAATAACAAATAAAATTTATAAACAATTTTATTGTTTATAAATTTATTATCAATAACATTTCTATTTAAAAACGAATTAGAAACTCAATAGAATATTTATATCAATTGAATATTTGCGAAAACATGTGTATCTTACAAATCGTTTTATGGCCACATAAACTTAGGCATTGGCTTAATTTATAGCAAAGCTAAATATATCTGCAAACGAGTAACACAAGCTTTTTTTCAAAATCCCCTATAGTTTTCTCGTAATTGCGTCTCAAAGTTGATGAGTTTTTGAAGAAAACCATTCTCTCACAAACCAAATTTATCAAAATTTTTCCACTAACCTGTAAAAGTTGTATATATGGGTACGTTAAGGAAGATATTATCTAGCGATTAACAGACGTTTTTATAAAAACTCGTTCTAATAAGCGAGAAAATTGAAAACTATTTTATATCGATAAGCTGACAAATCAATTTATTGAAAAAAATTTATCTTCGATGTAAAAATGGTTTAGGAATCAACTAAATTGACGTATTTTTTAGTTCATCCCTTTTTAATTAGATGTCATAAGTGGCAAAAAAAACAATTTTCTCATGGAATATCATGTAATTTTTGATAGCGGAGATTTACACTATTTCAAATTTTATTTTAGACGCATTTTTGGCATTTAAATATCGACATCAAATTTGATTTTTGTTCTAGGTAAAGTAGAGCCTTAATTAAAAGTAAGTAAAACACTGTATTTGTTGTATAAAAATTGTCCTAAAAAATTATAAACAATTAGAATTTGTTATAAACAGTTTATTTATTTATAAAAAAATAAATAAATTATCAGAAATAGTGGATTGAAATAATAATTATTCGATTAATTATAAATTGCTATTAAGGCTGCGGACCAATTGTCGGCTAAATCAATTACTTAGGTAAAAGTCGATTTTTAGTATTTTTGTTTTATTGAAATACGTGCTTTTGTTTATTTTCAGCTTACTAAATCCGTAGATCACTAAAAAATTAACAATCTAAACGTTAAACATTTACTTTTGTGTGCTCGATTTACGATACTTTCGATAGGATAAATGAATTTACCGAAAATTAAAGTAAAATTCGACTTTTCGCAGCCTAAAATTATGAAATTGAGGTAAAAAAAATTCTTCACCACTTGATATTGTTATAAATAAAATAATTTGTTCCTAACAAATTAATGTTTAATAAATAAATGTGTGTTTTTTTATTAACAAATACACTTGAAATATAAATTTTATAATTAATTTATAAATTTTTGAAAAATATATAAATATATATACTCGTATATGGTGAAAAATACGTGAAATCGCAAAATTTTTGGAAGTGATTTTTATGTCTTGAATGTGTAGTACTAGGTAAAAAAATATTTTTATAGAACTGGATTTTTTGTTGTTGTTGTTGCTTAAGATACAGAGGGTGAAATATTTGTTAATTTGTTGAAAATGGTGATGCATTTATGCAAATAAAAAAAAGTATTTATCCGAAAAATACGAAATATGGCTCGTTTTAAAGATAAAAAAATATGGATTAAGAAATTATTACAAAAATAGTACCGTTTTTAAGTTTCTCACTTTCAAAATGGCCGCCAAAATAGTTTTTCTCACTTTTCCGGAAAACTAATTTTTTTTTACAAAACAAATTTATTCTTGGTATTTCTAAATTTTATTTTCCCTCCAAAATACCATTATCTTGCAAAATATGACTAAATGGGTCGATCCACTGTTTATATTTAGGCAAAATTAAATTTAAAACAAAAATTATTGGTAAAAAATATTTTATTAAAAATTAAGTTACTAATTAAATATGTAATTACAATTTAAATCTAACATAGTCGTCACTATGTAATAAAATATTTCTTAAAATTTAAGTAACCTTCTCTTGAAGGAAAAACTGCATGGAAATCGCGAGTTCCATTTCTAGTTTTCAGTTTATCTACTGGCAAGTCGGGTATTTCTGGTGTTAAATTCAATGTCAGAACAAAACTCAAAACCCATAACAGTTTTTAAAGTTTTAGCCCATAGAGTGGTATGAAAATGCCATTCACATTTGTCTCCGAAATCTTTTTTGTGTTTAATTATATTCATAAAATTATTTTTATTTTTATAATGTGTTACAGCACCACCAGTTATATAATAAATTTTGGTGATACTTGGCATTTTAGTTTTTAAGAACTGAATCATTTTCTCGATGAATAGATGAACTGCCACTGTGACATGACTAAGACAATCTGATATAAGAATGAAGCTGTAGTGCTGCAATTCACATTCCTCTTTCAAATTTTTGTAAATTACAAATGGATGAATAGTTGCTTGCTTATTATTCCAATGAAAATCGTGCGCTGCGTTTTGCATTATAAATGAATAATTTTCTGCAAAGTCACATGATACAAGTGCTTTTGTAGGCTTCAGAATATTTTTTACGTATGGCTAGTTTGTTGAAGTGGAATGTAGTAATGAGGAATCAGATTTTTCAGCTTCTTTATGAAGTAATCCAAAAATTCTTCGGATGGTTTTGAATACTTTTGCATCTGTAAATTTCATCTTCAAATACAAATTGCATCTGTCAGTTGAAATCCATTGACTGAATGATAAATCAGCATCCTCGTAGTTCTGTTCCAGAAACGCGTTTCTCAAATATTCTCGAAATAAATTTAATCCTGGACAATTCTTGCATTTTAGAAGATAACATGTCGGCTCAGGCTCTGGACATAATCTAGATGAAATGCAATCTTGGTATTTCGATATCTCTTCACTTGTAACACTTGATTCTATTTTGGTTCCATAAATGATTAATTTCACATTTTGATGTATTGTACAAAGACACACTGCATGCATTCCACTGCTTCCTGGTTGCACACAGGTTTTAGGACGAAGCAAGCAAAATTTGGAAAATTCAATTTTTTTCGACTCGTCGTCCTGATAGAGATTCTTGTAGCCCTCGTAGGATTCCTCTAATGTACTAATCATTAGATTCCTCTAATGTACTATATATATATATATATATATATATATATATATATATATATATATATATATATATATATATATATATATATACATATATATATAAAACTATATAAATAGATTACTTTTGCCTTGTATTTCTCAAATAAAAAATTACGTACATATATACACGCCATTTAAATCCGATAGTATACTTAGACACACAACCTCTCCATTTTTTTTTTTAACAAAATGGGATTGAACTATTTTTCTTGTTGGTTTTTGCCACTAGTAAAAGCAGATCCGAAGAATATTGTGGTCTTTTTCAATAACATCAATAAGCGACGTGTCGGTATTCATCCAAAATTCATCCACACACTCGTAAGCTACGACAATTTATTATCTCACAGTTTTTAATTGCCTAATATGAGATAGCACCACAGAATGACCACCCAGGTTAATATAAGCAGTTATAAGTATACAACAAAGTTGTATAACAAACTTCTTTAGACTCGCTACAAAATAATTAATGATTATACACGCTAAAGTTCAGATAGAAATAAAAAGTACTTTAAATAGTATAAATCTGTTAAAATATTAACTTCCTCTAACCACCCACGGTCGGTAAAATATAAAATCCATCATGAGGCTTGTATAACATCATATTATGTAATAAGCCACAACTCATTTATAAGCTAAATTTGATTTGCATTTAAATTTATATCCGCTGTAAACCGCAACAAATTGACGAGATTATAAATGAAGAAAGTCACAAGATGAAATTTCACCGCATCTCTCTTGTGCTCTCTAATAAATGAATATAATTTTAAAAAAAATTTACAATACGTCGTACATTTGCAACAAATCAAATTTTAACTTTTCTCATCATCGAATTACAATATTATTGTGCGCGCTTTCAAATAATTTTCACATACAATAATCAAACCAAAGCGCTAAACTAATATTTTCATCTTCAGTACGTACATTCTAATTTACATAATTCAACACAATCCACCACTTTTAAACAACACGCTTATGTAACATAACATTGTTTTTCGATTATTTATGCTTTATGCATATATACATACATATGTCTAATTGATCTAAACATAAACTGCCAAAACTTTTCTTTTTGATTGCGGCAATAATATTCGACATGTTGAGTAAATTATGACAAATTCATTACGCGGAAGTTGTTAAAGCGTCCAAAAGACGATAATTTTGTTGAATGAATTTATGATGGCTATCGTGTTACATGGAAAATCTGATAATGAACTTGCTTTTCGAAAAAAATATTTTACAGTTTATTGATCTGAAACGCCTTCTCTTAATTTATTCGTCTTTTATAATTATATAACCATACTGGATGGATACATATGAGCCAATAGATTATACACTATAGTATGGTTTGGCTGAACAAACATCTTAAGATCATAAATTATAAAATACATGTCATTTATGTATGTAAAATCGCGGTTTAAAAATTATACGAATATTCTATTAATTAATAAGAATAAATTATTGGCTATTAAGATATTAATTTTAACGATTTGTTGTTTATGCAAAAATTAGGTTATGGCCATTAATTTTTGGTAAAATTCGGGTGTAGCAGAGACAGTATAATATCTAATAATAACATTCATTATCATCATCAAATTATTAACTTTAGTTAAGTCTAATATTGTTGCGGTCGCAACAATACGTAGGACAGGCCGACTACCGGTGCTGACTTCTTGACAAAATATGGTCTTAGATCCCACGATGAATCTTGCTGTGAATGCAATGACAGCTATATGGTCAAACACTTACACCAATCCATCCAATCGGCTAAAAATGGATATGATTCGTTTTGAAGATGTTTCCTTCTTTGGTTGAAACCAGCCAATCAAGCAAAACATAACGTGGTTCGATTTCCTTGTTCAAGATCACGCAGGCCGGACACAGTTAAACATAAAACTGCGGTTATCGCAGTTCCGACCGTCATCTTCTGCGGTATCATCATCTCTTCATATATGCTAAAGAAGAAGGACAGCGCCGATTGAGGCCCATATGGAGATTATCGTCGACTAAACGCTGTGCCCACACCGAATCGTTATCCGATCCCACACATTCATAATTTTTCAGAGTTTTCAAAAATTGGTTTGGTTAGAGCTTATCATGTTATCCGAATTGCGCCCGAAGCATTGCCTAAAACGGCAATAACTACCCCGTTTGGGTTGTTCGAGTTCACACAAATGGCTTTTGGTCTTTGAAACGCTGCGCAAACTTTTCAACGCTTAATGAATGAAGTGGTCAAAGGATTAGATTTTATATTCGTCTACATCGACGATATACTGGTGGCCAGCAAAAATGAGGAAGTGTACAAGTGTTATCACAAACAACTGTTTGAATGCCACGGCGAATGTGGAGTAAATATCCATAACTTTCAAAATTTGTTTTCGATGTTCCTGCTTTCGAGTTCTTCAGTCACCAAATTACTCAAGATGGCATTACACCCCGCCAATCTCAATCCAACAAATTGAGCGATTCAACAAAATGCCCAAGGACAAAAAATGTTTTTCTTGGCCCGACAAGTGGAACGAGTCATTCGCCCAAATTAAAAGAGCACTTGCCAATTCAACATTGTTGGCCAATTCCAATATAGCGAATCATGCTATAGCATCTCCATTGAAGCGTCTGGTAGTGAGGTAGGAGCTGTCCTACAGCAATGGAATAAAGATTGTTGGCAACCTTTGGGATTTTTCTCACGAAAGCTCCCAGAAACAGAGATAAAATACTTACCGTTTGACAGGGAACTCCTCGCCATTTTAGCCACCAAACACTTCCGCTTTTTCCTCACGGATCATAAGTCTTTCAAATCAAAGCAATAGTCTCCTGAGCGAAAAGAGTCACGGCATACTCAACGTTTTGATTGTATCGCTCGGGTCACGACGGAAATTCAACATATAGAAGGTAAACAAAACGTGGTCGCTAACACATTGTCACGTTTCCACAATAGACTCCGTCAATCTAGATCTTAAAAATCTAGCTCAGACACAACAATCTGATGATGAATTACTCCAATTATTGTAT
Source organism: Tipula unca (assembly GCA_951394425.1). NCBI lineage: Eukaryota > Metazoa > Arthropoda > Insecta > Diptera > Tipulidae > Tipula > Tipula unca. The sequence continues at coordinate 154,010,288 of OX596380.1, read as the reverse complement.
AATTCATCGCACCCTGTGAGTTCCAAATTCAAATTAGAACTCAACATCCTTCCAGATTTTAAAATTTATTGTGAACATCAACAGGTGTAAATTAAACATTTGTTCCGGCATCTTATATAGACATGTATAGTGTTCGATACTCTGCATAGTCTATCTCATCCAAGTATAGGAGCATCACGTAAATTAATTTCTAGTAAGTATTTTTGACGACCGAAAATCAACATTGGGTGAAATCCTGTATTGGTTACCAGAAGAGCAAGGTTCATCAACGCATACAAAGTCCTAACCCAGATAATATAATCTGCTTGCTGCGCTTATAGAATTCGTACCACTGCATATCATTCGCAGGCAAATGGTAAGCTCGAGAAAATATCATTAAATGGAGCACTAAGCTTCCTATCGTCATGCTGGGAATACGAACAACAATAAAGGATGAATTAAAATGCTTCCCAGCTAAACCAGTTTATGGACAAGTCCTCAGATTGCCAGATGAATTTTTGGAGACAAGTTCCAAGGATAATTGAGGTTCCTCGCAGCCATGCGCAACATAATGCCTATTGACACTCGCAATTGCGAGTATACAACTCTGGGCAAAAATACAAATAATAAATTCATTACATCCCCCTCAAAGTAGTCCTCGCGAATGTAACTTGTGCCAACGTTTTTTCTAATTTTCAAAACATGCTGCAAAGTCCTCTTCCAGTATAGCCTTCAATTCTTTCTTCGTTTCGGTTTTTATTTATTCTATCGATTCAAAACGGTATCCATGCAGCGGTCTCTTGAGTTTAGCGAATAGCCAGAAGTTACATGGTGTTAAGACAGGCGAATACGGTGGTTGCGGAAAGATATGTGTCGAATTTCTGGCGAAAAGATCACGAATTACGACTGCAGTTTGAGATGGTGCATTATCGTGATGCAAAAACTAAGAATTGTGTTCCCACAAATCTGGCCTTTTTTGACGCACAGCATTACGCAAACGACGCATAACACCCAAATAGTATTCCTTGTTGACAGTTTGGCCGGCTGGCAGGAATTCATAATGCACCACAACACGATAATCGATGAAAACTGTCAGCATAACGATTGATCGGCTGTTTCCCAGTCGTAAGCGTAGATCCAAGTCCCATCACCAGTTATGTTGCGTTTCATTTTGTCTTGATAGTCGGAAAGCATTGTTTCACACACTTCAACGCGGCGATGTTTTTCTATGAAATTGAGCGTTTTTGGCACCAATCGAGATTTTACTTTACTGAGGTCCAAATGGTCACTCAAAATGGTTTTCACTGATCTTTCCAACAAGGTCGGTAGGTCTCGGACTATCAATCGACGATTTTGGAGTACCAATTCTTTGATTTTGTTGACGTGTAGCTCATCAGTTGACGTTGATGGTCGTCTCTTTGAACATTTTGTACCACTCATAAACTCTTGTTTTCGATAGAGCTTGCTCACCAAAGGCCTTCTACAACATTTTCAACGTTTCGGTAGCAGAAATTTCATTCCGCACACAAAATTTAATGGAACTGCGTTGTTGAATAGTTTCAGACATTATAGAAAACGAAAAATTCACTTTTAGCTGTTTACAAAAGGACGCATATCTCAATTTTGTCGTGTAATTTGACACAGATGACAGTGACAGTACTACCAACTTATAAACAAAAAACAAAAATTTAAATTAACTAATACTATTCTTAAAACAGATATTGGCCAAATTAACAAGTAAACAAATCGGTCTAAAAAGCAAAGGTAACAACCTTTATATTAATTAAGGTGACACCTGAAAAAAATATAGATTAAAACAACTGCGGAAACGAAAGTGTGTGAAGTTATCCCAGGATTCCATTCCAAAAAAAATTAAAAATGTGTATCAGGCATTACTATTCTCAACTCATCTCAGGATTTTGAAAATTATCCCATAAGTTTATATGATCATTTAAACAACAAACCCAACGACATGGTTTTATCAAGCGGAAGCTCAATTTGAAGCCAATAGAATAAGAAAAGAATCATCGAAATTTTGTCTTACTGTCTCTGCCTTAACTCCAGAAATCTGCGAATCCGTCATCGACATTATCAGCAAACCACCTACTGATAATCAATATGCCGAACTCAAACGGGCATTGATTAACCGGCATTCGATTTCGGAGGAGAAAAGGTTAGAACAACTGTTGAAACGAACTGATATAGGGGATCGAAAACCGTCCGAAATTTTTCGATCTATGCAACAACTTGCTGGATATACTTTTGACGAAACTATAGTTAGATATTTATGGCTTCGGCGACTTCCTCAAATGATTTACATTTCATTGATTGCTGTGGGCGAAAAGCCTATACAGATGAATTAACGACACTGGCTGATAAACTATTTGAAGCTTCATTGAACAACACTGTTTATAGTGTTAATTCGGAAAACACGAAAAGATATCAATCTTCAACATCTTCTGCTATACAGTTTCTACTTCTTCTGATGCAGTCGAAACTCGATTAGCTCGCATAGAATCAAATTGAAAGCAGCGCAATTAAACATAGTCAAAAAGAACAATCAAAGTAATTTTTTCTGATGTGCAAGCGGCTCATAGTCAGGATTCACCCAATCGCCGCTTATTTATTAAAGATAAGCACAACAATTTAACTTTCCTAATTGCCACTGGTGCCGATTTGTCTGTTATTCCATTCCAAAATGATCGTAAAAATACATCCGCTAATGTCGAATTTACACTTTCTATTAAAACATATGGCATCAAACTTCTTAAACTGAATATGGGGACTGCGGCGTAATTTCACTCATGCCTTGATTCTAGCTGAAGTGAACCGTCCAATCATCGGTGCAGATTTTCTTTCAATGTTTGGTCTTATCGTCGATGTGAAAAACAAAAAGCTCATTGACCCAGCCACGCAGCTGTCAATCAATGCTGTCATGGCTCGAGTTGATACGCCAACTCCTGTCCATTTTACGATCGATACGAGGGTATGGTGCTCTTCTAAGAAAGTTTCCAACACTAACAGAGGCACGGAATTATCATTTACCTGTCAAACATAATTTTATGCATCACATCGTTACTAAAGGATGAATTTAAATGGCTGTAATATTTTCTCCAAAATTGACTTAGTCCGATCGTACCTGAAGATATTGCAAAAACAGCAATTATCACTCCTTTTGCCTTATTCGAATTTACTCGATCGCCATTTGGTTTGCGCAACGCTGCTCAGACGTTCCAAAGATTCATGAACGAAGTAGTCAGAGGTTTGGATTTCGTCTTCACATACATCGATGATATTCTTGTGGCTTCCAAATCAGAAGCATAGTACAAATCGCATTTGCAACTACTCTTTGAAAGGCTTGTGGATTTTGGTATTAACATCAAATCCTCAAAATGCGTTTTTGGCGTTAAAACTCTTAACTTCCTTAGCCACAAAATAACTCCTCAAGGAATATTCCCATCCGAGGAAAGAGTCGAAGCTATAACGAACTTCCCAGTACCTACTTCCATTCGGCAAATTCAACAGTTCATTGGTATGGTTAATTATTACCATCGCTTCGTACCTAAACTAGCTGAATTATTATCACCAATTCATGCACACCTAGCATCGCTACTCAAGAAACCAAAAACTGCAAGAAACTTTATTTTCTCTAAAACCAAATGTGCGCTCGCTAATGCAACACTTTTGGCTCATCCTTGTAGAGAACCATTAGCATTTTTCTCCAAAAAGTTACAACCAGCCGAAATAAAATATTCCGCCTTTGATAGAAAATTACTAGCCATATACTTAGCGATTAAACATTTTCGATATTTTGTAGAAGGTCGACAATTCACAATTTACACCGACCATAAACCGCTAACTAGTGCGATCAACTCCAAAACGGAAAGAAGTCCACGGCAAGCTCGACATTTGGATTTCATTGCTCAGTTTTCTACGGACATTCAACACATTGCAGGCAAACATAACGTTGTCGCTGACAGTTTGTTACGCATAAGCGAGATCGAAGCTGCCTCTGTTGAAGAAAAGCTAACTCTTAAATCAATTTCGAAATTACAGAAGCCTGACGAGGAACTACAGAATTTACTTTCTGGGTCCATTCATTTTATAAACTTGAGCGCTTCGTTGATAGCTCCAGATAAAGATATTTATTGTGGAACAGGAAAAGGGACAAATCGCCCTTACCTTCCAGAACAACTACGCCGTACAGTTTCACATCCTAGTGTCCGCGCAACTAGAAAGTTAATAACTGATCGTTACTTTTGACCCAACATGAATAAAGACGTTAACCTCTGGACACAGTCCTGTCTTTCATGTCAAAACTCCAAAATATAAAGACATACGAAATCGGAATTTGGACATTTTAAACCGCCATCAAATGGATATACCTACATCCTTACTGCTGTGGATCGTTTTACCAGATGGCCTGAAGCATATTTATGAGAGATATGTGTACCGCAACCATTGCTAAAACCTTCGTTGAAAATTACATATCTATAGATTTGGAGTGCCTGTAAACATTACTACAGATCAAGGAAGTCAATTCGAGTCTAAGCTGTTCGCGGAACTAACCACTTCCATTTCAATAGATCGACTTAAACCAGCATTTGGAGTCACGATCACTAACATTGAACAATCAAAATCTTTTTTTAATGATTTGTTCATTAACTCTCACATATTTAACTTTTCGGATGACCTGTTTTCTCGGAAGGGGGTGATGTGGAGTCCGCGTCCATAATATATCCTACCCCTGATCGGGATGAATTTAAAAGAAGATAAATACACTGTCAAAATTCATTCGTCAACAAAATTAACATAAAAAAGTAAAATAAAATATTACGAACAGTTCAATTTCCTTTCACCAACCCTTTTCTGGTCTCCTGCGTGAGACTTTCTAATTTTTCTATTTTATGTAAACTGCGATCGATTGATCGAATGGGGCGATTATTGAAGTATTTGACTATTCATTTAGTAATTATAAAATATGATGAACTTCTTGTGATCGAAATTTTGTTTATGGATTGCTGCGAGCTGACCCGTAACGCCTTTCAATCAATTGTGTGTGTCTCTTTATATAATTTGTATAAACATTTTCGATATTGTAGATGATAATGTATTTAAGTTGTACACTGCAAATTAATATTTATAATGACGATGATGATGCAGCATAAAATCGTTAGTGATTCATACAAAAATGGTTTTATTGCAAATTCATTGCGCGAAATAATTTATTTCATTGAATATTTTCAGATTATTAAATCATTTAAATTACATGAACTCGACATTGAAATTATATTCAACTGTATACGGTTGATTAAAAGAACATTTTATTATATTAAGACATTAATTTACAAAAACTAGGTTACATGCAATTATTTTAGAATATAGTGATGGAGTTGAATATTGACCTCTAAATAAACGTGTACAAGTAAAAGGTGAAAAACAGAAAGATACGCTAATACGAAATTAAATAAGCAATAGCATATCGGTTCATTAACGTTTAACATATATTTTGAGCTAAACGACTAAAACATATGTTTTCTGAAACCCCCAAATTAACACAATACTACCACTTCGCCCAAAACTGGACCATAATTCACCATATACTAAATGTTAACTCTTAAACTGAGCAAATTTAGTGTCAATTAGAAAAGAAACAATCGAATGAATATTTTTAACTGAATTAAGAATTAGTCGCGTGAAAAATTAAAAAGTTCTCATAAGATCGATCAATCGCGATACTGGAACGGTCGGTCGGTCTTTCTAAATGTTCAAGCTCAATAAAAAATTATAAATCATAAACAAAATTCAAATACGCATATACCTAAATTTCTAAATTGCCAAATTTCCAAATTTAAAATTGGCATTACCTAACTTTGGAACTTCTGAATTTCTGAATTGAAAATTTCAGAGCGGAGGCATTTTTGGTTTCAAAATTTAAAACTATATCGACATTTTTAAATTTTTTTAGAATTGAGTTTCAAAATTTTAAAAACATTCACAAATCCAGACACCTGGTATAGCCAATAGTTAGTAACACAGGACGATACAGTTCTAATCTACTTTTATAATTTTTTTCAGCATCCCTGGGCTCTGAAATAAAATTTATTAGTTTGCTTGATCAGACTTATGATATATTCCTGAAAATTGAACTCAATTTAGTTCCGATTTATTTCATTCTGCATTCCAACCTTTAATTAATTAATTTAAATTTAAGTTTAACTGGCAGAGATTCTGTAATTTAGTTAGATACTGTAATGAATGATAATTAGTTTATACTCTTAAATGGTTCAATATTGGCACCGAAAAAGTCATGAAAGGCAAAGGAGTTTATTTAATTTTATCTTGAATGAGGTTGCACTAACTATGTGGCAGACCAATTCCCTGAGTTGAAACTAGATCAGCGTGTTGAGTTACAACTTCCTCTAATACTCGCATATGCAGATGACATATAAACATCGCCTCAGACCTCAGAACATTAGAACCCATTCTGGATGAATTACAAGGTGCCTTAAAATTAGAGTATGTATCGCTTCGTTATTTCCCATGTGTTGATACATATGGTTTACAGACAGCTGAACGAATTTATTGCCCAAAGAATCAAGGTGCACCGAATTAATTATTGGGGACACATCCATCGTACGAATCCCACCCACTCTCTTAGAGCAGCGTTCTCTTACATTGCCGGTATCAAAAAGTTTGGACCTCATATAGAATTTTAGACATTGCTCCCACTATACTTACTGAATTAAGACAAGCGGCCAATGAAATCTATGCACTTGATAAAATCGGACTGTAGTGAGTCACTTGGTAAGGAAAACGGGGAAGGGCTTAACCTCCCAAATATTTGACAAACACCGCTAATCCCAATCCCAAAAAATTTTTGTTAAAAAACGTTTGGTGCGCCATCTGCAGAATATAACTTTATTTCGCACAATTGTGGTTGAGTTGAATATTAAATTCAGATTTATAATAATAAACGATTCTGAATTTTATACTTTAACAACTCGGAACTCAATTTGAATTTTGAAAGTTGTAAGTATTAGGAAATTTCCATGAACCATAAAAGTATTAAAACCGTCTTAAGATCGTAGTTTTATAAAATTACAAATGTATTAGTTTTAACTAATAACTCTTTTCAAAATTGAATAAATTGGAAGAATATTTGGATTTGGTATTTTCAAAATTTCCAAATTCTGATTCGTAAAATTTGACATATAAATCAAAAATCGATAACGAAATCTTTAAATTTTGTGTAAATTCAATAATTCTTATGTCGCATCAAAGTTTAATAATTGAAAGATAAGAAATTTGAAAATCCAGGAATTCCAATTTAAATTCAGATGCATAGAAAATTCAACATTTCGAAAGATTTGAAATGAATTTAAATTACAAGTTCTGAGTTTTACACGTACAATTTGATCATAAAAAGCGATACATTTATTTTGAATTTTAAAAATTATGGAGATTCGTAAATAACCATCAGGAACATTAAAAAATTTTCGGAAATTCATAATTAAAAATATGTGGGAGATGAAATTTTAAACTCAATTTCAGATAAACCGAAAATTTTTTAATTACTGAACATTAAGTTCTAAAAAAGAACTTGGTTGTGAAATGTAGAAAAATTCTTCTTAAAATTGGTATACTAATCGTGAATTTCGACAAAGGAACGCAAATTTCCAAATTTCTTAATGTCAAATTCCATGGTGAATCTCGTAAGGTTCGTAGAATTCGTGAAATTAAAAACGGTCGGTTAGGCCGAGCGGCCATTTAAATTATTCAATAATATTAATTTAAATTTAAATTTTTGAACCCATACTTTTGGTACTAAATTTAGAACTATCGAAAGTTTATTTTTTTTTTTAGAATTTTATCTTTTCAGAAAATTGAAAAAATTTAAATATACAATTTATTTATATTTCAAAACATTCACAAATCCAAAAATTTAATTTTTCTCAATTTAAAACACAAGAAGGGCTTTCAAGCCTGCAAAATCAATCAATGAAATTGAAAAGATGACGCATCAGATTAGTAGCAAAATTATGGTGCTGACGAAGGAAAATGAAGAATTGAGAAAAGGTTTTTTAACCAAAGTCAATGATGAACCTCAAATTAGTAACGAGATTACAGAGTTCTATACTGATGAGGAGGAGTTAACAAAAGAGACCAAATGGATTGTCAAACGGAAAAAATGTCCAAGAAAGAAAAGGAAAGCAGAATACTCTCCGGAAGTAGCTAGTAGCTTGCAAAAAGAATCTACTAATAGAAAGGAGGCAAAGGTACCGCCCCATGAGCATCAACGAGATAAAAGTGAAAGCAAACCACCGAAAGAACAAAAACCACCACCAATCAATATTATTGGTATAACCGAATATGGAGCTGTACCAAATATTTTGAGATCCATTACAGATAAGGAATACAGAGTAACATAATTAAACAACAATGTATGGAAAATCTACACACCGGACTCCGATACTTAAAGAGCCTTATCAACAAAGCTTAATTTAGAGAAAATCGAATGGTACACATATGAAAATAAAAGCAACCGCCCAATAAAGGTTATGGCAAGGGGCCTCCATCCAACCTGTGCAATAAAAGACATTATGGAAGATCTCCAACGACAAGGACTGCAAATAGAAAATGCAGCAAATATAATAAAAAGAGAGAAGCACAAAGAAGGGTCCGAATTTAAAGTTACTAAAAGAGGTCTCCCGTTATTTATGTTAACTTTCAATAACAAAGAAAAGATAGAAGCCATCTTTAATATAAGAGCTATTTTAAATATGAGGGTTAAAATAGAAGCAATACGGAAATCCACTGGGCGTATAGTGCAATGCAAAAAGTGGCAAGGTTTTAACCATACGCAAAAATACTGCAATAGAGAGCCAAGATGTGTAAAGTGCCTTGGAAGGCATCCTGCTCAGGCGTGCCCACTAAATAGTAATTCCCCTCCAACATGTGTGAACTGCAAAGAGCAACATCCTGCAAACTACAGAGGCTGCATAGTAGCTAAAGTACTACAAAAAATTAGAGACAAATCAAGGCAAGGTCCATCATATTATAAAACGCCGATAGCCAATAGCGTAAACACCAACCTAGGAAACTTTACCACATCTAAATCGAGTAAAGTAACTGATCGCAAGTCGTGTACGACCCCACACAAATCAGTAAATTTTAAAGACTCCAAAGATACATCTATGCTTGAAAAAATATTTAAAAGCAACGAAGCGCTAAATATACGACTTATAAGACAATAGAGATCCATAGATGCTTTGAACAGGCGACTAGATAGCCGAGAAGCAGTGGATGAAATAACATCCATATTATACTAAACTAATATGATAAATAAAACTATAAGAATTGTAATTTGGAATGCAAATGGAATAATCCAACATATTCCAGAGCTAGAAATCTTTTTAAATACTGCAAAAATTGATATATGTTTAAGATCAGAAAGCCATCTTTCTTATCACGCTTTATATCCAGCAGAAAGAGCAAGAATATTTGGGGGATCAACAATATTTGTGAAAGAAAATATTCAACATCATGAGGGAATAAAAATTGAAGAAGAAAGTATGCAGGTAGCTACTATCAGCATTCAACTTAACAATAAAAAATATTCAATGCCTATCAAATAAATAAATTCAATTATTAAATATTCAATATCATTGGAGGTGATTTTAATGCAAAAACTACTTTCTGGTGGTCAAGATTAACAACTCCAAAAGTTAGAGAACTATACGCCGCAGGCCGAGCTTACAATTGTGAATTTCATTCAGGAGGAAAACCAACGTATTGGCCTACTGACACAAGGAAAACTCCGGATCTAATTGATTTCTACATTACAAGAGGTATATCCGAAAACCACATTTTTCTAGAAAATAGTGAAAGTCTCTCATCGGACCACTCGCCCGTTATTAGGACTGTTAGTTCCACGATTGTTAACAAGCAAAATCCACCTAGACTAACAAATAACAAAACCAATTGGGAATTATTTAGGAAATTGGTGGAAGACAACACCGATCTTCTTGTACCAATCAAGCATTCAATTAAACTCATTGGAAATAAAGGTGAGCTGCTAGGTGTAATCACCAAAAACTTTATCTATAGAAAAATACTTCCAGCATTTAAAGCAATCTATAGGTAGTGACAAATATAATGTGTGTAAAAATTCACTTATATGCGGCTTTTGAACTGGGTCACGAGAGGACATATCACTTTTTGAGTACTTGAAAAACCTAAAAACTAAAATTCTAACTAACAGTATAGTGAAGAACCAAACGATCACGCTGAAATATCATATTTGAATGTTGAAGAATCTGCCATATGTAATAATATATCAGACATCGGTGCAATGGTGTTCGATTTGGATGCTATTTTGGGTGACCATGCCAATGTTGTACTTCATATAGAAGTGTTAAGTATGAAGATCAGCTTTTTCCTGGAATAATTTTAAACAAAAAGGAGGATGATTATTTTGTTAAAGTTATGTTTATGTCCGGAAGTGGTATTTTTATGATTAAAATTTATATTTATATTTAAAATATTAATTTTGAACTACAGAAATCAATAAAGACATTGTTAAATCCATAAGTATAATATAACGATCCATAAATAAAAATTCATTCTCACTTCAGGAGATAAAGACAGTAATTCTTCCAGTGACACGTAATTGTCTAGTGGTTCTTCACTACATTTCAGTTCAGGCTTAAAAATAAAATTTTTGTAGAAATGGAGGTTCGGCCGAGCACCCTAAACCCCTTCAAAATGTTTGCCCAACAATTTTCTGACGACTTCCAGTTTTTCTTGTTTTACCGGAACTTTAAATGGCAATTTAAAAGCCATCAATAGTTTATTTTTGTTAATGATTGAAATGAGCCAGCATCTACTCTATAATCTCTATAATTCACTTCACCTTTCAAAAATACAGTATTATGTTTCTTTAAATTGGAGCATCCTCTCCAACATTTTTGACTTCACCGCATATATTTTGGGGAAATATCCTTATAATTTTGTGGTAGAATGATTGTATCCATTTTGCATAGCTCCTTCTATATCCAGTCAAATACTGAATATAGAAGGAGCTGTGGGAGAGGAAAACTCACAGAACCATTTTGCCAACATACCAATCATCGAGATGTTTCTATTTTGTCCGGGGCATCCGACAGAAAAAAATTTGAATTTCTTGATATTTCTGAAAATTTAATCTATTTTATAGTTTGTAGATTTTTTAAAGTGCCTTCGAAAAATGTAAAATTAAACTGAAAAGTTGCCTAGCATGGTAGGCGGCTTGATCAAGAATTTTGGGAAGAATCACGTTTTTTTGGCAATCAAAAGAAAATTTAAACACTCTCGGACATTAATTTTTCAACTTTTGGTTTTATTTTATGCACAGTAAGAGCGTCTGTCACTGGAGTATTAAACCTCAATCTAAAGCCGCGCGCATGAAAGTTTCCCAAAAGTAATAGTATTTTACTTTAGCCTGGGGTTCGATTTGGTTATTATATTGAGTCCACAATATCCTAACGCTCTATTCGATTGGGAAATATTATCGGATGCTCTTTTCAAGAGTGTATTGTGGTTCTACATCCTTCAAATGTGTCAAAATTGTTTGAACCTGACGATTTTGGGTTCTTATATTTGTTAAGTTTCCTGTTTTTTATAAAAGATAACCGTACATAAGTCATTACAAATCTAGCCCGTAGTAGGATTGTGCAACGCTAAACATAACTTAGAAAAATGTATGATGAATTAGAAAATTAAGGTTTCACTAGCCTCAATAAAACTAGCATCAAACGCATGGATGATTTACTGACTGATAGAAAAATTGATTTACAAACTTACTGAAATGCCTTAGAGGGAATCACCTTTATAAGACCGGTTTTGATGAGTTAAAAGACTGAAACGTTTTGAAACCAATGCCGATGTTTGCTATGATAATAATAAACAGTTTTAAAGGCCATTACTGGCCTCTTACTGAGTCAACAATCTGGCTCCAACGGTTTCGATCCTGAGCATGGTCTTCATACTGTCTATGACAATCTGAAGAGGCCAAGTCGTTTTCTACATCGTGGAGCCATCGTCGCCTGCAACGACCTATGCGCCTACCATATATGGTGGCTCTCCTTTCAGAGATCGCTGCACAATTCGTTCCGGATCACCACGCAGAACGTGACGGAGCCAGCGTACTCGCTGAGATCTTACTTCATGTACAATATCGGGGATCTTCATCATATCTCTGATCTCGAAATTGTACAGAGCTCGGTATGTATCATCGGTTTCGCGTTTTGGGCCGTAAATCACATGCATTATTCTTCTCTCGAATGTAAGGAGCCATCTCTCGTACTCATCCGTCAGCGCCCAACTTTCACATCCAAACATAACAACGGGCCTGATCAACGCTTTGTAAAGCTTCAGTTTCACGGCACTTGATAAGTGCTTAAATTTTAGCAGTGGCCTTAGAGGATACATAGAACAGCTGCCAGCCGCACTTTAATATCCTCACCCGCACTGTTATCATGAGTGATAATAGAACCCAAATATTTAAACCTCCTCAAACGTGTGGTGGCCACTATTAAAATCTGGTGTGCCATTGTCCCTAAAACCAGAGATCAGGTATTTCGTTTTGGACTCATTGATCTGGAGTCCAACCGAAGCTGGGAACTCTACAAGCGGATCAAGTATATATTTCACTCCGTTGCTATTCAGTCCAATCACGCATATGTCATCTGCATATGCAAGCACCTGATTGGACTGGCGATTTAAGATGTTGCGCTGTGGTGTTTGAATTTTACGAAAGATGTACTCCAACATGAGATTAAAGAGTATCGGGGACAGAGCTACTCCCAGCCGAATACCCGAGTTAACTGCAAAAATTGTCGATAGATGTTCTCAACTTTATCAACTTTCATCATACACAGTCGTACCAATTTTCTTGGCATCTCTTAGGATTCCAGGGCAGACCACAAACTCTCTCCAGGAAATCCAGGAACACCTGATATACGGGGATGGATGTCTCATAATATTTAGATAGAATCATCCGCAGCGAAAAGACCTGATCGGTGACTGATCGATTCGGACGAAATCCTCCTTGATAGTCACCAACTAAACCCTCCGCTAGAGGAGTGATTCTATCCAATACAATGTATGACAGTAACTTGTATGCTGTGCAAATGAGAGCTATACCGCGGTAATTCTCACACTTCAAGCGGTCTCCCTTCTTGAAGATGGGGCATATCACGGCCACTTTCCATTCGTCAGGCATAAGTTCGGTTCGCCATACTAATCAAATAAGGTCGAAAAGACAGTTCCACAAAGTATCTTCTCCGAATATCAAGAGCTCCGAATTAATGAAGTCCACTCCTAGTGAGCGGTTTCGTTTCCATCTCTGCATGGCGTTAGTGAATTCCTCATGGGATGGCTCCTCAGTGCAAATCTCCGTAGTCTGTGACGCATGATGGACATTAAGCAGGTCAGTAAAGTGTCCAATTCATGCGTCAAGTACTGCGTCGATGTGGACACTGAGGTTTCCATCCCGGTCCCGAATGTCGGTTGCCGTAGGCCTGAAAGTATGGTGCAGTCCAGTAATTCCTTTAAATAAATTACGCGAAATTTGCTATGATAAAAACAGGATTTAAAGTAAGTTTTGGCGCCAATGAGGTAAAGAATCCGGCGCAGAATTGTAATTTTTTTTTTAAAAATTGGAAAGACGAGTTGTAAAACTCACTCACTCACTAACTTTTGAAAAAAAATATTTCAAGTTTTCGAATTGTCTGTATTAATTGAAAAGTTTTACTTTTTTAAATGAGGTAACTGCAGATATAACGTTTAATACTGATCTTTCATCCTATTTCCTTAAATTTGTGAAAAACATTCAAATACGAATTAGCAAAAAAACCGTTTTTACAGATCGCGTGTTATACAAAAAACCACGATTTACAAGTTCCCATCGAAAACCAGGCCAACTACAATTGATTTTGGTGCAAATATAGAGACGCTTTCTCTTAGTGCTCCCCGACCACAATGGCCTTAAATAATTTTTACCTTTTTTCGAATTTCAATTACAACAATTACAATATGCATTATATGTTGAACTCTTAGCCGCAATGATCTTAGAATTACTAGAATAACATTGAAACAAGTTTCTTTCCATGCCAAATGCAAACGTGATGACAATGATCATGATCATGAGGAACAAACATTTCTTTAATATGCAAGTCACTAAATTATAGTTAAGCTCCATTCACTAGGTCAGTACTATAAGTTATATACAAAATAGTTACTAAATTCACCACAGCATGCCATTAGCATCCTACATTATCTCGAAATTATTATGATTACGATCGTACGATTTACAAATATTTTGTAGTTTGATGACCGAGTGTTGTTAAACAAAAACAATAAACTTATTAATTTAATGATAATCGCGGCGATCGGTTAAAATTTAGAATCAAAACAGGAATGAAAATTAATAAAAATAAAAAAGAACTAAGCCAAACAGCATATAAGTCAAATGGTGCAGATTTACCACTTTTATAAGTTTTTTTTCATAGTTTTTAATTAATATTTTGTAATTAAAATTAATTTTCTATAGACGATTGATTAGATTTTATATATGTATGTATGTATAGTTGCGCGAGATTTTTAGATCATGGATCGTGGCGCTAAACGGTAACGGCTAAACTGTTTATACATATATTCATGTATCAAAATTTTATGACTTTCACTACAAAAATGACAAATCGTTTTCAAAACGTTAACAGTTATGTTTATCCATGTATTTTACTGTACCAATTTTAAGTTGGTCTTAATTAACAAGTATTGTGTGTGATAAAAAAATTTTTTATGGTCATATAAATACATAAATCGCAACGGGGTGCTATTTATGTTTATCATAATTAGAAGCGTAATTGGACAACTCTAAATTTGTATGTATTAATTGAATAGAAATCGAAATACATTTAAATTATATTTTGACAGTCTTAAGCTTGGTTTAATTGACGTGAAGTTTCTATCAAACTATTGGTCGCCTTTGGTATTTTTTTTCACCGTCTGTTTGTGTATGAAAATGAAGTTCAGAGTTGCGTACGTATGTGAAGCTGTCCCGAAAACCATCCCGAAAAAGAACTTTTCAAAAAATTGGAGTGTGTCTGTGCTAGATGTAAGAAAAAGCCTTCCAGCCCGAAAAATAACATATAAAATCTTTCAAAATTACGTTCTATCCCGAAAAGTCAAAACCAAAATAAAATATTTGAAAATATATGTATGTAGTAATTATTTTCGGGTTTTTCAAATAAAAAATATAATATTTGTTTTTCAAAACAGTTAGTTTTATTTTAATTTCTTTAATTATTTAGGAAACGAAATTGAGAATTATTTAACTTTTTAATTAATTAATATATTACAAGGTATAATCTATAAAAAATCATCAAAAAAAAAATTAACTTAAACAAGAATTAAACCGAGATTCAATTCAACGACTAATTTGAGTATGAAATAGCACAAGCTTGTAATCGAATGTGACGGTTCCCAAAAATTGCGGCCTATATTGGATGGTACCAATGAGTCAATAGGACCTTTTTCAACTTACAGCCAGATGCATATTACCATACAGTGAGGTTTAGAAATATTTTTGGGTTCCGATTCATTCGATTCTATTGTATGAGTGACGGCTCAGGTTGGTACTCGAATATTACTGTTCACAGAGATTGCGGCCTATATTGGATGGTACCAATGAGTAAATAGGGCCATTTTCAACTTACAGCCAGATGCAAGTGTCAAGGAGGTCCATTTCACTCAACGGAGAGCTCGTCTATTAAGTTCCAATTCACACCGGAGAGCCCGTTCATATGGTTCCACATTTTCACCTCAATTATCATTCATATGGAGAGCCCGTGTCAAGGGGGTCCATTTCACTCAACGGAGAGCTCGTCTATAGAGGTCCAATTAACACCGGAGAGCCCGTTCATATGGTTCCACATTTTCACCTCATTTATCATTCATATGGAGAGCCCGTGTCAAGGGGGTCCATGTCACTCAATGGAGAGCCCGTCTATAGAGATCTAATTCACACTGGAGGTCCCGTTCATAGGGATCCTCATTTGCACCTCAATTAACATTCATGCGAAAGGATCAAGGATTGGTAATTAGTAATTAGTAATTAGTAATTAGTAATTAGTAATTAGTAATTAGTAATTAGTAATTAGTAATTAGTAATTAGTAATTAGTAATTAGTAATTAGTAATTAGTAATTAGTAATTAGTAATTAGTAATTAGTAATTAGTAATTAGTAATTAGTAATCAGTAATTAGTAATAGGATAATAGGATTATTGATTATTAATAGGATTAATAGGATTATTTTCAATTTACATATAATGAATTGACCTTTGATTGAAGAATTTTTGTTTAGTTTCTTGTATAGATAATCATATGGGGATTTACCGGAACAGTTTTTTGGTTTCTTATAACTGGCACATATCGCTTTAAATCATTTTGTTTACAATAGCTAATAAAATGGCCTTGTTGAAGTATATATTCATAACTGACGATCCCTGCTATATTATATTTAATATTATTAAAATCAAGTGTTGGTTCAACAAGATCTAATGTGACCCTTGGAATGTTTTCTGTTGGATATTCTGTATATATTGAAATTATTTTATTATAGTTTGAATATGTAACTTCCATTTTATTTAAGCATATTGGACAACTCTGAGCAATGTGCTAAATTTGAATATCCCATCTCTTCTAGCTTTATCAAATTTATTAGAAGGAAGTTTCGAGTTTCTTCAACTGATGTTTCACTTTTGTGGATTTTCAGTTCAACACTAAACCTGAGCCGTCACTCATACAATAGAATCGAATGAATCGGAACCCAAAAATATTTCTAAACCTCACTGTATGGTAATATGCATCTGGCTGTAAATTGAAAATGGTCCTATTGACTCATTGGTACCATCCAATATAGGCCGCAATCTCTGTGAACAGTAATATTCGAGTACAAACCTGAGCCGTCACTCATACAATAGAATCGAATGAATCGGAACCCAAAAATATTTCTAATCCTCACTGTATGGTAATATGCATCTGGCTGTAAGTTGAAAAAGGTCCTATTGACTCATTGGTACCATCCAATATAGGCCGCAATCTCTGTGAACAGTAATATTCGAGTACAAACCTGAGCCGTCACTCATACAATAGAATCGAATGAATCGGAACCCAAAAATATTTCTAATCCTCACTGTGTGGTAATATGCATCTGGCTGTAAGTTGAAAATGGTCCTATTGACTCATTGGTACCATCCAATATAGGCCGCAATCTCTGTGAACAGTAATATTCGAGTACAAACCTGAGCCGTCACTCATACAATAGAATCGAATGAATCGGAACCCAAAAATATTTCTAATCCTCACTGTATGGTAATATGCATCTGGCTGTAAGTTGAAAATGGTCCTATTGACTCATTGGTACCATCCAATATAGGCCGCAATCTCTGTGAACAGTAATATTCGAGTACAAACCTGAGCCGTCACTCATACAATAGAATCGAATGAATCAGAACCCAAAAATATTTCTAATCCTCACTGTATGGTAATATGCATCTGGCTGTAAGTTGAAAAAGGTCCTATTGACTCATTGGTACCATCCAATATAGGCCGCAATTTTTGGGAACCGTCACATTCGATTACAAGCTTGTGCTATTTCATACTCAAATTAGTCGTTGAATTGAATCTCGGTTTAATTCTTGTTTAAGTTAATTTTTTTTTTGATGATTTTTTATAGATTATACCTTGTAATATATTAATTAATTAAAAAGTTAAATAATTCTCAATTTCGTTTCCTAAATAATTAAAGAAATTAAAATAAAACTAACTGTTTTGAAAAACAAATATTACATTTTTTATTTGAAAAACCCGAAAATAATTACTACATACTGATTTGAATAATTACTACATACTGAGTAACTCCTCACTGATTTTCAAATATTTTATTTTGGTTTTGACTTTTCGGGATAGAACGTAATTTTGAAAGATTTTATATGTTATTTTTCGGGCTGAAAGGCTTTTTCTTACATCTAGCACAGACACACTCCAATTTTTTGAAAAGTTCTTTTTCGGGATGGTTTTCGGGACAGCTTCACATACGTGAGTTGCGTGGTTGTCAAACTAGAACTATAATAGTTCTGCTATCCAAGAAACGGGTAGCAGGACCATTTGTTATATTATGTGGGTTTTTTTTTTTTTTTTTTTTTTTTTTTTTGTGGGGTTGGGTAACGTGTGGAAAATCTTCGGAAGACGATGCGTCGGTGGGACAAACACCTCAGCAACAGTGGCGGATTCCTACCACCTAAAAACCACACACCCGCCGCTTTCACATCCTCCATGCGGAACTATCGTTAGACATTACTTCACATGGAGGTGACCAGCCATTTGGCTCATTGTTCTCCCTGTAGCGCCTCAATCTTGGATTGAGTTTGTCACCGCTATCAAATCACGGCATGTTGTTCTGCTCTTGCACGCTCTAGGCGCCTCAGCTCATTCAGTACGACTGTCGCCATATGGCTTACAGCATTCCATCCTTCCTCAGAGTCAAGCATTAGTTGCACTATGTTTTCTGGTGTTGGACGCTGCCCTAGGACAGCTGACAGTTCCCTTCGAATATCCTCAAATCGTGGGCATTGGAAAAAAATGTGCTCCACATCTTCTTGTATACCTCTGCAAGCAGGACAATCTGGAGTATCAGCGTGCTTGAACCTGCATAGGTATGCACCAAAACAGCCATGTCCACTTATCAGTTGCGTCAGGTAGTGGTTAACTTCGCCGTGTTGCCTATTTAGCCATTTTTCAATGGATGGTATGAGACGGTAAGTCCAGCGACCCTTTTCCGAACAATCCCATCGTCTTTGCCATTCTATCATTGTTGAGGCGCGTTCTAGTGCTCTGCTTCCTGGTTGTACACGATTGGGGTACCATTTCTTCCTCTCCCTCGCAAGGAGTTCAATTGGGATCATTCCCGCAATAACGAGTGCCGCGTCAGTAGATACTGTGCGGAAGGCACAAGTCACTCTGAGTGCACTTAGGCGATACATCGATACCAATTTACGTCTATATGTTTCGAAGTCCATCGCATGAAAGTCCATACAGGCGATCCATAGAGAATGATGGAGGTTACGACGTTTGCCAGCAGCATTCTACGACATTGTCTAGACCCTCCAGTGTTCGGCATGATACGGGAGAGAGCTGCTGACACACTGGCAGCTTTCCTGCTCACTATCTTTATGTGCTCCTTAAAGTTTAAACGCGCATCTATTTCCACACCCAGATATCGTAATGAATGCTGTGAGTGGGTTAAGATTCCACCTACATCAATTGTTACGGTTTCTTTCACCTTCCTACTGGTAACTAGAACTGCTTCGGTTTTATGATCAGCAAGTTCAAGCCCACATGTCATCAACCACCTTTTTATTATTATGATTGTCAACCTACTTATTTCTGTTATTTCATCTATAGTTTTTGCAACCACTACGACTGCAACATCATCAGCAAAACCTACGATTTCCACA
Organism: Tipula unca; assembly: GCA_951394425.1. Lineage (NCBI taxonomy): Eukaryota > Metazoa > Arthropoda > Insecta > Diptera > Tipulidae > Tipula > Tipula unca. The sequence goes on along the minus strand of OX596380.1, from coordinate 153,990,746 downwards.
TCATCAGGTACACGGAGCCTTAGGATACCATCGTACATGATATTCCACAGTAGCGGCCCCAATACAGATCCTTGGGGTACATTACCCAAAACATTGTATGTCTTCACACCGTCATCCGTGTCATACGTCAGCATTCTATCATTAAAATAGTCAGCGATGATACTTCTTAGGTACACTGGTACTTGTAACGTCTGCAGTGCATTTAGAATACAGCTCCATTTGGCCGAGTTGAATGCGTTCTTAACATCCAAGGTGACAACGGCACAGTACTTTTTTGAGCCTCCTTTCCATCTTTTCCCATCTGTGGCGTTCTTGGCTATTTGGACGACGTGTTGGATGGCGTCTATCGTCGATCGAGCCTTCCGAAACCCGTACTGCCTCTCAGCAAGATCTCCAGCGTTCTCCACAGCTTTCTCTAGTCGGCTGTATATGATTCTCTCCAGCACTTTGCCAGACGTATCCAGCATGCATAATGGTCTGTAGGAGGATGGTTCACCCGGCTGGTTCCTGTTTTTTTTCAACAGGACCAGACGCTGTCTCTTCCATCGTTTAGGGAATACTCCCTCTCTGAGACAGGAATTGTATAGTTCCTTAAATTCATCCGGTCTGGTTTGTATTGCAACCTTTAGTGCAATATTAGGGATATTGTCAGGCCCAGGAGCCTTTGAATTCCCAAAACGTTGACACGCCTTCGTGAGCTCTTCTGTTGATATCGGCGGTATTTCTTCCATGCCAGGTACTCGGATCACGTCAGGGATCACATCATCTTGCTGCGGAAATAGAGCAGTCACAATTCTACGTAGTATCGCTGGGCAGGTGGGCGGCGATTCATTTGCCTTTTTAAGCTTTTTCATAACGATTTTGTAGGGTCTCCCCCATGGATCACGATCCACTTCTTCGCATAGCTCTTTCCAGTATTGGCGTTTCCTTACTTTAATGGCCTGCTTAAATTTATTACGGGCATCCAGGTAATTTTGGTGCAGGCTAGGATAGGTCTCTGTACCCCAAGCACGTTGGTGTTTCCTCCTTGCATTAAGGCATTTCCGTCGCAATTGTGCAATCTGCTCAGTCCACCAGTATGCTGGTGGACGACGACTGTCTAGCCGCCTTTCTACCATAGATGCACTGCAGGCGTTGGTGATCATGTTCATAATCTGTCCCGCTTTTGCATTGGCACATCCCGAGAGGCCCGGTTTCTCCAATGATAGCATAAATAAGTCCTCTTCAAACGTATTTGCTTTCCAGCCTGCAGATTTCCTTATATGTTTTTTCTGATTACCTTCCCTAACCAGTTTTATTTCGAAGAGTATGGCTTGGTGGTCACTATGCGTGTAGTGCTCACTGACTTCCCATTTGGTCAACACTCTCAATAAGCAGCTGCTACCGAATGTAAGGTCAATTACGGAGGAGGAGCCACCTTTGCGAAACGTCGGTGTATCACCAGTGTTGAACAACACAACGTCTATGGAAGAAAATGCCTCGAGCAGTGCTGTTCCTCTTCTATTCGTTTCTTTACTGCCCCATTCAGTTGCCCAGGCATTGAAATCACCAGCAATGATAACAGGGCTACGCGTTCGCGCATCGGCGACCAGTTGGTCCAGGAAGTATTCAAACTCCTCAATTGTAGCGCTAGGTGGTGCATAGCAGCTATAGATTTGTAAGCCGTCAACATCTGCTCGTACGAATCCTGCGGTGGAATTACTGCTGTTCTCCTGCATGGTCCGTCTGCTACAGGTCCATATGGCAGCTTTACCAGTTTGATCAGTTGCCCAATTGCATCGCTCCATATTTTTGTGCTGTTCGCACAAAATGGCGACATCTACTCTTGTTTCATGCACTGTTTGGGCTAGTACTTCCTGTGCAACTTCACAGTGATTTAGGTTGAGCTGGACAAACTTCATTGTCGTCGTGCTCTTCTAAGTGCCAACATGTAGGCCGTGCACCGGCCACTCCCTGCTATATGATTATGATTCGTCCTTCGCTGGCAAAGCATACAACTCGCTTCTTCCTTGCATTCTTTTACTTTGTGGCCATTTCTTCCGCATTTGTAGCAGAGGCCAGAACGATCAACATCACTTTTACATGACTTGGCCATATGTCCATACTGCCAGCATTTGAAGCACCTTAAAGGTAACGTTTTTTCACGTATACGACAGATCACCCATCCAATTCGCACTTTCCCTTCATTTTTCATCACTTTGGCTGTCGAGGTTGGTACAATCACCACTGCTGTTTGGGTGCCTCTATAAGCAGCTCTCAGCGACTTGATACATTCTATCGGGAGGTCTTTCGCACCCTCAAACTTGGATGTGATCGCCTCATGTATCTCTTCCTTTGTTGTGGTCTCATCAATATCTTTAATTTCGACTACAACCTCGTCAATCTGCGTAAGTGTTTGGATTTGTGCATCACTACCAAGAGCGTGTTCTATTGCACTTTGAAATCCAAGTTCCTTGGGATGTACATCTTTCTCTAACTCTAGAAGAAGATCGCCTTTTTCGGTTCTACGAATCCGAGCTACCTTACCAGAGAGGTCATTAAGATTTGGGTCCCCTTTCAATTTTTTTAGCATATCCGCATACGACATTGCTCCAGTTTGGGTAATTTTAATAGCATCAGGACGATGCCGCGGAATTCTTTCACGTGGTTTCCTCTTTTTTTTCTCCACCACCTGCCAGCCAGGGTCCCTTACATTATCAGGCTTGTTGGGTTCATCTATGCCTGGGTTTGGATTTAGGCTCTTAGTTCCCAGTGCTGGGGTTTCGCCAGCTCTCTTCTGTTTCCCTTTCTTTTGTGCATGGTCATTGGGTGAGTCTTGTTTCGACCTCCTCCTTTTGCTATTGGTTGCGGTCGTTATTTCACTATCCAACAGAACAGTTTCCTCATTATTTCTCTGGTTAGATATGGTTGGGGAAGTTTGGGTCTCACAGCACACAGTTATTTGCTTAGCCAATTTCGCAATTGTCTGCGTTGTCCGACGCTCGTCTTTCCCTCCACCCTGTGCATGTTCGACATACAGATTTTTGATTGACGTGACCAGCTTCTTAATTTCATGGTGCACGTTATTCCTTCCTCTGATGTACTCGCAGAGGCGATCAATTTTCGCACCCATCCGAGTAAGAGGATCCGGCTCATAAACATCCGACAGTGAATCAGACGTTTCATCGTCTACAGTCCTTGGACGGAACGTCGCAGGCGATCGGGGAGGCCTACTGCTTTTTTGGAATGGCCTCGGTAAAGTGTTTTCCTCCGGCCCTGTAAGCTCAGAGAACGACAGGGACATCTTCTTTTGGATCCCGTTTCTTCTTCAGAAAGACTTCCAACACTTGTAGTTCTATGAACTTCAGTAGCCAAGTTTCCCACTACTGAAGCACTGCGGTCGATGGATAACGACGGCTGGGAGCCCGCTTGCTCACTCCCGGAAGCCGCCGGCACTAAGGTAATCACCCTTTGCGCCGTAAACGAGTTTTCATTTCACTCACTCATTTTTGGTTTCTTATTCGGGGTAGCCTTCCCCTATCAGTTTCTGTCCACGGATGGTATTTTATTTCCCACCTACCCGCCGGCATGCCGGTTAGGGCCTTCCCCTATCCGCAACCTGGGGACGCGCCCGATGGGAGATCCTGCCACTCCCCACGGGTATATATATATGTATATATATATATATATTATGTGGGTGTTACACATTATGTGTCGTTATATATTGTTATGTGACGGTATGTTGATATGAATATATGTGTTACAATTTTGGTTGTGTGGGAGATTTTGTGTTTATGTGGTAGAAGGGTTCGGTTTTATATCGTTTGGTGTTAGCAGGTGTTCCAAGAATGTAATTTCTTTCTTGAGAAATTGCCATGGCCAAATTGTCTTGTTGTAGCTTCTTTTGACGTTTCGTTTCGTCATCATTTTATTGTTTTTTTTATTGTTTCGTTGTGTGTGCCTTATCGTTTTGTATTTTTGTTGTAATTTTCTGTGTGAAAAATATTTTCTGTTACGCGCGGTGTCTGCGGTCTATGTCGGTCATGGCGAAAATTTGTATGTATGACTTGTTTTCCCTCGCGTGTTAAGTGGTATGTCCTTATATATTTTTTTCTTTCTGTTGTCTTGTCGTTTTGCTCGATTTTCTCCATGTTTTGTAATTTGTGTACTGCGATATGGGGAGTTAGGTACATATAAGGTGCTGATAGGAGTTGTGTTTCTCTGGATTTTATTTTGGGTTGTTTGATTCTGATGTATAGGCTGTCGAGTAGGTACAGTGTTATTTATTGTTCTTGGATGTGTGATTGTGTCTCGGTTTGTTTGGAATCTTCTAGTTGGAATAGGTATCCTATAGTATATTTTCTTGTTGCCCGTCAAAGATGTTACTTTTCTCTAGTTATTTGTGCTTTTCTTAGTCGCTACGGTGTTTTCTCTGTATGCGTGGTTACGTTCGAGTTTTTCGTTGCTTGATTCGTTTAGTTTTTCGTGTCTTTTGCTTATTCAAAGTTTCTGAAGTTGGTAATAGTAGTAACAGTTCTATTTGATTTTTAGAGATATTTTATTTTTAACCTGTGTTATATTTTAAATTTTGTTGTTCTGTATAGGTTTCGTATTTCCCTGCGTGCTTTTGAAAACAAGACAGAAGCCGTTATTGCGATTAAGTACAGGTTTATCAAAATATCCATTAAGGTTGATTGTTTGTTTGGTAAGCGTCTGGGCTTATTTGGTTCGTGTCTTTTTGTGTTTCCTTAAATTCTTGTATTTGCGTTGGGCGGCCAACGGCTTGTATTTGTTTAATATTTATTTTCGGTTTCGTTTGGTTAACGTGAGTGGTTCTACTCTGTCGGTTAACTTGGGAAGCTCGGTTTGGTGTCAGGCTGGTAACAGGTTCTGTTTGCTTAGTTTCGAGTTTTTGCGTTGGTCTGGCAACGGGTTTGTGAATCGGGCTGGCGACGGTTTGTGTTTGTTTAATACTTAGATTCGTTTCGTTAACGTGAGTTTTTGTGTTCTGTCGGTTAACTTGAGAATCTCGTTCTACAATTAACGCGTTATTAACATTTTCTCAATTCGCTCTGTTTCCTCAATTATTTTAACTATATCCATTGCTATGATTTCTTTTAGTATCGTGCTTGTCAGTCTTCTTTTGAATATTTCTACACTGTTTGTGTCGAGGTGTTTCGTGTAAGCGTCGTCCAAGTTGTCTACATAGTCCGTATTTTGATACGTACCCAATTTTGTATAGGTCTAAAGCTTCGCTTAGTATATAGCCGTATTTTTTTCAAGTTCGTTGAGTGAGTTTGTTGGAGAGTACATCTTTGTTAATGTGGTTTTGAGTGATGGATAGTCCTTTATTTGTCGTCTGTCTATTCTAGTGAATGCAGTCCCCGTTAGTCTGTAACAGATCGTTGGTTTGTAGCCGGTTGTATAGATATGTTGTCTGAAGTTCCCATGAATTTCAGTCAGCCTCTACGCCACTGAATTCTGGGACAAAACTAGCTATTGTTTGTTGTATTTTTTGTCCGTCCATTATGTTTGGTTGTTGTGCGTAGGCTTTGGTTCTGTTATCAGTATCGATTGTGTTTGTAGGTTGTTAGTTTGGTGGTGGATTGTGTGTAATTTGGGTTGTATGAGTGTTTAGTGTTCTATCATCGGTTTCTGTATAGGTTACGATATCGTCTGTCGATTAGGTTTTTATTGGTCTTGGGACTTGTACGTTGGTACTTGTTGGTTGAAGTCTTCTGGTCTTCTTAACTACCAGGTTTGTCTTTTCTAGAGTTAATTTCGAGACTTTTACTCTTTGATAGTGTAGTTTTACTGCATGTATTGTTTATTGTCGATCTGTTGTCGTTTTGTTTAGGATCTCGGTGTTAGATTTGACTTGGATGCGAACGGTGAGTTGTGTTGCATACGGATTTTTATGTTACTTGGTGGTTTGTCGTGTCGTATACTTTAACTATTTCGCGATCTTGCATCTTAGCTATTTATGTTTACAAATTTACTATGATATTTAGATTACTATTTGTTATTTTTATTTAGGTCATTTAATTGAATTGGGTTCAGGGTTGTACAACACATTGAATGAAATCAATTCGCTGAAAATGACAGGTCATCGAAAACGACAATTCACCGAAAACCACAGTATTTACATTTGTTGCTGTATCAGAAGGAGCGATAACAGTAAGTGATGTGAAAGATCAACATCTCTTCGTATTAAGCTAAAAATCAAATTAAAACAACGAATGTTTGTTTCGTGAATTGCTGTTTTCATTGAAATTTTCTATGAATCATCGTGGAATCGAACATCTCTATCTAAAAAAAATCCTCATACTCTTTGGCCTGTGTTTTCGGTTAGGTACTTATGGTGGTTTATAGAAAACTGTTTATAACTCTCCACATTTGTTTACATTGTTTCAAGTTGTTTACAAATATTTAAAATATATGGTTTACAATTTTTGCAGTGATCACCTAGCTTTTGACGCTAACTTTGACTTTAAAATTCCTTTCCCGCTAAAACGTTTACGCTAAAGTCTTTAGATTAAATATTTGTAACGGTTTTTTAAGGGTTTGTTTTATAATTCTAGAAAAAAACCAGTAAAACTGCAAAACTGTACGTAACTTTTATTTGAATCGATAAATATGTTTGCCATAAATGTTTTAACTTTCAATTCAGCAATTTTTGTAGCTTTATTAGCATAGACAATTCATTCACATGAACTTTGAAAATATTTTAAGTCTTTCCATGATGAAATGGCAATGCTAATTGAATACACTTGACTTTAACAGATCTAGTTAATCACTAACCGATAAATCGATTAACCGATAAATCAGTCAAAAATCATATTTTAATTTATTTGCATTTAGCAAGTTTTGTACGTCTTACAATTTAAGACATAATTACTCAAATCCAAAGGTCACAATCTCGGTCCAAAATCTTCTAACACAATAAGAAAAATTGTTTTTGGTTATGCAGCAAAAGTTCATCAGCTATAGTATTAACTGATTTGTCAAAGCTCAAATTAAGTGGTGAAAGGTTCTGCTTAACATTCGATGAATGGACTTCACTTAAAAAGTGGCGTTACATGAATATTAATGTTCATAATGGTGTTAAATTTTGGAATTTTGGCCTAAACCGTGTTCGAGGTTCGTTACCGGCAGACAAATGTATTTAGCACTATTAATGATATTGTTGCAATTACCACGGACGGTGATCATTATTGTTGACCAAAATGGGAAAGTTGATCGGTGTAGCTCACTAGCTTTGCCTGGCACACGGTATTCAATTGGCTGTGATCAAAGTTCTGAAGAGTACTGAAGTCAACAATGATTTGATGAATTATTGTTAATACCGAAAATGAAAATAATTTGAGCTCGGATATCGTCTTACATTCAACAATTTATCCGTTGGTAGGTAAAATACGCGGTCGTTAAACATTTTCACCGATCGCCAATCAGAAATGACAGTGTACTACAAAAATATATTTAAGAACAGTTCAACAAAGAAATCCAATTGAAATTAGACTCCAAAACAAGATGGGACAAATGTGTTCGATATGCTCGAAAGATTTCTATTAGTCAAACTTTTAAAAAATTAACCAAAATTCATAATTAAAAAATTGAGTTGAAAATTTTTATCTGAACATGAATTTAAAATTAACGAAATTTTCAGAATTTCTAATTTAAAATTTGGGAAGAATTTTATTTTTAATTTTATTTAAATTTCTCGTTTAAGATTTATGGAACTGGAGTTTTATAATTTTTAGAATTTGGTGCATATTACGGACTTTGACATAAAAATTTGTAAATTGAATTGGAAATCTCTGAAATATTATAACTCAAATAATGTTTATAGAATTTTTAAAATTTAAATAGTTGTAGAATGTAGAATTTTAAGAATTAGAAGGTATTCCATCAAAATTACATGCTACATGTTACTTTTTAGATCGATGGCCATTTCATATTATGGTAATAGTTCCTAAGTTCACAAAGAGTCGTTCTCGCAATAATGTGAAATTTAAATTTTCAAGAAACTTCAAAATCAGTAAATCAGTTTGTATCAAATTTTTAATATAAAATATTTAGAATGAAATTTCTTGAACATAAATTCTAGAATTAACGAGTGCATTGGATTTTAAACACAATTTTTTAAATTCCAAATGCGGTAATTACAATTCATGGTTAAACGTCGATAATTTAAAATAAAAATAAATGTAATATTAATCCAGTTAAGGATTTCCATAATCGAATTCTTAAAATTGAAAACTCACAATTCCAACTTCTGTCATACTTTGGGCTCCCCTAGGCCAGCGGGTTAAATTATATAAAATTCAATTTTGTACTAAAAAACAAGGTAGTAAAACCCCTTGTCTTATGTCACTTCTAGATTTGAGGACAAATATATTAAGCATTTTTTTCAAAGGTACTGCAGCTGCAAATCAAAGGCTTTACAAATATTTTCAATTTAATCACCGATCGTAATCGAGAGAAGAAAGATCTTTTTTGCATCCCGGCTCTGTTGTGCTTTTAACCCAGCTTCTCTCGATCCAAACATCACTGCAGGCATGCCCGCAAATTTTTTTGTTGAGAGGAGTAGAATTCAAGAAATAGAATTGCGCAAACCAAATGATTTCCGATTTATGAAGAAATGGAATCATCGACTATATAGATTGTAAAAAAACATTGTTCATAATTACTAATGTGATTAAGCTAATTTTCTGCAAACCACCGATCGATTAGTTAATCATCGCACGCGAAATATTAAACGCAGACATTACAATAACACTTTGATATATTTGTAATATGCAATCATACGATCAATTATTTGGCCGTTGGCTACCTTTATACGTGCATGCATAAACTTATTATATAAACGAAATGGAGATGCAAGTTTTTATTAAACAGATTAGTCGGTAAATTGATTAGTGGGCACAATAAATGCGATATTTTAATCCAAACATAGACCATAATATTTTCTATCTGCGTGTAGGTAATATAATTGGCTACTGGATTTAAAAATATTATATAACACTGGCTGCAAGGCTATGTTTAGATCATAGATTTGGAACGCCTTAAATTTAAGCGACTGATGTTAATAAAAAATTGATAAATTTCTTTAACCACACTTTTTAAATTCTTTTTGGATTCAATATCAGATACATATGCGGTTTCTAACTAATACGGTTTTTGGTGTTCTCGCCTCGCTTCTCGAACATACATTTGCCAACTCATCGCATCAAAACCTCAGCCATCGACTCAAATAATTATTCGTCATTAAAAGTACAAATGCCCTGTGAAGGATCGAACCATAGATCTTTACCACACTATGTCTGTAGTCATAATCGGTACAATATGTAGACACATATGCATCATTAGAGAATCGGACGTATAGTTAATAAACGTTGGGTCTAGGACAATATCGAGCAACTCATAAAATTATATTAAGAAATGGAGCGACTTCAGTACTTTGTTTACACAATTAGGTTCAGCATACATTTAAATCTCTCTCTCTCTCTCTCTCTTTCTATTTCTCTCTCTCTCTGTCTCTTAGAGTGACACAACAAACATGGACTGATAACATTACTATATCGATATAGCAGTGCAAAAACACAGTGTATGTTTGGAAGCGTTGGCCGTCCTCAATCAAGGACATTTATTTTAAAAACCCTAAAAAGCCATTGTTGTAGGGTTAATTCTCATGAATAATAAAAAATTTAGAGGAAAAGGATTTAAAAAAAAAAACAAGCTGAATCTACTGGATAGATGAAGATTGTATTTGCCATCCTCAATAATGTAGTTCCGTTAAATTTTAATGATTTCACACGTTCAATGAACGTCAATGAACGTCCGACAATTTTGAAAAAGATTTTTAGGATATGCTATCATAGATGTCGAAAATAACCAGCAAAATGCATTTGGTATGTACAAATATTAACTTCTTATAATTTGTAAAAGCTAGATAGTTAGCGAAAGCTCAATAATTTGTGTGTGGAAGTCTCTTAAGTCTCTAGCCCAGATTACACTTTGTAATTTTAATAAATAATTTTGGATTACTACAAAGTAGTGAAGTACACTAAAACTTAGTCTCGAAAGGCCGATCCAAACATTAATCGAAAGTGGTGCAAAAATTGGTATATGAGAACCCTAAACTCGGATTTTGAAATTTGAATAAATTAAATGGTCCAGCCATGATAAATCTATACGTATTCAGATTTTGGGTGTTTGTGATGTGCGGACGTTGGCTAAAAAAACCTAAAAATTTCAATTAATTAAAACAATATTTGTTTGCCATCCTTAATTGATGTTCCAATATTACTTTATTCAAGCGACTCTCTTCAGCTATTCAAACCACGATTTCACTAATAATTTTGTGCCCATAGGGAATAAACACTAATGCCACCTGTCATATATGATCACAGAGTTTTGAACGATTTGTCAGCATTGACGACTATGACCGGTCACTGCATGCGGATTTGCCAATGCATGATCTATCTGCCCGACTAATATTTGACACCTATGAAATATCATGAACGTCTTCGTCACGTAATAAATGAATAAACACAGATATGTATGTCCTTTATCGGTGCTGTACGAATGCGATACTGAACAGAAATAGGTTCCGAAAAATCTAGCCACACCGTGACGAAAAGTGACGCGGCAACAACTCGTTCCAGTGGTCAGTGGAACCGGTCAACTCATCTGTTAAACACGAAAGCATTCCTCGCACTCTCGCAACACATTTTGCAGACAGTTGTTCCATACAGTGGCCAATAGTGATGGAGACCAACATGTAGTTCTGTGATTGAACATAATTCACGTTATTGTAAAGTGATGTAAGTTGGGCAATATAGGATCGGATCTTCCGAAATTTACGGTAATGTGGTATGTTGAAGACGGCCACAAACTCGAATAATATGTTGTCTTTTCCAAGCTAGTGTGCTTTACAGGTAAACTCAACTAAAAAAGCTCCCTTTGAGATCATTGAACTGTCGTTGATGTTAACTAAAAAGTTTAGCATGTCAGATGATGGGCATCAATAAACGCCAAGTGTTTTGATTATATTTCGAGTGAATTGGCACACCATTTTCTCTATTCCATGCCTTGCTGATTAGAATATCTTAGTGATTTCATTTTTCAGCTCTAAGACATGTCAAAAGTTAACTATTTTCTGTCAGTAAATCATAGACGTAGTAACGATTGCAATGGCAGTAGCAGCTGTGAAATACAGCGGTGATCAAGAGCTAGTTGTTTAAAATGTCCTATATCCATAGTTTTTAACGTGAATACCGACAGTGGCTCAGATGGTGAGCTTCGTCACATAGATGAGTTGAAACTTTTGATCTCCTTCTGTAATTTTCTGGTATTTAATTGAAATTTAATTGAAAACCGTTCATAGTTTGGCTTGATGAATTGTCTGGCTTGATCACACAATGATGCGGAAAATATAGAAATTTGGCGTAACGCGATATAGAATTTTTGTCGACTGCCTCTAATAAATAATTCTGTCGGTTCAATTCAAGACCTATCCCTATAAATTGTAAAATAGACGCACAGTAATAATTTTCGAGTGGCCGATTAGTGTCGATGCGTCCGCTAAACTGAAAGTTGAACAATCAATCGTCCATCATTGTCACGCGTCGGGAAATTTCTGAAATGCCTTTCACGCTCCAGCTACTTCAGATAAAATGTTTGATTTTTTTTGGGCCATATCACTATTTTTCTAGCAACGTCCCAGCCTAATAAGGTGTTCTGGAGCTTAGGCAAATGCTTTGATAAGTTGATATGCCCAACACAGAGTAATTCGTAGTAAATTTCGGCTACTATAGCAAATCAATATCATTGGAATTTTAAAAACCTCTGGATCATTTGGATATTCGATGGTATACGGCCATATGATTCATTGACACACGGTTAGTTGGTAACCGGTGATCCTATTGGACGCACTTGAACGTCGATGGTGTTCTAATAATCAATGAATTTTTCTGGTATTATTGCGAGTGGGAGTTTCAATAAACTCAAAGAGACTCAGATACCTGTTGGCGTCTCTATAGGACTGCCGGTCCAAAATTTTGGAAACTGGTCAAAATTACGATAGTTCAAAATTCTGAAAAAAAAATTAAAACATGATGGAATAACCGAGCCGAGCACAATATGTATAGACATAATGTTAATATCTGAAACACACTTCACCAAATAAGACTATTTCAAAATTAATGGGTACTGTGTTTATGACACGAAGCACCCAGATGGGAAGGCACATGGAGGCTGTAATGATAAAAACTAGATTAAAACACTATGAATTTATGAAATATGAGAAGGAACATATCCAATCAACAAGCATCTGTCTGCAGGAATGGTCTGGAATCTGTCATATCAGCAAAGTATACTGTCCTCCAAAACATGCTATAAAAAACTGCAGTTCATGGATTATTTCAACCAGCTAGGTAATAAATTTCATGCGGGGGGTGATTTCAACGCCAAACACACTCAATGGGGTCCCAGATTAACACCGCCGAAAGTCAAACAACTTTATGACGCTATAGAAAAACAGTCCCTGAATTACTTAACTGCCGGACTCAACATACTGGCTCACAGATAAAAAGAAATTTCCTGATTTAATTGACTTTTGTGCTAAAACGGCTTACAAACAAGCAAACTAATTGGGATCAATATAAGATGTTAATCGAACAAAATTGTGTACTGAATATCTCTCTTATCACACCAGCAGATATTGATGTGGCGGTAGAAAATCTACAAGAAACAAAACCACCGTTATTGAAATGGAAATTTATTCGAGCTATTAAGATTTGCATTGCGGGAAGAAGAAGACCAGAGGGTCCAAAATTATTTAAGTGAACTCTAGCCAACCGAGAGGACAGATTATTCTTTGCGGAAGGCAACAAAAAAGTTAAAAAGGCCAACAAACTTGAATCACCCGATTAAAGTACCAACTGGAAATTGGGGGAGAAGCGATGACGAAAAAGGCAATGCTTTTACTGCTCATCTAACAACAAATGCATAAAACATAATTTTCAATATGATTCTGCCTCGTTAGTCTTCTACCCAGGTACATGCTTAAGTATTTGACCTTGGGTTTTTGAAGAATATTTATATCGTTTAATTTCACTGGTGGGCAGGTGCGTTTGTTTAGCGTGAATGTGACATAAGTTGATTTGTTTTCATTCACTTTTATGCGCCATGTCTTCAGCCATTTCTCGATTTTGTTTAGATGATTCTGTTATCCCTTTGAGGAAGTTTTGAGATTATTGTGTGACAGCAGGACGGCCGTATCATCGGCAAAGGTTGATATGACTACCTGGTTCGTTACAGGGAAGTCAGTTCTAGAACGCTGCCTTGCGGAACACCTGCGTTAATATCATTTAAACAAGTAGTTGCATTATTTTGTTTAACCATGTACTGCCTTTGAAGAAAATAGTTTCCCAGAACTGAGTGAAATTTCTTCGGTGGAAGCCCTTTAATTTTCTATCATTCCAAACTTTATCAAAGGCTTGTGTAATGTCCAAGAAAGTAGAAGAAACATGTTTCTTTTTCTCGAAGGTGTTTTTGATTGCATTTACAATTCTGTGTACTTTCTTCCAAAGTGATGGTCTGGAATAATATGCCGTTCTTCTAATACTGGTTTTAATTTTGTTAGTATCATTATTTCAAATAACTTTGAGATTGTATAACTTTGAAAGCACAAACAAATAAAAAAAATTCAAAATGTATTGGTTGATGGGAAGAAAATCTCAGCTGTCATTAGCCAATAAAATTTTATTGTACAAAATGATAATCAAACCCATATGGGGCATATGGTATTCATAGTTATCGGGATACACCAGCGCGTCATCCGAGAACTCCTGCAACGAACCCAAGCAAAAATTCATCGTAATATTAGTAATACATGATGATCTTGGAATTAAAACTATTAAAGAAACCATTAGAGTATTCAGTTCGAAATATTACTCATCATTAGAGATACATCCCAATGAATTGGCCAGGGATATATTAAAACAGCCACGATTTAGACGACTGAGAAGAGCAGATCCACTTGAACTGATGAACCTGTAAATATATTAAATGTTTAGGTTTTACATATGCTCTAATACGAAAGTAAGGATCATGTGGATGCCTGCCACTCTCGGAGATTTGGGCAAGATTCCGCTAATAGGCCTAATTAGGGAACATTTCATAGAAGAAGATTTTTCCAAACGGAGAATTTGAATTAAGTTATCCCAGCATTTTTTTACTTAAAGTTTGAGTTATTCACTCAAAATCTTCTTTTATGAAATGTTTCCTAACGATAGGCCAATTAGACCTATATAGCGGAATCTTGCCCGAATCTCCGAGAATGCCTTGTTATTGGATTTGTTAACATCTATAAAGTTGCTAACAAAATATTTTAAATTTTCGTATTCGATTCTAGTTAGTGAAAATGTTTATGGGAAAAATCCGATTTCAAATCATTCGCATGGAAGTTTGTTTCTACGAAATGTTCCCTTAAAACAGGCTTAGTTATATTTTTATGTGTTGTATGTTTTGTAAATGACTAAAAAAAATTAAAATTGGGCGGATTTTACTCCAGCACTCAATGCCACTAATGGGCCCACGGTGCAAATTAATTTCTTAATTTTTTAATATTAATTAATTATTGTAAAAAATAATTTATGAAATAATTCACAAATACAAATACATATTCATTTCAATCGGATTCCAATGGGATTTTCGTTCCGTAATTTTTTCTAATTGGAACCGTATACGTATACGTGTTATTTTTTATTAGAAACTTCACAGGCTCATTGGCGAAGCATTTAAAATAAATTACCTCATATATTAGAACTTATTACTTATTATAGGACACGAAGATATAACGATTACGCAATCAGAACATAAGAGTGGTTTGATACAGATTTCAAAAATATTGAGGGCAAACAATTTATTTACTTTTTTATTGAGCACCAGTTTTTCCATCTGACATGCCAATTAAAACTGGAACACACATAATATAAAAGTCATTTATGTACACATGATAAGATTACAAAATATCGTTGTTCGAGTGATCGTATTCGATTTATATTTATACGATCAATAATTTGTGTATAGTATTGTTTTTTTTTTTTAAAGAATATACAGTGATATGTAAAGTGAAAGGTTTTTAATGGCTGTTATAAAATCTTCAAGAATTTTTGTTACTCCATACAATTTAACGTATGCATGTAAATGTATATATACCATAAGAGATGTACTTTTAGGTTAACGATTTCAACTTACATAAATGTAACAAAAATGTAAACCACTTTGTTGAAAATTATTTGTAGACATGCATATATATGGTAATTTATTGATTATAGCCCACTCATATGTTATTAAAATAATAGCATATTATTTTATGTTATATTTATGTAATATAATGTTCTTTATCTATAATACATAAAAGAACAAAGCATATAATTTCCTATGTTGATATAATAAAATAATTTCCAATCTAATGAAAAAACCCTCAAGGTGTATAGTGTATATACTGTCTACCAACAAATGTGTTCTTCTTATTTTTTATCTTTTCATGAAAAATGTCGCGCGCGGTGCTCTTTTGTAATTTAGGTCAGAAACTATAACTGAAAATCTTAATTCTTGGTAATTCATCTTATACATATATATCCAGTATATTATGTCAAGACGACATATGTATGTACATATTTCAAACACATCACAATACCATTCTTATATATATGTAACTATATACATATACATACTTAGGTTGCTTCTATACGATCTTTAATCAATTGATATTGATATCACACCATAACAACAACCACAAGTTGAAATGCTACATTTCAAGATATTTCACCGTTAATTTCATATACGACAATTATTATTTATTAGCTAAACTATACATCATTCTACTGTACAATGGTTTAGTTTTTTTTTTTTTTAGTGCCAAATTTGGCAAAACATATAAAAACTAAATAAGTTGCGCTATTAAATATTTAAGACGAATCAAATCTTTTATGGTTTTTTAATGTTCTTTATACACAGAGACAAATAATAATAATACAAAAGAAAAAAAAAAGATGGTAAGTATGCCATCTCCAAACAACGTTGCTTATTTTGGCCATTATATTCATTTAAGTCTTGTCATATTTTCATAATTGGGTTGAGTAAATATGTACCGGGCGCGCGTTTAATACGTTTGGTGGTCGTTTTTATATTAATAATGGCGCTGGTACGGTTTTTTCTTGTTTATAAGTAATATGCTGTTATCACAATAAATATTTACACCTACAAGTTTTGTGACATTTACGAGAATTTTATGACATTTTTTTTATTAAGATATTTGTTAGACGAATCATATTGTTTACATGTTGATTTAAATTATTCGTTAGTTTTAAGTAGTGGGAATATTAAAAATCGACGAAGATATTTTTTTTTTAGTCCAACCAGTTCTTTGCCTATATATAAATAAACGTCAAGTTGCATTATGCTAATTTTGTACAACTATATAATTTTTTAAATGTACAAATAAAATTGCGATAATCAGCGACCACATCATCTTACATCTACACCATAAAATGGCTAGATTAAGATTTTTAATGATTTTCGGGGTGTCGCCTATCCAAGATTTTCGATAGAATTTATAAAATATTAAAATTTTATTGGACTAATAATAAATAGGAATGACAATTATTTAATTAAAATCTTAAATTTAAAAAATGTAGTTCAAAATTTTTTATTCAAGATATAAAGGCATGCAACGCCTCTAAAGCGGGTAAAATTAATTCCACTAGTTCGATATAAGTTGTATTTGAAATTGAATTTATTTAAATACTTTCCAAAATTAATTAAAAAATTAAGTATTAAAAAAAATTAGGGCGTTCTTTATATTTCATAATAAAATATTACTAAGTATGCATACCAAATGAAATAATTTGATTTAAGTTATCTTTTTTTTGGTTATTATGCATCATTATCATTGTCTATAAAAAATATAATAAACGTCCTAATTTTTACTTTATTTCATTTTTAATTCTTTCACTCCCATATAATGTACATATTAAGCCGCTCTATATTTAGTTCGATGTTAGTTGTATTTGAAAGAGGATTTATTTAAATACTTACTAAAAGCTTTGAGTATATATAAATAGAGAAATCATGAGCAATTACAATGTTACCTCAATAGATAGCGTTACATACACGATTTTGAATGTTTTTTTTAATTTTTTGTGCATAGTATATTTAGGTTTCAATGTATCGAACTATACAGTAAGATTTTTTGCTGACATATTTTGTTTTGAGTATCATTCGAACTTTATTTCTTTTCGCTCTTATGTACACCAAAACAACAACAAAACAATTTAAAAACTAAGGTAGACGAATTAGATTTTTTTTTTTATCACACAGACAGAACCCGTGTGAATGTGCGTTACCAGTGAGAGTGTTATGTATTTTGATTTTAAAATCTTTGGAAATTTAAATTCGGAACTATCTAGGATTTTCGAAATATACATTTAAATGTACGTTCTTGTAGAAAAATATAACAAGTAGTTAATTAAATGAAGTTTGCAAGTGAAACGATTTCACGCATATTCCAATGTTCATAGGTTTTTCAGATCAAATTGAATGAATCTTTTATAAATTAACAGAAACCTTTTTCAAATAAAACGAGACCATTTCTAAATAGAATCAAACCGTTTTTAATTGGAATGAAACTTTATTCAATTAGAATGATACTAATTACAAATCCAATGAAACCTTTTATATTAAGTTGATCGTCTTTGAATCTAACACTTTAGAGATTTATGAAGATTAATCTGTAATAAACAGTAACATAGCTGTTTTCAATAATTTAAAATTCGACAAAATTAATTTTTAATTGGTATAAACAATACAAGATTAACCCTTTACGATCTGATAGGAGGACTCATTTTTTCATTTGTTTCTCGCTATTTGCAGATTTTCAGTTACTGATGGTTTTTACCATAAAAATGTATAAAAACCAAGACTTTTTCGTAATTAAAAACACAATAAAACTGTTGTCTATTGTAATTTTGATTATTTTGTTATCATTGTTTTTGCAACTTGAACTGTTTACAAAATGCAGGGGACAATTTTCAAAATTTTTCGGCAAAACGAGCTAACTGATAGAGATAAAATTCAGCAAGAATGATGAAAACGGGATTCTAAAATAATTTTCACATATGATGTTCTGGAATATGGCCAATTAGGAAGGAACTTTGTTATTTCTTAACCGATTCTTACGACGTTTAGCATGAACGATGCAAGTGGAATTCTAAAATTATTTTTACAAGTTATGAAATATGGCCAGTTAGAAAGAACTTTGTTAACCGGTTATAATAGAATTCTTAACCGGTTATAATGAAATTCGGCATGTTCGAAAGTGCTCAGGTGTTTCTTAAAAGATTTCACATCGTCTTCATCATAATCGGTTAATAAATAGCAAAGTTCCTTCATAATTTTCTTTGTTCCATATCTTCTGCTAAATATCATTTAATATCATAAGAAACCCATTTTCATTCCACATTTCGAATTTCATCATAATCGGTTATGAAATTACCAGGTTCCTTCATCGACTTATTATTAAAAATTATCTATAAAACCGTAAGTGTTAAACATAAAGGTTCATTATGAAACTCGATGAGTCCGTAGATGGCACTGAATTCACACTACCCCAATTCTGTTCTCTCGTTGAACCCAATCAATTTCTGGCCAATGCTTTTATTTTTGAAAAGGCTTATTCAATTGGGTTCAACGTTCAACATGGAAGAACACAGTTCATTAATTTTGCAGCGAGTTCTTCAATAAATTTGCAAAATTTATTTGAATTAGAGTTTGAATTATAGAGGTAGAGGAGTTTGATTTATTTTGGAACGGATAATGCCCAAATCTATAAAACTGCGCATTTCACGAATAAAATAAAAACCTCAGGAAGTCATTTAATTTATCTAGTATCTACCACCGTACTCTTTCATGTTGAACTCAAAAAACCTTTTATAGACCGTGTTTATAATAAGAAAGTAAAGCGAAGTCGGCTTGGTTGGACATTCCAGGTAAAAAGAAAACGAGGCTCTTTTATTAGAATAAAAAACATGTAACCGTCTTAATTGTTTAGTTATAGTTTCCTTATTTCAAATCACAGTCATTAAAATTATATTTCTTGATATTTTCATTATATTGCTGCTTGCTGCGCTTCGTTGGAACTTGGAAGCAAATATATAGAGATCGATTCTGGAATAATAAAATCCATGGTGTTTTCTTATTTACCTGCTTTCTCAATGAATTTATTTCGAAAGCGTCATCTATTAAAACAAAACTCTAGCTATAATCATCTATTAAAAATGTATATGATATATAAATCATTAAAATAATCATTTGCATTAAACGCTGTAGTTTAAAAGAGGTCATAGGATTTTTCAAGTGTGCCCAAATACCCTTTCCCTAGTACATAGCTTTTAGAATTAGGCTGGGGTTACATTGGATATGAATTCTTACGAAAATTTCTTTTTATGAATTTGTACAAAATCATCAAAAGTAAACTAAAAGCTCGTCTAATTCGAAAGAACCGAATTTTGTTGCTATTGAACTGGATTTCAATAGCAACAAAATATTTTGTTTTTTGATCAGTGGTCGTTTGATTTATCGCAATACTTTTGGCAGATGTCTCCCATTTAAAATCGACTATGTACTGTGCATTCTGGAAAAGGGCTAATTTCTCAAAAAAGGTCAACAATTTGGTTAATAAATTCAGGAAAAAGAGAAATTGACCACTTCAAACAAAATGGAGCTTATTTATAGTTAATAAAAGTATTTCTAATTATAAAAGCTATGGAGTTTGAAAAATCACATTTGTGGAAGAAAGACGCTCTTTGTGGGACCGAAAACACAAACAGTACAACAGCAAGGGATGAAATAAAAATGATGGAGGAAATTTTTCTTAAACAAATTGAACATATTGGACCCTTCTGCACAAAATCTGTATGTGAATTTCAACATTTTCGGTTTATTTTAAATGTTTTGCGGTGAGATGAATTCCAAAATACCAAAATTCTGAAGTGTTGTTCATTATAACAGATTTGAGGCTTTAAACTCTTGCAGATTTGTGTATATAATTTTGTTTCTTAAATACAAAATTTGTTATATGTAGAACCAGCGCAATGTTCCCAACCAAATTTTGGTTTCGAAGCAACGCAATCGCTCACCTTAGACGGAATAAAAAATTGGTACATAATAAAAAAATATTATTAAACAACTGAAATAAAAACAAAATTTAAAAAACAAAAGATAAAAAATTTGTTTGTATGTTTGTACCTTTGTAAGGTTATTTTGCTTTTGTTTTTTTCGTTTTATTCTGTGTACAATTCTATAGTCGATTGTCGCGCTCTACAATTCGAGCGAGGTAACATTGTAACTTTTATTTTATTATGGTAATCACTCTATATATAAATACACAAAGCTAAAAGTAATTAAAAATTAAGTATTAAAAAAAATTAGGGCGTTGTTTTTAGTTCATAATAAAATATTACTATGAAATGATTTTATTTAAGTTATCATATTTTTTGATTATTTTGCATCATTATCATCGTCTATTAAAAATATAATAAACGCCCTAATTTTTATTTTATTTCATTTTTAACTCTTTCACTCGTATATTGTGCACATATAGCCATTCTATTTCTGAGTGAATATATAAGCTATTAAAATACATAGTAAATTTAGTTACTATGGGGAGTTGCAATTATTTAAATAGAATCTTAAATTTTAAAAATTTAGTTCAGAAAACTTAATGCAAGATATAAGGGCATGCTACGTCTCGAAAGCGGGTAAAATTAATTCCACAAGTTCGATGTTAGTTGTATTTATTAATTCCACAAGTTCGATGTAAAGTAGATTTATTTAAATACTTATCAAAAGTAATTATAAAATTAAGTAAAAAAAAATTAGGGCGTTGTTTATATTTCATAATAGAACATTACTCACTATGCATATACCAAATGAAATAATTTTATTTAAGTTATCATATTTTTTGGTTATTTTGCAACTTTATCATTGTCTATAAAAATATTATAAACGCTTTCCATCGTACCTTTGCATCTAGTATCATGCCAAGATACTTAACCGTGTTGGTATACGGTATATTATTTCTTGATTAATTGTAACCGGAATATGTTCGAGTCGTTTGTTTGTAAAATAGTTTCGTTAAGTTTAATTCGCCATCTTTTGGACCAGTTACGTATTTGAGTAATAGCTAACTGTAAATTCTGAGTTGATTCTTCGTTGCTATCTCCAACAGCTAAGATTGCCGTGTCATCAGTAAAGGTCGCCACAATGTTGTTTTCTAATACAGGGAGATCATTAGTGTACAATAGGTATAGGACCGGACCTAATACACTACCCTGCAGTACTGCTGTCTTGATTTCTTTCAATTCGGAATATGAATCGTCTAGTTTTACTCTAAAGAATCTATCTTTCAAGTATGATTCTAATATTGTAGTGAATTGCATTGGTAGTACAGTTCTTAACTTATAGTTAAGTTCTTCGTGCCAAACTTTATCAAAAGCCTGTGCAACGTCTAAGAATATCGTTGAGCAGACTTTTTTCTCCTATAATGCTCTTTCAATAATATTAGTTATTCTGTGTACTTGATCTAATGTTGAGTGTGAAAACCAAACTGATGATTTGGAATCCTCTCAATTATTGGATTTAGCGTTTTCACTAATAACTTCTCAAACAGTTTAGACATAATTGCGGTAATAACGATATTGGCTTGTAAGATCCAGTTTTGTGTGGTGGTTTCCCAAGTTTAAGAACTATAATTACTTCTGCAATTTTCCAAAGGCTGAGTACATATTTCAATCGAATGGTGGCGTTTCTAATATTGTTGAGCTTTAATAAAGCTTTCCTTTGTAGTTCTTTTACCATTTTTTCTGTGATAAGGTCATAACCCAGACGCTTATTTGTTTTTATCTCATACATGACTTTTTTTGGTGTTGTTCGTAGGATTTCTTCACTTTCCTGTACAACCTCTCCAGTTATTATTTCGGCTTCCAATGATTGATCATCATGTGGTTCCAGATTGTTTAGCTTAGTTTTATCTTGAGGGGCTCTAGTTTGTTGCCATATTCTCCTTGCCCTTCTTTTTTCTGCCAAGAGCTCTCTAATTTCTCTAGCGTAGTTGTTTCCCTTTATTTTCTTTTTAACTTCAAGGGTGTTTTCCCAAACTGACTGCTGTATGTCACATATGAACTTGTGACCTTCTTTTTCTAATTGCTCCTCACTCCTTAGCGGAACCATTAAATTGATTTTTGTTTCTAAAGACAGTCTACAGCATTAAAAATTTGTGCGCTTATTTACTAACCTAGGATATCTTTCTTTTTGAATGATCCTTTCACTTAATGTCAATAGTATTGGGGAGCGATCAGATCTTAAGTCAAGCATTTATTTAATTTACAGATATATTCTTCAGTGTAAAGAAATCAATTAGATCTGGTATTTTATTTGGAACAGTTGGCCAGTTAACCGACCTCTACCATTGGATAAGGCTTCGCAACCGTATTTTCTGATAGCATTAAGGAGTTCCTTACCTTTAGTTGTTGTTGGTCTAGAACCCAGGTGGTAATTAGATCTGGTAATTTTTTGCATCTTTTCCTTAGTTTACTGAAAAATTCAAGATAATTTTTTCTTTTAGAGTTATGTTTGGTCTTGATATTAACAGCTGTTGCTTGTATTTATTCTATTTCATATTTTAATTCCTCGAAGTGAGGATTGTATTCCTAATTATAACAGCACTAGGATACTATTTCTAATTATATTAGGTGAATAGTATGATATGTTTTATAATTTCTAAATTTGTTTGTCTATAGCGAAGTGAGTTTCAGAGTTGAGGAAGGCATCGATTTTCTCTGCATCCAGAATCATTTGCAATTCCCGTTGGTGTTGCTGGTGTCCATTGGCATTCCAGCATAAAATTCTTAAGTCGGTAGACATGGTTTTGTTAAAGGATGGCTCCCTTTCTGCTGTAATTTAGTTTCTGTAATCGCTGATCAAAAGTATTCTGTTTGCTTAAGTGTTTGATTTATGTCGTCTGTTTGAGGAGTTTTTTGTCTGTTTTCGTTACTCATTATTACTTGAGCGTACATTTTGTTGCTCACTTCTGCTTGAGAGGCTATCAACACTTTATGCATTAACTCTTCTTTAAGTGATTCAGGTCTGTTTATTCTAACAGATTGCATCTTTATTCCAGGTAAGTAGGAAGTAATCGTGTTTTTCTCTTAGAGTTTCAACTTCAGAAGCACTCGTCTTGCTAGATTTATAAAGAATTCGGATAGACAACAAACGTATATCACACTGCTGCCGTTCGGAAAAAATCCAAAAATCATTATCCAATCCCATTTTCATTCAATTTGACTAGTTCCATCATAAATGGTCAACGATTGGCCTTGCTCAGTTCCAGATAACCATATTTTCAGAACTTTATCCAAAAATCATTTTCCAATCCCATTTCCATCAAATAATTCAAATTCATTATAATCGGTATATGGTAGCTCCCGCATGTATTTGGTTTTTCTGTGAATTGTCGTTTTCTGTAAACCGGTTCAAACAAGTGTTCAGATACAGATTGTCAAATAATTAAATTTAATTCGGACTAAACAACATGTAGTTAAGAAAGCTAACTAAATAAAGCTTTTTAGTAACATGGGAGGGGGGGGGGGGGGGGGGTGGTTCTGATACGCTTCCCTGTAGAACACCCACTAGCGTCGGATAAAATCAGAACATGTTTCTTCATATGGATGAATCTGAATTTGCGAATATCAAGCAGCTGGCAATAATTTTGTGGTAGCATTTTGCTCATCTTGAATGTCAATTCCTCGTGCCAAACCCTATCATCCAGAAATACAGCGAAACAGTATTTCTCTTCTTATAACGCTGGGCTCTATCCTCGTAGTGATTCGATGGACTTGATCTATTGTGGAGTGGTTACTCCTGAATTCAAATTGAAAAACAAGAACGTTTACCTGATTTCTTCAGCATAATTATTTGGGCCATTTTGAAGCATTTGGGTACATACTTCAATCTCATACAGGCATTAAATAAGTATGTGATCATGATGATTGCTTTACGTGGTAGCTCTTTGAATAGACCCGGTGATATTTTATCAATTCCTGGTTCCTTTTTATTTTTTGACTAAGATTTTTGTCGATTTCTTCGACAATTTCCACTGGCGTGACCCGTTTAAAATCCTGACTTGGTTGATAATCAGGTGTTATGTCGATGTTGGATTGAATGTCATGGGATTGAAATACTGTTGCTAGGTGTTGAGCAAAGAGTTCCGCTTTTTCTTTGTCTTGTCGAACCCAACTACCTTGAGCATTTCTTATGAGTGGTATCCGAGCTATACATCGTTTGAATTTTCTAGCCCGCTTAAGTAGTTGTTGAAGCAATCTTGTTTAAAGGTTTTGTCAATGGAATTTCTGGTGAGATGCCATATTCTCCTTTGTTCTTTCCTTGATTTGTTTTCTGATCTCAGCAGAGTAATTGACTTCCATATTCGCCTTTTCCCTTAATTCTGGAGTAGCGAGGCTGGCGGACTCGGGAGTTTATTCAATGAAATTCTTTGTTTGATGTTCTAATTCCTAATAACTTTTGATACTCACTTTTAATTCAACTATCTCTTCTTACTTTTCTCTGAAAAGATTCCAATACGTTCTAATATTTTCAACATTTTAATGAAAATCGCACTGTAACTTTGTTAACATTATTTTAAATTGCGATGGTGTTAGAGCAACTTGTTCGAAAATTAAAACTGGTTAGAAAATGTGATCTCCATTTCATTTGACAAATTATATGCATCTCTCGATTATAATTCAATACGACGTCTAAGATATTGAATTGAAAGTATCTTCTTAATTTATCTTACTAACGCATCACATACATACGACAAGTAGAAATGCAAATTAGAAATTGCGCATAAATAATTGATTACACTATTAATAATAACTGTCACTAAACTCCTAACCATTAATCAATTATTTATAATGTGCGATCTATATATTTTCTATAAAGTCAATTGCGATTTATATTGACTCTTAACACGAATAGCTGCGCTAGGTTATATCTTAAGATATCTTGTACTTAGAAATGTTGCAAAATACAAGAAAAATTTCACATTTTTCATCTATTTATCAATATAATTGTACGTTTTTGTATGATCCATAATAAATAATTATGTTGTGTTGTTGTATTTAACCAATAAATAAAACTGGTTGGAAAGAACATTCAGCATTTAGGTATATACAATGAGACATATCATGTTTTATGATCGCGTAGTAAATATTTATTGTATGCACATTCTTAAATGTTATAAGTTATTTGATGTCTCTACAACAATTTATATTATTGTGAAGATGAACCTCTACATACCAAATACAAGGTAATTTATTTTATTTTTGGGAGACTTGCATCGAAATATAAATTTTGAAAACTGGTTTACTGTATGCGTAATCCTGAATATTTTCTCCTGCTATATATATATATACGAAAGCTATATTCTAAAGATTTATTTGACCAACTAAGCTACTTCTTTAAAAATATGAGGTTAGAATTCCCCCTCAAAAAAAAATTAACTTCTAATGGTATATACATATATCGTGAGAACATGAATAATACACAAATTACAAACTAACAGTATACAGATGCATAAATATCAAAATACTGTATACGTATGTATATTTCGGTCATCAGTCCGACACACTACAAAAAACTTATATTTATGTCTAGCCATTAAAGCGTTAATCGATCATATAATAATAACAGCGCACGACTATTAAACGCATCAGTTTCATACTTATATGCACATGAATCCATTAAGCTTAATCGCATAGCATGACATTTGTAAATTGTACACCCCAGTTCCGGTGTGCAACAACTATATGCAAAAACCAGTTTCTAAATTAATTAAATCTTTTAGAGGCGAGCACACACACACCGGACAAATGAGAACCAAACACCTTTCCTTCTTATGCATAATATGACTTGACTTCATTCTATCTGCTGCTATTCTGGGTTCTCTCTTACCCACCATTTAGTATGTGAAATAAAATTAAAACATTATATAGAATTGAGTACCACCATTAACCCAATTAAAAAATAATAATAACAACAACAACAACAACTATTCATTACTCGACATCTGAAAAAAATCACATTTGTTGTTGTTGCTTTGCAAGATTTTGAATTATTTAATTTATTATCATCATCGTTCAAGACACAAGAATTAAGAAACAACTTAAAAAACAGAATTCACATCGACCAAAAGAAACGAAAAGTAAAACATTAAAATGTTGAATGTTCTTTCTAAAAATTACAACAACCAGCAACACAAAACTATTTATTAACCCCTTAATGGGTGACGGTTTAAGCATACCTAATTTAATAATTAATTGGGACATTGTTTTCGGGTACCGTCGAATTTATCCACTTTATAAAAATCGTAATATGGGCGATAACAAATATTATTTCGTTTTGTAGACTACCCTGACATCTATTAACCAGTAGCAAAAAAACGTTTTCTCATTTATTCACTTTGCAAAAATTAGGATTAGAAAATAAACAAAAGATAGTCGTATTTCGTTTCCGTTTTGTGAATATTCGATAAACTATTAAGAACCAAAAAATTTGGTTTTACCACATGTGGACTGGTAAATGAAGATGCCCAAAGAGAAATGGTAAACTTGGACGACACCAAAAAACCTCTTACTGTATCAACAATTGGGCTCCAACGGCTTCGACCCTGAGCATGGCCTTCAGATTGTCTTAGACAATCTGCCAAGTCGTTCACCCAGCATTTCGGTTGAAAATACAGTTCCACAAAGTACCCCCTCGAATATCAGGAGCTCTGTATTTTAGGTGACTCAACTACAGTCTGAACCGCATGATGAACACCAAGCAGGTCGGTACAGTGTCTACTCCAGGCATCGAGTACTGCGTCGATTTTGACACAGAGATTTCCATCTCGGCCCCAAATGGCGGTTGACGCAGGCCTGAAAGAAAGGTGCAACTGTATCTATTGCGAACTGCGCTTATTGCTGTTTTTTTATGCAAGCTACTTATATTCTGTGGATTTAGACAACCCAATGGTATTTGACTTAAAATAAAACTCTATCTCAAGCTTTTTTGTGCATACTAATCATTCTTTGGTAATAAAATTCTAGAACTATTTTGAATGCTTTTTATTTAAGTTTTTCGAAAGACCCTATCGTGTTATGTAGTTTACTTCTTGCAAAAAAAAAAAAATATATCGGTTGGTTTAAGTCTAGATAAATTCAAACTTTTTAATGGAATTCGAACAAACCGGGTTTGGTTTGACCTTTTGTAGACATTTTTTTTGTATTCTGCCTGTTGAGTATAGATACAATGTAAGGTAAGATAAAATACTCTTAGAGAGTAAATACTCACATTAACAACGAGCAACGCTCCACAACACAAGTTGTCAGAAGTTTCATTTAGCATTCACCGTTGATTAAACTAATTATTGTCAAAAATGAAATGGCAAGGAAAACCAAAATAACTTGGAAAAAGATTTTGCGCACCATAAAGTATCTAAAAGGTGATCAGCACTAAAGAGATCAAGAGTAGTAACAACAAACACAATATAGTTTAAATATAGCCTCACACCAACCAGGACCATCTAGTTGAGAATATATTGTGTATCTTCTTAGAAAAAATGATAATAAAGGAAAAATGTTGAAAATAAAAGATTGGGAATTCATCATAGACTCAGATAGAAAATATAGAGATGAAGAGAATACGAGTACAAGATGAATTCGAGATGGAACTAAATTTGAGATGGAACTCTCTTCATTAGCTTGATTCTCTATAAGGTTTAAATTTGAATACTGTAGAATACCAGAACTCCTATTTCTATCAGCAAAAGTATAAAAGATAACATTTATTTCAAAACAATGCGAAGAAGGCCTGGAAAGGGATAAAAATCCGGTCTTATAAGAATGCTAAACAAGTTTTTTCAGAGTACAATATTCGTAAAATAGCAAAACAAATTGCGAAAGATCCCAATATGTATAACATTGCCACAAATAACAAACAACAACAAATAAAATAAGTTGACAGAAGCCTGGAAGGATTTGACTTTGGAAGATTGAGCACTAGAAAATTGTTCAGGGCTACTCCATGATTAGGACTATTCAATGCAGTGAAAGATCAACAAACAGTTATCCCGTTAAGCATGTATTCCATTATGAAAACTGAACTTTTAAGAAGAAAAGCAATCAAAAATTCTTATTTTAGTTTTTAAGTGTTGTTGTAGCGTTGCTATAGCGATTGCGTGCCAACTGGCATTATGGCGGTAGACTTCATTAAATTATGACGAGCACTGATAATAACGAAAGGATACATTTGTATCGAGCAAGTAGCGCAGTGATTAAAACTGTGACATTTAGATAGGGAGGTACCTGGTCCTACCAACAACGGCAGGATGCAAAAAGGATTACGACACATAAATTGAAAACATCTATGAGTTTCTGTTGGAAATAATAACTAAAGAGCCGACCCATCTTCCATGTCAGACAGGCTGGAACGCAGATATGCAGTGTGTAGATGGTCAATTAAAAGACGGATCCCTGTATCCGTGTACAAATAGGGCTACCGTTCAGCTTTCGAAGGAATCCATTAGCTGGCGGTACATTAGATGCGAACTAGTTTATATTCGTTTGGCGTATTTAACCGCATTTGGCATTACCAACCCGATTCCCATAGTTGTATGAATACGCGCGACGTGACTCTATATAGTCACGTCATATCAATTTTCTTATTCTCATACGTGAATTTCGGCAGTTCTAAAGAAGAACTTCTACAATACATGGAATGCTTTGCCGACAAATTGAGTTTATGATTTTAATTACTCAAAAATATCAGAAAACTAAATACAAATTGATTTGTTAAATGCAACTAGTTTGGCTTTGTTGACATACAATTTGGAATGTTCTGAATTTTGACATTTATTATGCTGTCAAATTTCAGTAAATATTGAGTAATTATATTGTTACAAGATGAATTTTTAGTTCCAGTCGTGTCCGCTTGAATCGACTTCCAGAATACCATTTTTGTTGCGACGTGACGGGACTAGGGTCACGTCGTGTGAAGTGATACGACTACGGGGGTTGGGGTGTACTAAAAAGTTCCTCAAATCAATAGATTAATGATTATTTAAGGACTATTGACTGGCTTTGGTAACTGAAAATTTTAATAACTAAAATACTAAGCTCACTAAAGGTCATCCAAGGTCACCAACCAATTTTCACCCTCACTTCTATTACTGACATCGAAAGTGTTTTTTTCTTATGTATGACGTGCTTCCGAGAAAAACGAACTGATTTTTTTAACTGACGCATCCTGTACATCCAACAAAATATTGGCACGTGTCATAGGTTCGCGATCGCTGATAGCATTAATAATAAAATCCAAATAGATAAACGGAGTGGTTCTTTCTATCTAATGGAATTTTAGATTATTTGTCTCCTTTTATTTTTCCAGTAAAAGTACCGTCATCCAATTTTTCCTGAGGGAATACAGGCTTTATATAGACAATAAGAAAAAAGGAATAGTCTTTGTCAATACATTTTGAAAAAAAGATAATAGGATCAGCTGCGCCCTTGAGGGCTGTTTTCGCTTGTAGTTTTGAGTATAATACAATATAATTTTGTCGAAAAATTATTCAATATGGCCGACCAGTCAAGATAACTCGAAAATCCAAAGTCTAAAATTGAACTAATTGTATCTAATTTTTGAATAAATATTGAATGGAGTGATTTTAATTAAAATGAAGGCAGATCATTGATGTACATAGAAAATATATAGGTCCCATCAAGTTTGGATGACAGAGTATCGGTACGAACTTCTATCAAACTTAAAATAGTTGGTAAGTTTGGACATCTCTCTCTCTATCGAACATCCATATTTATACGCAGATCATCCGATATATTTAAATTAGCTGTATTCGAACTAGACAAAGGTCTGTACGCGGATTGAAATTCACATAAGGGTCTATTATCATTCAGATATTTCATTACTTGTGTTTTAAGAACATATTCGATAATTTTTGACATCGCAGATCTAATACTGATAGGACGAAAATCGGATACAGTTGTGGGTTGAGTGGCTTTTTTTTTGCAGACTTCCAAGCTGACGGATATACAGATGTCGTAAGAATGGTATTAAAACAATTTAAAATATAATCACCAATAACAGTAATGATAATCTTTAAAAATTTAAGTGGGATATCATCTAACGTTAGACCTTCAGCTATATTTACTGCGGATATTAGTTCATTGAGATTAATATTACGAAATGCAAAACAGCCGGAGGCAGCGATAGTTTTTGTGCAATGTTCACAACAAAGGAATATTAAAATATCTTCGATGTTATTATTACTGCAAAAATAGTTATTCAACTCATTGGAAGATAATTGAACATCACTATTATTCGGTGAACTATTGCCGAAATCCATCTTCGAAAATTAATTCCACATTTTCTTTTGTGGGAGATCCATAATATTATTCAAATAAATCGATTTTGCTTTTCGAATAGTACTAGTGACTCGATTTCTCAGCGTTTTATACTCTTGAAAGGTGTTATTAAAACACGGAGGACTATTAATTTGACTAACCTTTTTTTCCCGCATTGACACAAACAAATAGAATAGCCGCTTAATCATATCATTCAGGAAGTTAATTTTACCGTCAACTGATTCAACTGCCAATAACAAATCCCAAGGCATGCTTTGCGAATACTCCAAAATATAGACATAATCAATATTACGATAGTCATAATATGCTGTGGTTTTTGCCAAATTTTCAGATTCACAAACATAATTAAAGAAGACAATATCATGGTCGGAAAAGCCAACTGAAAGTAACCTTATTTGTACTATCATCCAAAATAACACAACAATCAAATTTTGGTCGTTTACAAAAACTGTCAAGAAAAATGTTATGCTTCTTCAAAGTTAATTGTAAACATATTGTCTCAAGATTATTATCCATAAGCTAAAAGATAATGTTGCACAGAATTCTATCACTGACATAAACAATTCCACTTCGTAGGCAATACGTTCTATCCAATCTGAACATTTTAAAACCAGATAGTTGAAAAATTGATCAGAAATTAGGGATTTTAAAAACATTTCAGTTACTCAAATTACATCTGTTTTAACATCTCTAAATGACTTTTGCCGTTGATCAAGTTTGTGTACAATACTATTAATATTTAAATGACATACATGGAGACCACTTCTTTTGTTCAAGCATGATTTAATCACACAGTTCGAATTATTATGTGATTTAGTAAACCAATCGAGTTCACCTTCGACCAGTGAGTTATGACCTACGGAATAATCATTATCCAACCCAACCACCGCGTGCATCATGACATTACCACAAGAAGCAAGTTGAAGCAATAGTTTGTATATCCGTCTCCCTGAGCGAAAAAAACCACGGCAGACTCGACATTTTGACTACGAGTATATATCGCTCAGTTCACGACGGACATTCAACATATAGAAGGTAAGCAAAGCGTGGTCGTTGACACATTGTCAGGGACTAGCAATCACGTTTCCACATAATCCGTAATAATAAACGTTTCCAGATTTGGGATATCAGTTGGAATCACGACAGATCAAGGCAGTCCATTCGATTCTAAGTTCTTCTCTGAACTTACGCGTTTACTAGACAAGCCCTCAGATTACCAGACGATTTTTTCGAGACAAGTTCCAAGGATAGTTCCGATCCACATGACTATGTCGAAAGGCTTCGCGCAGCCATGCGCAACATAACTTCTATTGACACTCGCAAGTCACATAATCCGCCTATTTTTATTCCCAAACCATTAAATAATTGCGAGTACGTATTCATTCGTATTGATAGAGTACGAACGGGCCTAACCCCTCCGTACGAACGAACTTACAAAATCATTCGTCATTTTCGTAAACATTTCATTCTTGATGTAAAAATCAAGAATGTAAATGTTTCTATTGACAGACTAACGCCGGCATATACGGTATCCTAACTGAGTGTATCTTACTAAATATTTAAGAAAACAACTTCTAGAACGTCTGTTCGATTCCAAATTAATCCTTAAGTACATTTTTATTCAAACATCCCTATACCTATAACCTTATAATTTGAGGGGATTTTAGTAAAATACTAGGCGCAAAAAGCCTTCAAATTACTCATATCCAATCATCGGTTCGCTCACTTATTTATATAGTTCTGACGATATCACTAATAGATGTCTGCTCCAGTACCTCTCTACTTGTACAATTTTGCTTTTAATTTCCTTAAAATCGGCTTCTTTACTTGTCATCATGCTTCCCAGATTATTAAATTAATACACTTTTTTCTTGTTTTGTCACAAGCCCAATTAGTACAGCATATAGTCTGTAAGTCTAGAAAAGCCATTACTATTGAGCATTCTTCCTATCGATTTGCTAAACTTGGATCTGTTTTATTCCTAACATAGGCTTTCGTATGTGTTTGTACTTTCAAAACCCATTATGCCTTCTCCGGCGGCTTTATTCTCTCAAAATATAGGTAGTTTACTTTTCTCCATAGAATATAACATTAGCACCTTAGCGGATTAATTTGGAATGGGCCCAAATCCTCAGTGCGACTTATTAAAATACTATAGGATGCATTTTATCTTAACTATCATTGTCGAGCTCTACACCCAGGGTACAGCATTTTGCTTGGATCTTAAATCGATCTTTTATACTTCAGAACTAATCGAGAATCTAAGCTTGGTGATCTTTAAACATGTTGATGACAAATCGCGAGTGATTTGGGACATATTGCCGCCCTCACCCATAGTGAAATTGTAACGCAAGTCACCAACACTTTAAAAAAAATCTAAGAACTTATATAAGAACCAGTTTGCCGTACCAGGGTTATACAATTCAAACCAAATATAAAATTTATTATCTTGTGCGCGCACCAAAGAATTTATAATTTTCTTATATATAAAGAAGAAAACAAGATATTCTTCTTTCTTAATAAAAATAATAATTCTATTGTAACTATAGGTACATGAGGGTACGACCAAGAAACGTAGACAGAAAACGAAAAAAATAAGCGCAAAAAATGAGAATAAGTCAACTTTTCCAAAAAACAAAAACAACAAAATCTTTGGAATCAACAATTAAGTCGGTTTTTAATTCTTTATATATTCTATTCCTCATCTACAAAGTTGATCTTCTGGTTAAAAAAAATATACTTTTCTTTCTCATTGAATCTATTGATTTCATTATTTAGGTCGGGCCTTTTATTTATTTATGTTTTTAAGAATTAAAAACGTAAAATTCTAAAAAAAAAAACAAACACAAGACATTTTATATCGACACGGTTAAGATTTGTTGGTATACGTAGAAACGATAGATGTGGAATTAAAACAACCAAACGAATTGTACTCCATTCAATTGGTTACGATATGTTTACGACTTTGCATGTGCTAATTCAGAATTTTTTGTTAAACATGTAGAAAAGCAAGAAGAACATGATAGTAATAGATTTGTGTGTTTATAGGCAGGCAGTATGTAGATTGGAGTGAAATCGAATTCGAACTTGTTTTGATTTCCCTATATTCCATTTGTATGTTTAGCTCTGGAAACGAGTTAGTTCACTCTTATTTTATTGGTTGGTCGTTTGAGCTGAATGAATACTATTTGGTAAAAATAAAAGAATAATCTGGAATAAGGCAAACAAAATTTAATAGCAAAATAATTGCACATAACCCAATTCACTTACATATCGTAAAGTTTAATGTGGTGTTTTGGACAGGAACAGCTTAGCTGATTGGATCTTAAGGCTATAACATTTTTATTATCATCATGTATTAATTGATGTTCGGACCAACCCAGAGAATTCACAATTATAAATATATTTTTTTAGTATTTTTTAATTGACTGTACATTACTTCCGATCTAATCGATCTGATCGATCTGATCGATCTGATCGATCTGATTAATTTTGTTGCTGTTTCTTTTTTTTCAGATTAGTTAGATCGAATTTTTTCATTTGCAAAAATATTCCGATTTCTCAGATTGATTTTAGTTTAGCATACTTCTCGTAACTCAAATCGATGACATTACTAGGTAGCCGGTAATTATTTGTTTTTGTTATTTCAAACGTTAAAATTGAAATAGAAGATTATAATTATTATGTGGGGGAAGGTAAGTCATGGAATAATTATTTTATATAGTTTTTGCTTGATAGGAAAACGAAATCCAAAATACTCATTTGGATGACGGTTTACAACAAGAACTATAAAATAATCACAATCTCAAGTGAACGAGACTTTTAACACTCTGGTTGCTTTTAATCAGGAATGTGTGTTTACGCGTCATCTATTATTTTCTACATTGACGTGTCGACAACCCGTAGATAACGTAGACAATTCCTAGAGTGGCTTTAAAATGGTTATAACTTTCCTTAAAAATAAATCGAGGAACTTTAATTATGACCGTGCCATAAAATTTAACACACCCCACTCCATGGTAAAACGAATTCGAGTTCAGGAAGGCTATAAGTGCTACCGAGTTATTAAAAACCAACAAACCGTACTGTCCACCTAGACATTCTATTAAAAACAAACAATACTCAGAATTTTTCAAGCGTCTGAGAAAAAGGTGGTGACGTCAATGAGAAGAATACTCACTGGGCTTCTAGATTAGCTACAACTTAAGGAAAAAGAATTGCTGATTGCCAGTAAAGGAAGTGGATGTGAACTGACTCAGGAAAAATACCTAACCTGATCGACTTTTTTATAACCAAAAGTATTTCTGGACTCTGCTTATTTGACCATCGCCGTACATTTTCCTTGCCGCTACATCCTTCTTTTATACTTGGCAATTAGTTGGAAAAATTTAAAATTTTATTATAAGCTGAGTTGAACTAATTTGTAAGATGAAATTAAATTAAAGAAACATTAGTCCGAATGACACTTAAAATCACGTCTACTAAAAAACGCCATTACTTTGCTTACTTGACCACTGCCGTACAATTTCATTACTGATAAATCCATCCATGAATTGAATTAATTTGTATGAAATTATATTAAATTTTTTTTAGCCCTAATCGAGACTTAAACTCAGCTATACTTATTTGTTATAGTTTCAGTTTGTATGGGGAATTTTTTTATTATTCATGTACTGGCTTAAACTTAAAACTTGTATGGTCAGTGGTCAATATTGTAGCCCGCCTAGAAAATCGCATTAAGCATCATTGACTGAAATGGAAGTTTTATAATGTTTTAAGAACATAAGGAGGAACAGCTTGTCAGATTTTCAACTTCTTCAAAATATCCTGCGTGGAATGTCATTGCATGAAATGTTGAACCTGGCACTATGCAGTTCAGTTAAGTTTCAAACGATATTAATGTTAGGACATTTTTGGTTCAACTCAGCTTCTGTTAAAAAATGTCCCCCAAGTTTCTCAATTCAATTGGAAAGTATAAAAGATTTGCATAACATCAAATATATATATACGTTGGTGGGCGAGGTAGTAGAGCGATTCACTTTGGATTCGTAGACTAAGGTTCGAGTCTCATTAGCGACGGTATTATTTTAATTTTATTTTTCCTGTATTCAAATTGGTTCAACACACAGATTCTGTTAAACATTTTCATATTTTTCAAGTAGTGGCATGTAGACAAAATGAGTATATAGCGATGGTGAAATAAACGCATAGTTCATTTTTGCTAACAGTTTCAATATTTTCTATTCAAATGACAGATATAAATAATTTGTATAGCTTGAAATATATGCGGCGGTGGTCCAGTAAACAAAGTCAGTGACTCAGTCAGTGGATTTTTGGATCTAAGTGCCAAAGATTTTTTGATTTAATTTCTCCTGTCAAATTGGTGATGGTGAAATAAAAATAGTTCAACTCTTCAAATATTCTCCATGTACAAGTATAAAACATGGGTATAACCGGTAAAGAAATTGTACGGCGATGGTCAAATAAACAGAGTCCATTGCCGTTACTAAAATGTTCAATTTTTTTATTCAAATGGCAGCTATAAACGCTAGGAATATCACTATTTATATGTATAGCGGTGGCTCGGTGGTAAAAGAAGCTGTGTG
Organism: Tipula unca; assembly: GCA_951394425.1. Lineage (NCBI taxonomy): Eukaryota > Metazoa > Arthropoda > Insecta > Diptera > Tipulidae > Tipula > Tipula unca. Next base: position 153,954,616 of record OX596380.1, on the reverse strand, counting down.
ATTGGGTTATAATTATGGCTACTTCAAGCCTCAATATACCCTAATTTTATACTTAATCGAGGTTCGAACACTGCGCAACATCCATGATTGCAAATCCTATGACACCGCTTACTTTACCACCTCACCTTTTCCATATATAGATTTGCCGCTATACTCATCTTTTATATAAGCCAATTGAAGGGAGAAATTAAATAAGTTAAATTAAAAATTATTTAATGTCAAACCGTTTCTTGAACTTAAGTTCACAATTCCAAATGCAACGACTCTGCGTACTGGACTACCGGCGTATATAAAATTGGTACTATACAAATCTTTTATATTTGCCAATTCAATAGAAAATTTTAGCAACAGGAATGGACTATACTTATTTGACCATTACCGTAGAGATGCCTCTTATACTTGCAGAAATTGAATGTAGATTTCAACAGAAGCTGTGGCGAACCAAATTTACAGCAGAAATTAAATTAAAAAAGTGTTGGCGCTGACGAGTCTTGAACTCGGGTTCACGATTTCAAGAGCATTGACTCTGCTTACTCGACCATCGGCGTATTAAAAATTGGTGCTGAACAACGATAGAAATCTTTACAAAAAGGTTATAACCTTCATTAAAAGTAATCCGGGGAAATTTAAATATGACCGTGCCATAAAATTTAACACAACAAGGCTGTGAGTGCTACCGAGTTATTAAAAAGCCAAATCGTTGAGATTAGTTGGTAATGTTGGCTTCCCATGCCTCAAATCTAGCTGGTTTATTCACATGGCCTTTGGACTTTGCGTAGCCCCTTTTGAAGAAATATGGACTAATGATTTCACAGGCTCATAAACCACACCAAACCGTCTATTTAATCACGTATCATCCAATACTGTAAACTGGGATTCAAACTTTTCGATGGTATTCGGTATAGTGGTCTCGGCAGGCCGATTATGTCAACTGTAACTTGCTTACGTTTTACGAATACGATTTTTACTTCATAATAAATTGGAGCTACCGTTTCATACGGAAATTTCTGATATCGGATAAATTCGATATCGAAAATATTATCTAGTATATGACGCTGAGCGCATAACCATCGTTATGACGCTGACGGCGCTGACATTGGAGAATTATTTTAGATGTAAGTTTTCGCGTTTTTCTAGCGAAAGGTATACTGCAGTGTCATATAGTCTTATCTATAGCATGGGACGAGATAAGAAATACCAGATTGCATCAGAAATGTTGAATGACTTTACTGTCCTAGGAGCACAGGCATTGTTTTATTCAAAATGGAATTGTGAAGCCTTTGTCCACTAGCTAAGAAATTGGCGCGGTTCGGTCGAAGCTAATTAGAACAGAGTTACAATAATGCGTTGCTTGAATGTTAGTCGTCAATCACATGATAAAAGAACGCGCGAACGTTTCAATAAAATTGTGTCGCGACTTTTCTATATATAAATTGTATTACGTTCGCCATTTCAGCATCCGATCTTATCGCCCTCAGAGCGAACATCAAATCCTTATTGTTTAATTAATTACTAAGCACCCCCATTATAAAACATACATACATTATAAAACATACAAAAAATTATCTAACACTGATAGAAGACAATTTTTTGTGTTTTTTTTATGTGAGTGACGGAAAGGTCGACTAAAATGGTACCAAATGTTTCGTATGACAAGACAACGGTGAGCAAACTTTCAAAATTAATTTACTTCCATCAGACATCATTAAACCCATACAGTTAAACCAGTTAATATATAGCTGGTACCACTCCACAAATGTCAACGAAAACGTCTCACTCGTCAACAAGTTTTGTGTTCGGGTGAACAATCCGACTATCTCTCTTGATGAGAAGGAAATGGGTATTTTCCGGTTTGAATTTAGTCGTCGATTTCTTGACTCGGCGGTAAACTCGTAATCAATCGGTTGGTGACTCTCCAAACCTCCTTTTTTACTAATATGGATGCCTGGTTCGTCTGAGGATGTGTAGTAACTACCACCAGCTATTTCATTTGAGGGATGGAAGATTGTCCGTTACAAACGTGAAATCATTCGAAAGTATAAATTTGGTTCCGGTTTGTTCGTTCAGTGCATTCTGGCGAGGATCACTTTCAAGATTATCTCTGGTGCGTGGACAATGTTTATTCAGTAAGTCAGCTTCATTTGAATTCAGGAAGATGCTTTCTGTAATGCATACAGATATTTGTCTAGTTTAGGAACCATACCTTCTTCATGAAGCTGTCTCTGGATTGAATTTATTTAATGGCATACTCTTATGTAAGAATTCTGTCAATAAAACTCGAGCGTGCATTTTTATTGGCAATAATATTAATGCAGTTCTAATATCCACGAGTGTAGCTCGGATGATATTTTGTTAACGGCTAATTTTTATGCTAAACTCACTATACTTGTGACATGTTGATTGGGAGTGATGATAATTCGCCTCACTCGATCTGGGGTATAGTATGAACATTAACCACAGGGGTTTTCCTCTGTTTAACTATATAAGTTCGTCTGAGCTTGAAATTCTCAATGCTAGATTGAAATTGGTTTATGATCCATGTCCTTCATTTAATTTCAGACCGGAGGATAACGGATGATATCCTCACCTCTGATCACCGGTGTATCTCGTTTAAAATTACCCTTAAACGACCGCTTCCTAAACCATACCGCAATCGGAAACTAACTGATCGGGGACTTTTCTCTCTCGAGCTAGGTTCTTTACTTACGCAACCGAGGGTTATCCGGTCGAGTAAGTACGTTGTAGATCATGCATCGTCACTTACAATGGTAATTACAATATCCTTCGTAAACTCGAGTCCTCTTATCACTAATCAAAAGATTCGGAAAAAACCTTTCTGGAATTCTGAGCTTAAAAAATTAAGGAAATCTGCTAGGGAACTGAAGAACCGTCTACCGGACGGATATAACTTATCTCTTCCATCAAGGAAATTAGTGAGCTGCTTCTTTCTGTTCATTTGCCTGGTTGAGATATCATCAACTTAGATGATGTTGCTGCCGAGCTCACTATGACTTCTGTTGCAAGTCCCGATTGGAAGTTGGCTCACAAGCTAATCATTAATCGTAATGCCTGGCGCTGGGCCTATTTTCCTTTGAATCTTATATGGCTGGTGGTCCTGATGGTATTTTCCCTGCTGAATTACAGCAGGGCTTTTCTCTAATTCAGTATCATTTGCACCACCTTTTTCAAGCGTGCATTGCTTTCAGCATTGTTCTAAAATCTTGAATCAGGAGTAGAGTTGTTTTTATCCCGAAAGTTGATAAGTCCGATTTTTCGGCCTACTAGCCTGTCCTTCAATTTCCTTAAAGCTCTGGAAAGAAGCGTCTATAGATTCGTTCGATACAATTTTCTAATCATCTCCCCTCAATAACTTGCATCATGGTTACAGAATCACAGGGTAAATCCTGTGAAACGGCCTACATGAACTTGTAACCAGGATTGAAAAATCTCTTAATAATAAGGAGTTTCTTGTGGGTAATTTCCTGGATATTGCGGGAGCTTTCGATATCACTTCGTTGGCTAGGATCACTTCTCCCTTATGGATTGAATCAATGCTCAAGTTTCGCACTGTGGAGGCGGAGCTGGGTGTGGTAATAGTTTCTGTTAAGGTTACCAAAGGCTGTCCTCAAGGAGGTGTGCTCTTAACTCAGCTATTGATTTGGTCATTGACAAGTTACTTATAAAGCTGCAGCAATCTGGCTGAGAGTTATGCAGATGATCTTGTTTTGACGGTCTGTGTGTTGAGAAGGGTCTGTACGTAAATACTACTAAAACTGATTTAATTGTCTTTACAAGGTAGAGGACTACTTTTGAACTGTCTGTTCCCTTTTTTTTTTTGGGAGAACGATCACTAAATGTGACCACGTGAAGCACCTTGGTATTGTCTTGGATAGTAAACTGTCCTTGGAAGAATCACCTTGACTATACAAGCTTCAAAAAGCTGCTGCCGTATTTTGGCAATACCGCCCGAGGTGCCTTGAGGCATGGAATGTATTCGGTTCTATCGTGGGACGTAGATAAACTATTAAAAATTATTCTTATTGCTTAGTGGCTTATCCTTCGATATTAATTAGATGACCCGTAGTGTTATTCAAGCTTTAAATTTTACTGTTAATAACAAATGTATTCTACTGTGCACAGAAAATATAGCTGCAATTGACTCTTTTGGAAATCTCTTGACTGTTTCCAAACTCGTCAAGGAATTCAAATATTTCATGAACGGTTCTTTTCCATCATCGGTTCCTTTATCTTTCAACTACTGGAAGATAGCTATAAAGGACTTCATTTTGAAATACCTAAGGTTGCAGTGATGCTTTTAACTGTCGTAAGGCGAAGTACTTAAAGAAGTATTAAAGAGCTCATTTTAAGGTCAAACCCGTGATCACGACCGTTTTAAAGATCATCTGCATCGTATGTGCTTAACTCATGATGTTATTTGCGAGGACTGCCTTGAAGAGGATGATGACTGCCTGCACTTCGTTAGCAGTTGTCCAGCTTTCAGTTCTTTTTGGCTCCAGGTATTCAACTTTAGGTCTTTAAATTTAGATCAGTTGTCCTCTCTCACCATGGGTTTTGTGGCATTGAGTGCGGAATCCTTGTGGGTTCCAACCAATTTTAATAATATGTAATAATAATAAATGACCCTGATTTTGCATACTCCTGAGGCTCCATTAAGATTGCAAATTAAAAACTGTGTAACCGATATTTATAACAAAATCTCCATTAAATAATACTAGTCTTCACATACTTTCATGCCATTAACACACTTGTATAAAATGATCTACTTTGTACTCTTATATATAGACAATGCAATCATAACATTTCCGTTCCTAATATATAGATTGCAACCAAGAAAAATTATTGATAAACGAAAACATACAGAATTCAACTCAATTACACATTCAATTCGCCATTTGATTAAATTCTTAGGTGCGCTGACCAAGTTTACGCTTCCTCTCTTATATTATAAACGTTTAATAATAGATTCGCGAGTCGCCGTCTTACATCCTATACCTGTATACATTATGCTTATCATCATCATAATCGTACTAAAAAAGAAGTTAAAAAAAAAAAATTAAAATTCATTCTGTTATGCGCGAGTATAAGATTGATTAGTCCATTATCAATTTAATTGAAATATAAGACGAACCATACATAAATGTGTTTTGTATTGTATGCGAACGATGATTGCGAATTACAAAGAAAATTGAAAGAAGTAAAAAAAATTATAAATGCTTATGAAATTATTCCGTAGACCGTTAAGAATGGGTCTATTGAAGATGTGAAAAGAATTTGTTTCTGTAATTACTTCACAACATTATTCGATTGCCTTCCATCTCATCATGTACATAATTGGCACAGAATAGAGAAAAACATTTTTTTTTTTTTGTTAATAGATTGACTTGCATCTTGCGTGTACATCGTTGTATGTAATTGTTGTTGTTGCGTTTTGGCTTGTTTTGATTGATAGATAATTGTTGGTTATAGAATATATCCAAGATTTTCAATAACATTTTTGTTTCTAGGCCATCCACTGTTCAATATTCATGATGTAGACCACCATAGTAAATAGAATAAATTACTTTTAAGGTTAAGATCAATCAGAGACTGTGAGGGGTCATATATACATGTTCTGTGTTCAAATGTTAATGTGCCGATATAAAATATATGCACAGCCACTTGCATCTGAATTGTCATTATTGCAAAAATTTATTTTTTATTTTTTTTTATTTTCAGGTTAGCTCATAGCGAAAATGAATTTACTACACAATTGAAAGAAGTAAATTACCTACTTAACGATAATATAAATAAGTATATAAAACATGGGTAACACGGTATCAACAAAACAAACCGCAGATACAAATCATGCATGTGGTAAACATGCAACTATCGATCGTAAGAGCAATCACACCACAAACAATGCAAGAAATTCGGATCAATCGGCACAATCGCCGAATGGTGGTGGTGGTGGTTCACATGAAAATTCACGGATTCTATTCTTATTGTACTTGATAAATCGAACGTGGAATGTTATGACAGATGGCGGAAATGGTGATAAATTGAAGAGGTACAGTATATATAGTTGTGGTTATTTTTTATATTATTACTTTGCTTTACTTTACCACTTTTCTTTATTATTTCTTATATATATGTATATGTATACACCATTTGGTTCTGGGTGAAAGAACACAATTGCCTTATATACTGACAATTAGTGTAATTTTCATGCCATCATATAAATTATGATTTATAGATGCTGCCTGTTTCGTTTTGTTGCTATATATGTGCGAGTATGTACATATGAACAAAATTAATTAGAAAGTATAACAAAATGTGAATGGGTGTTTGTATGAATTTTAATCAGACAAATGATTTATTGCATTCCAATTGGGTTAAATCTGCATTCTATATACGGAAGCTGTTTATTCTATATTGTAGTACGAATATCATATCGCCGAAGTTGGCCTATAGTACAATTCATTTTCCACAGAAAATTGGCGAAACTATTTTTTCTTGTGGTCTGAGTTTGGCCACCACTATCTCTGAAAACCAAACGATTACAAAATCTCAACATGTACAACAAATAACACGCAATTCCGGCTGATCGGGTATATCCATTAGGATCTCGAAGTACCATACCTCCATCTTATATAAGTACACTATGTAGTGTGTCGCCCCTGTGTATCGGGGGGCACTCACATGTCTCGTAAACCTAGAATTCTTTGCCTATCGTAGAAGGCAACTAAATGGTTGGATCGCATCCGTAAAAAACTGAACTGTTTGTAATGTCAACAAAAGAAAAAATGGATACTGCCAAACCAATATCCCCCGCTCAAGTATACCCGGACACGACAAATTCGGAAATTTATCACAATCAACAATCAGCTAAATCAGTAAAACATAAGAAAAATTTACGATATACTTCCAGAACGTGAACAAGATGGCATCAAAACCTACTAAATTTATCAATTTTATTCTAAAAACTAATTATTTAATTAATGTAATTGGTGAAAGCTCATTGAATCCTAACATTAACAGTAAGGAATACTTTGGAAATGCTGTTTACGCTGTTTTTAGATGTAATCGTTCATCATTAACAAGTGAAATGTATGGTAGATGCAGTGGCCGAATTAATTTTTTTTTTTTTTTTTTTTTAAACGGTTGGAACCTACAGAGGTTCCGCACTCAATGCCACAGTGGGCCCAAGATGCAAACCTAACTTGCATAAGCGCACTGCAGCCTTAGCAAACTGTAAAAGTTTGAACCAAGAGATGGATAGTAACTGATCTACGTTCAAAGATCCGTACGAGAACACTAGGGATCTAGCTTCGGCAAAGGCCGGACAGCTACAAAGGTAGTGTAGGCAGTCGTCCACTTCCTCCAGGCAATCATCACAAAGATCATCTTGAGCTAGTCCCATGCGTTGGAGATGAACCTTGAAACGTCCATGGCCCGTAATAATAGCAACCAGAATTCTGAGTTGGCTCTTTTTTAAGGATAACATATATTTAGTGACCCTTACGTTGGGTTCGATGATGAACCGTTTTGCCTTACGACAACTAGGCGTAGAACGCCACTTCTGCGCTAGTTCAAGTAAAGCGAACTTCTTGAGCACAATGAGCAGGCACCCACATGACCCTTACTCTCGAATTGGAGCAAAGGAGATTAATGAAGTGTTTCCACTCTTTGACCAGTTTGGATGTAGTCAAAGGGTTTTTTATCTGTGCAGATAGTAATATCCTTGCCTAAATTACTAAACTTAAACGCCTCAATTGCACTATGGGTAAGTGCAATTAATTCAGCTTGAAAAACCGTGCAGTGTTTGCCCAGACTACCCGAGAATCTGAGCCCATACTTTGGACAAAAGAAACCAAACCCTGCACTGACTTCTGATCGAGAACCATCCGCGAAAAAAACTATCGACTCAGACAACTGTCTATAGAAATCCTGAGAGAGCCACAGTTCTCTCGAAGGAAAAACGACGGAGAATAAATTGGTGAAGTTAAATTCGGGCAAAAGCCTGTAATTCACCATTTCAACCTTCGGAATATGTAATTTAAATTTATTGAGAACTAGCGGGACCCGGCGCGCTTCGCTGCACCCAAATACAAAAAGAAACTTAAATTTAATTTGATTTTATTTTATTAAAAAAACTTTAGTTTTATTTTGAAAAAAAAAAAAAAAAAATTAATTTAATACAATGGTATGCACAACATTTTTAATTTTGTTTTGCGGTGCATAAATGAATAAATTTTTAGGTGCTCCCACTCTGGAAGATGCGACATATAATTGCCCATGAGAGAAGCACGGATCTTCCAAATTAACTCCACACACCTGCAGCGTTTGGCCTTGCGCTTTATTCACGGTTATAGCAAAAGATAATCGGACGGGAAATTGCAAGCGTTTGAAATCAAATGGCATGTCTGTTGGAATTAATGGAATGCGCGGTATCAACACATCTTCCCCTTTTGCTGTGCCAGTTAGTATTGTTGCTTCAATCAAATTTGGCATTAATTTTTTAACTGCAATTCTTGTCCCATTGCAAAGCTTCGGTGAATTGAGGTTTCGAAGAAGAATGATTGATGAGCCAACTTTTAAATTCAAGCAATGCGGTGGCATACCAGGTGGTTCCAAAGAATTCAAGAATTCGACTGGATAATTGATTGCATCTTCTTCATTCATGACAGTATCGATTGATTTATAAGTAACCACATCACCTGGCAACTTTTGTTGAATTATAAAATTTATTTCATTCACATTTACATTTTTTGGTGCCAAAATTGCGCGTTCTCTCAACCAATTATGATTTTTGTAATTTTGAATAATATTTGGAAAAACGCGATCAATCAATTCATTTTTTGATGGTAAAATGGTACAAAAATTATTAGGTAGCGTGATGAAACCCATTGACATCACTTGCAATTTTGCCCTCTCCAATCTTCAACAACTGTTTCGAAAACTCACGTGCCGATGGATCATTTTGAAGACTAACACGCATATTTATATTAAGCGATAGCCTTTGAACATGTCTCCACAAAGAAGTCCTTTTCAAACATGCATTAATTTGATCGGCTGGAGTTGATCTCGGAATGACGGGCAGCGTTTGTCGAAAATCACCAGATAGCAATATTAATGCACCGCCAAACAGCTGTTGATTACAACGTAAATCCTGTAATGTCCGATTCAATGCTTCCAAATATTTTTTATGTGCCATTGGACATTCATCCCATAAAATGATTGATGTTTGTTGCAAAACTTTAGCCATTCCAGAATTTTTTGATATATTGCATACAGGAGTTTCAACGGTTTGCACATTTAATGGTAATTTCAAAGCTGAATGTGCGGTTCGGCCACCATCCAATAATGTAGCTGCAATACCGGATGAAGCAAGTGCCAATGCAATTTTTTGTTGAGAACGGATTGTTGCCAATATTGTGGAAATCAAAAATGTCTTTCCCGTTCCACCAGGAGCATCCAAAAAATATAGGCCACCGGTATTGCCTGTTACAGCTTGCATAATTGTATCATATGCATGTCTTTGTTGCAAATTTAATTGAGAAATATGTGTTTGAACAAACGCGTGTAGTAAACTGCAATTATACTGTTGTTCGCGTCGTACTTCACGCTCAAATATGTCGTGCATTGGGCGATTTGATGCAACCATACCTAATTGAGCTAAAGCCTTATTTGTCATCATAAGACACATATCCTCAATCATAATCAATGCTTCATTAAACATTTCTGGTGTACGAATAAAATCACGGTTATTTCTTGCATGTTGAAGTAGAAGTAAAAAGTCTTCAGTCATACAATCTTTATACTTATTCCACAATTCAAGTGGATTTGCTGGAAAACATGTTGATATGATTATCGCAAAAAACATACGTATTTGTTTTGGTGGAGCTGTAATTGCAGCATCATGAAGCGTAGCATCCCAATGGGTATCATCTTCAAGCAAATGCAATCGCTGGCATGCATCGCGATATGTTGCACACAATTCACCACCAACAGTTCGCAAATCTTGAAATGACGGTGGCCCACGTACGTTAACCAACAACAACCGCAAATAAAAACATTCAACATTATTTGGACTAACTGTGTAAATGCGTCCCAAAGTATCCGTTGAAAAAACACCGGAATAACCATCGACAGATGTTCCTTGCTTGCGCCGTTTAAATTTTTTTGTTGATGCATTCCAAGTGAAGTACTGAGGCACTTCAGAATACAGTAATGTTCGTGCAAATTCATCCGATTCGCATAACTTGAAAAATGCTGTTAGTGTAGTTTCTAGCGGCTGAACTGCTCTTTGTGCAGCATTTGCATCGGTAAAATAAACACGTTGGCCATTTTCAAGATGAACTGCCAAATGCACAACAACGGGATGCCTGTCATGGATGGGAAATGATAAAATTCGCCACACTGCTTCATTGGTGCTAATGTATCGCCCCATTTGATACTGCAAAATTTCATCAGTTCGATTTTCATCAGCCACTCCGAAAACTGCCATATCGCTGCCCTTATTGACATACTTGCAAATATATTTGATAGATTTAACTGAATTGCAATATTCGACATGGATGTGTGCATTGTAAATTTTTGACAATATTGGCGAATAAGGTACTATCCAACAATTATCAACTTCAAAGTCTTGGCCTCGACTTTTAATAATGGTCGATTTACCATTATCTTGAGTTGATCGTCGTCGATACAATGGATATCCATCGTCACCATGAATGGTGTCAGCGATCAATTGTTTGGGAAACCGCTTTGAGCATTTGCCATCAACCATGCATGGTGAATTTGGATTTATTTCACCACACGGGCCGTGTATCATATTTTTCGTAACAACTACGAATAATCCTGGATCGATGGTTTGATCAGGAATTTCGGCCGATATGACACTATCAATCATATCAGGTGTGATTTTTTGTACTAACCATATCAAAATGTGTGCTTGCGGCAAACCTCTTTTTTGCCACTCAATTGTATACATATAGCAGCGCACTTCTCCAAATACACGAAGTTTAACAATTAAATCCATTAATTTTTTTAATTTTTGGTTGAATACACGCGCTGTTATATCGTGACGATCGGTTGGTACTTGACCGTCAAACAAACAATCAGCCACATCAGTCCACTTTGGATTGCAAGTAAATGTAATAAATAAATCTGGTCTGCCGTAGTAACGAACATAAGACATCGCATCCTGCGTATACTCATGCATGTGACATGGACTACCGATATATGATGATGGTAATATAGTGAAGCGGCCAATATCACTCACATTTACATCGTTCCTTATCGCATCACGTAAATGTATATATTCTTCCGATCTCAATCGGGCTTGATTGTGACGAATAAAATTCAATCGTTCAGTTTCGATTTTGGCATACATGTCAACAATATATTGATGACACAGTTGATTGCATCGCAAAATGTAATTGTCTTGTTGATCACGAATCATCAATCGATATGAATAAAAATTCATCGCACTAACTTTTTTGTTAGTTTCTTGACCTGCAAAGAATCAAAAATGTTCGATTAATAAATTTGAAATATTACTCAAACATTACAAAAGAAATAATCAAAAATCATAATTTTTGTACCAGTTGTTGGATTTATCATTGGTATGTTGATATGATAAGCTTCAGCACCTCTCCAATTTAAAATCGGATATTGCAATGCATCATAATAACGGTGTAGTTCGGAAATGCGTTTTAATTGCTCATTTCTTCGGAACAAAATAATATCCCTTGGCCGAGTTTGTTCACCAACTATTACGATTGCTACTTCATCAACAGTTGGAGCATTGAATCTCCGGGCATGTTCTCCGATTGGTGTTCTATCGGCGCTGATAATAATTGTGTAGTCATCGGAGGGCATCCGATCCAGTGCAGTCTTAAACAAATCCACCAATGCATTATACTCATGGAAAAATCTTTGCAGACGAAGAACAATTTCTCTTCTTACATTCCGAGCAATTGCACAGCGTTGATCCAATTCCTGATCCTCATTACCAACGAAATATATTTGTAAAAACTGATGATCAGCATCTGGAAATGGTAACAATGTCCCAGCTCTATGATATATCTGGCCTTGAATCTGTAAAGTTTGCGAAATATATGTACATGATGGATCGGAATTTATTCCATTAGCTGTAATCACCTTGAAAGTCGGCATAAATCCATCTCTTATAATATTCGTAGCTCCAAAAGATGTCATTTGGAAGCATGAATTGTATTTTCGAATATTTGATAGGAAATGCTTCGACTCCGGTGAATTATCATAGATCAACGAATGTAAAGGATCTGGTGGTGGTTCCAATACTGGCAGTTTCACTTTCCCGCCAGCACAGCACATGCCAGGAGTTTCGTTAAGATATTTCAATGCTTTGCAATGCACACATTGTACATTCATGTGGCCAATATAAGCATGCATACTGTAATTAGTGGTGCTGTCATAGTTAAAAGCCGCACGTTCCATTTTTCGTATGGTTCGAATTGAAGTGCGTCTCCGCCGATTTACAGGCTCTTGGTTATCAGGAGATGTGCTGCGCTCTGCTTGCTGGTCAATGCTTTCCTGACGCTGCTCTGCAGTATGTGTTCGTCTATGTGCTGATACGGAATTCGTGCGACGGGTACGTCTCCCAAGATTTGATCGCTTTCTTCCAGGCATATTAATAAGCAAATCTAAACATATTATAATTGTAATGCATTAGTATTAATGTGTAGTAAAAGTTATCAAAGCCAATGTTCAGTGTTCAAAGCAAAGGTTCACACACACACACACACACACACGTGGTTTTTAGGTGGTAGGAATCCGCCACTGTTGCTGAGGTGTTTGTCCCACCGATGCATCGTCTTCCGAAGATTTTCCACACGTTACCCAACCCCACAAAAAAAAAAAAAAACACACACACACACACACACACCACATAACCTTAATCGTCTGGAAAATACGAAAAAAAAAACAACACTCACCGGCAAATGTAAATTGTTCAATCAGAAATGAGCACGGCAAACTGAAATTCACTATAATCGATGAAAATTTACTGGAAATGTACAAAAAAAATAGAATTAAAAATCACTTCGAATCAGTTTTCAGTTGCGATGAACTTACCTTGCCTTGCGTAGTACTTACCAAAATGTGTGAGAACACTGGATGGCCAACAATATGGTTGGTTTAATTTTACGCAGTTTTGTAAATTAAAGACACGTTATTTTCTTGTTGGACTGTGACTTTATTGAAATTTTGTTGAATTTGCATCAAAAATAAAGGTACAAAAACAAACTTGGAAATACCAATGGAAAATTATCAAAATTATTAAATGATTCACCAATGACCAAACACGATGAATGCCAATAATTGATTTTGATTGAAAATAATTAATTTTTGTTATTTCAATTTTTTTATGTCAAAACAAAAATATTCTGTGATAAACGGTTAAATTTAAATTATGTCGCTGATTTTTTTATCTACTTGTTCGCATTTAGTAAATTTTTAGTAATTTTTTCATCCGTAACACAGATGGCATTATTTACAAAAATCAATTGAAATCATATAATTGATTTATTAAAAATCTTTAACAACTCACGAACGGCTCGACTGATTTAGACCAAACTTTACATTAACCATCTACACATAAATACAAACGTCCCCTAAAATTTTGGCTGAAATCGGTTCGGTGGTTTTTGCGTGATGCGGTTACAATGAATTGAAACAATATTTTATATATATATATAGATTTGTCTATGCCCTGTACAAGTCCCGAAGGTATTCCATGCCCCAATGCACCTCAGTCGAAACGCAGCAGAGCACGCCATACCTAGAATGTAAGACTGCAATTCGGGCAAGTATAGAATAGACTCCATAGCAAGAAGGGGAGTAGACGACATAGCCCCGGTTATAGCCCTACAGGCTGTCATCTGCAGTCCATCCAGCCTTGGTACAGAAGATGTCAGTTTCACAACTGGCCACCATACAACTGCTGCATACGACAGTACGGGTAAAACCAGTGATTTGTAGATGAATAACATCATTTTAGGGGTCAGACCCCAGGAATTGCCAAAGGCCCTTCTGCATTGCCAAAAGATAGCAATGGCCTTTTGGAATTTTAATCAAGGTGAAATTTCCAGGAAAGTTTACTATCTATAAGAATAACGCCTAGGTGCTTTACGTGCTCTGTCCTTGTAATCGCTCTACCAAATAGAGTGGGAACAGATAAATTAACACTGTCTCTACGTCTGGAAAACACGACCAGATCAGTTTTCGAGGGTTTGACGTGCAACCCCTTTTCAACACACCAAACTTCAGATAAGACGTTCAGGTATTTACCAGAAACTGTCAAAACGAGATCATCCGCGTAGCTTTGCATCGATGAACCCAGATCGCTGCAATTTAACAAGTATAATTCCTCGATAACCATGAACCACAGCAAGGGTGAGATTGCTCCTCCTTGAGGACAGCCTTTGACTACTTTGACAGACACTGATGAGCCATCTAACTCATCAGTCTCAATTATGGGGGATTTGAGCATTGAGTCGATGAATCTAACAATGGTTTGATTAATATTAAAATTGGTACACGCACTCGTGATTGAAGAAAACGAAGTGGTATCAAAAGCTCCCACAATGTCCAGGAGGGTACCCACAAGAAACTCTTTGTAATTAAGTGATCTTTCTATTCTAGTAACGAGTTCATGTAGAGCAGTTTCACAGGACTTGCCAGCTCTGTAAGCATGTTGCATGTTACTGAGTGGGGAGGTAGTTAAATAGTTATCCCTAATAAATCTGTCGATGATCCTCTCTAAAGCTTTAAAAAAAGTAGAGGTCAGACTAATGAGCCTAAAAGCTTTAGGGTCGGTATAATCCGACTTGCCAGCTTTAGGTATGAAAACTACTCTACTCCTGCTCCTGGATCGTGGTACAGTCCTAAAAGCAATGCACGCCTGGAACAGATTGAGCAGGTGAGTACGGATGGGTAGAAAACCATGGTGCATTCAGCAGGGAAAACGCCGTCAGGACCACTAGATTTGAACGGTGCAAACGAGAAAACACTCCAGTGTAGAACATCAGTAGTGATCAGTCTACGGGCTAAATTCCAATCCGGTATACCGACAAAAATGTCAGGAGGCTCGGAGGCAACCACACTCGAATCAACAGTGTCACATCCAGGAAAATGGACAGACAACAGTAGCTCACCAACTTCTCGCCTGCAGGAGGTGAGTTTCCCGGAAGGTAGGCGAAGGCTATCAAGTTTGCAAGTATCATTCTTAGCCAGAGTTTTGATAAGTCTGGCCAGAACAGATAAGCTATCAATTTCCTCACAGAAATTTTTCCACGCAGCTCTCTGCGCGGATCTTAGGCTTTTTTTATATGCTTTTTGAGCTACCAAAAATCGATTCCAATCAGAGATGAGATTCGTATTTTTGGCTTTATTTTTAATTTTACGCACACTCTTCCTTAACTTTTTAAGTTCAGAACACCAGAAGGGTTTGTTAAGCTTTTTCTGGTAGGAAATAAGAGGGCACGACTTTTCAAAAGCAGTCGAAATTGCTTTCGTTAGTGCAGGTGCCTGCAAATCATGATCTGAGATAGTAGGCAAATCTAATAGTGAAACGAGCTCAGAGGAGAATGAATCCCAATTTGTTAGTTTCCTATTACGATATGGTTTAACCGGTGGTCTTTTAAAGTGAATATTAAAAGTGATACACCTATGGTCAGAGGTGAGAATATCATCTGTCACCCTCCAATTTAGAATCAGGTCAACGATGGTCATAGCACAAACTAATATCAATCACTTCTTTACGAACCGAGTTGATAAAAGTAGGCTCACAACCAACATTGAGAATCTCTAACTCAGAAGAGTAAATATAATTCAACAGTGAGGATCCTCTACTGTTGGTATTCGAGCTACCCCAAATGGTATGATGAGCATTAGCGTCACATCCAATCACGAGAGGTAGATTGGTGACCCTACACCACACTACAAGATTCATCAGTTCCTCTGATGGACGGGGTGAGGTGGAATCATAGGGTAAATAGGCTGATACAATGACAAGTTTAAAACGTGAGTCAGCATACACGAGAGTGATTAGCGCCGCCGCAAGATCAGCCGTGCTGCACTCATTAATAAGAGCGGCATCAATATCATTAGAAATATAAATGCACGCTCTGGTTTTAAGGATGGTGGACTTTAGAAAAATCCTGCCGAACTTCGAATCTAAACCAGAAACCGCTCCATTAATGAGGTACGGTTCTTGGATTAGACAAAAATTTGTATGCGAATTAATTAATCTGACAAAAGCAAATGACTTAGTCTTAATACTAGGTGACTTTAATCTTCCAAATGTTTTTTTTTAAACTGCCAATGGCTATATTCTTGAATCTTTCTTTATACGAAACTAACAATAAATGTGTGTTAGCTTAAATATGTAATTAAATTAAATTTATCAATACATTAGATCTAGTGGATCTACTCTGCGAAGCCGTCTATATTTCGGTTGCCTTAATAGTTGTCTTGCTAATTCATTGGGGTGAGTTTCCAGTTTCGAAAGGTACTTCAAACTGTGTGCTTGGATCTTTGACCGTTTTAATCCCAAGGTCCCGATGGATGTTGCAATTTCGGATATACCACGGAGCATTTGTAAGACAGCGAAGTATTTTTGATTGCGCTCGTAGTAAAAGATCTATATTTGATGTGCTTGTACAGCCCCATAGTTAAATTCCATATGCCCATATAGGAATTAGGATCATTTTGTATAGTAGAATCTTGCATTCTAGGGAAAGTTTTGAATTTCTTCCAATCAGCCAGTACATTTTTGAGAATTTTATTTTTATTTGGTTGCGCTTTGATTCAATGTGTTTTCTCCATGTCAATCTTCTATCAAGATGAAGACTCAAGTACTTGACGTTTGTTTGTTGAGGAATGGTAACATTGTTTAATTTAACCGCTGGACATGTACGCTTATTCAACGTAAATGTTATGTGTGTTGATTTGTTTTCATTCGCTTTAATCCGCCACGTTCTTTGCCAATTTTCAATTTTGTATAAATGATCTTGCAATTCTCTTGATGCCGTTTGAGGATTTTTGTGTGAAAACATGATAGCAGTGTCATCTGCAAATGTTGATATTACAACTTTATCAGTTGTAGGTAGATCGGCAGGATACAGCAAATACAATACTGGCCCCAGTACGCTGCCTTGTGGAACTCCTGCGTTTATATCATTTAGTTCAGTAATGGCTGAATTGTGTTTAACCTGATATTTTCTTTGAAACAAGTAGCTCTCAAGGACTGCATGAAATTTTTTTGGCAGACGAATCTTAATTTTATATATAAGGCCCTCATGCCATACTTTGTCGATAGCTTGCGCAATGTCTAGGAAAACTGCCGAACAATATTTCTTTTTCTCTAATATCTGGTATAATCTGTCCTTCTGGTATAATCTGTCCTGGTCTGGTATAATCTGTCCTTCGGATAATATTGGTTTTAATTTTTGTAATACCATTTTTTCAAATAGTTTAGAAATCATCGGAAGTATACTTATTGGCCTGTACGAGGCGACTTTTGTTTCGTCTTTTCCAGGCTTCAGAATCATTGTAATTTGCGATATTTTCCATTTTTTAGGGAGATACCCACATCTCATAATCGCATTAAAGATATAAGCTATGAGTTTTATGCATTTATCAGGTAATTCTCTGATCATTTTTCCGGTAATAAAATCGTGTCCTGGAGCTTTCTTTGGGTTTATACAATTTTTAATGGTATTTTTAACTTTTTTCCACTTAAATTTTAAAGGAATTGGTTTCAAAAGATCCTCCGTAAATTTTGGTAATTCACTGTTGCCAGTTTTTTCGTTTGGTGTGAATACTTTTTTCAAGTGGTTAGAGAAAGCAGTAGCCTTTTCTACGTCACTTCTGGCCCAATGTCCATCTGGTTGCCTGATTGGTGAATTCGTTAATGTTGGCCTCTTTAGTTTTTTTGTTGCCTTCCATAGTGAATAATCTGTCTTCTCGGTCGCCGAGAGTTCAGTAAGGTAACTCTGGATTCCTGAGTTCTTCTCTCAATGCTCGTTTAAGGGCTTTAATAGCCCTATTCAATTTCCCTTTTAGTAATGGAGATTTTTGCTGCTGCCATATCCGGCGTATTATCCGTTTCTCTTGGATTAACTGCAGTATTAGGTGAAGGCTTATTAACTTTGTCAGAGGTGTGAATATCAGGGGTAGCCTCTTTTGCTGTTATTTCCAATATATATGTTAAATCATCCGCAGCCGCATCAATATCTTCCGGGGTGCAAAGTTGGATATCCAAGTGGCAATTTTGTTCGACTATATTTCTATATAGAGCCCAATTAGTTAATTTATTTGTTAGACGTTGAGGTGGTTCTACCTTTTAAGCTCTGGTACTCAGAGTTATTATTATTTGTGAGTGATCGGATGATAAGTCATAGCAATCTTCTACCTGAGCATTGATGCGTGCAATTCCTTTTGTTATACAGAAATCTATAAAATCAGGTATTTTATTTTTATCTGATGGCCAGTAAGTTGGGTGTCCAGAAGATAAATAATCTAGATTTTTTTCATTCTTTGCTTCATATAGTTGCTTTCCTTTAGGTGTTGTCAATCTCGAACCCCATTGCAGATGTTTAGCTATTACACAGTTTCCAGGCCATTCTTCTAGGCAGATATTAGTTTCTTGGATGTGATCTTTATCATATTTGTTGAGTTCATAATGCTTTATTCTTCGTTTGATCAAGACCGCAGTGCCGCCGTGTGCTCTTCTATCTGGATGTTTGGCGTCATCAACTGAATATCCGTTGATTTTAAAAAACGTGTTTTTTGTAAAGTGTGTTTCTGATTTTAGCATGATGTCTATATTTTGATCGACAAGAAAGGTCTGAACCTCAGCTTTGTGCTGATTTGTGCAATCATCATCATCATGAAACTTTGGATCGTTTCTTTCAATTTGTGTACTGTTGCGTGAATATATAATTCTTCTTCGTTTAAATGAACTTTCGTTTTTGGGGCGGCACCTTTTAGGATGTTGGCATAGGAAACTCGTGGTTGTGCAAAACTGCTTGTATTATTCTCCAGGTCATTTTGTGTGGTTGAGTGTGCATTTGCTTGTTGGGCAATTGTACTTCTTGTAGTCATATCTCTTTGATTGTAACGTGACTTAAGCATTCGTTGCTCGGATCGCAACTTTGGATTGGCCTTACGCTTCAAATCCAGATACACTGGGCAACCTCTGTAGTTTGCTGTGTGATTTTCACCACAATTACTACACCTTCCAAATGTAATGTGGAATTATGATCTAGATATGGATTCGGAACATGTTTTTCTTGATGCTATGATTGGTTTTAACCTAAAGCAAATCAACAATATAGTCAAATGATGCAGAAATATTTAAAGTGAGAGAATCACTGAATCCATTTGTTGTTAACCACAAATCTATGGAAATAGTTGTTGATTCAAATGAAATTAAGTCAACAACATCATACTACCTATAATTTAAAAAAAAATTAACCACACTGGACTTGAGCAGTACTTAGAAGCTATACGGATATAAACCAAGATGCTAACAAATTCTACCAAATTTTATTAAATGGTTTTGAAACCCACATTCCATTGTGCCGGAAAAAATCTAATATTCATCCTCCTTGGTTTGACGACCATCTGAATAATCTGCAGAACCGTAAATCTAAAGCCTATGTCAAGATGATTAAAAGTGGTTTAGAATCGGATAGGACTGTGTTTCTCCAATCTAATGAAGAATTTGATATATACTTCAAGGAAAAGCACCTCTCATATATTGCGGATGTACAACGAAGCATTGATGTACAAAGCAACAGCTTTAAAGGAATCCTAGCTCAACATATATCACTCAATCAGCATGGGTTTATGCTTAGAAGATCTACATCTACTAACCTTGTTGAATTTACCAGCGAAGTTATTAATGAAATTGATAACCGCAACCAAGTTGTTTATCCCGGTGTTGTTGTTGAGATAAATGATTTGTTGAGTTAAATATAAATGGATTAGGTTACCGCTGGTGAGGCCTAAACCAATAATTTAATATATTAAAACACGTTGGTAGTTGTGTTAAAACTCAATAATTATTATTATTTCGTGTTTGGTTATATACAAAATAAATGTTGACTATGCAATTATAACATTTATATAAAACTTGGAATTGCATAGTCAGTACACAAAATACAATTAAAACTAATAAAATTATAAGTCTGTTGTCATCAATAATGGTATATTGAATTTACATGTTATAGCGCATAACATTCTCCCCCCACGTGACGAAGTCAACAAATTAGACACTGGATTCTTCGTGACCTCGTCGTGGCACTCTTGGTTCGGAGAGGTCTTGATTCCGTTGTTTCTTCCTCCATAGTAAGAACATAATAATTATTCCTACTATTATTGCGCAGTTCAGATACGATATGCTGTAATGATGAACGTCGTGACGAGTTGGGTTGGCATTCCAATGGAGTTCATTATGCTGTTCCTCAATTAGTGTTTCCAACTGCCTGGTGTCAATTTTGGATAGCGGTATTTTGGTTATATTAATCTTGGTACTAATAAAGGTGTGGTTTGCATAGCTAGCATTAATAGTCGGAATAAATGCAGAATTCAATTTAGACGTTGTTTTAAATGGAGCGGGTATATGAAATTCCTTGTCCCTTAACGAACAACCATGACTAATTTGCAATATCCCGGATCCCTTAAAGGTGATTGCGCTAATGGTTTTACCACAAATAAGATCAAGCACAAGTTCATTCTTTACGCTAAATATCCATTTGTTGTGTTCATTAACCTTTGCCCAATAGTTGGTAGAGTTGAATAGTTCAATCTTGCAGCTGTGATGAAGCTCACTACTGTGTTGGAACATATTCATTTCGCACATACTGGTTTCGGATTTAGTGTTGTAAATCGGAGCAAGGTGACATATTAAATTATCGGGGTTGATAACAACGCACCGTTTTAACTCGGCGTCTTTCATTGGTGAATAGTGTTCACGAGAATTGCTCACTGCCAAGAATGTTGTTGATGGTTTGATGATGTACTGCTGCCGTTCGTGTTCAAATGGTACCGGAATTATACGGTAAATGTTGTATGCATTTGATTGAATTAATGGTATTTGAATGTGGAATATAACCATATTTGTCACAACTCTTGCCCTTACGGTCATCACCTCATAAACGTCAGCTAGAGAATGAGTAGGTAGGGTAACTGTGGTGGCTGTATGATCCTTAATTTTCCATAGTTCATCTTCCAGTTGTGCAGGAGACATCAATTGTGAATTTATTATACCGTTATGCGCGTGGGTGAGTACTTCGATGATGATTCTCTGAGTATCTTCTATGTTTTTAATGATCAACATAAGTTGTATAGCTAACATATTAATCATTTGATTTTTATGGAGCTTCGCATTGTCGGATGTGAGATTGTTCAAAACATAGAAGCGGGATAAAGCGGGAATGGATATCAAAGTCACAGTAGTTTTTCCTACCCTTGTAACCTTGCAATAAACAGCTGCTGCATATGATAATTCGGACGAATCGCAAAATCCATGCAGTTTCAGTTCCTGGCACTTATCATCTGTATTGATCCAACGTGGAATTTTTATGTTTTGCAGCTGGTGAAATGTTGATTTGTATTTCATCCATTTTTTCTTTATTTCCTCGGGTAATTCGTCGTCCCATGATACTCCCCTTATCCATAATTCCTGAAACATGAGTTTTCCAATAATAATGGTAGGAGAGAACCAACCTAGTGGATCGAAAATTTTGGCTATTTCTGATATAATGGTTCGTTTTGTTGGTGGACCCGGATCAGCACTCATGTTGACTTGGAACTCGAATTCGTCATTTTGTGGATTCCACATAATGCCCAGAGTTTTTATGGATTCATGCTCCTTACTTATGCTCGTTGGTTTGGTTTCCCGTTGTTCTTCCGGTATTCCTTCCATGACAGAGTTGTTATTCGATGTCCATTTTCGAAGTTTGAAACCTCCAGAATTAAGCATGCTTCGTAATTGTTGCTGACATTTTATTGCGTACTCTATGGTCTCTCCACCGGAGACGACGTCATCAACATAAAAGTCTCTCAGAAGAATTTCTGAAGCAATTGGATATGTGTTTTGCTCATCTACAGCGAGTTGCCTCAGGGTTCTTATGGCCATGTATGGGGCAGAAGATGTACCGTATGTTATTGTTCTTAATTTGTACTCCCTTATTGGGGCCTGTGGATTGCTTCTCCAAACTATTCTTTGGAGGTTTTGCTGTTTATCGGTCACAAAGATCTGTCTATACATCTTCTCGATATCTGCTATAAACACATATTTGTGTTTCCTCCACCTTGTTATTATGGAAAATAGATCCTGTTGCAGTGTTGGGCCGACTAATTGGATGTCATTGAAACTTATTCCATTTGATGTCTTCATTGAGGCATCAAATACTACCCTAACCTTGGTGGTTGTACTGGACTGCTTTACGACTGCGTGGTGTGGTAGGTAGCTTATGTTGTTATTGCCGTCGCCTGGATTTATTGGAACCATATGTCCCAGTTCAAGGTATTCATGCAAAAAGTTGTGGTATTCTTGTTTTAATTGAGGATTCTTCTCTAATCTCCTTTCTACTTGTAACCATCTTGCTATGGCTTGCTTCTTGCTATCTCCTAAAGCGAACTCTTCTTTTGTTGGTATAGTGACTTCATACCTTCCATCTGCCAGTCGATTATGTGTTTCTCTATACAGCCTTTCGCATAACTCTTCCTCTTCTGAGTATTGGTAACATCTGCCTATTTCTTCAATTCCCCAAAATTTACGCAGCTCCAAATCAAGATTATTATGAGATATCAGGGTTAACGATACCGTTTTTTCTGTTGGTTGTGTTTTGGTCATTCCCATCGGAATCCATCCTAATTCCGTTCTTTGAGCTGCTGGATGATCTGGCGCGGCCTTTATTACCCCGTCCACTAAAATATTCGCGTATACATCTGCGCCTAGAATCATGTCGACTGATGCTGGTGTCTCGTAGTTTGGATCTGCTAATATAAAATCTCTCCACGGGTTGTTGTTGGCTCCCCTTATTGGTTCAGTTGGGAGATGTTCAGTAAATTTTGGTAGAATAAAAGCCTCTACCACATGCTGGAAATCCGATGCGTAATGTGGTGATATTGTTACATACACCTTATATTTTATGTTACTGGTCTTTATTCCCCCAATCCCACTGACTTGTAAATTAACACGAATTTTTTGTAAATTTAGTAACTCAGCTGCTGCTTGGGTGATAAACGACGACTGTGACCCTGGATCTATTAATGCGCGTAGTTGTAGTGCATATCCAATACGACTAGTTGCCTTTATCTGCGCTGTAGCTAGTAATGGTACTTCATTATTTACTATGGGGTTGCTCTTGGCGGTATGTAGTGAAGTTTTAACTTCTCTTGTATGTAGCAACGTATTATGATTCCCCATACATACCACGCAGGTTTCTTTACTCATACATTTGCCATGTGAGCCAATTAAACAAATTCTGCATAAATTATTTCCTGTTGTAATTTTCGATCTTTCTAGCACTGGCATTTTCACAAAAGTGGGACAGTTTGTTAGGTCGTGTGAAGCCTTGCAAACAATGCATGTTTTCCTTATTCCAGCAAAAGTTCTTCTTGGTGCTTGTGGTAAAACAGCATTTGGGCGATCTAAAACGACTCTTGTTTGTTGAAATCCCCTTGCTGCTATGTTGGTTGCTTCTAACGATTGAAAACGGCTTTCTAGGAACTTTAAAAAATCACTCATAGGTTGAATATCCCGAGGATTCTCTAAATTTACTTGGTACAAACGATGTGTCTCATTGTCCAATTTCTTCAATACTATTGGAATTAGTATTGCGTTCCAGGTTGTATAGTATCAATGCCCAAGTTCTTTAATGCATATAAATTTTCCACCATCGTGTCATGAAGATTTTTTACTGCTGTTGCTGATTCCGAGGTGATGTTTGGCAGATGTAATAGCGTATTTACATGGCTAGTTACTAGTAACCTCCTGTTGTTATACCGATTTTCCAGGATTTCCCAAGCTGCCTCGTAATTTTTACCCGTTGGCTCCAAGTGGCTCAATAGTTTTCTGGCTGCTCCTTCTACGTGACTTTTCAGGTAGTTCATTTTATGTGTATTGGTTAGCTGGTTGTTGTCATGAACTAGTTGTTTAAACGTGTCGGCGAAACCTATACCCATTTCATGTAGTCCCCATGAAAATGTGGGATTTCTACTGGTGGTAGACGTATCTCCATTGTTTTCGCTTTTGATAATTGTTGGTCATCTTCCAATAATGTTGTTAACTTTATTACGATATCTTCGTATTTATCTTTAAGAGTTTCGTAATGTTGTTCTACGAAATAATTTACATTTGCTTCTTGTTCTTCAGAAGCTTCCATACTTATTTGCTCATGTACCTAGATCCATGATTTGCATCATTATCCTCTCCATGTTTTTTAATTTAAAATTTACAACTAATCTGGATCTGTTGTCGCTTGTCATGACATCCTCAGCTGCTCGTAGTTCTCGATACAAGCTGCGTATTCTGATGTCTTGTTGCCTTAATTATTGATTAAATCTTGGCAACTGACTAAGCCGAAATTCAGTGGATGATTCCTGTTTTGATGGCCCTGAATACTCGTTGTGCTGGTTTTCGCTAGTTGTTAATTTATTGGTGACGTTGTTACTGCCTTCCGCTGTCGATCCGAATTCAAATTGAGGATTTGTTCTTGCTGATAGAACTGGTGTTGATGGTAAGTATGGCTCGTTAAGACGTTCACGCATGTCCTCAATACCTTTTGAGTAGTTCTCCAATACTAGTTGTCTATCTCTATAGTATTGGTGAGTTAATTCCAGTGTAGGTTGGAAATTCCGAACTTTGCTGTCACCGTCGACGTACTCATTGTACAATTTTTTTAAAGCTCCTATTCTGGTCTCCAGATATTTTTTAGTTTTTCGTTCTGCGCTGTCCTTTTTGTAATTAGAGATAAGTTGTGCTATCTCTCCTGCCTTTTCTAATTGATTCTGCAATAAGATATCCATCATGGTTGTATATCAGTTAGAAAGCACGGCACGTTTCACTGATCGCTGGTATTTGGCTATAGCTGCACTTGATTTGTATGGCGAATTTGTTGTGGAACGTTGTGTTGTACCGAATATTGTACGGCGTGGACTGATTGCCAGTTGTTTTATGGCGTGCACTGTGTAGATTTCGTTTGATAGACCTTTGTTGTTTTTTTTTTTTTTATCGCTCGAAGGACCAATGTTTATCCCGGTGTTGTTGTTGAGATAAATGATTTGTTGAGTTAAATATAAATGGATTAGGTTACCGCTGGTGAGGCCTAAACCAATAATTTAATATATTAAAACACGTTGGTAGTTGTGTTAAAACTCAATAATTATTATTATTTCGTGTTTGGTTATATACAAAATAAATGTTGACTATGCAATTATAACATTTATATAAAACTTGAAATTGCATAGTCAGTACACAAAATACAATTAAAACTAATAAAATTATAAGTCTGTTGTCATCAATAATGGTATATTGAATTTACATGTAAGAGCGCATAACACAAGTAGACGTAGTGTTTACTGATTTTAGTAAAGCATTTGACTCCATCTGCCATCACAAGGCTCTAGAAAGTCTTTACAACTTTGGCTTTGCATCGAACCTCATTAAATGATTCAACTGATATTTGTCTAGTCACGTACAATATGTGTCAATTAGAAGCAAAAAATCTAAAGTAATCAAAGTAACGTCAGGAGTTGCTCAGGGTTCCCATATTGGACCATGGATTTTCTCGTTTTCATAAATGGAATAACTGAAGTCATAAAATACTCAAATCTTCTCATGTTCGCAGATGACATAAAAATTTATCATGCAATTAAAGATATACATGACAATATTACAAGAAGACATCGAGAGATTCATTGAATGGTGCCACAAAAATTCTTTGCTATTGAATATTGACAAATGCAAAGTAATGTCTTTTCATCGCAAGAGAAAATCGATTCACTTTGGTTATAGCGTTAATAATATGGAACTGCAAAGAGTTCAAGAAATAATCGATCTAGGAGTCACATTCGCTGAAAATATGAGTTTTAACAACCACATTGACAAATGCATCGCTAAAGCAAATTCTATGTTTGGTTTTGTTAAGCGTTGGACTGGAGAATTTACAAATTTGTCAACTTTATTCTCACTATATTTTGCGTATATAAGATCCCAAGTTGAATGCGCATCAGTAATTTGGAGCCCGTATTATGCTAACCACATCAAAAGGATTGAAAGCATTCAAAAGAAATGTATGATCTTTATTTTAAAGAAAACAAACTGGAACTATGACCATAGCTTATAAAATTTGCACTCTGGAGAATAGATGTTTAATTTTAGACTCAGCTTTCATCGGTAACATCCTTCTTGGCCATATTGATTCTCCTTTTACATCTTGGAAAATACAGCTATCCATTGTTCCAATCAAATCGCTGCGAAACCATCGATTTTTGGGGATAGTACGCAACTCAGCTAACTATGGGGAAAATTAAAAAAAACATCAACAAAGCTTAATCTCAATAAATTGTACCACTCGGTTGCTTAGTAACCTTTTTCCCGAAAATTTTACAAAAAATTTCAAATTACCAATAAATGCATAGCGTTCGGCGGGGACAACTGCACCACGAATTTTGGAGGGATTCGAAGGGCCAGTCAAAATAATATATTTGCTCTATTAAAAAAAAATCTTAATCTACAAAATTTAGTTGGTGTCGAATGTCCCTCCCATATATTAAATAATTGTATAAAGCAGGCCACGGATTCGTGGCCTATGGATATTGAAACGGTAATTGGAAAATCAAGTGTCCTCTTTTGTATTTACATTTAGTGGTTATGCCCTCTTTTGTTACACTCATTGTCCTCTATTCATTGCACGAAACCCTAGTTGTACAGGATATGAGAACTTATCGGTCAAAAACTAAATATACGTAGGCAGCGATCAACATTTGGTCGCTGCAAACCTACGAGGAAAGTGAAAACTTCAGTTGTCAGTCCTGCTCAACAGAATTTTAGGTTTAGTCAAGTTAGGCTCTAGTATGATTGGTGGAGATTCTGTAAGTATTACAACTCAGTAATGAGCGCAGTTCGCATAATTTCTCTAAGGAAATTGCTGGATTGCACCACACTTTTAGCCCTGCGTCAAGTGGCATTCGAGACCGTCACATGGAAACCTCTGCATAAACATCGATGCAGTACTCAACGCATGAAGTGGACACTTTACCGACCTGCTTAGTGTTCATCAGGCGTCACAGACTGTTGTTGAGTGACCACAAATACAGATTACGGAGATTTTCATTGA
The DNA here is from genome assembly GCA_951394425.1 of Tipula unca. Classification (NCBI taxonomy): domain Eukaryota; kingdom Metazoa; phylum Arthropoda; class Insecta; order Diptera; family Tipulidae; genus Tipula; species Tipula unca. Next base: position 153,927,215 of record OX596380.1, on the reverse strand, counting down.
AAAGCCACCCTATGAGGAATTTACTAAGGCCATGCAGAGATGAAAACAAAACCGCTCACCTGGGGTATACTTCATTAGTTCGGAGTTCTTGATATTCAGACGGGAACTATCTTTTCGATCTAATTCAATTAGTGTGGCAAACTAAAGTGATGCCTGATAAACGGAACGTGTTCTCGGTCAAATTTTCAATTTGTGTCGCCGAACGTAGAGATATCTATAGTTTCGGATAGCTTATCCAACATCCTATCTTAATGGTGAACGGGACTCAATTTTGATAGATTAGACAGATTTTAGAGTTTAGAATTTCACTGATTTTGCACGATTTTTGAATAGTTTGGCCAATTTAAATACTGAAATAGGTAACGGGCCTGTTTGTATAGAATTAATCAAAAAACCGAGGTTCTAAAGATCGGATGGTTTAGACAAATTATGCTATTTAAGTGGGCACGAGGACAATATTTTGACAAACTTAAAGTTTTTCGCGGGATAGGAAGCTATAGTTCAAGATCTCTGTGACCAAGAGGATCCAATTCTGATGAACGTTATTATGTTTTTACAATACTTTGAAATCGAAAGCCGAAACTTCATACCAACATTTGTTCAATATTTTCAAAATAGCTCGATATCTGACGGCGCAAAAACATTTAAAATAAACAAATCGTTAAATTCTGCGTAAATCGGAGATTATTATTAGAATTTAATCCTCATGGTCACGAAGATAGCATGTTGCACAAAATTTTCAAATCAGCTCAACCTAAAAAAAAAATCTTATTGCAAAACGAACATCAGGCTCATGTGGTTTTTACAAATATCTGGACTTAGTATTCTGAATAAAAATGTTTTAGAATCGCTCGAAAATTTTCTGAATTTGAAACAAATTCCCTTTAATGCCCTAAATAAGTGTCGAATTGCTCTGGTTAGTTTATATTCAATGGGAAAGTATAGCTCGGAAAACGAGTTGATTTGAACGTTCATTTACATTGTGCGCAAAGATTCGTGGAACTCAGTAAATTTGGCACATCGATAAAATCGTGTGAAACCAATCCATCTTTTGCAAAAGAAATTGTAGAGTTTTTTGAATCACAAAGTACAAACATGTTCGATTTTCTAGTAATCGTCGAAATTTGGTGAGTTCTCGACAATTTCGGAAATATTTTAAACTGTCAAACTATTCTTAATATTGCCAAATATTTTTAATTTTGGGGGATCTTTATAAAATTCAGGAGATTTCTTAAATTATTCAACCCATAAATCAAAAATTGATAAGGCTCCAAAATTCTACTTAACCTCTAAAATATGGAAACGGAGGTATTGCCAATAGTTTCAGTGTACAGATAGCCTAATCGAAATATTCGTCGTTTTGTACAAAACAATTTTTCAAGAACGTGTGGCAAACAGACCGATACACAAACAGATCTTCCGAAATTTGAACTACATATTTCCAAAAATTCCTAGAATTTATCGAACAGCACATCAAACAATTTTGTTCATAATATTTACAACAGTTTTGAGTGTTAACAGTTTTTTTTACCAGGTTCTATGATTTTTCTTATTGATTTCAAGAGGACTTTGGACTATGATTGCGATAGATTACTAAATTTCTGATATGATTAATTTCTTCAAAGTATGTTTGGTGCCAAAGTGAATTTGACTAATGAAATTTTTAATAGAGCCGAACTCAACTGCTCATCAAGAATGGGCACAACAAATTAGGATGACTGATTTCTATGAATTTATAAAATTTAGACATTTATAAACGATTTTAAATATTTAAAAGACATAATTGAGATGGTGCTGGACACTTACATACATGTACCAAGTGTGCTCGGATGTTTTGCTGATGCTGAGATGAGCATTAGTTGGCGGTAAAAATATGCCACACCCCGTATCTTTTGCACAAATTTTGGACAAGTAAAGATTCAAAGTGTCTATTATTGAACGTAACGATGACTTCAGGTACGCCAAACATCGCCAAACTGGTTTCATGAGCACGGATTTTGAGAAATGATCCAAAGCAATCATTTTTCCGGAATTACCATATTTAGTGAGGGGATATGGCTTCAAAAAGTCGAGACAAATTCTCTGAAATGATCTTAATGTCATGGGTAAGAACCAACTTTACATTCGTCACATGAGGTTTACAAACTGCTTTACGTCTGCTTTGATAGTAGGCCAATAATAATAAGGTTGGAGAAGCTCGGATTTTTTGATCATTTTAGATGAGCAGGTTAGCGGATAATGAGCTGATATAAGTCGGTTGGCGAGCAATGAGCTGCGAAGGTCGAACAGTTTCAGGGAGAAACAGTTTATAGGATGGAATATCTGGTAGGCTTGTTTGATTTGAACAAGGCTGGCTGTATATTAAATTGTTCAACTATTCCTAAATAGATTTATTGTTCTGGCAGATTGTTGGAAAGAATTAATTGTTGATAAGCAGGATCCAGAAAAGCCGAAAAAGGTTGGTTGAAAAACATCAAGAAATTCAAAATTTAGAATTTGGACCACCGAAATTGTTGGTTCTTTTTCACCAGAGCAGAGAGCGGAGCCGACAACGTATTTGCAGGAAATTTGAGATGTCTCGATCTTTTCTCAATCCTCGCTTACCAACTATACATATCCAATGTATCTGATCTTTTTACGAAGAAGCCCATTAGTTCCATTTTCATTTTATTATCACCCGCTTGTATCCATAATGCTGTTATTTTGTCCTACCCGACTCCTACTAAGTTGCTTTATTCTTAAAATTTTAGATTCTTGGGTTCAGTTATCCAATAATGTATGGATGATCATAATAGTTCTAAGGCCATATAGAAGCAGTACATTATGCAAGCAACTATTCAATATGAACCGTCATACATTTTATTTCTGTGATTTGCCACATAATATATCGGTGGAACAACTCTAGAACACGTGTATATACCTAGAATACCTTGTTTGACCAGAACATAATTTCAAATCCAGCACAACGTCTGTTCAATATGGCATTAAATAAACGAAATCATATTGTGCTGAAATACCTTAAATCTTTATTCATCGCAAAATTATGAACTTTCCCAAAACAAAGACCTAAATCGTTACAAAACGATATAAAGATGATCTCAGCGTAGAAAGAGCAGCTCAAAAAAATGAGAATGGCACAACTATGATAAAAGTCGTTACAAGAAATTATAACTTCTATTAAAAATAATTCGGAGAACTTTGACTATGACATTGAGTACACCCCGTTCCATGGTAAGATGAATTCAGTTTAATTCAAAAAACATTATTTCATGTTTTGCCGGCCGTCAAGCTAAAATCGGGTCATCAAAATACTGAATGGTATAATTTTTGAAGGTAACGAATTTTTCCTCGTTTTGCAATATCAAGACCGATGTGGTATAAACTCGCTACGTTTCTTTTTCATGATTTCCGGACGGATTTGACGGTATCAAATTGCACGAGACATCGCCTTTACAATTCATTGCGATAGTAATTCGCGATGACAATTCATCGTAGCAATTAATTATTAAATTATTATCAAATTCGACATATTGGATGGAAAGTGGGACGGAACAAGGCTAGTCCTTGACTATGGTGGAACTTCGACATGTTGGAGAGAAATGAGTTTTTAAAATTACTTTTAGATAAAATACTGGAAAATGGCCAAGTTAAACGGATTTAGGCTAATCCACCACTGTGCCATCTCATTTTTTTGGGATAATTTTCGGGCTAACTTCACAAACATGGCTTTAATCTTTGACCGATTAGAATTAAGCTCGACACATTGGATGCAAATTAGATTATAAAAATATTTGTGGATTAAGTTATGGATTATGGCATACTGGAATGAAACTAGACTATTCCTTGACCAATTATGATGAACCTCGACATGTTGGGTGGAAATAGGATTTTTTAAATGTTTTTTTAATATAATTCATGTATATGGCCAACTAGAGTTTTCCCTCGACGCAACATGATCTGTTATGACGAAACTTATTTAAGATTTTTGAGATTATACATTAACCGATTATGATGTAATTCGATATGTTTGGTTGAAATAAAATATTCGGGAGAGATTTCCCCACAATTGAAAAAAAAAAAAATCTCTAAAACTAAATTAAATTTGCCTTAACTTAACTTTTACAGAAATTACCTAGTTCCATTCCAGTTGGCATGTACAAAAATCATTTTATACAATCCATCAAATTCTACAGCTTTATCCAAAAATCTTATAATCACAGTTCGATTCAACATGCCAGATTTGAAATAGCAGTTTAGTTTCAGTATAGCCTTCCATTGCCATTCAACATATTTAATTCCACATTCATCATAATTGGCCATCAAAAATTTTAATAATAATAAACAGTGTTTAGAGGCCATTACTAGCCCCTTACTGTGTCAACAATCTGGCTCTAACGGTTTAAATCCTGGGCTTCATAGTGGAGACTACTTCATACTGTCCTAGACAACCTGAAGAAGCCAAGTCATTCTCTACACCGTGGAGACATCGTCGCCTGCAATGACCTCTGCGCCTACCATATGGTGGCTGTCTTTTCAGAGAATCTTTCAAAATTCGTTCCGGATCAGCACGCAGAACGTGAGCAAGCCAGCGTACTCTCTGCGATCTTATTTCATGTGCAATATCGGGGATCTCCATCAGATCTCTGATCTCGAAACTGTCCAGAGTTAGGTATGTGCCGTCTACTTCGCATTTTGGGCCGTAAATCACACGAATGATACTTCTCTCAAATGTAAGGAGCCTTCTCTCGCACTCATCCGCCGCCCAACTTTCACATCCAAACATAACAACAGGCTTGATTTGTAAAGTTTCAGGTTCAAGGCACTTGATAGTTGTTTAGATTTTAGCAGTGGTCTTTGAAGTTATCAAGCACGACTGCCTGCTATCAGCCATACACATTTAATATCCTCACCTACACTGTTATCATGAATGATAAGAGAGCCCGAACATTTAAACCTCCTCACTCTTTCAAAAGTGTAGTGGCCACTAATTAAATCTGGTGTGCCATTGCCCCTACAACCCGAGATCATGTTTTTTATTTTGGACTCATTGATCTGGAGTCCAACAGAAGCTGAAAACTTGGATAAAGTATTTCCTTCACTCCACGTAGGCCTGAATGTATGGTGCAATCCGGTAATTTCGGATGTATCTGTTTGTGAGGGAAGAATGTGCCTGTTACTCTAAAATCGTGAGCAATTGCGAAGTACATCATTCTCTCACCATTATCGGTCGCAGTTTCGTGTCAAGAGTACGAACCTATGGTTTCACATATATCGGCGTGATTTCTACCACCTCTAGCATTAAAGTGCCCAATTATCATTAAAATATCGTGTTTGGGTATAGATCTCATCAGATCATCCAAGTCATTGTGAAATGAATCTTTATCTTGGAGTTGGCTCTTTATCTTTTGTTGGCGCGTGTGCTCAAATTATCGACAAGTTGGGCGAAATTCACACATTCGGTTATTGACAGCTTGGAAATCCAAAACAGACGCTTTACCTGCGGCCCAAGAAGAAATACAGCTCCAAGATTTCCGAGGTCATCTCCACTGTAGAGCAACGTATAGCCTTGGAACACATGGTCTTCTCTTTTATGCGAATGAGTTCGAGCCGATACTCCTTCATGCACGTAGTTAGGCCTTCAAACGCTCCTAGTTTCCTAAGGGACTGCACGCTTCATGTACCGATCTTAAATCTCGTGTCCATGTACTTGAGCGGGGGTCTGGTATTGGTTTGGCGGTATCCAATTTTTCTTTTGTTGATATTGCAAATATTTGAGTTTTTTTATCCGAACCGTCAGCCAACCGTTTAGTCGCCTCCTACGACAAGCAAACGATACTGTGGTGGTATTCTTGGAAAACATGTTTGTGCAATTTAGATTTACGAAACTTATGAGTACCCCTCACCATAGGGGCTCAAAATTGCAATAATCGGTCAAGAAATACCCCAATCCTCATCTATAGTAGTTTAATTAGCGCTGCTTTGCTATCGGTTACCTTATTTGAAATAACCTAAAACCAAAGTCTTGGCCTGATTGAGGTAGTTCACACTACTATAAAGACACAATAAATTGGTACGCGACTAATCAAATAAATATTATCTCAAAGTAGTCTTGACATTGTCCTAATAATCGACGCTGACAAAAAATATTGCCAAGTAACCTACGTAATAGTTTACGTGTCGATACTGTAGATTTCTCAATCATCACCGACTGAGAATGTTGGAAGGATTATTACGTTTCTACAAATGAGTTGCCCATTCAACTGCAAAACAAATGATCCGCGGCAAAATCGTTTATTTAACGTACTGTGTTAACCTACATCGTGAACACAATACTTAAATTTGACTACATAGAAATATATCTTGGGGACGGCCCAGATTGGAAACATTATTGATTTGATATACATATTTGAATTACCCAATATTTATAGAAGACATTCCATTACTGCGTGCAGTAAATCATCAATCAACATTGTGTCTTTTACAATATGCCCTTAAGACATACAAATGATAAAAAAAAAAATAGACCGCGCAAAAATGGTAACTGGGAGGTAACATATGAACTAAATTAGCACATTTTAGTGATACACATTAAAATCATTGATGTGCGCCACTGCCATAACAGCAGATTTAAATGTTATTAAAACTATTACCCAATAACATATTCACATAACGTAATTGAACATTGTAATTATTTGTACATTTTCATTCGGTTTAATTAACAATAATGATCATCAACATATACTTGCAAATTATAATAAATTAATAAATCTTACTTATGTGTCTTACATTCTAATTTTGAAGAAAGCTTACAACAAGCAATTGAATTAATTAGTTTTTGCTCTTTTTTTTTGTTTGTTCACAGCAAATCAAATCGATCAAATCAATCGGTTAAATCTCATTCCCAACCGAGTACCATGTACGATGAGGGTTTCGAAACGGATATGAATTTCACCGATTTGGACGATGAGTCCAGCTTGTATGGGTCACAATACTCGTTTTGTAGTTGTAGCTATTGCTATGAATCGAAACATTTTGGGACATTAGGCGCTCGCATGTCGTTTTGTGAAAGGTAAGTGAATTTTTATACTTATTTGTTTATACGTGAATTTGCCTATTTATATAAGCGCCTGAATGTTGAACGTTTATTAATTGTATTCTGAAACGGCGAAATTTTTATTTGTATAAACGAAAGCTTTTTTTCAATATTATATAATTTTTTTAAATAGACAACATTTAGGCAAAACATTATCATAATTTTAAAGTTTGTAAAATGTTGTTTTTAACTTGATTGCATATTACAGTGAATCACAATTATTGTGGCACAATGAATATAATAGTTTGATACGATGGTAATTTGTATGTCTATCAAATGGTTTATTTGTTGTTGTTGTGTTTTGTTTTATAGTTCTAATTTACGTGCAATGTATGTACCGTCAAAAAATCTTAGGTGTAACCAATGAATATTCCGGGCAACGTCTGTGCTAACGAAGTTTAAAGATTGGAAAGATCCTACTGATTCATGATAGAGCCAACATTTTGATAGTGAAACAGTTTGATTTGAGTATCACGATTATGGGTTACAGTTATCTGTATCTTTGTATATATTGTGTTAGAAAATGTGTGGTCTATGGCTGTATAGAAACTTGTGGCATTAAGAAATTGTAATCTATTCAAATGGGAATTAGACTAATCAAAATACATGCTCATTGCAATTTGTAACTAATAGGAATCTGGGCATGTACTGAGAATAAAATCTGCAGCATGAATAAGGTAGGCAAAAATCACTACAAGAAGTCATATTTATTGAAATAAACTATGATCACAAAATCAAAATTAGAACGTAGTTTTCAATTCAAATTAACCAACGATATATCAGTTTTTTAAATATTGAAATAATGAAATACAAGCAACGCCCTAATTTTTATCTTCATCCACTTTTAAAATAGACGAATGAATAGTTTCAAACTGTCAACGAGTTTTTATTTATTCAGTATTGTTTGCCATTTCATCATGGAAAGACTGATTTGCCATTTCATCATGGCATAGCGTCTACAAATTGTTCAGCTTTATTACGAAAATCAGAGTTCTGTGACGAATGCGTTTCGTGCGATTAGACCAAGTTACTGTTGATATAATCGGCCTGTCGAGACCACTATTTGGAATACCATCGAAAAGTTTGAATCCCAGTTTACAGTATTGGATGATACGCGACTAATTAGACAGGTTGGTGTGGTTTATGGGGTTGTGAAATAATTCGTCCTGAAATTGAAGGCCGTTCTTGACAGCATTTGGTTCCAAGAACTCGGCGCTATTTGTCATATAGCGCGCGAAGCAATGTTATTTAAAAATCATGTTGGCGAGCAATTAACTTCACGGTTCGGATCGTTGAATTGGCTATTTAGATCGTGGGATACCTCTAGACTCTTTTCTTTGGGCCTACGCAAAGCCCAAAGTCTATGGGAATAAACCAGCTAGATTTGAGGCATTGGAAGCCAACATTACTTGTGTCATTCGCCAAATTCCATTCGATATCCTCGAACGCGTCATCAAAAATTGGACTTTGAGAAAGGGCCATCCCAGTTGTGGCCATCATTTGAAAGAAGTATTCTTTAAAAAATAAATGGCAAGAAATGTTCTTTCGAATGATAATAAAGTTTCCATACGATTAAGTTGAATTATTTGAGTTTGCTCCCTATTTCTGGCATACCTGCCGGTGTGACATTTTTCGATACATCGAAAACCTGTGGACTCTTTGAAATAATATTTATTTGATTAATCTCATGCAAATTTATTGCTTCTGTTGGAATTAAAGCCGTGTGAACGAGCTATATGGCCAAGTGGCAAAACACGTCTTTATGAAAAATGTGACAAAAACATGGCATTTTTTTGCAAATTTATATCTAACATGAAGTGTTTCAAAACCAATTTCATGTACGTTTCGTCATACGTGAAAATTTTGCCATCAGTCTGGAACATATTTTATCGCACAAGTGTTGGTTATCTCAACGATTTTGCTTTTTAATAACTCGGTAGCACTCATAGCTTTCCCGAACTCGAATTCGTTTCACCATGGAGTGGGGTGTGTTAAATTTTATGGCACGGTCATAGTTAAATTTCCCCGGATTATTTTTAATGAAGGTTATAACCTTTTTGTAAAAATTTCTATCAGTTGTGGCATGTAAAGATTTCTATATCGTTGTTCAGCACCAATTTTTAATACGCCGATGGTCGAGTAAGCAGTGTCAATGCTCTAGAAATCGTGGACTGGAGTTCAAGTCTCGTCAGCGCCAATACCTTTTTAATTTAATTTACTTCCAAGCAGTGTATTTCGAAGAAGTTAAAAATCTGACAAGCTATTCCTCTTTTTGTTCATAAAAATTAGAAAACTTTCGTTCCAGGCAATGATGCTTGATGCGATTTTCTAGGCGGGCCACAATATTGACCACTGACCGTCCAAATAAAAAATTTCCACATACAAACTGAAAGTATAACAAATTAACAAATAGGTATAGCTGAGTTTAAGTCTCGATTTGGGCTAAAAAAAATTTAATTTAATTTCTTACAAATTAATTCAATTCAGATTCTGTTAAACTTTCAGTGTTCAAATAAGCAAAGTGATGGGCGTTTGATTAGTGGACGTGAGTTCAAATTTTTCCAATTAATTGCCAAGTATAAAAGAGGGATATGAGCAATGAAAATGTACGGCGATGGTCAAATAAGCGGAGTCCATAAATAATTTTGGTTATGACAAAAATCGATCAGGTCATGTTAAGTTATCGTCGTTGGTCCATGTCGCATAGTACGATTTTCGTTATATTAAGACGGATTCTGCATTTATACAGGGCCGATACAGTACTCCCCTCGCAGTAAGATTCCCACGCGTTAATTGATTTTGCTGGAATATCAAATTTGACATTTTTTACAGTATTTTTTTTACAATTGATCGTCGACAAAATTCCATATGCTGGTTTGAGGCGATCAATTGAGATGGATTGCTGTCTCCCGTTAACGTCAACTATGAAAAATTTTCGAAGCTTACGAATAACTTTGAATGGTGTTTCGTAAGGAAAAGTTAGGCTTGCTCGTGTTCTCTCGACACGAACGAAAACGAACTCACAATTATCTATATAAGTTTTTGGGAATAAAAATGTTGGACTGAGTCGATTTGCGAGTATCGACTGGGATTAAATTTAGCATCTTTGTGCGAAGCTGTTGTATAAAATCGTCAGTCGATAGAATGGTTTGTGAACTTGGGCCTGAAAATATTTCGCCAGGTAGTTTGAGGCTCTGGCCGTACACTAGGTCCGCTGGACTGCATTTAAGGTCGTCTTTGACACATGCTCTTATGCCCAGTAAAATTTTGGGTAACTCAGAGCTCCAATACTTGGTGTTACCTCGGGCTCTAAGCGAAGTTTTTAATGTTTTGTGAAAGCCCTCTACCATTCCATTTGCTTGAGGATGGTAGGCGGTGGTGCAACATCTACTTATGTGAACCTAGAATTTTTGTTAACTCGGAGAAGAGTTTTGACTCAAATTGGCTGCCTTGATCTGTAGTAATTTCAAGGGGAACACCAAACCTTGATACATACTGCTCGACGAACGTCTTAGCAATGGTGGCAGCGGTAATATCTGGAATGGGATATGCCTCAGGCCAACGAGTAAATCTATCAACGATAGTGAATATATAATGGTTTTCTTCAGATTGGTAGCGGACCAACTAAATTCATGTGGATGTATTGAAACCGAGTTTCTTGGATTTTAAATTTGCCATGTTGTGATTTTGTGTGTTGTATGATTTTTGATTTTTGGCATGACAAACAGTTTGTTACCTAATTTTTAACGTCTAGATTGAGTTTTGGCTAAAAATATCGAGTGCCGAGAAGTGCGAATTCCCGGACTATGCAGTGAATCGAAAACTACACGTCGTATTGGTTGAAAAATCCGCTTGACATGGGTGCCAGGGCATTTCAATATCGCAGGGAATCTAAAGGCAGATGAGTTGGCCCGTACAGTACGCCGAATAACCCAAAGCAGGCGGGATATAAAAATACCGCTTGCTTCATGTAAACTGCTGCTTCAGGAAGAAGCTATAAAAGAAACGAACGTCAGATGGTCTAACGCCAGTTCGTGTGTAATAACCAGGCAGATCTGGCCTGGACTTCATCGGTCCAGATCAGTCCAGCTGATATCGCTTCGACGGCACCATATTGATATGGTCGTGGGAGCTATAACGAGACATTGTCTAATTGGGATACATTCGAGCAGACTGGGTGTCCCAGCCCACGATTTCTGCCGCAGCTGTAGTGATGAGGAGGAGGAGGAAAATGTGCTCCACCTGCTCTGCACCTGTCCTAGTCTAGCGTACAGCAGAAAAAAATTTTTGGGAACTTCCCCTTTGAACGACCTCACGGATCTTAGTAAGATCGAGATCCGGGACTTTAAACGCTTCTTGGTAAGCTCAAGATGGTTTAGCGAGTGAAGAGGAGGAAACTCGAATGTGGTACAGCTACGGACCAATTTTGTGTCTATGCTAGTCCTTTAGGACGGCCACCCTTACCTAACCTAATCTAACCTATTGGTTGAAAAATGTATACGCGATGGTTGCCAAAAATTTCACAGTATAGTTCGTAATCAGCAAATTGGACAAGTTCAAGGTTATACTTGGTACTTGTAGGACGAGTTTTGTTTATCAGAGTTTTTAATTCATCGTCCGTACGTTGTACCTTTGATATTTTGTGTATATTTGGGATTTTATGAATTGAGGCAACTTGTGGATCACATGTTCGTGACAAGGTGGCTGCGGCCACATTGTTTTTGCCGGAAATGTATCGGATATCAGTCGTAAATTGGGATATAAAATCCAAATGGCGGGTTTGCCATGGACTGCGATCCGTCTTTGAATGGATTGCATTAATCAAGGGTTTATGGTCAGTTTAGACTGTAAATATTCAACTTTCTACAAAATATCGGAAGTGTTTACCGTGTCCGTTTGAAAAATTTGGTCACCCTTTAGTTTAAAACTAATTGACAAAACCACTCTAGGAATTGTCTACATTATCGACGTTGTTGACGTTATCTAACACGTCAATGTAGAAAATAATATGTTATCTGAATATGTTATCTACACCGTGAAGCCATTCCATGCGCTGAGTGCTGCATCGATGTGGACACAGAGGTTTCCATTTATTTCTAAGTCCGCCTAGCTGCCCTTCTAGCAAGAGCAGTTTAATTTTTCCTTATGATTGTAAAACGTCCTTTATTATGGCCAATATTTTGTTGCACGATTGCATCCGTAAAAAAATCAACGTCAACAAAAGAAAATGGAACTTTTTGCTCTTCAAGAAACTTGCTGATATGCGAGCAGCGGATTAGAGAGCTGGTATACCGAGCGTGATGTACTCAACTTTTAGTGGTTTATTGTCAACATTGATACGACGTTGTGACAGTGACACTGTGCTAATTATTTGAACCAAAATTTTATAAATATATTAGAAATGGGCATTTCAAGTAATAAAGCAAAGGATCGCCTTTGATTGAAATCCCAAATTAACAGCCATATTTGTTTGCCGCCGAAGTCTATTGAACCCCAAATTGAATTCGATCGTAGTTAATAGAAAACCTTGAAGCTGGAGATTTTTTATCTTTCTAATACGATTGTCGAATTAAAAATATATATTACTTTCGGAGCTTTTCTGTCATCTCTTTCCGCTGTCTCCTTCTACCTCGCAACATTCTCTTCCTCCTGCTCTTCTCTCTCTATTCGGCCTTACTTTTGGAATTTTTGTGTGAATCCCTGAATTTCAATGAATAGTTACCCTAAAACAAAAGAGATATCGTAAAATTCATATTTGCTGAAAGTAACGGTCTGATTTGTTTATCGGGATGAGTAGCTTGAAAAACTAGTACATAACTAGAGCAATATAGTTATTTTATTTGGTAATAGAAAACTATTCAGATTGAAACTAATTCCAATTTGTAACTAATAGAATTCTGGGAATAAAACATGTAGTGCAAATTAGTCGAGAAAAAAATACGATCGAAAAAAAAATTAGGGCGTTGTTGTTAGTTCACATGAACCAGTGATATATGATTATATGTATCAATCAACATTTTTCTTAAAAATATTGAATTTATGAAATACCAACAACACCTAAATAAAAACAACGTCCTAATTTTTACCATCACCCAATTTAAGAAATCATGGCAGAATCCTGAATTATCGTTTTGCTTAGATTTATTTTTTATTATAAAATGGTCCTAAATGTTGGGACCTGATCATGATAAGGTGAGGAAAATTGTAGCACAAAGTTTGCCAAATGTAATTTAAAAGAAAGGGGCTAGCTGATCAAACAATATATGTGTAATGTAAAATAATGAAAAACAATTTGTAGAAAAAGACCACAGTCTTATTACTAAGTCTCGGGTCAGGTCTATTGGTGTCATGCAATTCAGATTTGAATAAAGATATTTCAAAGGAATTGTCTGTGGTACTTATTGTCTGTAGATTCGGTGTCTATAGTTCGCAAGCCCCCGCTTTTGGTTACACATTCGTTACAACAAGTAAAAATATTTTGGTATAATTTTTAATTACTACGAGGCAATTTTTAAATTTTGGTTTATACCAATTAAAAGCTAAACAACAATTTGAAGCTTGCCACAATACAACAGTAAAATTAATTGAATATATAATTACAGACGATTATTTATTTATTTTTAATTTCTTGTACACAAAATAAACATAAGAATTGCTCAAGCATATCTTGAGACGTCATTGTTAATCTTCAGATTTACTTTAACACAACCACTTTGAAAACCCAATGGAATAAAAAGCTCCATACATATATACGAGTGTATTTGTAAGTAAGATGATGGTGAAGAAAAACTAAAACAAAAAATCAAAACAAAACAAAATTAGTTTAAGGTAAGCCGCGTTACTGTTAAGACGTTCGTATATTAGATTTTCTTTTGTTTCTTAAAATCAACTTTAGTGTGTTGTTGTTGTTTTTTTTTGTTTCTTATATTAGAGTGTTTTGTGGAAAATGGAAAATATGAAGTTACAGGTGATTGATTTATGCAGTGTTTGAGTATATAAATTAGTGATTGATATAAGTTAAAAGTTTTAAACAATATATAGTTTTGAGTTCAGTGTGATCCGGAGTCGAGTTTGGATTAACATTTGTATTTACAAAAGGTAACAGAACGATTAAATATTACTATTTAAGAGATCAAATTGATCTTATAACGCAATATTCTTACGTCTTTTATACAATACATACAATACTGTATATGTTGATCATAAATTTTATTTTATCTTGTGTGGAATTATAAGCGTTTTGGTTTAACGGGAATTTTCTTCTCTTTCATCTCAAAATCGTGGTTCAATAAATACAAGAAGAAGTTTTAAATGGTTATTTACTTCTATATTGTTAATCGTCTTCTTGAAATTAAAAAAAAAAAAAACAACAACTACAAAAACTCGACGAAAGAACACAAGCTGTGTTTAGGAGTTGTAATATGACTTGCGTATAAAAATTATTTTCGGGCATTTTGGAAGACGATGCGATGCGGTCGCAATCTTTATGCATATTAAAACAAATTAATTTTTTTTTTAAATAAAAGTCATTCTTCGTGTTACGGTTGTTTCATTAAATTTACATTAGTGCAAAAAAAAAATCTGTTCGTTAATTAGAAACAATCACGAATTTAATTTCGAAAAAACATGACAGCCAAAAATGTTTGGCCTGAAAGAAGATTTTTTTTATATATGCATATACATATACAGCTATACCAATTTATTAGAAAAGTTCAAGGTCAAAAATAATTTATCTAAACGATCTGAGATATATTTTGTATATAGCCGCAAGACATAACAGTAGTTGACTAAAGTTCATTAATTCAAGTCCAAAAAAGTACATTCGCAACCATTTCACCGCAATACTGAAATCAACGATTCAATTATACGAAAATATCATTCAAGTCTATTCAAAATATGATAACTTTGATAACTTTAAAAGATATTGTATAATCCAATATTTTAAAGTGGAATCAAATTTTATAAAATTTGATTCAAACCAAACGTGAAATTGTGCAGAAATTTGGCAAAGAATTCATGGAAGCTTGACCCAAACTTTGTACACCATTTTGTTCTAATTCTTCAAAAATTATTTTCAAATAAATCAAAAATTGAGATTACGTTTATCTATAGATAATTTTTTAAGTGTGTGAAGGTAATACTATTCTCAGCCCATCCAGGATTTTAAAAATCATCCCAAAATTAGATATGAAATCATCCCAAGATTAGATGCATTTTAAAAATTTGCAAACGACGTGTTAGCTTATGTATTTTTGTCGTAAGAAGTAATTGCCACAAAAGGCTCAGAAATTCATATGAATATGGCCCCATACAAAAAATTAGGAGTTTAACTACTGGTTCTCGAGATCCATGATTACCGGAAAAGGTTTCCTTTTCAAATCGTTGAACACCAGCCGCAAGTCGAAAACAAAGGAAACTACTTCCGGCACTCATGGTTCTCGAGAACCATTATTCAAAATCTGCATTTCTTATATGGGGCTACCATATACATATTAGTCCATTGCGCCAATTACAACAGACGGGTGGTGTTCAACGATTTATCAAATTTTGGGATGATTTTTAATATCTTGGGATGGATATCTTTGGATTGTTAATGAGAATAGTATTGCCTGATGAACATTTTTAATTTTTCTGCGATTTAATCCTGGGATAACTTCACGCACTTTAATTTGTTTTTGTAATGTTGGCGATTTCAAATTTTAAAATTTGGACAGAATTTCTGTGACTAAAAACTTAAATGTATACAGATGTAATTACAATTTACGTTTTATGTCTAAAACATCAGCTCATGTTTTTTATGGTGTGCAAAGATATAGATTTAAATATTTCAGCCAAACTAGATCATGAAATAAAATTGGCTTAGATCTGATCTTAATTGTTTTAAAAATCAGGTGGCTAATCTACTTGAATTCTATGGGCATTATGTCTGATACTATATGCTCTACGTCAACATGCATTTTCTTCGGCTTGATTTAATCTGGCTTTTTAATAATGACGGCCCCGATTTCTTGGCAACTCGACGAATTTGTTTCTGTCCCCCATTACGTGAATTATGTTGTGGTCCTATTACATACCCAGTTTTCATTATACGTTTTCAATTTTCTTCTATCACCCACTACCGATATCCATCCTCGGGCAGATCATTGAGGGCAGGCACAGGAGATATTATGTTTACTAACTACATCCTGTCATATAAGCTTGACCTTTGGTTTGTTCTTATCGTACAGATAAGATACAGATATACGAGTACCTCCTTACCATCGTCATTGATATTAATTATTTCTGACAGACTTGCCATGGTGGTTCTGGAGTAGGTGGCCGCTCGTTATGCGTTTCTTTTGGCACGTTATTCCATTCGATCAGTAACAAAACTTTTACTAAATGAACTTTTCTAATGGTCCCGTCGAAAAATACTTCTGCAAGAATTTGCAGACGCTGCTGAAATATTATAGTAAAAATTCAAAATTATTAATTCTTAAAATCGTAAAACTTAGTTAGAAAATTTCTTAAAAAACATCGACATGTGAAATTTGGAAAATTTAAGAAAATCCCAATTTATCATGAAAAATTAGAATTTGGTTATACAGGAGATACGAAAAAATGTAAATAATGCTTTCTAATTGGTAGTGTAGGAATCATAGATCTCTGAAAGAAGAGCCACCATATGGTAGGCGCAGAGCTCGTTGCAGCTGACGATGGCCCCACGGTGTAGAGAATTACTTGGCTTCTGCAGATTGTCTAAGACAGTATGAAGACCAAGCTCAGGATCGCAACTGCTGCAGGCAAATTGTCGACACAGTAAGGGGCCATTTAAGAGACACTTTTAGAATATTTCAAAACTGAAAGTTTTAGAAAAAATATCTTTAAACTTCCAAATTTTAAATCAAATTTGCTTTTCTTAAATTAAAATATTATAAATTTCCGAATTTAATTCAAAAACCACTTAAATTTGGAAGCGTTGTTAATTTTTAAATATTCAAAATCTTCATTTCAGACTTTTTTTAAATTCGAGCAAATTCCTTAATTTTTTAAATTTGACACCAATTTCGAATCAATAATTTAAATAATAATTCTGAATTGATTGTTAGCATGCAGTTTTCATTTATACACATTTCAATTCTTCATCAGAAATTGTTTGTCGATTCTGGCGTATTTTAAATGTGGTGTGCAGGGCCATTGTGAAATTATTTCCAAAGTTTAGAAATATTAATTGAATTTCCCAATGTAAGATTCTGATAAACCCCAATTATCAACATTAACTTTTAATTCTTGTGACAAATAATAACGGTGACAAATAAAAGTTCAGCATTAACTTCACACATCCAACTGCATGGAACAAATAAATCCTATCCTCAAATAATAATTACTAATACTTCGGGCCTTCGGGACTTGTAGATTCTTAATAAGTTTATGTCACAATTTCCGGAGGTTGAAATGGTGAATGACAGGCTATTGCCTGAATTTAACTTCACCAATACATTCTCCGTCGTATTCCCCTCGAGAGAACTGTGGCTCTCTCAGGATTTCTATAGACAGTTGTTCGAGTCGATAGTTTCTTTTGCGGATGGCTCTCGTTCAGAAGTCAATGCAGGGTTTGGTTTCTTTTGGCCCAAAGTATTGGCTCAGATTCTCGGGTAAATCTCGCAGTAAATTTTGTGGTCCCGAGCCAGCAGTTCCTCTATCCTTCAACGCTGGTAAGGACGCTATTAAGAAGGTTTACTTAATCTGGCACAGAAGTGGCGTTCGACTCCTAGCTGTCGAAAGGCAAAACGGTTCATAATTGAATCCAATTTGAAGGTCACTAAATATGTTTTATCCTTAAAGAAGAGCCAACTCAGAATTTTGGTTGCATTTATTACAGGCGGCGGAAGTGGACGACTGTCTAAACTACCTTTGTAGCTGTCCGGCCAGATCCCAAGTTATTATCCATCTCTTGGTTCAAGCTTTTATAGTTTCCTACGGCTGCAATGTGCTTATGCGAGTTAGGATAGATTCTCTAGGTTTGCACCATGGGCCCATTATGGCATTGTGTGCGGAACCTCCGTAGGTTCCAAACGTTTTAATAGAAAATTTTAAGATTTTAATTTAAGATTCAAAAAATTCAAATATGTTCTGAAATTGGCATTAATTGGAACTTATTATTTTTAAAAAAATTTACAGTGAAAGAAACATTTGGAATTTTAATAAAGGAATAAATGATTTTATGAAATTCTGACCCCTTTCCGATCGAGAGGTTCTTTTAGCCCAAAATCAACAAAAGTAGTTATATGAAATCGTTAGTATCGGCCTTCTAACAAAAAAAAAGGAGAGCAAAAATTTGATCGTTTTGGATGTTCCTGAACTTCAACGTCTTCTCGATTCAGAAGATCGGCCTCTATAGCTAATAACGCCTCGGCGTCTTCCAAGCGAAATTGGAGTAAATCCTTAACCCGATTTTACGATCCTTAACCCCTTAAGCGATACCTTAAGTATTGCCATGTCTACGCCACCCATATATGTGTTGTAACACAGCACAACCGTAGGACAACGAACTTCCAGAAACGTTTTTGTAGTTTTACACTACCTTGATTATGTTTGATCAGGATCTTTTCCAAATGACGTTGACAACAATAACACGGACTTTTTGTCGCGCCATTTTACCGCAGCAATTTCATTCTTGTGAGACAACTTCAAATATGAATGTCACCACGCTTCATTTGTCTGTCGCTTTTAAAATCGATGTTATGAGACGGTTCGACATTATTGTTTCAGTAGCGTAATACTCTAGTTCCCTTAATTTTTTATTTAAGAAAATTCGTGAAATACCTGTCGACCCCGCTGGCAAACTTCCAAGTAAACAAAGGTTACTGCGGGTCCTAATCCCAATGATCTATTAAAAAATGGAGTAGTGAGGCCTTGATAAATTTCGAATTCCATTACTATTCCTAGCGAAATGGCAACAAGGAAATTTTTTAATCCGACTGAACACGGTTTTCTATTGATATATTGACGAATGGAGCATCGACCTGTAAATGGTATCATCTGCTCATCGATTGAATACATCTTCACAGTTCTTCGAATCGCTTTACATTGGTTTTTAACAGAATCAATAATGGGTTGAACTTTCCACAATTTGTTATTATCGTTGTTAGAAAGAGAGCATCAACATAATGCATGTTTCTTTGAAGAGGGCATACATATTAAAACAAATTTCAACATATCGATGCAAATCGGCATTTTCATTATTACTAGTATTCGACAATGTTTAGACATTTGTAACGTTTCTTAAATATTTAGTAGAAACTTCACGCTCGTTATTTCCGTTCATTTTATACAACTCATTTCAAATTACGAATTCTTTCCAAATTCTAGGCTGAAATGTGAAATGTTACTGTATATTACCTATATAATTCGTGACAGATCTAGACGATACTGATTCGACTCCTTTGTGTGTGGTACTGCAGCTGTGTGTTGAAACTTTCAAAGCATTTTATTGAGAAAATTTTTGTATGAACTTGTATTTTGCCATTTTTCATATAGTATTGCTAATCAGTATTTCGTTTAAACCACGCATCTAACAAAATAAATTGAGCGATTATTCTAAAATTATAAAAGGCGAATGATCACACTGAAATCGATACATATCATAGCTACCTACCCTCGCACAATTTTATCTAATATTTTAAATTCAATTATCTATGATGACACTAAACACCAAAAATCGCGCGCGTAACAAATCGTTTTTCAATCTCGCATAACTAATTCAAAATATGAAATCAATTTAATACAAAAAAAAAAAAAAACAACCGACCCACATACATTCGCGTAAACATAAATATTTTAAAAACTATTCTCATTAAATTTGAATTAATTAATAAATCTGTATAATCCAATCCAATTCACAAAACAGCAACTAGCTATATACTTGGGTTGTGCGTTGTTTGGACGCTCACATCTCGTTTTATATGGTGACTTCATTAAAAATCATAATGTACAATCGCGAATTTAATGTCTTCCTCTCTCAACTGACGGAGGTGCATTTTGATTGATTGTCACATTCGCCCAATACTAGGCTATGCACCCAGTTTCATTCTATGTAAGTGATTAACTTAACACAAATAAAAATTATGTATATGCACATAAGTATGATTAATTATGTTAAAAAAAATATTTATCAAATGTCTAATCAAACCGTTAAATTTTTTGTCTTAATACCTCCAAAACAAATCGAGTGTCTGTTAATATAGATGAGCGCAGCTATTAACAAAATATGTTTTCTTTCTTCATGCTAGGTAGTATGTTAATGTACCGTTAACATATTAAGATCAAATAATTAGACGAATTCAAATTTGACCCCCTCTAAACCGTTTCGTTATAATTTAAACAAACAAAAGTATGTTATCCAATTGTTTGTCCAATCCGACCTTGTTTGTCCCTCATCGCATAATTCATAAATATAATTCTTTTGTCCCTTCAAACAACACTCGAATTATAATTACAGTCGACACTCCGTAATTATGTGTGAAAATGTTGATTGGGTCATAATTTTTGTCGTTTGTTTTTGAGAATTCGTATTTATAAAAGGAAGTTTGATGATTGATTGCAACTCGCCAAAGATCGTTGTCTTATACATATGTATGTATACAAAAAAAAATTATTGACAAAGAATTTAAATATATCAGCGGTTCGTACGTCGAAAAAAATGTATTTTAAATGACGTAACTTCCTTTCACATGGAAAATTGAAATACAACAACAAATGCAAATTATGATGATGATGGGAATTATTCCAAGGATGGGTGAGACTGTTTTAATAAAATTAATTAATTAATTAAAATTATATACCAATTAAATAGCATAGTATTGTACTCGTATATCAATGACCGCATCACCTATACTGCACAAAACATAACTCATAAGATATTTATGCTTAAGCCGCATGCACACTTTTTTACATAAATTTTATAAGTTTAGAATTCGTTCGAGGTCGCTACTAATTAATTAATTTTTTTTTTTTTTTGTCTTAAGTACGGACTTAAATCTCAGATGACGTCACCTGTTCTAAATGCAAAATTGTGCGACAACTATACAAATATATGTTTAGCAATTGAATTAGATTTGCTTAGGGTAATATTGTGTATATGTATGTATGTAAATGAATTAATTCGCGTGTTTAATGTACGGGCAAATATTAATTAAAATTATTGTTTGGTAATTTTTAAGTATATACATAATATGGAAAAACCAACTGAAATCGTATTAGGTGGTAGGTTAGGAATTTATTTCAAGGATGTAGGTAGATGTTTAAATTCTAAACTTCGATCATATAACGCTGATATGTGATCATCTATTTGATCAGTGTAATGAGTTTTAATATACTTAATCTAATAAAACAACTAAATGGTTAATTAGAAAAGCAACCATACACAATTGGACAGGCACGTAAAATAGCTTTTAGAAAAAAAAATTAGAGCGTTAAATTCAAATACTAATCAGAAAAGTACCCTTTATAGGGTAACCAGATTTACTTTTTTCAAGATTGTTAGTGTTCTTTTTGTTTCGTTTAACTCTTATACTCTTTGGTCAAGTAAAAATCATCAAAATATACTTTCTTGAGTTAACGCCCTGTTTGTTTTTAAATCAACATATTATACATAGATGCTTTAATGCCACAAAGTTATATAATAGTGCAAACGAATACATTCATGCGAGATAAAATTCCCATTAACATTTTTTTTTACTTCCCCCACTCCTCGGCACTAGCCTGGGACCGTTTATAACATTACTTCAAGCTAGGCCGTTTTGATTTTATGGTCCGACTGAGCTTGCACCTATGTTATAGACTCCTGTCTAAATCAATTTTTTTGGTTTTTTAAGATGCCTTCAACGAACTTCGTCACGTGGCTTCATCTCCAGGTAGCATAATCTCCACGGCGGCCTCTGGGTAACCATGATACCACCTCTCTTTCCAGGCATGTCCTTTGCTGGGCAAAAAGGTGTGACATACGTCATCGGCAACACCTGGGCAGTACAAACATTATGGTGACGCTAAGAAATTATTTCAGATAGTATCCACCCACTCCGTGCCCCCTCTCCATCCATGGGCTCACACGATCTCCCGCCTTGCGCTCCTTAGCCAGAAAGTCAATTGGGCTGATCCC
Organism: Tipula unca; assembly: GCA_951394425.1. Lineage (NCBI taxonomy): Eukaryota > Metazoa > Arthropoda > Insecta > Diptera > Tipulidae > Tipula > Tipula unca. Next base: position 153,904,983 of record OX596380.1, on the reverse strand, counting down.
AGCTATTACTAGGATAGCTGTTTCAGAAACAGTGCGGTAGGCCGAGGCTACACGCAGAACAATACGCCTACAAGAGACGCTTGCTAGACTTCGGGCCTCCAATTACCCCCTTTACAGTTTTATCTAAAGTTCTCCGAATGTGCCCAAAGAAGATTCATCTTTGAATCCATCATAACACCCAGGTATTATGCTGCTGGTTTCGACTCAATAACCTCCTCGCCAACCCACATTGGTAAAGCAGGTTGAATCGTATTTTTGTGAGTATGACAATCTCCGTTTTGTTTAGGGCTAATGGACTATCAAGTCCATGTGCCGTCATCCATCTGATTACTGTTTGCATCTGGCTAAGTTTCAGTTGAACCTGCTTGGTATCACGGGTGGCGATGAGCGCCGCAGCATGATCAACGTACCCAACCAGGGGGTTTTCGTCTGGTATTTCTTCTCGCAGTAGGCCATTATAGCAGGCATTCCAAAGATCGGGTCCTAAGATCGCCCCTGAGCTGCTCCACCCTCATCCTCCATTGTCCCTCTTCGGTATTGTAGAGTATGTGGAACCATTGCACCATCTTGCGGAATTAAGCGCGTTATTCACATCAAGCGTCACTAACAGCACCACGCGTCGTGAATAATGGTTGTGGTCCTCTGCTGTCCTGACCGCTTTCATAACATCTCGGATTGCATCGATTGTTGATAGTTCAATTCTAAATACGTACTGCTTTTGTGAGAGTCTACCAGCAGCTACAATCGCGGCAGTAAGTTTGGACCTAATTAGCTTTTCTAGAATTTTGCTCGCTGTGTCAAGCATGCGGTCGGTAGCATGAGGGTAGCTCGGGATTGCCTTTACCATTGCTAATCAATACTACGAATTGTATGTGTCCAACAGCAAATTTGGGCAATGGTACGAATTGTACAAGTCCAACAGTAATTTTGGGCTATGTCGGAAGATATCTTCAGTACCTCACTGAGTATTCAATCTGGATCTTTTTTTATTGCTTGTCATGGAGAAGATAGCCTTCTCTAGTTTCTCCTTGTAGAAGGGAGGAACATTGCCGACTTGAACAGAATCGGCTTCGGCTCTTTCTGATTGTCTATGAGAACAGGGTTCTGACAATGATTTCCTTCGCGATGGACCACACATGGTGACCTCTGAGGTCCGAGTTTTTGGGTGACTAGCTTATATACTAGTCCTCATGGGTCTTTGTCAATATTATCAATAAGGTTTTTCCAGCAGCGTCCTTTGCTTTGGTTAATGGCCCGTTGCAGTTGCATCCTCGCGTATTTGTAGTCTGCAGATATAAGGTTTGCCTCGGCCCGGTTTTTTGCACGTTGCACCTTTCGCCGAAGCATGAGAAATCTTCTGCGGAGCTCGGCGATTTCCTTTGTCCACCAGTACATTGGAGCTGCGTATATTCCCTCCCCTTCTAGTCTCACCCCAACTTGTGCTCCTTTCGATAATTGTTTCTCAAAATGATCCTGATTTTATCTTTGTATATCCACCGATCCCAAAATTAATGTACTAGTGGTCACTACCGGTATAATCCTCCATGACTCGCCATCCCTGTACTCGGGGCACCAAGGATTCAGATGTGATGGTGATGTCAAGGATGGTCTGCATGTAATCTGGACGACGAAAGGTTGTGATTGAGCCGACGTTTAAAAGCAGGAGTCTTATTCCCCACTCGATAGCCCTCAATAGAGTCCCAAACCTATCTCCGAACAGAGACCACAGCGATCCTGGGCTGTGCACATATTTGCCTTGTGTCCGGCGCAAATACATTTATAGCACAACTTGCTCCTTTCTGGCCCCACACAGGGCCTGGCCACATGGCCATAACCAAGGCATCTACAGCAGCGCTCAACCATTGCGCTTCGCGTGGTCCTGCTATATGCCCAGTCAATTTTTATCTTCTCCTGGGTCATTAGTTTGTGTGTTACAGCATCGGCGAGGTGGACGATTACCCAGCGCTGCCCTCTGCTGTTGGTATCCGTAACGTGGACACTACTAACATCACCTATTTCTCCGAGAGATCCTTTTCGAATCTCCAGGTCTCTAATCTCCAAAGAGGTTTTAGGCACCAGATGTCTTACAGCCCCGAGGTAGCCAACCGCTAGCCTTAAAGCTAGAGATTTTCTAACTTTCTAATTCGATTATTGAATCAACAATATAAATTACTTTCGAGCATCCCTATTCTCTCCTCCCCCGTCTCCTTCTATCCCATAGCACTGTCCCCTCGTCCATCCCTCCTCTCTCTACTGAGCTCTGCTTGTGGATATTATTGAGACCCTAGAAACACGCTTACAATTCTAACTACAATACGTAACTACGCATAATTGATTACAATATTACCATTCAAATCAATTATATTTGTCCACTTCGATGTACGACTCCCGATCGATACGTACAATCGAACATCTACAACAAATGTATAATCTTCCCAAAAAAACATATTTTCATCCCACGTTTTACGAAAATTTTAATCAGCTCTGCTATTGTTACCTATAGAGTTGATATACATATTTTCGAATATCAGTTCTGTCATAATTCTATTACCTATAACATCGCGTATACCTATTACATATATGGAATAAAAATAACTGTACTCATGTTACAAAACATAAATACATAATTAAAATCAAGAGATAATCTTAAATTTTATGTTGCATTGTGTAGCCGCAAGCGGAATATATTTTAGTTTCATCGATCGTTTGGGTCTTTGTTGTACATACTCGTATATAAGACATTCTATTATTAGAATTTTTTTATCGGCTATTAAATCAAACTCTACCGCGTATTGTTGTATTCATCGTTAACCGGTGTATCGATCACGTATTGGATAAATTCGAAATGCTGTGAATACTAAGCACAGTAAAAAAATCATCTCACTTTTAAATTATAAACACGAACCGTTACATCTTTACTATATCATATAGATAGTCTAATCCGGTTTTCTATATTTTCTTAAATTTTCACAAAACAAAATTAATTTACGTATAAGCCGATGATAACCAACAGGTTACACTGGTGGTATGCCCGAAATGCAACATAACCATAAATTGTTGTTATCGTTGTGCGTTAACAACAAAAACAACGTACCATGAGAGACTCAACCAAAGATCGATCGTAAATTTTATTTTTGTCCGTTAGGAATGTTTTTTTGTATACAATATTCTTGATCATATTTTTGTTATTGTTTTCTTGTTCTGTTGTTCCAGAGAAAAAATGTTCGATCAAACAATCATAATAATGATGATGATCATAAATAAGACGATGGTTTGTTCTTGTATTATTACGCGATCGTGTATGGTGAATTTTAAGAATGAAATTAGGTACAATAAATGAATATATAATTTATACATACATACATACATACATATGTATTATAGATTCTGAACAACTGTAATTTCGAGGCTGCGTACTCTAATCGATCGATGGACCACGCGATCGATTGTTTTGTATAAGAAATATCGTAACTGGTTTTGTGACTCAATGCGAATTCTTTTGAATTAATATTATGCTGCGGGAAATGTTTTTATTTAAAAAATGTATAATGTTGATTTGAAGATTCATTGAACTTACTTGACTATATATGTATATGTATGTGTGTCTATACGATGAATGTGTCATTTTGACTTGGGGTCACTGTGGCAATAATCCATATACTGTGATATATTCATTTATGTCTTTACGCTTTAAAATTATTAAAAGCTGAGGGAATTTTGTCAATAATAACAGTACGACAGTGTACAGTACGACCTTCAGAAGGTTGTCTTTTATTTTGCACTAAATTAATACTAAACTACGGTGACTAAATTTCTTTTGGATTAATGCGATACGTGTGATTACAGTTTTATAAAATTCCCTTCAAGTAATCTACAATTTTTAAAGAGTTCTTAAAGAGTAAATATGAACTTGCATCTTTTGTTTTCTTTTCCTTATATAATTTTATACTTACCCTCTATCCGAAATACATGATCTCTGGTCATAGGGTCAATGGCACACCCGATTTTAGTAGTGGCCACGACACGTTTGAAGGAGTAAGGAGGTTCAAATATTTGGGGTCTCTTATAACTCTTATCACTTACGATAACAGTGTGGGTGAGGATATTAAAGTGCGGCTGGTAGCTGGCAGCCATGCTTTGTATCCTCTAATGCCACTGCTAAACACTGAAGCTTTTTAAAGCGTTGATCAGGCCAGTTGTTATGTGTGGATGTGAAAGTTTGGCGCTGACGGATGACTACGATAGATGTTTCCTTACATTTGAGAGAAGAATCATGCGTGTTATTTACAAAGCGCGAAATAGATGGCACTTACCGAGCTCTGTACAATATCGCGATCAGAGATCTGATGACGATCCCCGATATTGACGATGAAATAAGCTCTCAGCGAGTACGGTGGCTCGGTCATGTTTTGCGTGCTGATCCGGAACGAATTGTGCAGCGATCTCTGAAAGGAGAGCCACCATATGGTAGGTGCAGAGGTCGTTGCAGGTAACGATGGCTCCACGGTGTAAAGGATGACTTGGCTTCTTCAGGTTGTCTAAAACAGTATGCAGACCAAGCACAGGATCGAAACCGTTGGAGCCAGATTGTTCACGCAGTAAGGGGCCAGTAATAGCATTTTGTTTTTTTATTATTATACCTACCTTCTAAGAAAATTAAGTTAGGTTAGAAAAGTAGGCATTTACCGAAGAACTTTACCACTTTAATTTATATTTTGTTGTGTATGAGATGTATACATTCAAACTTAAATAAACTTTAAAATAGGGCTTTCCCATAGACCAACGAGTCTAATTTAGAAATATTTGGAAGTGTATGTTAGGTTAGGGTGGCCGTCCTAAAGGACTAACATAGATTCAATTTGGTCCGTAGCTGTACCACATTTAAGTTATCTCCTATTCACACGTCGAACCATCCTGAGCTTACCAAGAAGCGTTGAAGGCCCTTGACATCGGTATTAAAATCCTTACTTCGATCCGTCAGGTTGTCCAAATTGGTAGTTCCCAAGAATTATATTTCCTGTTTTGGCACCCACCCAAGATGCCAGACAGTTATATGCTACCTTCGACGTAAGGAAGTGTGATTGTAGTGTTTTAATATCAGCCTGGCCGTCCATAGAAAAACGAATATCCCTCGTAGATATTACAATATACTTCAACCAGTCCAGGACTTCCATTATCGCGATAAGTTGAGCTTGAAAAACACTGCAAAAGTCGGGAAGACGAAAAAAGATATTGGCCCTTAGTGCCTCACAGAATAACCCTCAGCCATTCATTCGTGAAGAAACTTAGGGGCCTGAATGTAAAAAACCGTCTCATTCACCAAGTTCTCTCTGGTGGGAAACTCACTTTAAAATCTCACCTCAACAGATGGCGCAGGGTATAGTCGGTAGTTTCAGGAATAACCCTGTTGTACAGGACAGACGAGTGGATTAGATATAGATATGGATTTGGGCCGAATAACTGGGCAAGATGCAAGCTGCTTGGCCGCAAGATCCAAGGGAGTGAGATGAAAGAGAATCTCCAGAGCTTCGGTATGTATACCCCTGAGGGCCCCACTTATACACAATGAGGCGGTTCTTTACCTTTCATCAATAGTTTCAGGTTAGCCATAATTTTTAACGATGGCCACCAAACGACAACCTCATAAAGTAGTAAAGGTTTGACCACTAAGACTTAGAGCTAGTGTACTATGTAGGGCTCCCTACCACATCTCTTTCCAATTGAATTTTTGCTGGAGTAGAGCGCTCCAGTAGCTTTCTTTACTCTTTCTAAGTTGATTGGTTTTCAGCTTAGCTTGCTGTCCAAAAGTAGCTCGAGGTATTTCGCTCTATCGGTACTATTTAATATTGCTTGGAAGTGTAACGGTCCGTTCTTGCTAAGCAGCAGAGTCTTTTAAATATTTGATTAAAGAAATTAATTTCATTTTTTTTCGAGAAATATTCTTATTTCTGCGAGCATCGTCTAGGAGCTACATATACCAATGTTTGTATTCAAATTTTTGTACTGTCTATTTATGCACTTCAGCACAGTTTGTGTTGAAGTGCATAAATATTTTAACAACTGTTTCTTGAATTGGGAGACATTCAATTAGTATTGGAAAGCAGTATTGAAAATTGGTGATAACTTCATTTGTACTAGCGATTGTTAGAACTATTGTTTCTCCGATCTTTTACATACAAACTTTAAACTAATTTTTTTTCTATTTTTATTACAACTGAGACTACGCTCAACTAGTAATTTATCATTCAAATAAAACATTTACATTTCTAAAAGAATTCTGATTTGTTGGAGTGTAACCCAGTGGTAAGTCCCATAATTGGTTAAACCTGTTACTAATTTTAATTTGGTAAGTTCACAAGGTCAAGTGACCTTGTTCCTGAGAGTCTTTTTTCAACGACAGGGTTTATCATATAACGAATGGGTTAGGAACATGGGTTTCCATGTTCCTGGAGCCTTTTTTATTTCATCTTTGATGTATTCCATCCGAAGGTCCCTGTGTATCATTTAGACGTTTGTTTGCTTGGTACATCCCCAGAGTGTGATACCGTAGGTCCATATCGGCTTCAGTATTTGCCGATATATAGCAGCAGCTTATTGTGAATTGTAAGCTCTAAGTCCCTACCTATGAGCCAATAGTTCTTCTTTTTTCTTTTTGACATGCTCCCTCCACTTAATCTTGTGCATCGAGGGTCATGCCAAGGTATTTAGCTGTGTTTACATATGGCAGCTGTCTTGAGTTAATTTCTATCGGTAGATGGATTTCGTCTCATTAAGCTAGCTTCGCCAACGTTTTGTTCAGCTACAAACCGCATTGGTAATCTTCTAGAGTTTGCTGAAATTGGCGACATTACTTCCACTCGCCATTATTGCAGTTAAAATTTTCCGCTATTATATATAAATTAGAAATGTAAGCACTCGACTCAAACTATAATTCAGATTTATTTTGATTTTTTGATTTTATTTTCCTTTTCAGTTTTAAAAATTGATTAGGATTTGGATTTAGTTCAAATTGAAAAAAAATAAAACCGTTTAATAGGTTCTTGACATAAGACTTTTAATCAAACATAATTTCAGTTTGGCTATTATTATTGGGAACAGATTAACTAAACATAACATAACATGTATAACATTTTACTTTGAATTAATTATACCAAATGCGCACTAAACACAATTATTTACATTTAAAATAGACGATTGTTAGAATGCTGGATTTCCGAACTAAAGTCTACTCTTCGATTTATGGTCCCAGAAGAAATTTCAAAATTGAATACGTGTTTTGTATAATTTTTTTCTTGTTTGTTACATCAATACTACGGTTGCTCAGTGACTAATACAAGCAAACATTTTCCGACCAAACATATTCGTATTATACCTACGTCATAATTAGCACGCATAGTTGCTAAATTCAATACTAATATTTGGTTACGTAACGCCATTCCTCACAAATATCATTTAAACTAAAAGTCTTATAGTTTTACTGAACACATAAAGAAAATGAAAAGAATTTCCAATGAAACGTGGATTACATATACAGTCCACTAAACCTATGAGGTGCGGGCGTTGGTGGATTTTGACGATTCAGAAAAATCACCGTGGAGTTGGTGAATAGAAAGGGCGTCTTACATCAAGTTTTAACATATATATATACCATATATAGTCCTGGCCTTGCATATTTACTGGTAGAATAATTAGATTTACCAAAAAATGCTCTTAAAAAAAATTCCTAACGACAAAAATTCTTTTAGAATTTTGCTTTGCTTCAAATTTTTGTTTTCTTCGCCCAAAACAACAAATTATTGTTTCACTCCATGATTTATACTTCCTTTCATTGCACTGCTAGTCATTGCACGCAAGCATATCGAGACGTGGGAAAGTTATTTATGATGACATGAGTGACAAGAGTGTATTGAAACAATACATTTTTCATCTAAAGATCAGTTAATTTTATTATCACTCAGCTTTTAGCCAGGTAGGTAGTATAGATATAATTATTTTCTAACCACAAATTAAAATAAAACTTACATATACTTTTATTCACTATCACTTTTATTGTATTTTCCAAATATGACCCAAATTTTGACGAAACTTCATAACATATAACATTATGCTAATAGATCGATCGAACGCAAATTTGATTTCTTTTCGGAGAGAAAAAGTTTTTGGAAAATTAAAAATTCTGGGTCAAATCTGTCGATAAAATTTAATCAAAAAAAAACTTTTCATCAATATCATGACGATCGATCGAAAAAAAATATCAGTTTTCCAATTATAAATAATAATAATATAACAATAAAGTAACGAAAATTGCTCAATAAATATTAATAATAAGAAAAGTTTTTTTTATTTTTTTTGTAAACATAAATTTCACTCCAAAAGCATAAAATAGAAAACATCTTGCTTTTCAATATGTTTCACTGGCAATTCAACAAAGTTCGTATATACATGACGAGACGAGGGTAATTGTATAGTTTAATTGAATATGTTTGATTAATTGTTATAACTCTATGTACAAATACATGATTTTTGTATACAGTACATACATATTCGTATAAACAGACAATTGGAATAATAATGAAAGTTGTATTTTCGGCGAGAGAAACACAATAATTTTTTTAAAAACATTTTTCATGATCAGCGGTGCGTATGGAAAACTCTAGGCATCGTACACTATATATAGTTTATGGCCACTGAACATTGACCCACAAAAAACTGTAAATTTGTTTCGCTTCATTCAACTTTTTGTATTCTACTTAGAAAAATGTTTGCGCTTTAAATTTATTTTAAATCGATATTGTCTGTACTGTATACTCGCGCAGCTACTTATAAATTTATTCTTAACGTTCGATTTCCTTTACATAAATACACAACACAATAAACCAATTCCAAATAAATCAATCAAGACAATGCCCATAAATAATATAATCTGTTGACGCTATTTTGTCACATTTTTTGTTCTGCCGATGGCGCGTATTTGATTTATTTTTTGTTTTGTATTAATAAGAAATTAATTATTATGCTTGGCGCACAGTTGATTGTTTGTTTTTTACTATAATTATTAACTATACTATCGAAAGTATGATTTATATGTAACGATCTTGAATAAAAAATCGAAAATGAAACTGTAACGATCTTCAATAGAAATTTTAACTTCTCATACCGAAAAACTTTAAATATTCAACCGAGTGAAAAGGTGCGTTTCGGAATGTTTATTTATTTAGAGAACGACAATTTATAAAACTAAATTATTTTGAAAACATGTTAAAATATTTACAGATATACAATGCCTTGTAGAGATCCGATGAGGACCGGGTACTGAAGATTTTTTAAACCAAGTCCCATCAAAGTTTAGCTGCAATTTCCGCTAAATCCAGAATATTAACATTTTGTCAGTTTGTATTCAAAAAGAAACAATTTCAAGAGTTTCGAGGCTCCAAAGAGTTATGGAAGATAAACTTTTAACTTCAGCTGAAGCCAATAATTTTAATTATCTTGTATTTCTGGTAAAACTTCGGTTATCAGTATGCCATATGAACCGATATGCCCCACCTTCAAGAAGGGAGATCGTTTTAAGTGTGAGAATAATCGCGGTATAGCTCTCCTGTGCACAGCATACAAGTTACTGTCATACATTATATTGAATAGAATTACCCCTCTAGCGGAGGCCTTGGTTGGTGGATACCATGGACGATTTTGTCCCAATCGATCAGTCAATGATGAGGTGTTTTTACTGCGGATGATTCTATTTAAATATTATGAGGCATCCATCCCCGTACATCAGATGATCTATGACTCGATTAACAACAAAACTTGCCAACAAAATTGGTACGACTGTGTAGAATAACAGTGGCGCAGTCTCGATGCTGTGTTAAAGTTGAGAACAGATTATCGACAACTTTTGCAGTTTACTCGGGTATTCGGCAGGGAGATGCCCTGTCCCCTATACTCTTCAATGTCATGTTGATACTTGATCCGCTTGTACAGTTTTCAGCTTGTCTTGAACTCCAGATCAATGAGTCCAAAACAAAATACATGAGCTCTGGTTATAGGGACAATGGCACACCGGATTTCAGTAGTGGCCACCACACGTTTGAGAGAGTGAGTATATTCAATTATTTATGGACTCTTATCACTTACGATAGCGGCTGGGAGCTAAATACCTATCAAGTGCCGTGAAGCTGAAAATTTACAAAGCGTGGATCAGGCCCGTTGTTACGTTTGGATGTGAAAGTTGGGCACTGATGGTTGAGTACGAGAGATGGCTTCTGACATTTGAGAGAAAAATCATGCGTGTGATTTATGGCCTAAAACGCGCAGTATATTGAAATCAAAGATCTGATGAAGATCCCCGATATTGTACATGAAGTAAGATCTCAGCTGATCCGAAGCGATGATGGCTTAACGGTGTAGAGCACGATTTGACCTCTTCAGTGTTTCTTAGACATTATTAAGACTATGCTCAGGATCGAAACGGTTAGAACCAAATAGTTGACTCAATAAGGGGACAGTAACGGCCTTTTTAACTGATTATTATTATTTTATAACTACAATTGGAAACAGAACAATTTCAAATATATTGGTTTTTAATTCGTATTTTTCTCTATGGCTGGCCACCGCTATTCTGGCCCGGTAAAATGAAAATTTCTTGCAATAACAAAATTTTTCTGCATTTCCCGGCTCACCACCTAAATTTTGTGCGGCAGGGTTACGTAAAAAATTAACCGAATCAGGTATATTTTTAGTTTCCAAATCTTAGTTTTTCTGGCCTCTGCAGGTTTTTATAGTTATTCTGGATCAGAAAATGAAAACGGTTTCAAATAAACAAAATATCTCTTTGAATTTCTAGTCTCCTCAGATATTCAAAGGATTTATGAAAAATTTAATTAAGAGTTCAACTGAGTCCGCACTAAATATTAATATTCTTAATACTGTGATGATTATGCCTAACGTTAAACTCAATCACATCAGTATCGTCGTTAGTACGCAATATGGAACGTTCGAGAGTTGCGTTGAACGGGTATATAAACGCAACCAAATTGCAGAGTAAAATCAGCTTAAATTCAACCAGTGAGGAAATAGTGTACTAGTGAAAAAGAATACACATTTATTACATTTTAATTCTTAAATAATAAAAAATTAATTTATTTAATTTTAATGAGCAAATCATAAAGATGTTAAAGTTTTTGTACATAAATTATGAAAATACAAAATTTTTTGTTGATGCAATCGGTGCTGCTCACACTTTAAACCAACAACTTATTACGAGCTAAGTTCGATTTATTTATTATGATGCAATACTACCGGAATTCAATAAAAGAACTCCTACCCAAATCAATTGGCATACTACCGTTTTCGGCTAGTTCGCTATCCTCAGTTAAAGAAACTGTTTGTGATAATCATAACAAAACATACATAGAAGAACCTGTATTTGATCACCAATGGCGATACGATGGGGAAACATTAGTACAGTTTAATAACTAAAAATCTAGACGAAAAAATCTTAGAAAGAATAAACTTATCACTGGATAAAACCAAACCAGATGTTATATCAATTCAAGGAGGACCAGTGCGGTACATTAATATGAATTTTGGATTTTAAATTCTCATGGAATTGGATTTGGCGCCACCAAATATTAGTTTTGAATTATTAAACTATGCCTGCTGACTATAACATTGGTATGCCGTTACTTGAGCCATACATTTTGCTGAAAAGGCAGTGGCGCCACCAAATATTAGTGGTTAAATTTGGAAGTATGCGTGCTGTCTAAATCGTAATTATGGCTTTACTTTAACCGGATATTTTGCTGACATGGCAGCGGGGCCACCAAATATTAGCTTTGATTTATTAAACTATGCCTATTGTGCTGACAATGACGTAGGTCTGGCGTTACTTTAGCCATACATTATGCTAACAAGGCAGTGGTGCCACCAAATATCAGTGTTAAATTGTGGAATTATGCGTGCTGACTAAATCGTATGTTTTGCCTTACTTGAGCCAGACATTTTGCTGACACTAATTATTAGTGTTGAATTTTGGAACTATGCGTGCTGAATGTGACGTTTTATGTGAACAAATGTTTATTTTTTATGTTTTCGCGCGGGCCAATCATATTATCTATATGGCATTCTTCGTGCAAAAGAAAATCCATCTAAAATTGAAGGCACATCCACGAGAAACTTCGCGAAGTTAAATTTACCGCTTGTTATAATGTAAAATAGATAAGCTCGAATCATTCAAGATATAAAATCGTATCGGCGATTATCATTGGTTACTGGTTAACTATTTGATAGCAATTTCCAACATAGTATTTCGGCTGTGAAAGACTCAGAAATGAATAATGATCAACAATATGGTTTGGAACGCCATAGCTGGGGAAGTAGCTATCTGGAAGATGTTGAAATCATTCTCTCGTTATAGAAATTAATAAACTCCAAATATGATTGGTATATTGAGGAGTGTTGCCTTGCCATCGAGCTATTATAAATATAGCGCATTGAGAAGGTAAAAATCGTTATAAGGAAAGATTAGAGCAACTCGATTACGATCAAATTTGCCTGATGCGCCCTTACGAAAATTGGTGGAACTCCTTTGAACTTATGCGTGAAAACTTGATACTCAAAGGAGTCTCTTCGTATAAAGAAAAACTTGGCATCATTAAAAATCTGGTTTTCAAAACAGCAAAAAATTTAGATTCCAAATTTTATTCGAATTTACAAATTTAGAATGGCAAATTGTTTTAGTTAAAGTCCTATATTCAATAAACAATGAATTTCGAAACTTAAGCTAATAATAAAATCCAAAATTACGAATATTCGAATTAGCGAATTAAAAAGGGTTGTGATCCCAAGCCATATTTAATTAGCCATATTTGATTTAAAATTGGGAATCTCGTGATTTGATCATCCACAGGCCTTGTTCAGCAGATCTTGTTTTAGGGATCTAAACTAGATTGCTTTCATTGAACATGAATGTGTTTGAGTTGTTATAACAAACAATTGACTATTGGGTAGATTTCTACCAAAATTTGTTCACACTTTCATTGTGGCGCAAGGTAAGTTATATACAAAAAAGTTTATAGATTTTGGGATATTTTTTAAGTTTAGAATTTAAGAAATTATATTTTATATGTTCTGAAAATTTTAAGAATTTCAGAGCTACAAATTTCTACGAAATTTCAAAGTTGCATGTATGAATAAAAATCTGTACAACATTTAGCTAGTTTGTGGAGGAATTAAACTTCTTTATTTATTATGGCGTAACTAAAACTATAGCTACCTGCAATACACACCATCGCGGGGGATTCACTATTAGTGGCAATGGACAGTGCCTGCAATTCATCTAAAAAAACAATTTTCCAACGAAATTTCGAAATTTTTTCGACTTCGAAATTATGTTAAAAATATCGGTTGGTGCATAAGTAACGTTATGATTTATTTTATGAATAACTTTTTTCTTTCTGGTTTTATTTAACGTTGAAATTTATTAAAATTTAGATTTAGATTTTCAGAGCATTTTGTAATTTTTCTTAGAATTTCAGGTCCCAACACCCCCTCACTTCTTCTTGGATATGGGCCTTACGCTGTTGGATTGTTCTTGGATTATTTGCATGCACCTTACCCTTTAGGTTGCCCCAAAGAAAAAAATGTGAGCTGTTAAATCGGGCGAACGCGGTGGCCTTGAATATCGAAAAAAAAAGTAACTTATGTAAAATTCGTTGCAAAGACCGGCTAGATATCACCAACTGCTGTGAACGTCGCCTGGTTTCGGATTTTTCCTCAATACTTGCTGGCACCCGAGCAATTTTCAGATCATTTCAAACTGCACGGGGCCTTCCAGCACACGGAAGGTCACAAACAGCCCCTTGTTGCCGAAAACTCGCTGAACCAATCGGTAAATTGTTGGAGCGCTAGGTGCATTTCGGACATAAAAAATATTTCGATATGATCCTTGTGCCTGAATAATCGAATGCTGACTTACAAAATAAAATTGAACACCTTTGGTTCTTTGTTCTGTGCTGAGTCTTTCCATCATAAATTTTCCAAGTTTTTCAAAGTTATTTCTGAAAAAATGCGCCACCACTATGATAGAAACGTCTTCGTTTGAATTCGATACAAAACGAACAAAAATAAAAGAGATCATGTTGATTATTCTACGCCCGAATTGAAATGTACGCAAAACATTTGCTAAGGTTTAGTATCGCTCACCACTTTTAATTGTACTATTTTCCACCCTGATCGAGTTGTAAAATCTCTACACACCGTAGATAAAATATTAAACGATACTAAAGGATTCCGTAAAGTATATTATAGTGATGAAATGCAGTAGCGGCCTGTAGGTCTTAAACTAGAGTAGGCAATATATAGTACCTAAAACGATATACAACAATCAACACAATAATAATCAACAGAAATTTTAAAAATTTTCGAGATCAAATTTTAGTCGATCTTTTCAAGCACTCACATAGTAAAACGCACTAAAAATGATCTTGCATTAGAGCTAGATTTTCTTCAGTGTGTTTTACTATGTGACTCAGACTGTTTATAAAATAGTCGATGGATTTATGTTTTTGTAAATATAATTTGGTTTGGATGATAAAATGAACGTAATGGGAAAAAATTTGATTGAAACAGTTTAAGAGTTAGTTTATGATAAATTTTATTAGAACAGCCTCTGATGAAGGCATATTTGGTATGAATTTATTCGCAAACGAGCTAACATAAGCAGGAATAGAAAAAATCTGTCCTTTATGAATGAAATTCTGTTCAAACACAGAGCGCATACACTATCGAACATATTGCAATCTTTTTGTAAAGTTAAAAGGCTTTTTTATTCTTCATGAGGAGGCCAATAAATTGTAGTTACATCACCGACTTGAATTAAAGAATTCTGCTAGCTTGAAAGTGGGTTATATGATCAGCAATGTTTCTTAATAGAATATAGCTAGCTTATGTGACACATTTTCATAGCATGACGGTCTGAAGGTTTGAATGAGATTGGATTGCAGTTTTGGTTTTGTACAAATTCCTATAGCCAAAAATATAACTATTTTGATAGTTAATCGGAAAATAGCTGACCTTGAGATCACGGAGCCCGATTACTACGATCTTTTTGTAAAAAGTGATTTCTTGGGTTGGTTCATAAAAACAAAGTGATTCTAATTGATGCACCGTCATAAAAACAGAATCAAACAGAAAGTGAAGCAATTACACTGTGTGACATTAATTTCGTCACCCAAATTCAATTATAATTGTCCCCTGGTTTTCTATGATTCATTTTTAATTCTGAGCACCATAAAATAAATTATGTTCAGTCATGATATGATTGACGTCTTTCTATTTTTTAATTTTTTTTTTTTTTGTAAACTAATCCAAAAAATAATTAAGGAAAATGTTGTTTCTCATCGTGCATGAGATGTCACATATATGCTTTGATTTTAATTTTTTAATTGAACGGAACTCTATATAGACATAAAAATGAGACAACCAATTCCACCGCATCGTCGTCAATCCATAATTTAAACGTAATTAATAGTGATTTTATGTTTTATCTTAAGAATGGTTACGAAGACGTTTATATAATAAAAATGAAAAAAAAAAAACTTCACAGAATTGTGTCATTGTTTCCTGTTAAATTATCTGTTATATTGTTGAAGATCAATTGATTTTTTATTATACAATACTATATGTCTTCTTACCATTTTTGTTTTTTGGTATACAATTCGCGCATATAATATATAACTGAAGTTATAAGTCTTTTGTTTATTTACAACTATAACTTGTTAAATAATACAAAGCTACAGACAAATATTCATCTTACACAATACGTACAGGTATCACACATAATTTATATATTTATTTATCATACGATATATGATGTCTGTATCGTTCGCATCTAATCCCAGTCGACAATTAAAAAATATAATTTGCCCGGGTGCTTTCATCATTCCAACCAATTAATTTATGTGGGTTGGTGGTTGACTAAGAATTGTATAACAATAAATCAATAAAATAATTTACCATATAATCCAAATTTTCACACATAAATAATGAATTTGGTCTTTAATCTGATTCATATATTTAAAACAATGTATGTGTGTCTAAGAAATCAGAAATTGCGTAAATTTATTTTCAAGTTATGAATAATAAAATTAAATTTGGATCAAAAAATTAACATGACAAATTTTTTTTTTTTTTTTTTTGGTTAAGTATGCGGACCTTCTTAAGATAGTAATTACCATAAAAACACTCTTAGATGTTATAACAGTACTTCAATTTTAAAATGACATGAAATCGTGTGTTTTTTTTAATTACAAAAAATTTGCATAAATTCTTTACTAAATATACAGTGTTGTGCAGTTTAAGAGATATATGTATGTGACTCCTTGGCTTTTAAAGTATATTTATACTGGATTGTTAATTACTTAATTGTTTATACATTTAAAATGCTTGCGCGTGCAGGATGTTAAGTTTGGTTTAATTATAAATTATTGCTAGTTAGGTCAGCAAAACGAAACGTTTTATTGTTTTCCGGTTTTGGTTATAGCTTCCGTGTGTAAATCTTGACTATTTGATTTAATTTTATTAAATCTGTGTTTTTTGTTTTTGAGAAACTAGTTAATTTCCAAATTTTCAAAATTTATAATGTTACTTCCATTTCCATATGTTCTGCAAAAAATTAATTTTGTTAAAACTAGTTATCTTTACTTAAAAATTACAAAACTATCCGGTCTTTGTTAATAAAACTAACTATCTGCAGATATCAAGTTCATGTGAATTGAATTCTGATACACCATATGTCAATATGTTTATGTAAGGTGATTTTTGCCATCTTGTTAAATTAAGATATATTCCCAAAAATAATGTTTTTGCAGTTAACTAGTTTTTCACAAAAACTAAAGAAATAAATCATGTGACATGGAATAAAACAAAGAAATTATTTAGTATTGAACATGACGTTCACAAGAGAAGACCAGTTCAATAATTTAAAAGTTTTAGAAATAGAAGCTTGTTTGTAAGTCTAGAGTGTTTAAAACAGGTATGTGCTATAATTTCAAAATCTCATTGATTCGATATTTAATTTTACATAAGCCAAATTCAACATTGTCAAATTCTGTCAAAATTATTAATTTAATTAAATTTGATTTATTTAATGTTTCAAATTTGAATTTTGAAGGTTCAGAAAATTTTAAATAGTTGAAAATCTATTTCAATAATGCTCGAAAATTTTTAAAAGTACGTACTATTTACAAATCTCAAAATTTAATATTGGTTTTTACATTAGATCGAATTTGGAATTTGCAAATGTCCCGAGAGCTTGAAGGAGCTCGTAGATTTTCAAAATTCAATATTTCAAATGATGTTTAGAGTTTAAATAATTTTATTTCTTCTTCTTCGATGGCACTACATCCCATGGAGCGATTTGGCCGCCTCAACGATGCTCCTCCAAATAGTTCCATCCACTGCAAGAGAACGCCAGGCACGATGACTTAGTGTTATCAGATCCCCCCGCCGTCGTCCATCCACCGGGTATTTTCGTTAGTGCCGACTCTAAGGCCTACTTGGTGGTCTAATTTTACGAACGAAGAACGTTCGAGCCATCTAAGCCTTTCTTCCAGGTCACTGTTCAGGGTGACATGGAGCTATGCAATGCGTAGGTGGTATACTGTACTTGTGTGAATGGGATGAATGAATGGATGAATGAATGTTGTGTGAATGTAAGGAAAGGCTATGGACCGTAGAAGTGTCTATGACAAGTCCTTTAAAAAAAAAAAAAAAAAAAAAAGCCTTGCTGATTTTATGAATCCTATGATGTCATTTTTATCGGGATCATTTCTGATCTTGTGATTCATACGCATCCTATAGGTGGCTTCCTCTTGAATGGCACCGAGAATTATACGAATTATTTAACGCTCAGTAACAGCGAGTTTTTTAATGTATTATTGCGCTGTTAGTTTTCAAGACTCGCAACCAAAGGTGATACCTGGCCTTATCAGTGCTTTGTAGATGTCCAGTTTCACTTTGCGCGATATGTGGGTAGACTTGAAGACCTTAATGTTGGCGTAAAATGCTCGGTAGCCTGCTGCAATCCTCGATGCAATGTTGACAGAAACGGAGTTTTGCTCACTGATCCCCACGTCGCTGCCTTCTGGCAATCACCATATATTTGGTTTTCGCTTCATTTATGAAGGCCAATTTGTTGGGCTTTCATTTCCAACGGAAGGAAGACTTTTATCAGGGAGATGATGTTGCGACCCAGAATGCAAATACCATCAGCGTACTTTAATAACTGGGATGATTTGTAATATAGGCAGCTGAAGAGAATCTGAGCTATCAGGTCTCCTTGCTGCACTCCAGATGTTATCTCGAAGGCATCCGAAATGTTATAGTTGTTGCAGTTTAACCGGTCTCATTTTTTATGAAGCGGACAGATAAGAGCTGTCTTCCACTCTTCTGGTATGTCTTCTGTAGACCAAATTATATGATATGAGCTCAAATATGCGTGGTAAAACAAATTATCGCCTCCATATTTGAGCATTTAGATACAGATACCATCCTGGTCTTTTCATCTGCAATATCACGTTTCGCACTGCGTTATATGTTGGAGGGGCGGTGGAGTCATCGACATTAATATCGCGTTGAAGTAAGAGAGGTTGTTGCTCGGAAGGTGGTGCCTGTTTGTTTAGAAGTGAGGAAAAATACCTCCGCCATACTTCGAGGACGGTTCTAGTGTCCATCAGTAATTCACCGGATTCGTTGCGAATAGCGCTGCTACGCGGATAAAAGTCAGTAGCTAGTTCTCTTATGCAGCGATATCTATCTCTCAGGCTAGAATTTTACATGTTGAGCGACTATTTGTCTGGTTCTTTGACATATATTTCGTTGACGTGCGAGATCTTTCTGACGAGTAGAACCTAGACAATCATCGTCCAACCAAAGATTATTAGGTCTGGATGGAGTTCGGCCTATAGTGGACGTTGGGGTATCGGTTACAGCCGTTTTGATGGTGTCCCACTGTTCTTCAACGAAGTCAGGAAGTGGTTTATCCTCCAAGATTTCCGATAAAGTAGTCTCGAAGGCAGTCCTAGTAACTTCGATGTTCAATGTCGCTGTGTTCCAATGAGTGGTACGCTGAAAACGATGATTATGCGTGCGGTGGAGAGGCAAAATTTTAATTCAGCAACTACCAGGAGGTGCTTCGAGTCAATATTAGCTCCACGTTTGGTTCTGATAAAATTGAGGCTAGAAAAATTTTGAATAAGAGGATGTGATCGATTTGGTTGACCGTTGTCCCGTCGTAAGATTTCCATGTTGCTTTATGGATGAAGTTATGTGGAAAGTATGTGCTGGCGACCACCATGTTGTAGAGTAAAACTAGCTCCGTGGTGTACGCTCTGTTGAGGTTTGAGTTAGGGTGCAAGGAGTTTGGCCCGATGGTGCTACGATATGTGCTGCCCGAACTGCCAATTGCAGTCGTCCAAAACAATGTTAATGTCGTGTTGCGGAATTTTTCTCAAGACGGTTTCAAGCTCGTTGTAGTGAGCTCGTCTTTGATTTCTTCGGCTTCTTCTCAGTAGGAGCATGAACTTTCACAAATGTGATGTTAAAGTAACGCCCATGAAACCTGTGTGTACAGATCCAATTGTTGACAGGGACGAAATCAGTCACGAATTGACGACATCGGTTGCTAATCAAGAAACCAACGCCGAATTCAGGTTTATTCATGATAGGTTAGTCCGTTAGCGACTGTAATCGGTGATGCCGTTGCCGATTAGTCTTATTTCCTGCAGTGCTATAAGGTCGAGCTTATTTGTCCGGATCGAGGCTCTCTGGTTGATTAAGGCTGAGTACGTTCCATGTTCCAAATTTAAAATCGTTGTCCTTATATCGTGTCTCAGGTCGTTGTTGTGAATCTAAAAATATCCGAGGCTCATGTTGAGGTTTCGTAACAATAAAATTTGACTAATTTTTGAGTAGTTTCTACTAAAAGAGACATAATTATTGTATTTTGTCAAGTTGTGACGTTCCCACGACTTTCATTCAGAAATATGTATTTGAATTTTAAAATACTGTGCGGGTTCATGGTTTTATGGAGAATTTTTTGTCAAGCCTCTCTATTATAAATTAACGTACTTTTACTCATTTGGATAATTAATGAATGTGGCATACCGCAATATAAATTATAATTAAAAACTATTTGCATAATTAACAATCAGTTTGTCATGATTGATGGTATCAAAAGTACGACGGTTGCTTTAATGAAAGCTAATAAATTATAAATTACTATATGGAAAGTGAGATATATGATAATTTCGTTAAATCTCTAAACACGTTTTATGATTTATCACTTACCTGATAAGAAATTTTGCAATATGCCGTTTTAAGTTCGGTTCATTTCAGCCAATGTTCGTGACACAAATTTGTATTTTCTCGACGTTTTGAAAGGGTGTATGAAAAAGCAAACAAAAAATTCTATCTGGATTTTTGGGTCCGCATTATCTCGAGAATGGATCATCCGATTTTAAACATTTTTTTCGTTTTTTTGACGAAGTTATGGGCTTATAGAAGAATCGACGAGTGTTACTTATATGATGCTTTAAAATATCTTGTGATTATCTTGGCTAAAGCATGAAACTCACAAAGGGCATATTCCAAGCAATACCTTACCAATCGGTGCGTGTTTCGTCATTCGTTGTACCTGTAGATAATAAATAAAATAGTAGGTAATGTTAATTTTATGAACGTACCAAGCAAATACGGGTATCATTAGAGGTAACAAGTTTGAGTCTCAACAGAGGCAGGATGCATAAAGGATTTTTCAGCTTCGTGTGATGAAAAAATGTTGATGTCGTGTTGCACATATAACATTATTAATTTATTTGTTGTTCTGCCGTATAATAAGTTTTATTATACATTAATTATGTAGAAAACTATGTTAAACCATTTCAAAATAAAGGGTGTCCCAAAATTAACGCAAGATTTGAATTAAATAGAAAACACAGTTTTTAGTCTTCAGATTGTGATTTTTTTATTGAGTCATAAAATAAATAGGATAGGGTTATTTAAATGGCCTCCACAGCTTTGCTTGGACATATGCACTCTTTTATCGAAATTCTTCATGACCTTTTTGTATAAATGTGGTGAATTTCCTTGAAGCAGCGTTTAATTTCCTCCTGTAATTTTATTAGTTCGTGTGTTATACATTGAAGAGTTGCGTATCTTACCAAATTATTCGATTCGGTATTTGGAAGTTGATTTATATTACCTATGTTTGTTAAACTCAATTGTTGTAGATTATTTAAATAATTTTGGGTAAATGGGTAGCTCGTTACAAGATTTCAATTTTATTTATCAGAATATAAGGAGCATGAGAAGAAAAACGAGAAATAAAGATAAGCTGCTTGTATATATATTGAATCCGCGAATGCGAAGGCCTTGTTGATTGGTCTTTCTGAAATCTGGATCTACACTGATGAAAGCGAGGATTGCAGGATGATTACAATTTATTCGTTAATTGTAATATTGAACTGTAAGTCGGGTGCTGTGGCTATATTTATGCTAGTAATTGCGAGCAATTTGCAATCTACTTCCATTCTTTTGATGGTGTTGGCATATCATTTACTCTACGGCCCAAATTAGTTTGCGCAATGTGTATCTACAGGCTTAATTCTACGAATATACTTTCATTGATGAGTTCACAATGCTAGAGTAATTTTCCACACTCTAACCGGATAATTATGGGTGAGTTCAATATAGATTTTCTACAAAAAAATGTGTGCTGTGAAATAATGGGCTTGATGTTTTAGTATATGTGCCAACCAGAATTACCAACCCTTTTGCAAGCTGGTTGTATTGATAGTATTTCACTGAGCACGAACAGTTTTTATTATTCGTTAATTTTGAATCATTGCAACTGTTACATGTTCTAAGAAACTAAGGGTGCAATTATCTTACCACTTTTGTGAAGATTTATGTACATTTCTAATTGTTTTAAAATAAAGTTGGTAATGAGAAAAAAAAAAGTTTCACTATATGCTATTGAATGTTACGCTATCCTTTTCGTGTATATCACTTTAAACTACTAGAAGTATACCATTCGGGATGCGAGTACATAGCATTGTCTCCTTATAGTCTGTTGTAAATAGTGATGATATTGCAAACGGCCTTTACTAGCCTTTTCCAACACAGTTGGTAAAAGATGTGGGAAAAGGCTAGTTAGGTGATACAGCATTTTTACTTGGAGGCAAGTATAATCAAAACGAGTTTACCTCCAAATGTCCAAATAACTTAACGCTGGCAGAGTGATGGCCTAGAAGATCACAAACTCAATCGCTGTGAGAAAATAGGCATTCCTATAAAAGCTTGACCAAACGATTTGTTTTCGATTTTTATTATCTTTGAAAAGGTTCCAAAGGTGACACATTTATTTATATAGCGGCAATTCCAACTGTCAAAAAATTATCAAAACTGCCTCAGATTTAGTTAAAGTTAGGGTTTCAATAATGCGAAAAGAGAAAAAGAAAACATTCGTTAAAAAAAAGGCATTTTGTAAAATTGAAAAAAAAAACGATTATTTCTGTAAATAAACAAAATAAAATTTAAAATATCAAATATCACTATTCAGATTCCCAAAGAATCCTATTTATCTGAGCATTGAATGGCGATTTAATATTTTCATATACATATATCTGAGCTTTGAATGGAGAATTTACTCTGAGAAATCCAGGCATGACAGCGACTTTAAATTATATGTAATGTTCAGTGTAGTTGCGACTGAAGGTACTTTTAGGTACGATTTCACTCATAAGTCCGTTGAACCCAACCAATCAAAACACCCTTTTCACATTGGCGTCTTCGTAAGGTTACCAGATATTCACGCGAGTAAAAAAGGACGTTTCTGGTATTTTCTTGAATACAGAAAAGGATAGAGAAGGACAGTTTCCAACAAATAAATCATAGAAAGTACTCAAACTTTTACAAAAATTCAGAAAAAAATTGCGAGGTCCCCAAAATTCGTATATTTCTCGCTGGGCTGTGAACTCAGGAAATGAAAAACGTGAGAAAGATTTAAAAGTTCCAAGTGAAACAAATAAATTTCCATCTCGTGGATTATACCATTTTTTTCAGGACTAGGAAATGGAAATTGCTTTAAATTACAAAATTTCTCTCAATATCTAAGCTCTCTGAATGTGCAACAGGGCCGGGTCTTTTCAAAATGGGACGTCTCGGTGCCTTAATTTTGGCCATCTATTGAAAATTAAATCTTAAGTCTTAGGAAATTTACTGGAAAGTTCACTGTTTTTCGAGTGCAACAAAACTTTCAACCATTTTATCACTCGATAATAATCTCCGATATTCTCTGATCCTACTATATACACAATTCGCGGACTATTTTCGACGGCTTTCGTTTGCAATAGTAGGCAAAGGAAGAAAAAAGTAAACATTTGTAATAATATTTGCCCGGTTGTACACGGTTGTTGTCGAAAATAGTATAGGCGAATAACATAGTAGAGCTATAGGGCCCCTAGTTTCTGAGGTAAAATCAAAGAAAGCGTTCTGAAAAAGACCGGGGTGAAAAAAAGAACCAGTGCTGGGATGTTCTATCATCACTTCGATTCGCTTCGATAGACATTTGTGTCTCTTTTTTTACGAACAAAATTGTGCTCCATTCCGTTTCTTGAATTACGTTTTGTCTATTGCAATCTCAGCCTGTTAGAATAAATTTGCAAACTATCTCTTTTTCCTCTTTTCACTTGCCATCGAAAATAAAAATATTGGTGATTTTATCGAATGAATTTATAGAAATAGAATCGAGTAGGCTATGATCACAATATAAATTGCGAAATAGATTACAATTTTGTTCGTAAAAAAAGAGACACAAATGTCTATCGAAGCGAATCGCAGTGATGATAGAACATCCCAGCATACTGTTCTATTTTAAAGACCTTCTGGCCTCCTTAGTTAAAGTACATTACATTTTTCATCCCATTTTCAACGTTATCGGTGAGTTATGAACAAATTCTTGACAGTACTTACAAGTGTACGATTTCACAGTCAATTAAATCTGCGTCATTTATTATTTTCTACAATGACGTGTCGACAACATAGATATCGATACAATTAGTAGAGATCGTCGATAATGTAAACGATTGATAGAGTGATTTAGTGAACTAGTGTGGTTAGATTTTTATTTTACGGTTAATGCGATTCGGATGGGATAGTTTTAGAATCTTTTTCAATGCATTTTAATCTCTTTTCAATTTTGATTAAATTATTATTGTTTATTAGGTTTGTAAAGAAAAAAAAGTAAATTCTCTAAAAAGAATTTTGCAAGCTATCCTAAATCTTGTGCAACAACTACACAATTAACTTCATGCATTCTTCCTTTCGTTCCCCTTTCATTGAGGCATACAAATTTTGGGGAGATCATTAAATAAATTTTAATTAATTTTAATGAATTAGCAATAAACTAATTTAGTATTGAAACTTGATGTTAGTCATCTGCTGAACTTTTAAATTTGCTTTAAAACATTAAAATATATTTGGGAAACCAATGAGCATCCCCTATGCACCGGCGTTAGGTATCGTCTCAAAGGATAGATGCACATGAGGCTACACTTACTCTATAACGGTCGTCCGAGGAAAACTAGCAAATGAAACACATTGTTTTAGGGTGCGGGGTAAACATATCCCGAGTGGATTTTTTGAGTGGATTTTTTAAGTGAAATTCAAGATAGAATTGCACTATGGAGTTGAGTTAAACTATTGTATAATCGCGGATTACGAACTTTTTATCGTATAGACTTCAACAACATTTGAGTGCAATTTAAATTACAATATTTACTCATATTTGATTATACGTCGACTTCTAAAAAATCTTTAGTTGTTTTAGATTCATTATACGAGTGACAATACGGTAACATTTGCAATTAATTGTGTTGGAACTCAAACCTTGATTACAAAATTATTTTTTGTTATATTTGATTGTGATTGAGTATACTTTGAATTATATATTTTGAGTGGAACTTTTTAAGTTAAATTCAGGGTAAAATTTGTACTATGAAGTTGAGCAAAATTTTAAAAGCGATTTATTGACTATTTGAGTGCAATTCAAATTATAATTATTTACTCATTTTTGGGTGCATTTTAAATTATAAATTGAGTTCAAAATTAAAAATTGAGTTGAAAAAAATATTTTCTCTAATTTGAGTTTGCGTATAGATTTTGAATTATAATTTAAGGTTTAACAATTTGAGTGAAGTTTTAATTTCACTTTAGAGTGAGAAATTTATATTTCAACTGGATATGAAATAAAATTGGATTACATTTCAAGTTATGTTTAATCTCATTTGTACAATAGTTGAATATCTTTTGAACTATATTGAGTGGATTTTCTTAAGTAAATTCCAGCTAAAATTCTTGTATGGTCTTGAATTATAATTTAAAGAGAATTTCAAAGTAGATTTGTTAGAAATTGTGTTTGAACTTGAGCAATGAGTTGTATTAGAGTAAATACCTGTACATAGAATTTCTATGGCAGTGTCGTTAATGTCTCCCGTATGCGCGATTAAATTATATCTGGAATGATTATATGTAATTGGAAATAATGGTTTGACGCTTCAAAGTGACTTCTCTGAGAAGTTTGAGAACAATTCCCAGATTTTATCACTTGGAGTGTTATCTGTAATATTATACAAGTCTAACGGATTTACTGGAAACGAATTTCGATGCATTTAATATTATCCGAAGGAGAGCTATCAGTCAATACCGTGGGATTGACATCTGCAGTGAGATTGGTATGGTATATTTGGCCAATGAGTTAAGAGAATTTTTTTTTACGTTCTGCATTGTTTGTATGTCAAATTTGATTTAAAAAGCATGCGGAGAGAAAAATCGGCATAACATTGATTTTCCCATGCCATAACTAGCGGAGTTAAATTAAAACTAAAACTGTCAAAATGTTATTGTCAATTTCTAACGTTATTTCTAAGATTATTTATACTCGAGTTAAAATCGTTGAAATATCGTAGGTTGTTGACGTTTACTTAATTGTCGACGTTGATACAAAACATCGCCAAGTAATGGTATATAGAACTACATTATTATGATCTTCTGGTGTATACTCGTTTGTTTAACCGCATATTTAGTCAAAAATGTTATGCTTTCGTGAACTTAAAAGGTGCTCACGAAACCACGTTTATTCGCATGACTTAAATCTTTTAACAAATTCCCTCGAGTACAAGTGTATAGATATTTTTACAACTGTATACGGGTAGATAAATATAATTATAGTATTTAAAATGAAATGTATAAATCTGTTACGCTTGGGTATCGCGCAAAAATCTAATTCCTAATCAAATTATACTTTATAAATTATAATAATAATTGAAATCTATTGTATCGTTTGTGTATCGTATAAGTACGCGAATAAGAATATGGTATATAAGAAACAAATCCAAATACATAATACAATATTATTATAAAGTGGGGCTGCCGGGGGGAAAACAATCTAAATTATAAGTTATTTTTAAGATGAATCAGTAATCATATTTTAATATAATAATTGGGTACATAGCCGCGCGAAACCAAATCGTAATGAGGTTAATTTCTAAACACACAGAACTCTAATGAATGAATTTTTGTAATGCAATGCAAAAAAAGAAATATTGTGCTGATGGTAATTTAATTTTTACTATATAAAGCTTACATATGGGTCACAAATTATGTTTCTTCACAAGAGCACAAGATTGTCTTTTCGCTTGAACAGCGATTCTTTATTTTACTTGTATTTACAGTTGATTGCATAAAGCAAACGAAAAATCATCCAGACAATAAAAATAGTTATCCACTTTTACTCTGTATACGTACCACACCACGCCAAAAACCAGCCACCTATACAAAGTTTTTACTTCTTGCGATGATCGTATAATCCCCCGTCATCCGGTTTCGATATCGCATAATGAAAGTGTTGATAATTTTGTATACAGACAGTAATTTGACATTTTTTGTCATAATCATTTTATAGTTTGATAAAAAAACATAAAGTAAAGTAAAAACGAATAGAAAATTCTTCCATTAATGGAATGGAAGTGATGAGATCAAGTGTGGAAAGTAAAACAAGATCTAAATCTGAAGCGTATACGGATTAATTACAGCGCAAAAAAACTGGAAACAATTTTTTTTTGTTTCGTACTTTTGTATAGTTGTCGACTATGGGTGTCTTCGCCAAAATACAAGTTTTTTTATGAATTAGACAAATTTATTAATTTAATTTTCTTTAATGTTGTATTTATACAAATTCAATGATATTTTAATAATTTATCATTTGTTTGTTTTCATTAGACGTCGCGATCAATAAATTATTGATGTGAGACATGACAGTTTTGGTTCGGTTCAGAATATTTGTGTAGTTACACGCTGGCTGATTAGAAGAGAAGGAAGATTTACTGTGTATATAGCTGAATGTTATTGCGTAACATTAATTAAACATTTTTGAAATGTTTTCTCTTCATGTTGGCCCCTATTGCCTTAGCCGTGTCACTTGTCACTTGTACCTACTGTCAAATTTTGATTAGTCGATTGAAGTGACAGTCATCGTTTGAAGTGACAAACATCATTTTACGTTCTATTCTCTTAGTCATTTGAAAAGTTTTTCTTCACTTGAAATGACGTTTTTGTCATCTCCAGTTTTGAAGTGATCAAATGGAAACGAGCAAAATGTAAGTTTCATATTTTTAGACGTATTTCATTAAAAAATATTAATTTTCACAGTACAATATGTGTTTTTGAGTTCATGATAAAATTACAAATTGCAAACAATTGGAATGTTTGATAGCTATGGATTAACTCGCAAACTCCTTCGGAGAGTCATCCTGAAACAACCGGACATTTTTGGTGAGCAACCAAGCTACAGAAGAAATTAATATAGAGGCTAAAAAAGTGGAGGAAGATATTAACGATAGAAGAAGCGTAAATTAAGAGAAATGAGGAAGCTCAACTATTGCCACCCAATACCAATACCAAGAATCACTCGAAGAAGGTCGTCAAGAAATAATTTTCAAGGCGAACGAAAACAATTTCTACAAATGCAAACCAAAAGCGCAGAAGAGACTGAAAAAAATACAAAAGATTGTGCTCGATACGACACTTACGGAAAATTTACGAAATATAAAATTATGTGATAAAATATCAAATGAATTGTGACGAAAGAAGTTATCCCAGGATTTTTTAAATACCTCTGAAAAAACAAACGTACCCAAACTTTTTAAAAATACATATAAAATGTATATAGTTGGTTCATCCCAGGATATTTTTACATTTAAAGTATCCCAGACGTTCTCGTCTACAAAAAAATATACAGTTGGTACCAAAATACTAGTCCAAGAGTTTTTTAATATCAAAATCAAAAATAATAGGTCAAAAAAATATCAACGCTGGCACAATGGTGGGTAATAAGGTCCTAAACTCATTTCATTTGAGGTGTCGCTTTGATACGAAGAAAATGTTCCCATAGGTGATCGTGCCTTTAACATCTCCAACGTGGACTTACGATTCTCAAAATATTACTACTATGTCGATATGCTTAGCCAGGTTACCCTGTTACTGTCCCTGCCATCGAGGAGGCGCATACTCGTCTACGATTTACCAGTTTTAGAATTTTTCTTAAGATACAAATCTTGTGTACTAATTATTTTATCTACCTACCGCTCAAGACGGTATCAGAAAATTTCTTGAAAGAGTTGAGGTTGTTTGGCAGCATTAAAGTTAGTTTACTTGCTGGCCACTCAACTCTTGAGTCTGTTATAAGTTGATCTCTAGCTTCTTGAGCTAGATCACAGTCATAGAGGATGTGTCCTATGGTATCCTCGCCCTGTCTACATTCGCAGGTACTTGAGTCCACTAACATTTGGGTAAACCATACGCTTAGAGGAATCTTTGTCTCTAATCTCGCTTCAATGTTATTGGCAGATAACTATATGTTATTCTGCCATCCATTGAATGCGACCATCTATCTTGGCATATTGATACAGACGCTCTTCTTGTTTTCCTCTTAAGCGAGTCCATCAGGTTAAGCCGAATTTGATCGCCTTCTACTATCACGTTTCCGAAGCTCACGTCTTATCTTTTCCTTATCTTGTAGTTGGCAATTTTTTCATTTAAGAGTTTATCAATAGGAATCATGCCGGCCAAGACAGGAACGGCGTCAGTTGATACTGTTCTGTATGCCTTGGTAATTCCGAGCAAGATACTTCTTTGGACACTAACTAGTGTACGCCGATGATGACAGTTCATTCTGTCTGTCCATTCCATGTCTTCAGGTTGTCTAACGCGCCAGATACATCTAGGAAAACTCCAAGATTGTACTCTTGGTCCGGCTCTTTGACTATATTGATCATTTTGATCATTACGCCCCCTGTGGATTTATTTTCTCTAAAGCCAAACTTTTTGTCACTATAGGTGCCACTTTTCTGGAATATGTCCATTAACCTGACGGCAATTAATTTTTCAAATAAATAAATTAATTTGACAGGCAACAGCTTGCTAAGTCTATAGGATTTGGGATCGGTTTGACACCTATCTCCGGTATTCCTAATGATAACTAATTTACCATTTTTCCAAGCTTTGGTAAATACTCCTTTTCTATAAGACAACAAATTGTTGTCTGTCCACCACTGATTTTTATCTCTTTGATATAACTTGCGCAACTTACGAACCAAGTTTCTTGATTCGGTTACGTCCGGAGACCACCAAGATAATTTAGATTTTCGAGAACGTTTACGTGGTATAGTAGCGCTACAGACTTTGATGATTGAACTGGTTATTATTGGTTCAACTTGATCGATATCGCTATCGATCGATACCTTAAGGTCTTTAGCCAGGCTTTGCCAGATGTTACTTAGTTGACTGTAGAAACTCGCCCAATTGGCATGCCTTAAGGCATACCGAGGAACTTTCTTTATTGCTTGGGAATCATTATGTGTGTTCTCCGAAACCAAAGATCGAGACAATAGCTCTGTGTTCGCTTGATGTCCAATCCAAACTTGAAATTTTTCTTAACAGATAATCCGTCATGAGAGAGAGTGAGATCAATATTCAACTCCCCGTTGTGAGAATATGTACTTGGCCGCCCATCTTCGTTGATGACGAATAGTTTACTTCTTGCCATAAATTCTTCAACGAGGACTTCTCTCTCGTTTGTGTCCTTATTGTGCCAAAGTTTAGACATAGCATTGAAGTCGCCAGTAATGACAATAGAATGACCTTTAAGACCATCCATGATTATATCAAGTTTCCTTACATATTCTGATGGATCGCAGAACTGTGAAATTTTTAGAACCTCAAGATCGTTGTTTAGGATGCCAATGGCTGCTTTAATATTTTTATTGTTTCCAACGATTATTCTTGTGGAGGTGGTTCTTCCACCTATAACCCCTTTAACCGCGTATGGTTCCTGTATGCAGAGTATGTCAATCGCTTCTTTTTCAAGCCAAACTGCTTTAGCATTTTACATATTTAGATGGTCGACTTTCAATCGACAATTATTTTTAGTTTTAACTGTCATAGACAGTTCTCTTCATCAATGGGTTCAAATCCGTTTTGTATGAGGTTTTTTGTGCATGATTGTCGCCGCAGTGACCACAAATGTGGTGTTGTTCCTTACAGAATCTGGCAATGTGTCCAAATGTCTGGCGTTTGTAGCATTTTGTCAACCTAACGAAGTCTGAGACTCTACATGAGGACCAGCCCAGGTATACACGTCGGTTTGTAATGAGGATATTTCTAGCAGCTGGAGACAGCCTCTACCACCCAATGGACTGACTTGGCCTCTTTTGGCCCAGTCATGAAACTTCGTTTCAAGTCCTCGATCTTAATAGATTCAGAGCTTTGTTTTATTAAGGCTTCTTTAATTGCCTCGATCTTTTCGGCCCTGTCAACATGATAAATTATAATCCTGGGCAGACGCTTTTCTGGTAGCGATGCTACTAGCCCAACGTTTGAGAGCTCCTTGCTAGCTAGGAAGAAGTCCAGATCTTCCTTTCTTCCTGTTTTGATTAGAATGCCATCCTTAATGTTAATGACTTTCCTAACAGAAACGTTAGTCACTATCGGGTTTATAATTGCCCGCAGTTTACTTTTAACCTCCTCTCTATTTGTAAAGGAAGTTTCTCTACCAGCCTTGGCTTTGACAGTGACAACCTTAGATGGTCGCCATTGGGTTTTTCTTTTTGTTTCTGTTGTTAGTACAGGGACCTGAGGTACCGCATTTTTCAAAGTCTGCGCGTACGAGACCTTCTTTTCAGTTTTAAGAGTTTCCACTAACTCTGATCTTTCAAGAAGTCGACCTGTAATGCCGGCCAAACTCAGTCAGTATGAGAAGCCGACCCTATAAAAGCTTGGTCATACGATTTTTTTTTTCGATTTTGGTTTACTTTGAAAAGTTGGTAAAGGTTCCGCATTTATTTATATCGGTAATTCCAACGCTCATAAAATTATCAAAGCTGGCGTAATGGTTGCTAACAGGGTCATTAACCTAATCGCAAAGTAAATGTTTCGAGTATTTTGGTACCAACTGTATATTTTTTTGTTGACGAAAAAGTCTGGGATAGTTTAAAGTTAAAAGAAACCTGGGATGGACCAAATGTATAAATTATACATATATTTTGAAAAGGTCTGAGATGGATTATTTACACTTGTGTTCACAGAGGTATTTTTCAAAAATACTGGGATGAATCTTGGGATAACTTAATAAGTGAATTTAAAAATAAATTTGGAAATAAAACTTTATTTAACAAATAGCGTTCAATAGTTGAGTTCACATTGTTTGTCCTCCTTCTGTACTTACTCCATCATTTACCGATTCCAGGTGTTCCGAATAGTCAACCTCTGTGCTTGTGTTCGCCTGTTCTATATTCTCCATTTCTATATTATAGGAAATACACAAATTGTGAAGTGCACAACACTCTTTTATAATTGTCGACGATTTCTCCGGTGTATAATGAAGTTGTCTTGCGCCTAGGACGCGACGGAGTCGATTTTTTAGGGTTCCAATTGCCCTTTCAACTATATTTCTTGCTTTGCCTAATGTTTCATTTTGAAATGCCTTTCTCGTGATTAAAATTTGATGATTTTTTAATTTAAAACGAACGAACCTAATAACCACGTATTAGTGTCACCATTTTCGTGATTGATTTTTAGTTGTGTATTCTGGTTGCTCGAGGTAAAAATAAATGAGTCATGGCAAGATGCTGGACAAGATGTCTGCTATCGACGTATGTAATTCTTATTTGATCATCACAAACCTCAAAAATACATTAATTGAAAAATTATTAATAAAAACATTAACAAAATGGACATTTTTGCTGGCGCTAGAATCTTTATATGATCGATACAGCTGAATGTCCTTTTGAAAATCTGAATATACCGAAAAATGCAAGTTTAATTCTATCCTTTTCCGCATTTGTTGGAGGAAACCGTATATGTACTGCGGGGAAATTTCTTGCTCAAGCATAAACTCGTTCCCGGTACCAGTCTAGTAACTGCCTTCCGCCAAAAATCGAAATGTAGCGGCTAACTTTAATAGAAAAGAAGAAGAAAAGTTCTACATTGCTTTCAAATGTTAACTAATGTCAGCGATCACATCACGTCACTTCGATCGACGAAGAGAATACCAATTTATAGTCGAAGTGACACGACAACTGTCACGTCGTTTGAAGTGACACGACTATAAGAGAATTGGGCTATTTCTTCCGTTTTTGTAGTGATATAGTGAACACAATTTTATTTTGTCTACGAAAATTAATTTTAATTAATTTTATTTCATTGGCCTTAACGCATGTAGCAAGTATGCTGTTGAAGTGAAATTAAATTGTTATCGGTCACCAAAACTTTTTGTGAGCATGGGCATACCAGGAGGTTATTGCGTAAAGTGGCGCAGTAACAAATTAAATTGCGTTCGTAAAATATTGTCAAAAATTGTGTTGGTATGGGAAACTTGAGAACCAGCATCCAGGAGTTCTAAAACTCGCAATTACTAATCGACCATACCTTAACAGAATTTTTATTTTCGTTAAAAAATTTTAAATCTTTAGGATCAACAATTGAATAAACCAGCAAATAACGCAGTATAGCTAACACTGCGATGTTTGGATCGGGAGGTATACCGGGTTCGAATCCCAACAGAAGCGTGATGCAAAAGGGATTTTTCATCTGCCGAATACGATCGGTGATTAAATTGAAAACATCTATGGCCGACCCTCTGTTGGAATGTATACTTCATGGGCCGACCCATCGTTCATGTTAGTACAGGACATCATGCGCAGCTATGGCCAATTAAAAACCAGACCTGTAGCTGTGTACAAAATAGGGACGTTCAGCTTTCAAAGGACAATAAATTCACTAGCCAAACTGTCTCTAATTAATATTTATGTGTTGGTATTTTAAAAAAAATGATTCAGGACCTGAGATTATTCGTTCACATCACTAGGCATCTAAGACGGCGTCGCGTCGCTTTAATGTAATTACATGCGATTCCTTTGGTGACGCAGAAATCTATGGAGTGTGGGATCTGTCTCTTATCACTAGGCCAGTAGGTACGTTCACTATTTCTTTGAATTGATTTAAATAAAGCTCGGCCTATCATTGTAACTAATCTTGATTCCCATTCTTGGTGTTTTGTATTATAATCACCCCTTGCTATAAAGCGGTGACCCAAAGACTTAAAAATGATCAAATTATTCGATTTTGAATGCATATTTTTATTGCATAGGACCTAGCCAATCTTATATTACTATAGTGTTGCAGGTATATATATACTCCATCTCATACTTTACCACTTCATGGTGTTTGATTATGTTTTTTGATTATAACTGCTGTGCCACGATGTGCTGTTCCATCAAAAAACTTGTCCATATTGTGACAAGCCGTTAGCATTCCAATATTTGGAAAAATTTGGAGATAATGGTCGTTAAAAGGTTAAAGATCATATCCATTTTGACCATTAACTGTTCCATTATATTTTCCAACCGTTGTGTGGAAGACTGCTCAGGCTGCTGGTTATGAGTTTTTGAATTCACCGTTGAATGGTTTTCTTTGGTATAATTTGCTTCTGAAATTTGACTTTTAATTGAATTTTTAAGTCCCTGCGCATATGCTGCCCCACTAACTAATTAATACGATGGATTCGGATTTGTAGCGGGTTGCAACTGCACAATCTGCGGGTTCGAATTTATTTGTAAATACTGCAACCTGTATATACTTAACTGAGTGACTACCATTACAGAGCACATATTTCACCTCTGTACCCCACCTCTTTTTTTCACATTGATTTGTGAGGTGTTCACCTGTACATTTTACACACCTCGGTTTATGATTGCAATATCATTTAGCATGCTCGTACTTTTCACACTTCTGAATGCACTAGTCGACTAATTGATTGTATCCCTTTATTAGTTTCACTTATACGAAGTTCCATTTTAAAGAGTGGGAGTAGCCTTTTTGTACCAGTTTGCAGTATATTGCAGATATTAACAACATCCTGGCCTAAGACTGTTAACTCACTTTTCAAATCTTCAGTGTTAATTGACGGATGTAAGTTTCTTATCACAACCCGCTAAGTTTTGTTCACCTTCTGTTGGAATGAAAGGAATTCTGTGTTTCGCTAAGCCAGGGCTTTAATGACAGCTGGGAATGACTCGGCCTCTTGTAATTGGATTTTAACCTGGCTAGTTTCAATTATTTTTAGGTCGAATTTGTTTTCAGTCAGTTCCTTTAACAAGACAGTTAATGGATTGTTTTTTTTTTCTACGCGTGACACCACTATTGGAGGCGCTAAAACAATTGAAGTGTGTTGACAAATGCACTGTAGGTCGCACTAACCAATAGTCATTCTTCTTCATCTTCAAATATCGTTATGGACGGCGCGGATACATTATTCCGATTGTGGCAGTAGTTGTGGTGTAAATGGTATTATGTATTTGGGCGACACCATAGAAATATTTGTTTGTTAAGATGACGTCAAATATTCTATTAATTTTGGATCAATTTGTAGTGTAGCTTAAAACGAACTACCTGGCGGAGTTTGTGGTGTTTTTCTAGTTTTTATAAAGAACCCAGTAATTACAATGTGTAATGACGTAAAATCCAGGTCATTAGCAACTTATAATGTTCGATCATTATTTTTGTTAATATTGCACTTCTATTTAATTAAATTAAATTATTAAACATTAGCAGCTAAATACATAATTTATTCTAATTTATTATTTTTTATTTATTTACAGGTATATTTAAGAACTTCAGCTATTCAAGTAAGATTCGATAAATTACATATGAATTTAAAATATTT
The DNA here is from genome assembly GCA_951394425.1 of Tipula unca. Lineage (NCBI taxonomy): Eukaryota > Metazoa > Arthropoda > Insecta > Diptera > Tipulidae > Tipula > Tipula unca. The sequence goes on along the minus strand of OX596380.1, from coordinate 153,869,648 downwards.
GTGTACCTATACTGTATCACCTATCGATAAGTGCCGTTAAGCTGAAGCTTTACAATGACTCCTTACATTTGAGAGAAGAATCATCCATGTGATTTACGGCCCAAAACGCGAAGTACATGGTACATACCGAGCCCTGTACAGTTTCAAGATCAGAGATCTGATGAAGATCCCCGATATTGTACATGAAATAAGATCTCAGCGAGTACGCTGGATCGGTCACGTTCTGCGCAGAGGTCGTTGCAAGCGACGAAGGCTCCATGGTGTAGAGAGCGACTTGGCTTCTTCAGATTGTCTAAGACAGTATGAAGACCAAGCTCAGGATCGAAACCATTGGATCCAGTTTGTTGGCACAGTAAGGGTCTAGTAATTGACTTTAAAAACTGTTTATTATTGTACTATATAAATCTATATCATAGTTATGCAAGATACATCTCAATTACGAACGCATGTAATATACTCTACCTATGTTAATAAAATCTCGTGACTCAAACAATCTGTATTCCTTTCTGTTCACCATAATATTATGAAGATATGTTCGTATAATAATATTCTTGTCGCGCACATACAGTTCAACCAACTCATAAATAATTCGTTTATGTATGATACATAGCTCGGTATATAATCATACATATATGTACTGTACATATACAATATATAATTGCAGTATAATTATTATGCGTCTCATAATTAATTTACAATAAAAACGAAACGTAATGGAATGTACATGTACATATGTAGATGTATACATACGTGTTCGTTGAGGTATGTATTTTACATTAAGCCACAATAAAAATGCGAATTCTAAATTACAAAAATTTCTTATTTTAAACATTTAAACACTGACTTATAGACGTACATATATTTAAAAAGTCATCAAATTATGCAAATCGGTCGTGCAGGCAAAATTTGCAAATTCATTCATTATTCATGATTATAAGTCAAAAATTAAATTATTAAGTTTGGGTTTATACTCTCGTATGTATGTATATTTACTAGAAATGCTGTAATGTAATCCGCATGAGGCAATTATAAATCATTCAACTCTCGGCACATCATACATAATTCAAATCAAAATCTAATGTATCCGTTGTTGTTGTTCATATATGTATAGTTTCGTCACCAAATTAAAAAGCAATTGTTGATTAAATATCCATTACGTGTATTGAATTACAATTGGATCGATGGCGCTTAGCAAACTACAAGAACAACAATAAAAATTAAATTGTTCGATATAAAACGTATAAGGCATTAAATATCTAAACTATAATAAATTAGTCAGGGTGGGCGGATATTTTAAATACTTATAACGCATGTTTCATTTTTTTGTGGGAACAACATTAATCTATAAGACTGATTTATTGGATATAATAGATGGTATAGTTTATAATTTATGAAATGACTTAATTGTCAACGTCTAGTGGATATTTAATTTGATTTATTCGTGGTGGAACAAAAAAAAACATATACGGCACATCCAAGAGATGAATGACACATTGAAGAGCCTCTATAGTCCCTAACGTTATTGCAACACGTTTACAACACAACAATTAAATTATAATCAGTTGACCATTATGTTCAACGACAGATAAATATTTTTTATTACGCCATACGACTTCGTAATGAACGTAAAACATTTCACACAATTGACCCATAGTTGCGACTTGTAAATAATTGTGACATTATAGTATATACATTATTGTATATCCTACCCTGAAATTGCGAATGCAATTTTTATAATAGAGGCCAAACTAAACTATGGACTATTAGTGCTTTAAATATATACAGTTTATAGTTACCGAAAATATCATGGTCCAGATGCAGTGGCGTAAAATTCAATGTTTGCGTCCTCCACCGCTTTTTGGTATTTCAATTAGGAATGGGGGTTTACGCGTCATCTGTTATTTTATACGTCGAAATGTCGACAGTCCGTAGACAACTATACTAATTATGCTATACATACCCAAACCATTTCTGAAGAAGAGATATTAGATTTGATTTGATTTGATTGGAATGTTCGCCCAAGCATTAAGCTTGGCTCTTTTGCCGGCCTCGTCAGCACAGTAAGTAGCACGATTGCTTTGCACGATTTCAAGGGTTTCGAGTTCGATTCCCGGTGGTGACCAAAAATCACGGCTGGGTGTTTTTAATGTGTAAGTATAAGTGTTTGTCCGGGTATTGCACCGTGGGCCCGTTAGTGGTATTGAGTGCTGGAGTAATCCGCTCAATTTAAAAAAATAAAAAAAAACACACATTAATCCTGGATCTCCAGGAGTTGGCCGGGCCTCACCGAACACCCGTTTACACATAACATAAAGAGGATTTGGATAGGTTCAGTTAGTATGATAGAAATTGGCTCGGTTAAAGACACCTGGTATAGCCAATAGTTCGTAACACAGGACAATACAGTTCTAATCTACTTTTATAATTTATTTCAGCATCACTGGGCTCTGAAATAAAATTTATTAGCTTGCTGGATCAGACTTATGAGATACTCTTATGAGATACTCCTAAAAATTCAACTCAAATTAGTTCCGATTTATTTTATTCTGGATTCCAACCTTTAATTAATTAATTTAAATTTAAGTTTAACTAGCAGGGATCTTGTAATTTAGTTCAATTTATTATTATTAATTCCATATATTTGAGATGTGCTAGACACTGTAATGAATGATAATTAGTTTATACTGTTAAATGTTTCAAAATATGTACAGAAAAAGTCAAGAAAAGCAAAGAAGTTAAACAGAGATGCCCCATATCTCCCCGTTTATTTAATTTCATCCTGAATGAGGTTTTACTAACTGTGGCAGACCAATTCCCTGAGTTGGTACTAGATCAGCGTGTTGAGTTGCAACTTCCTCTCATATTCGCCTATGCACTCATCGCACGAGACATTAGAACCCATTCTGGATGAATTAGTAGGTGCCTTAAAATTAGCGGGCTTAGAATTTGTACCGCCCCCAGCATAGTGTTGTCTGGTGTCACTTTCAACCGCGTTGATACGATGCGATATTTGGCTACTTAGTTAACCTCCAAGTTAAGTCGGCTTCTCACCATTCGCACTCAGTGTCATCAGGCGCTCAGAATAACACATCATATGCAGAGATTAATATGCATCCACTATGATATGGGTAACAAACAACTGCTCTAACCTTTGCAAACCGACGCCGGGTAAAGAAATACGCTTTTTTCTAAAGAACTATTACCAAAAGAATCAAGGAACACCGAATTAATTATTAGGGACACATCCATCGTAGGAATCCCACCCACCTTCATAGAGCACCGTCCTCCTACATTGCCAGTCTCAAAAAGTAGGGACGCCCCTGTTACACCTGGAATTGCTCACTAAGATAGGATTTGATATACTTTGGTAGACGTCATATAGAATGGGAGACATTGCTCCCGCTACGTACTGAATTAAGGCAAACGGCCAATGAAATCTATGCACTTGATGAATGGGACTCTAGTGAGTCACTTGGTGAAGAAACCGATAAAGCGCTTAACATAGTCGAATAGCCCAGCCTTCCAAATCATTGACAAACACCGCTAATCCCAAACCCTCCGAGAGCACGCACCCCAGTACCAATTCAACCTAATTCATGAGCCGTTCTCTCGCTCCTTCTCATTGGCAATGGTGCCATGACCATTCAGACAAAATACCACTTTAAACATTAAAACCGTTGTGTTAAAATTAGCCGTTCGTCCGAATACCAACAGGGTTGGTGCAACACGTTACAATGGGTGGCCTGAGGGCTCACTTGAGACACGATAAATGTCTCACGATTAACCATAGTTTTATTTTACACAAGGCAATTAGGCCTGATTTAATTGGGGATACCCCTATACCAAAAACGCATTGGAGCCTACCTACGTCATGGGTAATGGTGGAAACCGTATAATCTATCCTACTTCCCATCACCCCCTAAATATTTTACTAGAGGCCAATAAAGTTTCCGTAATTATTCCGCCATTGCAAATGTATCGAGATACAGATATCTGGAGTACGTTTACTAGCTTTGTATATACAGAGCATCTGTTCAGCTGACACATTTATTGATTTTATGTAATATGTACTTTCCGGGCTCAATAAGAAAGACCTGATGGAAGACTTCAACGTAGATTTCGTTTAACATCCAACTAACCAAATCTTTACAAATTTTCAAAATAAAAGGATATCTCGACTCCGCATGCGCCTGAACAACGCGGAACATAACCAGTATAGATGGTATATTTTCCAATATAGAAAATATTCAAGCAAGTACATCAGAAATGGTCTTTATTCTTCACAAGCCGTTATGGTTGAGATTCCAATTAAATTAGTTCACTCGAATTATCCTTACATTTATGCACTGCTCACTGAACCCTCGGTGCATGAAATTCTTGCTTGACCAGACTTTTTTTTTGTTCGAGAGCACTTTCCATTGTTGCTTAGTTCTTATTTTTCGGCATAATGCTCCAATCGTCGAATTTTAATAATATTAATTTCACATGCAATCGAAAGCATTTGATATTAAGTAAGTTAATCGAATAAAATGGTATTAACCATGCTGTAATTTAACAGTGTTATTTTGCTATATTTGGGTTAAATTTCCGTACTCGCTATTATTCCTCTCGGCTTAAACATCTTAACGTACTGGCAACACCGACGGTCAAAAACGAAAAGCAATTCTCAAGAAATATCAAATTAAGTTAATTAGCAATTTGGCAAAAGCGAAGATCGGACTGGAACTCTCGTTAAATTTGGCCTTACAAAACAAAAACAGTGCAAGACTTAACACAAGCGCACAAAGAGTATACATGCGATGTGACGGTTGCACATGGTTGAGGTTTTGCTATAAATACTATTTTTATTAGAAAATGTTCATAGTTCAACAGTAAATAAACAAGCAAACGAACGGAAATAGTTAGATTGAATAAGAAAACAAGCTCACACTTGTGTTATATGCGGTAAACGATTCAGAATCAGTGTTGTGCCAAGTTTGTTAAAATCAACATTTTCAGTATACCGTCGTATACCCACTAATCTGATTTCTCAATTTGAAATTATTTTTCCAGTCCTCTGTAGATGTATAATTTTAAAACGTATAGGAAGTGCTCTTCGGCCAAATCTATACCATCAGACGGGTTACGCAATATTTTTTTTTTAAATAAAACGATCAAGCAGAATCAAACCAAAATATAAATAGCGTTTTTTAGTGCGCGCAATTGATTCGGCGTATCAGAGGCTTAAATAAAAATTTCAGAGTTACATGATTTCGATTAGGTGCAAGTGGATGCTATACCTTATATTTTTGGCGAAATTATCGAGTTCATCATCATATAAATTGCATCATTATTTCATATAGATAAATGGTTATGGTTAGATACACTCCTTATGTACGAGACAACAAATTTAGTTTCCAAAAATGGTTAAATCATTAAATTACAAATGTTTGTGCAGTAACTCGTAATCAGCTCGGCAGACAGTGACTTTTATCAAGTGGTTGATGTATCGAACTTGTCGAACTTGACCGATAACTTCCTCACAATCCTAACATGAATCAAATAGACTACTTAATTTCGCATGCGGGACGAAATATTTACCTCAATATTTTTCAAAACCAAATTGAAAATCGGAAAGCATGATGTAAGCTTTTTTTGAAAACTTGTTAATCATATAATGAATATTCCTTAACGAAATTGGAGTTTTAATTCGCCGCAAGTTAAGTCACGTTAACATGCGCACTCACACTTGGACCTAATATTCCAAATTTTACTTTATTTCAGAATTGATCAAATAATAATTTTGTTGTTTTTGAAGTGCATTGCAGGGTGATTTTCTTCATGATATGGTTTCATCGAAAAATTAAGAGATACTTTTGAGGTGTTCGTCTTTTGGTAGACTTAAAAATTAAACTGGTGCAATACCCTGCAGACAAACACATATACTTACACATTAAAAACACCCAACCATGATTTTTGGTCACCACAGGGAATCGAACCCGAGGCCCGCGAATAGCAAAGCAAGGGCGCTACTTGCTGAGGTTTGCTAGACTTCAATTTGTATTTCATTCAGAATATGGATTTCATAATTAAGTCTAAAATGTAACCGCAGCTTACTGTCCACTACTTTCAATTGTATTAGATATATTAATTATTCTTGTCACACTTGCTGAAGTTTAATAACTTAATACCTAGAAGCTTATAACTATATACTATACAAATTATCAAAATACAACAATAGAACAAAAGTGTACGACTTGAACAATCATATTTAAAAATTGCATTCACAATATAAATTACATAATAATACGACACAAATTTAAAACCTTCTTCCTCTTAGCGTATAATACCACCTCTCAAGTACATGCATACAATTTAAATTTAAACTAATTAAACTAATTAGTCTACTACTGTGCGCATAGTAATTATATCTCACCACTATACTCAGAAAAGTACATAACAAAAAAAGAAAATTTCACTTTTCAACACATAAAAACGGTTTTTTAAGAATTTCAGTTTCTAAAGTTTTTAACAATAATTTAAAAACTATGTTAAATATGTTTACACAAATACAATATAATTTGCATATATATGTACATACATATGTGTATGCAAATTCGCACATACACACAATTTAATCTTTAATCAATCAACATCATTTTTAATTACTATTAAATACATGTAAGATTGTTTGGTGCTATTGTTTGTCAAAATCGTTTTCATAAAAATTCACAGAAATAAATAAAAAAGAAAATTAAATGTGTTGTTAACGCGCAGCACAACAACACAAAACATAAATTTTCAATTTTCATTGATTTGTATAATTGTGGTGAGGTTCGTTGTTTTACTATATATATGCATTGTAGTCTTTTGTATTTTTTTTTTGTTTGTTATAATGCGCGCATGCAATTTATGCTTGTTAAATGCTTAACGCATGATTTCAAATTTTATTTTATTATTTTATATAAATTATTTGGAACACATTGAATTGTAAATATTTATGTACAAATAAGTGTAAGTATATAAGTGAAATTATGGATAATACTTAGGTATTAACAAATTAGATATGTTCGGTTTAACCCTTAACAATTGTTTTTTGCATTTTTTTCTCACCATAAAACATTATATTAAAGGTTCTTTTCGTTGAACTTTATCTTACTTCTATATATGAAAGCTGTACCTCTTGCGTATAATTATTCATGTATAGTGAGAATTAAGTAATCCAAAATACTATGAATGGCCATCTTTTAATAGCATCATATAAAGCAACATATGATAACACATTAAGAAGTCAAAATGACAATGTGACGGCCAATAACAAGGTTAAGGGCCAATCTTATGGATTACTCGTACATATTTACACTAACAAAATGGTTGCGCGACACGTCAAGCACTGGTTTCTTGATTTTCAAAAATACTCAACACTAAATACTCAATTGGGTTGATGGCCAATAATAGATAATCGTAGAGATGGTTCTGGAATTCTGAATACCATCATGTTGTACATACATTTCATAATTATTTGTACTAAACCAAATTTATGCGCGAGCCGTCGAATGCTGATTTCTTGAATTTCAAAACTACTCAACACTAAAGAAATTTTCGTTTTGCGTTTGATGGCCAATAACAGATAATCGTAGAGATGGCGAAATACGCCATCATTAATATTGATTTGTTATGGAATTCACTGGTGCATCGTTTGATAAACCCAAACATTGAGTTCGCCTTGGCTACGATGTTATCTGCCTGCCTGTTAAACGTCATGTTTTGCATAAATGTGAGACCCAGATCGATATAGGTTCGTTCACAAACACGCTGCAATTCGGCGCCCTTGATTTTGTATTTATTGATTATAGGATTTTTCTTCCTGCGAAGCAACATAATCTTGCATTTTTAGTTATTTGAATGCAATGAGTTGCAGTCAAACTACTCACTAAGATCATTACTATCTTCAAGAAAAGATATCTTCTTGAAAACAAGAAATATCCAGGGTCCAATATGTGATCGTTGAGGTTACACGCGAGGTAACTCTGATAACTTTAATTTATTATTTCCAATTAACGCAAATTGAGTGCGGTTTGTTCCAAAATCCAAATTCGTGAAGACTATCAAGGGCCTTACGATGACAAATAGAATCAAATGCTTTGCTAAAGCCCGTATGTAAACTACATCCATCTGATAATGTTTTTCAATTTCGTTGATCATTTTACTAGTAAATTCCACTAAATTTGTGGAAGTTGATCTGCCTGTTATGAATTCATACTGTTTGTCAGATATATGACGTGCCAATGTAATTTTAAAGGTGTTGTAAACAACCAGCTCAAATAATTTTGGAATGGATGATGTCGTTGAAATCGGTCTGTAACATGAAATGTCATCTCTTACACCCAATTTAAATTGATATTTTCCATTTATTTGGAAAACACGCCGGTAATAACGACAAATTGAAGAGATTCCGTAATGGAAGCACCAAAAAATTTGCATGTTTATATGCCGTATGCCTTTTTTTCACGTCCTCCTTCTAATGAACTCGCTAATCTTGTGACATGGTGTAAGAATACGCATACCTCTTTGTGATTGGCGGAGATGTTAATGCTCATCACTCAATCTGGGGTAGTATGAACATTAACCACAGGGGTTCTTCTCTGTTTAACTAAATAAGCTCTTCTGCGAGCTTGAAATTCTCAATACTGAATGCGAGCCTGCTTTTGTTCACTCTGTCCGGCAGGTGGTGATTGAAATTAGTTTATGCTCCATGTCCATCAATGATTTAAACGACCGCCGCTTGAACCATACCGCAATCGGAAATTAACCGATTGGAGACTTTTGCCTTTCGAGCAAGGTTCTTTATTTATACGCCAACGAGGGTTATAAGATGAAGCATCGTCATTTACAATGCCAAACATTACTGGCCTTAAAAAATTAAGGAAATCTGCTAGAAAATTGAAGAACAGAGCAATAAAGTCTAAGCGACAGATTGATTGGGTTAACTTCTTGATAACACAAAAGGAATATAAAAGAAGTTTAAGATCCACTGGAGCCAATAAAGGTTTGGCTAAGAATAGTGTGGGTAAACTTGGTTCTCCTGGTTACCAGATGAACAGCTTAACTCTTCCAACAAGGAGGATTGGTGAGCTGCTCCTTTCTGTTGATTTCACTGGTTGTGATATCATCAACTCGGATGATGTTGCTACGGAGCTCACTAGGACTTCTGTTGCAGATCCCGATTGGTATTCAGCTCACAAGCTGATCTCGAGATGTCTTGCGCTGAAGCCTATTTTCCTTTGCATCTTATAAGGCTGGCAACCCTGGTGGTATTTTTCCTGCTGAACTATAGCATACCTTCTTCTAATTCAGGATCATTTTATCCAACTTTTAAAACGTGCGTTGCTTTTAGCACTAAAATCTTGGAGCTGGAGTAAAGTTGTTTTTATCCCGAAAGCTGGTAGGTCTGATTATGCCTAAGTGATTTCGGCCTATTAGCCTGTCCTCAACTTCCTTAAACCTCTGGAAAGAATCGTCGATAGATTCGTTAGAGACCATTTTCTAATAATAATAATAATAAACAGTATTAAAGGCCATTACTGGCCCCTTACTGAGTCAACAATTTGGCCAACCATTTTCTAATTATCTCAATAATCATGTTACTGAGTGACATGCAACTTGCTTACAGAAACGGTAAGTCCTGTGAAACCGCCACATGAACTTATAACCAGGGTTGAAAAATCTCTTAGGAGTTTCTTGTGGGTACTTTCCTGGATATTCCGAGAAATTTCCATAGCACTTTGTTTGGTAGGATCACTTTTGCCTGTTAGTTTCTGTTACGGTTGCCAAACTCTGTCCTCAATGGCGTCTGTTCTCACCTGTGCCTGTTGGTCATTGACGAGTTACTTGTTAAGCTGCCGAAATCTGGATTCATTGCACAGAGATACACTGATGATTTTGTTTTGACAGTCACAGGCAAACATCAGTGTCTTATCCGACCTAACTCAACATGCCTTAACTATTGTGGAGGCGTGGTGTGTTGACTTGTCTTCAAAAGGAAAAGGAATACTCTTGAACTTGAACTATCTGTTTCCTCTCTTTTTGGTAGAACGATCACTAAATGTGATCACGTCAAGAAGCCTGGTATTGTCTTGGATAGTAAACTTTCCTGGAAGAATCAAATGGACTAAAAGCTTCTAAAAGCAATTGCCATATGTTGGCAATGTAGAAGAGCTTTTGAAACCCGAGCATGCTCTCTTTCATTTATAAATCACTGGTCCTACCGCTACTATCGTACGCTTCTATTGTGTGGTGGCCAGTGGTTTACCTGAAAAAAAATTAGTCACACCCTGTTCTGCAGGATATCGCCTGAGGTGCATTGGGGCCATGTAATGTTTTCGGTTCTATATCGTGGGACAAATTTTTTAAAATTATTCTTCATGTTTACCAGAAATTGGTATGGTTATAATGACATACTACTGGCCGAATTCAATTTCTAAAATTTTTTCTCGGTGGCTTATCCTAGGACAGATGTGTGGAGTGCGCAGGATTTTCTCAACAAATGAAATGAGTCCATAGCCGTTTTTCTGATGGCTCTCGTTCTAACCTCAGTGCAGGTTGTGGAATCTAATGTCCTTGGACTGATCTGAAACTTTTCGGTAGTACTGTTTTTCAGGCGGAACTAATAGCGCTGACACGTAGGGTTATTGAGGCTTTTAAGCTGTACTTAACTCTTTAAGAAATCCCATGACTGTTTCCAAACTCTAGAATATCGTTAGAATATCGTAGGTTAATGACGTTGTCTTAACTGTCGACGTTGACACATGGCCAAGTATAATCTGTCAAAACGGATTTTAATATTGTTACATTTTTGTATATTTATTTGAATACAAGATAGACATAGGATCCTCTCATTTTGTTTTAATATTCTTAATTTTAGTATTTCTTCTCGCAAAGTTATAATTTGATCATTCTTCCTACTGTGGGATAGAGATCCCTCGATATACTTAAAATTATTAAACTGGATCACTGAGGGAATATTTCATATAATGTCTAGTCTGAAATTGTTAACCTCAAATTGCATTCTTCGCCAAAATTCATAGTCTTACATTTCACCACTACTCATCTTAAAATTTCTAACATCTTTATAATCTAAAGTTGTGGATTTAAGAAAGATGCAGGTTATGAGTTATATCTTACATGCAAGGTATATAGATGAATCAAAATCGATATACATATAATACATATAGGTGGTAGTAGGTGCGATTGCCATCGAAAATAAAACAAATTAAAAATACGCCCCTCCCATATATTATATCTATATAACCTCGTCCTTATTACCAAAAATAATGTACATCTAAATAATTACATAGCCATGAGTCTTTCACCTCGCCAAAATTACATAAATCTAAACCTCTGCATGCGCTAAGTAGGTACGCATAAAACACGCGTCTCAGCCAACAATAATGTATACGATTACTAATATGAAAGTTAAATTACTCTTTATGTAGCTCCGCAAAAGCATAACACACATAAGAATTATGTACATGACAATAAACAATTTAACAATACGTATAATAGCATAACTTTTTTTGCTTAACATTTTTTTCTAATGCTTATACAACTATACATAAGATGCGTGTCTGCTTCACTTTTCGTACATATGAATGAATTTTTGTTATTTTCTTATATACACTCGCAGGCTTATATAAAGAAACTTTTCTTTTGACCTCAAATTAAAACGGTATATTTTATGATTATTATTATTTCCTCTGTGTTATTATTATTGTTATTATATTCGTCGAAGAAAATATGTAAATATATAAGAATTTATTAAGAATTGAGTGATATTCGTTTAAATGTGCGTATATTACAACACACACATTACACCATGATGATTCGATTTTGAATGTCAAGATGTTTAACCATCAGCGTGGTCATTATGTATACATACAGTTTTATGTAAATGTATCGCGATTTTTAATTTTCTTTTCTTTTACATATTCGTTATAGCTAATTAAATCATTAAATTACCAACAACATATTAGAGGATTGAAGATAGAATTTTTTTATATATCGCAAGTTGGTATATTCGTACAAATATAAGATCAAAATTCACACACAAGGGATATACACTCGGTGTATCTACGTACAACATACAATAATTATTAAGTTTGTTTGTTGATTTGGTTCTCGCGCTTATATATAACACTATGTGTACAGCTGTAATAGGCATACGCGGGGAACGGTCATTAAACCTTTTGTGGTTGTTGATCTTTTTAGTGTATGCGGTGTCTGTGTATGTATCTTTTTCTTTTTATAAATTAATTTTAATAGACATTTCTTAGAACGTTAATTTATATATATGTATATACGAGTATGTGTATATAAATTTTTGATATAATCATAAAGTTCCTATAAACTATATATAGAGAAAAATATCGATTTTAATTTAGGTAAGTTAATGAGCGCCTGCACAGTATATACGTATCTATACAGAAAAATATAAGATTTTATGATTGTGCGATAAGACTCGTTCGTTGATTGAATTGCGGTAATTTAATCTTACATCAACACGTCTTACATAGAATGCAATTTACATTTGGCCTCAGTTAAATTGGTTTTAAATTATTGTGTGCGCTCGTAATCTAATAAATTATTTGATTCACCAATACAATACATAATTATCATTCAATTGGCCTTGTAATTTCCAACATGGTCGATTTAAATTTGTTGGTGTATCGAGAACCTATCTGTATACAAAATTGAATGAATTGAGGGGTATCCAACCAATATGTCTTACAAAAACATCATATCTGTTGGTTTGCTGGTTTTTTTCAATCTGTGTATAAACCAACAGACAATAATGTGAATACAGCAAAACACATTGAATCACAGCAACAATATATCGATCTGGCTTTGGCGACGGATGTAGACCAGGAGTATTACTATTAAAATTGCGGTTGGAACCCACGAGTCCGCACTCAATACCACAAAACCCATGGTGCAAACCCAGGATTCTATCCCAATTCGAAAACTGCTGCCTTCGCAAACTGAATGAGTTTAGACCAAGGCAGAGAGGACAACTGATCTAAATTTAAAGTTGACTTTATATGGTGAAAGACGCATGGCTATGTAATTATGTAGATGTACATTATTTTTGGTAATAAGGACGAGGTTATATATAGATATAATATGGGAGGGGCGCATTTTTAATTTGTTTTATTTTCGATGGCAATCGCACCTACATGTATTATGTTTATAGATATCGATTTTGATTCATCTACCTTGCATAGAAGTATTGTTTCAATTTAATCGAGAGTAACATCTATTAAGTAAGATATAACCTGCATCTTTCTTAAATGAAATGTAAGAATGTGAATTTTGGCGAAGAATACAATTTTGAATATTAATACTTTTCAGCTCTGGAATTTTGAGGTTAACAATTTCAAACTAGACATTATGAAATATTTCCTCAGTGATCCAGTTTAATAATTTTAAGTATATCGAGGGATCTCTATCCCACAGTAGGAAGAATGATCAAATTATAATTTTGCGAGAAGAATTATTAAAATTAAGAATATTAAAACAAATTATTCAAATACACAAAAATTTTCAAAATTTTTAGGAGGTTGCTCCTAATTTTAAATATGCCGTCCGGTTTGAACTTCCCAAATAATACGTTTACACAATAACTTATTTGTTATTATTTATTTAATATATTTATTTATGTATTTATTTATTTAATTCAAATAATTATTTATGCATTTATTTATTTTACCACCACGTTTTTAATTTATAAATAAAAATGTAATTTTTAATTTTTTACACAAATGGCTGCCGTGTTGTACACACACTAAGTATTTATATAAATTTTTGTAGCGAACACGTTGTTGCTTTTTTGCTGTTTGGAAGACGAATGTGTTGTGTAAAAAGTGACGTCGCCTTCGTGTTCCAAAATACATGTCGTATTTTGGAGAGGGAACAGATGCGCCTGCGGCGGTCGACATTGCACTTTTGTTAAGTGCATGTGGATGTACATCATCGACTTTGTTAGTTCGTATGATGTTGGTTGGATGGCGACATGCTTTACTATAAATGTTTTATAGTAGTGGTTCGACTATTGGATAGTGGTGGTTGGATAGATGGGGTTAGTGAACACTCAATTCAAATAAGTTGATTTATATTTGAATTTCACTAATTGTTTTGTTGTGGCAGTATCGAATATCAGTGAGTCCAATATTCGAAAGTATTCATGTATTATAAAACCAGGTACACGGATGAGCAAGCTAGTTTACGCCATGTAATCTACGCGGTTATCGACACATAAACTATTACGTAGATTACTTGGCCATGTTTTGTGTCAACGTCGACAGTTAAGACAACGTCAATAACCTACGATATTCTAACATTTTTAAATCAAATGAACGAGTTCACGAAACAACGTTTGAAATTGATAAATAATAAATTCATAATTTTAGTTTTATCTCCACTGTTAAGGAATAATATCAGAGATTCAAAAAACAGGACATGTACAGATGTGTGTACCAATAATAATATGTGAATGATGATAAACTATAATAAAACAGGTCATTCAGATTACATTGAATTATTGAAATTCTAAATTTTTAGAGATTAGTTATGGAAATATAATGATTTAAAACTTTTCAAACCTAACTAACCAAATCTCTGAGAGGATAACTTAGATTAAAATGCAATGAAGGATATTTTAAAAGTCCGTATCGCATTGTTATCTTAAAGAAATCTGGTCAACGAAGTTTAGAACTGATTTCCAAAATCGCACCATGAAATGTCTACATTATCAACGTTCTCTAGCGCGGGCACTTGTTTTTCAACTTGTCGCATATAGCCAACAAAAATTTACTTCTAATCGATAATGCAGGTTATGCCAATTCATCTCTGCGCTTGCTTTGTAAAACCAGATTTTACAAACAAATAATGCAGAAAGTAAAAAAAAAAACTGTTTAATCACGAGCTCATTGGCAAAATACCATTCGATTTTCGTTCCTGTAATAAACAGAGATATACCAATCTCACTAATTTAACTCCACGGTAACACGAAATGTGCTCAATATTTTCCATCCCGAAAGATTGAAAGCATAATTACTTACATGGTTGCCATGATGGTTCTGAGCATGTCGAAGGGAAACCGCGTTGATACGGTAACTATTCGAAATTGTATAGAATAAGCAGGAGACATTGACGCCGCTGCCAATCAACGTAAAAAACTTAAATAAGTTCTAATTTTTATCAAATTTTGCTAAAATTACTTAAGGTTGCGTAACCAATATACTTTGAAATACTCTTTAAATTATAATTAAAATTTGATTCAAGCCCTTACTAGAATTTTAGCTGAAATTTTACTTCATCCACTCAATTTTTTGACACAATTCAAATTTTGACAAAACGTCAAAGTGAAATATTACCTCCATCTAAAAAACAATTAAAGATTTTGGCTCAAATTCATACCAGAATTCTATTCTGGAATTTCTCTTAAGTCCACTCAAAAATGTATATGTACTTCGAAGTCTATATGCAAACTCAAATATGAATAAATCTGTATATATTAAATTGCACTCAAATAATCTATAAATAGCGTTTACAATTTTACTCAATTTCATAGTAAAAATTTAACTTAAAAAGTTTCACTCAAAATAAATAATTTATAATCTACTCAATCACTACTCAATATTTGAGTTTTAATTAATAGTCAGTAATCAAATTTTGTTGAAATCTAGTTGAAAATCTTATTGTTACTCGTATGACTATTCTAAAACACCTACAGATTGTAGCGTAGATTCATATTAGCATCGAATTTCACTTAAGCAAATTCACTCAAAATATATAACTGGAAGTTTACGCAAAATCAAATATGAGTAAATATTTATAATTTAAATTGTACTCAAATTTTGTTGTAATATATACGGTTAAAAGTCTGTTAAACGTGTTTAAAATTTAACTCATCTCCATATAGTATAATTCAATTTTGAATTTCACTTAAAAATATCCACTCAAAATATATAATTTAACATTTAATTTTAAAATTTTGAAAAGCGGAGATTTTTATGCCCACCTTCGATTTCAAGCAATATTTTTCATTTGCTAGTTTTCTTCGGTATCTCATTTCATGTGCTCGCTGTTCTTCGCGACCGTTACAGAGTAAATGTAGCCTCATGGGCATCTATATGATGGCAGAAGCTTTATTCTAGATCTGCCGAATTGTCTTGCAAAATTAGTCTCAATTTCATTTAAGTTTAGGTAACTAACCTTAGGATTTTTGATACTTTGCAAGATTATGTTTATAGTTTAGAGAAAAATTTTGCAATGAATCTAAATTTTAGTTTGAATCGATGTTACTTACCCTTAAAATTGTCTGGTCTTGCCAAAGTAGGGTGGAGCGCTGCGAGCAAACATAGGTCACACGCAAAACGCTGACAGTGCAACTATTTTGACCACTAATGACAGAATTTCTTTTACCGCCCTGTTATTAGCTTGTTTAATAGTTATATAAAAGATACATTGATATTTTTACGATTGGCTGCCCATCCGTTTTGTAATCAGGGATGGACGAGATATATTGCGCCATGTAGTTTACGCAGTTTTCAAGACGTAGAGTATTCGCCGACAATTTAGAAGACATTAACCATCTTCGAATATTTTGGCATATTGAAATTGAATGTTCACAGTTGTATTAATTTATAAAAAGAAAAATAGTAATTTGACCGTCTCAGTTTTAATTTTATCTACAACTATATAGTTGTGAAATCGTAAATATGTTTAGTGAGTTGGCTACCCTTCTATGTCAAACCTTTTCAAAGATTATCTATAACAGTTTTACAAATTTTAATTTCTACATTTTTAACTAAATATGTTCGCTACGTTCAAAGAAGTATTTTCCGGTATGCACAAAATAAATAAATTATGCTAAGTAATTTTGGTAGGTCGAAATATAAAATAGATCAAACTTTTTGCTCTTTTTATTCTGTTCCGTATTCTCGATCACAGATGACACTACGGATGCGTCATTAATATTTGTTGTTTTGATAACTGCTTTTTACAAAATTTTGGCACAATAACCGAAGATACAGCAGAAAAATCAGAAGTTCCCAGTAGAGTTGGTATAATCCTATCTAATTTTTTATTATTTCTAAAATGAGGTCACAAAAATCCGATTGTATGTCTAAGACCTTAACTCTTCACTAAACTCACAATTTTTTCACTAATTTGGTAATTAAAACTAAAAATAAGTTTCGAAAACACAAATGGTTTTGTGTGCAATGCAGAATGATTAAGACTACTTTTGACAATTATCTGCTAAAATATTACCCCAAACAGCTTGTTAGGGTATTATTTATTTATTGGCATTTCGGATTTTCGAGGCTGCTTCATTATTTCCAAGATTACTCTCAAATTTCAAATATACTGGTATACTTTATGCAGCACAATGACCTTACACCTTAGCTTCGCTGCTAATAAAATATTCCGTTTGATTGCTTCGACGTATTCTAAATTAATTGATTGTTTAGTTTGGAGTTAAAAAATTTCGAAATTACCAAATTTTAAAATAGTTGTGGTTCAAAATTTATTGAGAAGTAATTTTCAAAAGTTGTTTGAATCTTACTTAAGCTTTAAATCTGATAAATTGGTTCACAATTTAGACTTAACTAAAACTTTTACAAAAGCTTCCACTTGGTTTAGGTTTAAATTCTCAGATGCTCTAATATTTGACATTGATGGTTAAATTGAATTTTGGCCGTAATAGTTAGTGATGAAAAATGAGAGAGAGAATGCACTTTCAAAAGAAAGAACTATAGAATAACAATTCCAGGTCCAAGACCGTAAGTATAGTATAACTGGGCTTGTATAAGATTCTTGCATTTAAAATTGTTCTTCAAAACGTTGATTCAATTTAACCAGCCTCCAATATTTCTATTTTAAAGTCTTGTAGAGTCAACATGAGGCCCGAGTGATATAAATTATGAAGGCCTCTCTAATTTCGACTTTGTGGGGTGGTTGTGAGAGATTAACTTAACAGTTCTTCCTTTTATGAGTACAATAGATATTAGTTCGATTTGATACTGGCATTTGCCAACAATGTTATTGCAGATTTTTATTGATCAACAGCAAAAAAATCAATGGAAAATGAGTTTATTTATTCGGTTGTTTTGCTATAATGCTTGTACGAGTAGGACAGGAACCTAGAAAAACACGAAAATCGACCAGTATAGTCTAAGTCAATATTTTTTAATCGACAATTTACAATTCGACATTACGGACCCACCCCTAAAACGCGTAAATTTAACATAAAAAATATAATGCACCGTGAAACTTCCATCCCCTAAATACGTAATTTTTCACTTTATTTTAATCTGGAAATATTACAAAATTTCTTGAAATTTCTGACAACACAGCGTAACGCATAGAACGCTTCGACTGTGATGGTCTGATAAATGAAGATCAAAAGAAATGATATCAAGATCTAATTGCCAGTATGGCTATTTGAACTCTATTTGGGAGGTACTTATAACTTCAGTTGTCGGTGCTGCTCAATAGACTGTAGCTATAGTAAAAGTCAGACCCAAGAATGATTGGTTTAATGACGAGTGTCGTCATGTAGTCGAGCAAGAAAATATAGCCCATTGTGAAGTGCAACAACCTCTAACTATTATAAGGAAAAACAAGGCTAGTGGCTCTTACTAGGAGGGCAGCTAAGCGGATAAGTATATAGACGGAAAAAGCGAGAATGGTGGAAGACCGAGGTTCTGAAAGTACAACAACTCGCATCAATGAGCGCAGTTCGCGTAGTGTATTTAAAGGAATTACTGGATTGCACCATACTTTCAGGCCTGCGTCAACCGCCATTCGGGACCGGGATGGAAACCTCTGTGTCAACATCGATGCAGTGCTCGACGCATGGAATAGACTATTTATCAACCAGCTTGGTGTTCACAGACTTTAGTTGAGTTACCTCAAATACAGACTGCGGAGATTTGAATTGAGGGTCCACTCCATAAGGAATATGCTAGGGCTATAGACTAAAACGAAACCGGTCACCTGGGATGGACTGCATTGATTCGGACCTCTTGATATTCGGACGGAATATTTTGTGGAACTATCTTTTCTTTATACGATTATAGTTTGGCGAACCGAAGTTATGCCTGATGAATGGAAAGTCGCCGCGATATGCCCCATATTCAAGACCGTTTGAAGTGTGAGAATAATCACGGTATAGCTCTCCTTCGCACAAAATACAAGTTATTGTCCTACATTATATTGGATAGAATTACCTCTCTAGCGGAGGTTTTAGTTGGTGACTATCAAAGAGGATTTCGTCCGAATCGATCAGCCATTGGTCACTCACGTCAGGTCTTTCTGCTGCTGATGATTCTATCTAAATATTAAGAGACATCGATCCCCGTATATCAGGCCTATGATTCTATCATACGAGAGTATTTGTGGTCTGGACTGTACAATATCGAGATCAGAGATCTGAGGAAGATCTCCAATATTGTACAGGAAGTAAGATCTCAGCGAGTTTGCTGGCTCGGTCACGTTTTGCCTGCTGATCCAGATCGAATTGTACAGCGATCTCTGAAAGGAGAGCCACCATATGGTAGGCGCAAAGGTCATTGCAGGCGACGATGGCTCCACGGTGTAGAGAACGACTTGGCTTCTTCAGATTGTCTAGGACAGTATGAAGACTATGCTCAGGATCTAAACCGTTGGATCAAAATTGTTGACGCAGTAAGGGGCCAATAATGGCCTTTAAAAATTGTTATTATTATTATAATTATACAGGGTGGTTTAAAGGATTGACAAATGCTTTAACAGAGGTACACTTTAGAAAATCGTGAGAATTGGATCGTGTAACATTAGATCGAAAATGTCTTTACTTAAATAATATCTCGAGTTCATCTGTTCAAAGTGAATAATTCCTTGTAATTGAAGGACAGAGCGATTTATTGAAATACTCGTAGTTTGGCTATTTCGAATATGCTACAAAAATCATTAGTATAGGCTTAACGTCAATAATGACAATACTGTAGTATTGCTAGTGATTTAGACAATTAAGATAGACAATTTAGAGAAGTTTTGGTTAAACTTGAAGACATCTGTAAGAGAAACAAAAAATGTTGGTAGTCACTATGCGAGTATATACATCTCTGAGATTTGTGTTAATTTACTTAGTCCAACTGAGATACCGATTTACTGTCCTACTGAGACTTTTGTTTGATTGATTTAATGTAGAAATTGTATTCGTATCTAAAATCTATTGATCAACTGTCATTTTGAGGGTAACTGCAATTTTTCTTAACGTTATAGAAACTTTTCTCTGGTCCCTCACTATTTTTCATACTGTGCCGATGTTATTCGTTATATAAGATTCGAAAATTATTTGTTTAGATATTGCGCGTTTTATAAAATCGTTTACCCGTATTTAAATAGCTAATAACGAATTTGGAGAAATTGCATTTAGCTATGCACATTCATATACCATTCCCACGCCAAAAAGCGCATCCTCTTAATCCAATTTCACATTTTTATTACAAACAAAATAATTAAATCAATTTTCTTTAATAATTTTTTTGTACAAAACTTAAACGAAAATTATGCAAATTTAATTATTTGTAAAATTTAAATAAATAAATTAAGCGAAAAACTATAAATTTTTCCAAATTTTCTCATCAAAAAAAAAAAAAAAAAATAACTGACTTTCTCTTGAAAATTGATAACGTCTGGAGACAAAAAATTAAAATTTATTTATTTAATTAATCGAAAACATATATACGGAAGAAATAATTAATAATTATTTTTTTATATTTTTGAAGTAGTTGGAATATGATTTCATCGTTTGCGTACCATATGCGGATTCATAATTGGTTATATAACGCGCATCTCGATGGATCTACCAATTTTTACTTATTATGGAAGTACATCGCGTAATCGACATTATTCAATACGTATAACTATATATAAATATACTGACACAATTATTTATTAATTTCGTTTATACATTATTCAATGTCAATATGTTAAGGACGGATGTCTACATGGCGCGCTTGCTTGTCCACCCATAAAACATATCACACACATGATATACTAAAATATTCACATATCCTCGAGAAATGTATATAATGTAAAACTATATATGAAATGTGGGTGTCCCGACACAATATTTTGACAATTTGCATTAAACAGAGATATACAAATAATTAGTTAGACAACATATATAGCAAAGCCTACATAACTTTGCGACTCAATTAAATTTGGTAATTTGGTATCACACAAAAAGTTTTAACCTTCACCATAAAATGTTTTCATATTTTCGAAGCCACTTGAATTGTATATATACGTATGTATGTCTATATATAAATAGTAAGAAATTAAAAATTCAAAATAAATCGCGTAATGAGATTGGAGAAGAACTTGAAAAGAAAGAATAAACGTACATGTACGTGTTATACAATGGTAATAATACGACATGCAAGTTTTTATTGTTACACGAACCGTAAAAGGCGCTAACCTTTTCAACGCAGAATTATAATATTGTGTTTTTTTAATTTTTGACGGATTACCCTAATTATTTAGGAGCTTCCCACCTACAAATTAAAGGTTTCGGTTATATACACGTGAAGACGTTATATATTTTTGAAATATATGTAAAATCAGCATACCGTAAAAGTTTAAAGATTAATCAATATGCACAAAAAATTAACTTTCTCTTGATTAATTAAATATTAATAATAATCAGTTTATAAAGGTGATTAATGGCCTCTAACTGATCGCCCCATCGGTCTCGATCCAGGGCTTGGTCTCCATATACTGTCTGAGATATGAGCTCGGTATGTACCATCTACTTCGTTTTTTTGGGGGCGTAAAGCACAAGCACGGATGGGCGAGGTAGAATACGCCGTATAATCTACTCGGTTGTCGACATATTTTTTGTCAACATCGACGATTAAGTCAATGTCAACAACCTGCGATTTTATTTATTGCACTAAACAGGATAAAATGAAGCACGTTTCGTTTGTTCGATGTTTCTCTACACAGCTTCCGATAATGATATTCACAGCTTCCGCTGTGACTTTGGCAGCAATATTGTTCCATTTAAAATGCATATTTACAGCAATATTATCGCATCCGCCATTTTGATTTTCTCTATTTCCAAATATTTTTGGATAGGTGAAAACCGGTCGGCTTAGATTTTCTGAGATAACATTGATTTGATTAGTCTCCTTTATGGCGTTTTTAGAGCAGAGCTTTGAACAAGAACAATTAACCGAAATATTTTCAGAATTGTAATAGATTTAATAAACAGAAACATCCTTTTTAACTTTCTATCGCGGGCACAAACATTTTTGTTTATTATTAAGGATTGTGTTCCAAAAATATTAAAATGAACCTGTTTTGTTACAATTTTGCATTAATCTTAATTTAAAAGAGGAAAACAATAGATGTAACTAAAAATATTAACCGGTTTTAACCCGGTTCCGTCCCGGAACTAAACCGGAACAAAAAGAATTTCCTAAAACCAGCGCAGGAAACCAGAACAAAACATCTTATGGAACTGAATTCAAAACCAGAACGATATAAAATCTGTTCCATGCGCTTTAGAGACACAAAATAGGTGTCTGTCGTCATTCTTTTACGTACACATTCGACGTAACTGTGAAGGATGTGGCAAAGACACAACTGCAAATCGCTTGCAATTATAACTCTTTTTTCAAATTAATCTAACTTGAAGTGCTTATATATTTAGCGGATGCATTGTCACTATTTTTGGTAAGATATATAGCTTTTGACCTGCTAACCTATATTTCAAATCCAATTTCACGTACCTTTCGTCGTCTATCAAAACATATTCCCAAAATTTTGTCAAATCTTCGTAACAGAACTCCGACACACACACGGCACATTTAGCGGACAAGTTCTGGTTATCTGAACGATATGGCTTTTTAATAACTCGATAATTCTTATAGCTTTCTTGAACTCGAATTCGTCTTAGCATGGCACGGGATGTACTCAATTTTATGGTACGGTCACAATCAGAGATCCTTGGATTATTTTTAATGGATGTTATAATCTTGCGTATTTTATGTGAGTGGCCAAGGACGACTAAAATTTGGTAACGAAATGTTATTCTTAATCAAATTTAAATAATATTTAAAATTAAAATATTCTTGACGCCATACTCACGTAGTAAATCACACGAAATTTTGTCTTGATTCAGCGCTGGACAATTTTAGGTGTGTGTTACTATGTAAAGGCTTGTCAAGTACGATAATTTTGGTGTCGAGAATTTTTATTATTTTTTACTCCACAGATTACTCAACTACTAGTTTCGAATATCAGTAAGTCGTAATATTTGAGATGGTACATGACTCCCTTTGCAAACGGAAAACCATAAAATTTGAGGTATTAGTATTATACTACTTGCACCATGGGCCTTTGTGGCATTGAGTGCGGAATCCTCGTGGGTTCCAGCCAATTTTAATAATAATAATTATACTACAAATCGGATGGTTTTATATCATTTCGTGACTGATATTTGGTTAGGTGAATTGACAATACCGTATGCTAATTCAGACAATAAATTGCTTGCGTATGCGGCGTCTAACCTTGTATGGATTCATCGTATCAAGTATTTACCCCAGTTCGAACTTTATTAACCCTGACCAAGACGTAATAGCAGTTGCCGAGTGATTTCGGAACAAAAATATCGGTTTGTTTACCGATACCATGTAAAACGGCAGGTACTTCTGAGATCCAATTAATTGTGTTGCCTCTAACCTTCAGAGCAGATTTGATCTGTCGGTGTGAGCGTTCGCCCATGACATTGCCTTATGGATGGAATGTACCCGATGTTAGCCGAGGAGTTTAGTTAACTCTGAGAAAAGTTTCAAAAACTTACTTTTGATTTTTGGCAGGATGGCCATTTATCGTTGTTGATCTGCAACAACGTTATTGGTACTTTGAAAATGCTGGATATCTGTGTTAAATTGACTAATATAATCCAAGTGGCGTGATTGCCTTGGATTACGTTTAGTTTTAGACTGAATGGCTCATTGAATGCAGAGTATTTGTTTTCGGCATCCGAGAGCTTCTTCTAACCACCGAATATATAGTTCAAAAGTTATGACCCTCTGGCAGACTACATATACAGACGAACAATGAGTGAAACCAAAAGTACAGTAAATTTAGTGTCCCAGCTTTGGTAGTTTGGTGGTCGAGGGTCTCGGGTTCAATTGTCGATGGTGAAATCGCCACCAACCCGTATCGCATTGATCCTAAAAAAATTTGGTCTTCCTAGTTTAAACTAATTCTCAAAATCACTCTAGGAATTGTCTACATTATCGACGTTGTTTAAATTGTCGACGTTGTCTACAGGTTGTCGACACGTCGACGTAGAAAATAATAGGTGACGCGTAAACGCCCATCCCTGATCACAAGCATGATTCTTGTCGCAAATGTAAGGAGCCATGTCTCATACTCATTCATCAGCGCCCAACTTTCACATCCAAACATAACAACATGATCAACGCTTTGTAAAGTAAAGGGGCCTTAGAAAATAGAAGGCATGACTTCCACCTGCCAGCCGCACTTTAATATCAACCGGGAGTGAGGTTCAAACGTGTAGTGGTCGCACTACTATACTCTGGTGTGCATTTGTCCCTATATCCTCAGAGGCAGGGATAGTTGACGTAGATTACGCCGCGTAATCTACTTGGTTGTCTACTTTTGGTCAATTTCAATTTTTGTTATTAAGTTGTTGGATGTACTCCATGAGATTCTACACTGCTTCCGATGTGACGTTGGCAGCAAAATTTTTCCATTTAGAGCTACGGAGTTGTTCTGTAGTTGGTTTCGATTTATCATACGAGTAACAATAAGTTAAAATTTTCAACTTTGAACAAAATTTGAGTGCATTTTATATAATTATTGTGTTTGAACTCTGATTTGATTAGAAAATAATTGTGATTGAGTAGACTTTGATTTATATATTTTG
The DNA here is from genome assembly GCA_951394425.1 of Tipula unca. NCBI lineage: Eukaryota > Metazoa > Arthropoda > Insecta > Diptera > Tipulidae > Tipula > Tipula unca. The sequence continues at coordinate 153,844,657 of OX596380.1, read as the reverse complement.
AGTGGAACTTTTAAAGTTAAATTCAGGGTACAATTTGTACTATGAAGTTGAGTAAAATTTTTAACACGATTTATAAATTATTTGAGTGGAATTTAAATTATAAATATTTACTCGAATTTGAGTTTACATAGACTTCGAAGAATACATTTTTTGAGTGGATTTGCTTATGTGAAAATCCAGAGCAGTATTCTAGTATGAATTTGAGCCAACGTTTTTAGATGAATTGTATGAGTGTAAAAAATGTAGTATTTCAATTTGACTGGAAACAAAATTTGAGTGCATTTTGAGTGCTAAAAATCAAGCACTGAGTTGAAAAAAATATTTTGCCTCATTTGAGTTTGCGTAAAGATTTAAAAATATAATTTAAGGTATAACAATTTGAGTGAAGTTTTAGTTTCACTTTAGAGCGGATTTTAAGACTTGCCACAAAATCTTTAGTTAAATTAAACGAGTGAATATAAATGAATGAACTTATTATGAACAATAAGTAAGTGGCTTTTTTAAAGTCGAATTCCAGCTAAAATTCTAGTATGGACTCGAATCAAATTTTAATTACAATTTTAACAGTATTTCAATATAGATTTGTTACGCAATCTCAAGTGGTTTAAGCAAAATTTGGAAAAAAAAATGAAATTATTAATTTTTTCTATGGCAGTGTCGGCAATGTCTCCCGAATTCGCATTGATCTTATATCTATAAAGACTAAAATCTGTATATTTTATACAATTTCGAACAGTTACCGCATTAAAGTGGCTTCTCCTCCATGACCTGCTCACAACCATCATGGCAACCAAAGTAAGCAATAGTGCTTTGAATCTTTCGGGATGGAAAAAAATTGAGCACATCTGATGTTCGCCACAATTTCCAGATTTTTTTCATTTGGATATTGTTGTCTGTATTACTTGTAAGATTATGTAAATGTAAATATTTTACAGGAAACGAATTTCGATGCATTTAGTTTTTAATATTTCCCCGAGACAGAGCGATTGGTAAATACAGTGGCGTAGAAATTAGTGAGCTTGGTTTCTCTATTTATTTGTTTGTCCTGCATTATTGATTAGAAGTAAATTTGTGGTGACTTTGACCGCGTTAATATATGGTGTGGGATTATAGATGACAAATTGTTGCCTTATTGTATTGTGGCGTCGACCACCCGCATAGACAACTTAGGCAATATCGATAAAGTAGGCAACGTCGATAATGTAGACAATTCATAGTGTGATTTTGTAAACTAGTTCTAAACGGCGTTGACCAGATTTCTTTAGAGTCTTACCAATCTTACGATACGGACGATGACAGTTTTAAAATATTCTTCAATGTATTTTAATCTGACTTAGCCTCTCAGAAAATTAAGTTAGGTATTAGAAAAGTTTTAAATTATTATATTTCCATAACTGATCTTTAGAAATTTAAATAATTAAATTTAATCTGAATAACCTGTTTTGTTGTCTGGTACACACAGTACACATGCACTGCTTTTCAAATCTCTGATATTACTCCATACCATGGAATACGGGAGATTAAAAATACCGTACACGGGAGATAAAACTAAAATTGATGTGAAACATTTTAGAGTTACAGTTTTAGTAAATTAAAGTTACAATCGTTGTAAAGATATGGAGCTAAGCATGTATGGAAAAGTATTCAATATAGTCGATATCTTAGTACGGATTTACGATAAATTATTGATCCTGTAATTGAACGAAAGGGATACTTTGCCCATCCGGAAAATATTCTATTGTGTATGATATCGGATAATCGAGAGCAGATCCGAAAACTAGGAGTATTATTTAAGAATATTAAAAACGAGATCTCAATGGATAGAAGGAAACATCCGTAAATTTCAGATGATTAGTTGAGCTGAAATTATAGAACCTGCTTTGATGAGCCACATAACCGATAGAGACCTACAAAATATGATCCAAAAAGGCCTGCCAATTGATAGCATTGTAAAATTGGCGACGGAGGCTGCCGCCGCTGTTTGCAGTATTGATTCGTCAGATAGTTTCATTCGTGCCAGACATGAATCTAGAAATTTGATGACAAGTTTTTCAACAAAACCGGAATATAAAACTTTTTTAATCAAACTAATGTGTAAAATTGTTGGATTTTGTGTATATAATTGAATTTATAGGGAAGGTTCTAATAAAAAAATTCCAAAAGGATATTCTTATGGGTTCATCAACTTTCAACCCCTCGGCGGCACCTTAAAAATTTATTTTTAAAAATTTACTATTTTACTTGAGTTATAATACGGTCAATACACAACTATCCTGCACTATTACAAATTAAATAAAAAATATTTTTTATTATTTTCGTCCCACCCTACTTATACAGCCCTCCTTTGTTTTGGGTTAACACTATCGTTCTGAGTTGGATAGAATTCAACCCCCAATTGTATTTGGCAACATGTAATTAGCTAAACTAAGACAGCTGAGATTTCAAAGAGGTATTCGTACCATAATAAGTCATTTCGAATTAAATCACGAGCATACGGTGAAACGAATTACTGATTGACATTAAAAAAAGTCGATTTTTTTTAACCAAGTCTGGCCAAAGCTGTACTTGAAACGCTCATAGACACTGATACTCACAGGACCCTGTCTACTTGGAGAACATGCGAAGAGGCTAGGTCTAGAAGCAAATGATTTGTGCAGAATCTGTATGGACGAGGAGGAGGAAGAGACTTATCTTTTTTGCACCATTTTCACTGTGGCATTGAGTGCGGAACCTCTGTAGGTTCCATCCGTTTTATAAACAGTTTATTTTTTTACGGATGCGGGTCGTCAGCCCAGTGATCCAACCGTCTAGTCGCTTCCTACGACAAGCAATTAAGAACACTGTACTGTGGTTGTTGTTCTTGAAAAACATGTTCGTGCAATTTAGATTTACGAGACATGTGAGTGCCCCCGCACTAAAAACCACATGGGCAAAATCAATTAAATAAATTTAATGAAATATTCAAGATCGTACACATGCACTCAAAATGCACCAAAAACTAAAAGAATATTGTTCTGTTTTGAGACGCCAAGAAGACAATAGAGTATAAAAATCATCCAACACACGTTTTAGGTAAATGATTTCAATTAAATTTTATTAACATCCGTCAATATATACTTTAATTTGTGTACATGCGCGCGCGGTAAACACAACAATTGAGTGTCTTTATGAATACTCACACACAAAATTACGTAAATTATCGACATAAGAAAAACCCAACCTTCAAACTAATAAAAATTTCTATTTTTGGGAGGTACGTATGTACGAGTGTATATGTATGTGTATATAGAATTAAATGGTTGGTTGCGATTGTATAATAATAAAATTTAATTAGCATAAAATTACAGACACCCAGTTAAGATTTGGATTTTGGAAGAGAAATTAAAAGTTATGAAAAATAATTTAAGTATTAGCTAAGCTTCTATTGTTGTAAGCGGCGCGCGAGAAAAAATAAATTACAAACGATAAACGCGACGTTTTTTGTTTGTTTATGTATGTATGCGTTTGTAAGAAGAAGAAATAGTTTGGTAAATAAATAAACGTGATATAATTGTAATCGGGTTTTAATGAGTTATATGGTTTAACAATAAATAATAATAAAAGATGAATTAATGATGTTTAAATTTGATATTTAAGATTAAGTCTTATTAAGTGAGTCATTAAGGCGCGAGATTGTGTTGGGAAATTTTCAATATTATGTCAAAGTCTTATGAATTAAATATCTTCCAGTAACCGACTAACATTTATAAAATTATATAAGGTTCAAATCATATGTATATATCAGAGCTTTCCAAACTTTTTGGTACCACTATACGCGAAACGGTTTTGTCAACTCGGATTGGTACACATCAAATGAAGCGCCTTATAAAAATATCTCCACACTAGAGTCCCGATGTTGCGTTTTATACCGTACTAGCATATATTCAAGAGAATTATAATTGTCAAATTTTGATTTTTCACTCGAAATTACGATGATTTTCCGAATATCGGAATATCAGTCGAATTTTTAAAATTAAAACAAAATTTTGGCGATTTAATAAATTTCTATGAATTTTTAAAAACCACCAAAAATTTTTAAAATTCCTAAGTAATACACAGATTTTCACGTTCCAAAACATCGATGAATTTACAAAAATTAAAATGTTAAATTTTGAAATTTGGATATTAAACTGGCATGGAACTATATAATTTGTTAATTAAATCAAACCTATAGCCATGCGTCCAAGGAAGCGAAACAGCAAGCTGCGAAAGACTTGAGAGCGGTGGCCCATACAACTGACAACTAGAAACCAGATTTAGGAACAAATTGTTAGGAGTCTCTTTATTTAATAATGGCCCCAGGGCCCGGAGTACTCATCATACGGTACTGTGGATGATTCTATGTTTATGAAATTTGTGAACATTACATGTCTAGGTTACAATGTTTAACTGTTTCTGCATCGGTTCGATTTCTTATTGATCGTGTTATTATTTTCGTAAATTTCAAAAGAAATAACGAGTTTTTGATCAGGTGTTAGGACCCGAGATCATTTGACAGATTGACTTGGCTCAAAATTAGGGACTGATTCTAGAACGAATGAAAAAATTGAAAGCAAAAAAAATTGTTTGGTAATGATTGGGAACATCTCCAAATAATTAAATGTTGAAAGAAATACTATTTTGCGTTCGAAAATATCTGGTCAGCCTAGAATTGTGTGTATGTAGCTTATCAGCTTGCCGAAAAACTTTCTTATCATAGATAAAATGGCTGATTAGTTTCGCTTGAAAATGAGGAAATATGATTAAATTTCAATTGAGAAACACCCCTTAAATGCAAGAAAAATGTCTCAAAAAAAAAATAACTCACACCGACCCGAAAGACAGTTAAAAATTAATTTGGCAACAGAAATGGAAAATTTAAATTTTAGAATTTTGTTTAATAAATAAATTTTGTGATAAATGGAATCACAGGCCTTTGCAAAATTTAACAAAGTGAGGGAAGTAAGCACCCTTTCACTCATACTGCGGCGAATATGCCAGGTTGATAGGCCATAGCAACGGCTTGGCTCAATTATGTACCAGGGAGTTTTCAAAATTCGGAATAGCACCTCTAAATCCACAATAATTATTTGAAGAAATTAGTGAGAAATGTTTACCTTTGTTGAAATCATCATACCCGTGAAAACGGCTCAAAAATGGAATTCTTACACACCAAATCAATATTTCCCGTTGTAAAATAGCAACGAAGTTCTTCGTCGAAACTTACATTTAGGTTTCGACTAAGAACTTCGTTTGCTATTTTACAACCGTGAATTTTGAATTGGTCTGGGTGTATTAGTAATTTAATTTGATTGGAAATTTGCTATTCCGTAACTCGATTCCATTGGAATATTTGATTATTTCTCTAGAAAAATCTCCGTCAAAAAATTGTGTATATATATGAAAACAAAATAAAACGAGACAGATAAAAATGATCTAGCGGAAATTTTTTAAACATTTTACGTACAGTAAAAATATGCCGCCAAATGACATTACCAGAGTCGCCAATAGACGGTTATTATTTTCTCATAGTGAATTCATCGAGTTAAATATGTTAGCCGTGATTACGATTTTTCTGAATTTTTGTCATCCTTTTATTTCTTTCAATTTTTTTTTATGTTTGCAAACATACATAAAAATTGAACGAGGTACAAATAAATGACAACAATAAAATTATGACCTTGCCCAAGGATACACGAAAAGAAACTAAAACAAGAATGGTTTTTTTTAATAAAAATTATCAAATGTCATTTTTTTTATAGTAATCAGTAGACATTCCAATTGTTCGAGAAAGTCAACTATTCGAATATCGAATAATAAAATTCAAACTATTCGAATATTCGAATATATTCGTCAAAATAAAAGACAAAATTTATTGGTAACAAAAAATAAAAAATAATCATTTTATTTCAAAACTTAACGAAAAATAAAGGTAATTATTAATAAATAAGTAATATTAAATGGTGTAAATAGTTTACGAAACTATTTCATTTTTAAAAACGTATATTTTAAAAATACTAAAGAGTTAAACGTTTCCAAATTCAGACGAGTTCTCTTTTTCGTTTTTATGGCACCTGCGGTAGAAAAAACACGTTCAGTGGCGGTTGACGTTGGCCTAATGGTTATTAAGGCGTTGAATAACACATCCAACGAACTAGTTCTTTTTCTAAATGAATCTAGTTGACGAAACTCTTTTTTAAGCCCGCTATATCTGTCGATCTCTTTATTGGGCTTTGAGTTCTTTGGTTGCATTATTCCTGTAATGGTGTTCTGCAATTCTTGTTGTAGTCTAACTGTGGCCGTTGGAAGTGTTCCACTTTCCAGCAAAATATCCGAATTGGACTCTTCCGATAAGCTAAAACTGTTATTGTTTGCATCGTTAAACAATTGTGGATGAATTTTTTCCATTATTTTCTCCGCTAAGGAAATCGCGGCACATTTTGTTGAATATCTGAAATATTCGTTTGAGCGTGGAATATTTCCTGTTTGAAGGTAAATAATCAAAGTCAGTAATATCTCATCCCTTCGTTCATTCATTCTTTTTTGTAATTCAACCAGCAACGTTTTACTAATATCTGATTCCATTTCATAAAGTTTATTGAATAGAAATTGATATACACCTTCTGCTGTGATGAGAGTCGCACTATTTTTGCTCAATTCCAAAACAGCAGTTTCTACTGGCAAGAGAACATCAAGTAGGTTTTGTAATATCAATATTTCACTTTCAGAAACTGTTTCCATATTAAAATCATTTAAAGATTTGTTAACGCTCACAGCTAATTTCAAAAATCGCTTAAGCATAATACTCAACGAATTCCAGCGCGTTTTTATGTCCAATTTAAGTTTAATTTTTTTCCCAAACTGTTGTAGAACGTTTCTTTGTAAAATTGAATGTTTTGCAGAAGATGTCTTAAACATTCTTATAATAGTTCTTATTTTTTTTATAATTTCTTCGAAATTATCATCCATACCCATAGACAAAACCAGCTCAGTTTCATTGTTGTTGTCAAAATCTAAATCAATATTAGAAAATGAATTGCGTTCCGCAGCTTCTTCGTCAGGTTCTTCTTCATCGATATCTTCATCGATGAAACTACCAGGATCATTGTCTTCAGCAGCTTCACATTGGTTCCTGTCGGGCTGTTTTTTATAAAAACAACTTATTACGGCCAAATGTAAGGCGTGATTATGGCAAAGCTGATTAATTGCATCTAAGTTAGCTCCATATTTTTTCATGACGGACGCCCCGTCGTGGGTTGATGCAATAACGTCATTTTTTATATTAATACCGAATTCTGCCAACTTAGTTTCTACCAAAAGTTGGATTTTCTCAGCATTCCCTTTCCCCTCGATTTCCGATAAACCTAATACATGATAATCAAAAGTTGTTGAATCTGTCCCTAAAACATGGGCCGTGACATTTAAATATCGCGTCAAACCGCAATCGGTCCACTCATCAACAGTGATTGAAAATTTTCGATTTGTTTCTTTCAAATTTGTAAATAAAGCACGGAGTTCGCCACGTTTGGTTTCGAAAAAACTGTTGATATGTTTTGACACCGTCGAAGGACTTTTGGGCATTTTATAACCTTTGAATTTTACGTAGCCAATGATAGCTTCTGACCTACATATAGCTTTAATTGACATACCATCTACCGCTGCAACTTTGGACAAAATTTCTTCCAAGGATTCCTTTTCAATATAATTTAACATGTTATTCTCGTATTTTGGTTTCTTATTTTCGCCGTTATAAAAATTTGTTGTATCACTTCCAGATTTATTTATATAAATGTTATGCGTCTTTAAATGGTTAATTAATGCGGAAGTCGTTGATCCCTTACATCCTAAGATTTTTGGACAACTTTTACAGACAGCTTCGTTAGTGGACCTCTTTTCAAAATATTTCCAAACCTCTGAGTTTTTTGACATTGCTGAAATCGAATAAATCAACTAAAATCGTATAACGAACCAATTCTAACGGTTAAAATTTACCCAAACTCTTTATTTTTAATCCACGTAATTATCAAAAATTACTGTTTGCAAAATTACAAAATCAAACAATTGGACACGATTGGAAATTTAAGAAAATTACTAAATTAATAACACAGTCACAAATCACAATCCTTTTACGTCAACACAGTAATAAACAATGATAAACAATGAGAGCACGAGTTTTGCAAAACAAATGAAACAGAGCAGAAAAGCAAACTTAATTTAATGGAGGTGTTTACACACTGTTGTTACCACAACAGTTTTCTCCTCGTTTCTTTCCTCTTTGCCTATAAACTAATTTTAGTTTATTGGTAAAGAGGAAAGAAATGAGGAAAAAACTGTTGTGGTAACAAGAGTGTGTAAACACCTCCAATGTATTTCAAATTCATTCTCAACGTTGGTATGTCGTAAATGCATATTTTCGTCTCTTTTGTTTTAGACGTCACTCAAAAGCAGGGTTTTTAATATTTTGTATGCGTATTCGGAGTACGATTCAAATTATTTTGTAATTCAAATTATTCGAATATTCGGTACAAAATATCCGAATATCGAATAGTCTAAATTAGGTCGAATATATTCGAATATCGAATATTCGAATATTCGTTTGGAATGTCTAGTAATCAGTGGTATTCTCGTATATTTTAACTCCGAAAAACGCTACAAAAACATTTGAACGCGATACAGAATAGCAAATTAAATTCCAATGGAATTTTTTTCCAGTGAAAATTTTCCAGCCAGAGTTACAGAATAGACGTAATAATCTCTTTTTGCTTGGTATTTTCAATTTACTTTGTTTATAATGTGCATTTATTAAATATAAAAAGTGAATAGCAAATCATTTATTTTTTCATAGAAATATTCCATGGTTTCTAACAATTTCTATCGAAATTTTACGAGATAATTGTTGAGTTCCAGACTAAAACTAATAAGTCAAAACAAGACAATGTGAATCGAAAACATTTCATTTTCCCATTTAAAACTGCTTACTTGCTAGACAATCCGGTATTTGTCTTTATTTATAGACAAATATATATGTTTTAATTATGGGGCACCGGATGGAAATAATACCTACAAACTGTTCATGAAAACGAGCTTATAAAGTAAGATGTCTTAAGGTCAAGTCATTTTGAATCATCATTTTTAATTATCCAACATCTGTCACCTTTGGGCTGCGATAATGATGTTATGGTTCATTTAAAATCTGTCTCAGAGAACTGTTGAAGGCAAATATTATGCCACCATTTCAAGTAACATTACAATTTATGTCGATATCCGAGATAAATTGTTGTTTGAGCATCAAGCCATGGTGGTATAGATATAGACAGTTTGATTTATATGTATTTGGATGAGATGTGAGTTACTTTGGAAGAAACTAAAGAAACTGATCAAAAGACCAAGGTAGATATTAAAATTATTAGAACATGGAAATAATGTACAGATCACTCCCAGAGATTAGATACACAAGGAAGGGGCAAACAATTCACGAATATCAGCAGAGTTGATCATAAAAATGGGAAAACGGCGAACACGAAAGTCTCTTAAACACAAACAACTATCACCCGGTATATAGGGTGATACTAACTACAAATTTGTATGTTATAGTACAGGCTTTAGTCTCCATCTCCAAACTAATAGAACTTAAATCAAGTGGTTTTGTCGATAAAATCCGAAAATTTTCTCGAATCCTTGGTTTAGTCAATGTCGCTTTTTTGAACTGGATCAGAATCATATTGGAAAGTTTAATCAATGTTTGGATAATGCTCAAAAGATGTCTTTTCATTTGTTTTTGTAAAATTTGTTTTCGACATTAAAAAAGTTGAAATGTCGAATTCGATGCTTGAAAATTATTTTCAATAAAAGATTAAAAATGTTGATTCCGCGAAAGATATGAGCCAGTGATGTAATATAGGCACCACTAAATCCCAAACTAAAGGAATAATAGATTTATGTTGTTATGCTGATAATGTGCCTTAGATTTAGATTTTATTTTATATGGGGCAGAAACGTGAACACAGAACTTGTAAACATCAGTTTTAGCCTATTTGGTCAGAAAAAATCCGAAATTATATGAAAAATGGCTCTTTTCTTGAATATTAACTCGTTTTTAACAAGATTTTCATCATTTTTGGAGTGATCCCGTAGGAGATACTTTTTCCAATTGGGATTCTCATTAGGATTCATGCGTGACAACTGTCATGTTCATATGACATTTGTGTTCAGTATTAATTGATATTTCACCATGAATAGACTTATGCGAGAATCATCGGACCGAAATTCTTTAAAAATGCGTGTAAACGCCAATGGCGCAAACAACAGAGCAATGATCAATGAATTTTTATTGCCAAAAATTCAAGATATTGGTGCAGCCAACTTGTGGTTTCAACAGGATGGTGCAACACAGCAGGCCAAACCATCGATTTATTGAAAGAAAATTTTAATGAAAACATCATATCAAGAAAGGGATCCGTGAATTGGCGTTCAAGATCTTGTGACCTGACGCCGTTAGATTACTTTTTATGGGGATATCTGAAATCACTTGTTTATATAGATAAACCACAATCCATTCCTGCATTAGGAGCAGTGGTGGGTGTAACTACAAACTTTGCCCCCCCCCCCCCCCCCCCCCCCGCAAAACTTAATGTGGGCCTCTGGACTATCCTTCTTCCACCTTGCATATCTTTCCCTTCAGAGTAATAATGTTGGTCATCGAAATATAGCTTTTTTATTTAAATAGAAGAGATTTAAATTTTTCACTCTTGACTTCATATTGGCAAAATTCCTAAATGGAGAATGGACAAATCGCTTAAATGATCTGCACCGATGGAGTTGCGCAAAATTTCTTTTATTATTTTCAATTTAGAAAACGATCGTTCCGCTGTTGCAATCGTAACAGATGTAAGAAACAATAATAAACATGTTATTACCTGCGAAACACTGGAAGCTATTGTAGGAGGGTCATTGTCATTGTTGTAGTTGGACGTTTTTCGCTTAAGAATGGCACCCAGGCTGTGCCTATATCCAATTCTAAGACGTCGTGCTATTTCTGTATGTCAGTACTGTTTAGTATGCTTAGCCAGGTCCGAGACCTGTTTCCATCCCTGCCGCGTGGAGGCGCATACTTTTCTACTATTGCTTATGCTTGGTTAAAAATTTACTTGGATATAGAAGTATATCCAGTGTCAGTTGTTAAAATACTCATAAGCTTTATTCAGCTTTGTGTTCCGTAGGCCAAGAACTAGATTCAATTATTTAAAAATCTTTAGGTTTGTAACCTAGTGTCATTACTTTTTAAGCTCCTTATAACTAAAATAAAAGTTTCGGGCTATGCCGTTGTCATTTGTTTAATACCTTAAAACGAATCTTCGATCTTTAGCCTACCTTCCACAAAGTACAGTGTCACAGACTCTTTTAAGATGTGCGATATTTGCAGGCACCATCAACAGTCGCTTACATGCCGGCCATCCTGCGTTAATTGCATTAATCATGTTTTCTCTAGCTTCAGTGGCCAGAGCGCAGTCGTCAAGAATGTGCTCATCTGTCTCAGCAGCTTGTCCACATTCACACATGCTAAATATATAATCAGCAAATTTTCCATGGCCGGCTAGCATTTGCGCAAAAGAGGCGCTTATGGATAGGCGCATCTCTAATCTACCTTCGATACTCGGTAAGTAACTAAAGGTAGTTCTGCCCTTTTCAGATCGCCTCAATCTGTCTTGCCATAATTTAATGGATTCTTTACGAATTTCTTTTATGAGGGATGTCTTGTTCGATAGGTCACTTGATGTGCCTTGCCACAGCATACTGCCATAAATGAACTCCTGATTCTTCCTCAGTTTGTACTTAATTAAACTTTCGTTCGGCCATTACAGCCACGGCATCCGTCGAAACCGTACGGTATGCCTTCGTTATCCCAAGAAGAATTGACCTTTAAGCGCTTAATAGAGTTCTGCGATGGTGACAGTTCAACCTGCCGGCCCATCCCGCACAAGCGTATGTCATGGTCGCAACCACTAGGCCTTCGTATATCGTTACGAGTGTGCCTTGTTTCCGGCCCCACGTCTCTTTAGCAACTCGTCTTAGTGCGTAGAAAACTTTTTTGCTATTTTCTGCCACCCTTTTCACGTGAGTAGTGACTCCAAGTCTTTCGTCGAAGTCGACTCCCAACCATTTTACAGAGTTCACCATTTTTATCCTTTCGGTTCCGACATACACCAAGGGTGGTCTCCTTATGTTGAGTGAACCTTTCAATTGGATCATCACTGTTTTGGTGGAAGATAACTCCATCTTATTAATATCACACCATTTAACCATACTGTCAATGCCGCACTGTCCTGAATTGCCTGTCTAGAATTTCCAGTAAAGATCATAACTTTATCATCCGCGAATGCTACTGCTTGGATCTCGTCATGCATGCTACTGTTGAACACCAAATTCCAGAGATGCGGACCCAAAATGGAGCCTTGTGAACAACCTTTGTTTACACTCTTAGAGAGTGTGCCATGGTTAGATATTACAGTTGCGGTTCTATCAGAGAAGTAACTGTACAACAAGGAGTAAAGAGTCGCTGGGCAACTCATCTGCTTCAACTCCCTCATTATACTTGGCCAGCACAGATTATCAAAGCACCATATACGTCTAGGAATACACCAAGGGCGTACTTGTTGCTCGATCCTTTAACTATGTTGACCATCTCAACCATAGCGTCCTCTGTGGATCGTCCTCTTCTGAAACCGAACTGCTTCTCACTATATCTACCGCTACTCTGAAAAATGTCCATCAGCCTGCCAGTAAAAAATTTCTCAAGTGATTTACCTAAGTCTGGCAGCAACATGATCGGTCGATAAGCTTTAGGGTCGGTCGGATCTCGATCGCACCCCTTCCTTATAATTATGACTTTACCATTTTTCCAAGCTTTAGGAAAACTCCTTTATTCAGACAAGCATTCATGAGATCGGTAATGCTAGGTCCTATAATAGACCAAGTTCTTTGGACCACCTCGACCTCAAAATTGTCAAGGCCTGGTGCTTTACCTCTTTTCATTGACATTATGGCGAATGTGGTTTCATCATTGCTGAAAGAAACCTCCTCGCCATTGGTTGGCGTGGTAAGACTTGCAGCTCGAATCACCCTTTGAGCATTTGTGTCACTTTCAACACTATCATCGGGTAGCAAAACATTTAGCAGATATTTAGTAGTGTCCTCCCAACACGTAGTTGTTTCTCCACCACTGCCAATTAGAGTACTAAGTACCTCTGGAGTTTTAAGCTTTCCACCACTATATTTGTATACGAAACCCCATGGTTCTACGTTACCGTTGTTTCATTTATGTCTCGTATGTATTCATTACGGTGTACGGCATAATTAAGCTTTTTGCTCAAACGAATTTCCAGATTCGTTTCTGTTTGGTAAAACTTCCTTAGTTTGTCAACCGTAACTCTCTTCTTGGAGAGTTCAGGCGTCCACCAGGACAGTTTCATTTTGGCAGCACGTTTACGTTGTATGCTCTTATTGCAGGCACTTATGAGTGAGGCCGTGATATTACTCTCAACTATATTTACATCTTCTTGAGATGAAATGCTAAGTTTTGCTTTCTGACCTTGCCATATTGTCTCCTATGTGCTATGGAATTTATCCCAATTAGCGTGTTTAAGAGCATATCGTGGAATTTTGTCAGCAGCTCTTACCTCATTCAGTAAGGCTGATTCGTTCAATTTAAATGAAATGGCTCTGTGATCACTAGAAGTCCAGTTTTCTTTAACTGACCAATTAGAAACTCTTCTCAACAGTCCCCCCGTGATTAAGGTTAAGTCAATATTCGATTCCCCATTTTGCATATATGTACTTGGCTGTCCTACTACATTTAACAAGTGGAGGCCGCTCCTTGTCAGAAACTCTTCAACGATAGAACCTCTATCATTGGTTTCCCTGTCATGCCAAAGTTTGGACCTGGCATTGAAGTTACCAGTTATTATTACTGGATGGTTCTTTAGACCATCCAGAATTCTTTCTAGCATTTGTACGTATATGACTGGTTCGTCGGAATATTGGAAGTAGATGCTAACTAGATAAAATTTACCTATCTTCGATCTTACTTCAACACAGACACAACGTGTGTTACAAAACTGTGACATTTTGAGAACTTCTAGATCATTATTAAAGGTGCCTATAGCTGATTTAATATTATTATCAGCACCGGTAATGGGCCTAGCGGTGGCCGCCATACCAACTATTTTACCCTTTGTCGCATGTGGTTCCTGCATACAGAGTATGTCTATATTTTCATGCTGAATGCATTGCCTGATTTCGTGTCCGACAACTTTTGCATTCTGCATGTTTATTTGGACAATCCTAAGATTGGATGTGTCGGTCTTATTACTTCTCATATGCGGTTTTACTCATTGTTAGGCCCAAGGCCAGTTTATGTGCTGTGCACACTTTACTACGCAGTGAGTGGTCATAAGCTTTGTTTGCCTTTTTACAGAAGAAACACTTTGCTCTCTCCGTCAATTTTCGGCAGACCTTCTGGACCAGACTCACTACAGTGTCCGCATATCTGATTTTCTTCTTTACTATATCTTGCGATATATCCGAAGAGATGGCATTTAAAACACCTTGTGACAGACTACCCTATAAATAGTCTGCGCTTCTTTATCAAAGAGTTTTTAGCGGCTGGAGATACCTCGATCAACCAATTTACGTATAGTTTCCTTCTTTTGGCCCGGTATTGAAACTACGTTTGACGTGATTGAAGCACTTCTTTCCACGTCGTAGATTATTATCCTTGGCAGCTTTTTCTCTGGTAGTGAAGCCACCAGACCCGCCTCTGACAATTCCTTATTTTTCATGAATAAATCAAGTCCTTCATTGCTTGCTGTCTCGATTAGAATACCCTTATCGCGGATATTGCTAACCTTTTTAACAGCAATTTTTGAAACTACGGGCTTAATCAGTTCTCGTAGTTTGCTCTTAACCTCTTCGATATTTGCAAAAAGAGATTCCTTCCCTGCACCTGGTTTGACAGTGACAACCCTAGAGGGTTGCCACTTCGGCTTAACCGATTTCTCGAGGAGGGTATATATGGAACAGTTCTTCATGACCAGAACAAAGACCATGGGACCCGCGTTCCGCGTTGCAGCTCTCTTCGATGCGGGCCCCCTCCCGCCGGTTTGCGCCCTTGTAGTTACGCCGCTGATTAATAGCGAACATAACACGTGTAATTATGCTGTGTTTCGGAAGCTCTTATAGGATCACCCGTGAATTTATTATGAATGGCTTAATTATAGATTTAATAGAAATATTTGAATTCTTACGAATTTTATGAATCATCCTAGCATTAGTTTACGGTAGTTTATCGTGTTCTAAATTGTTTTTTTGTAAATTATTTTAATTCGCTGGGAAAGTGAAAAACTATTCCCTATTGTTAACCTAAGTATTCTTAAACGGTTTCATTGTTCTTAAATAAAATAATTAAAATATTAAGAATTTATATGATATCACACATGTTGACCACCCCACTTAGTATATAGGTATATATACATACTTGTATATGTAAAATTCTAAAATTGTTTATAATGAAAGCATTTCACACAATTTTCACACGATTAATATAGACGGAAAATGAGTTTAAATTTTTAATTTTAATTAAAAATTTATAACAACTTTTATTTTTTTTTTCTATTTGAAATTAAAAATAATTACACATTCATTTATGTCGGTACACACAATCTTATATACGTACATACATATGTAAGTTGTATTAAACCGACACCATATGGAAATTGTACACAACATAAATTATTTTCTGTTATACTTTTTGGTTTTTCGTCTTACAAACTTAATGTATGTACGTACATGTGTACATATTTTAGATAATTTTCAATTTCGATTTAATAAAAAGTTAAAAAAAAATATTTGGTTCGATGCTCCAATTAAAATTAAAATATGAATATACATATATACAATATGCGTTACATAAAAAGCAACATATTTTTTAAGTTTAATTATCGAAGAATTAATTATAATTTTCACCAAATTTGTAAATTTATTAATTTTTATTTTACGTTTTTATTTTTAGCGATATCTCATACAATTTCTTTGAGCACACAAATATGACGCCGAGTGCTGGTAAAAATGCGCCTGGTACACAAACGACATCAAATGATATATTGGACTATGCAAATAATTTCAAGGTAATTAATTACATTTTATTAATTAAAATTAACAAAATAAAAAACTGTCTGAATATTGGCATTTTGACATAGTTTGTAAGCCAAAACGAAATAAACAAAAATGCAAAAGTGTGAACTGATGCAATCCTCTTGAATCCTGGTTCCATTTGAACTGTCAGGGGTTTTCACCTCGATTTTTTAAATTTTTCCTTAGAATGCAGTTTTTTCAACTACACTAACAATTTATATCATAATCTACCGCATCCCTAAGAGCATGCACTGTAGCCTATAACAATACTCCCAATAGTACTAATGCCTTGAAAAGTTGTACTTCCAATTGCCGCACCACATAACGAATACCTCAATTTGCAATACCATTGTAATTTAATATTTGGAATTACAATTTTAAATCTAGTAGACCATCAGGCCTATTCCATCATCGCATTTAACAACTTTGTGCACTTATCACGTTGCAAAACCTTTACAAATTTGCCATGGAATACAATAGACTACAGTACTTCAGAGTTAAGCTTGAATTTCATGGCCAAAAATTCTGCTCAATAAAATTAGAGTAAGAAAAAACTATATATTACTGAGTGTGAGACGACACACAAAATCATCTCAGTAACAAATACTGAATGTTTTTAACAGTGTACAGCTTATCTGTCGTCACCAGACTTAACAAAACTCTGGCTAAGAATGATACGTGTAGACTCGATAATCTTCGTCTACCCTCCGGTAAACTAACCTCGTGTAGGCGAGAAGTCGGTGAGCTACTATTATCTGTCCACTTTCCTGGGTGTGACATTGTTGATTTGGATGTGGTTGCCTCCGAGCCAACTGACATTTTTATCGGTACGCCGGACTGGAACTTGGCCCGTAGGCTGATCACCACTGATGTCTTACGCTGGCGTGTTTTCTCGTCTGCACCTTTCAAATCGAGTGATCTGGACGACGTTTTCCCTGCTGAATTACAGCATGGCTTTCTACACATGAGCACTTACCTACTCAATCTGTTCCAGGCCTGCGTTGCTTCGCAGATTTTATGATTTCGCAGAAATCATCGACAGATTTATTAGAGATAATTATTTAACTATCTCCCCTCTCAGTAACATGCAACATGCTTACAGAGCTGGCAAGTCCTGCGAAACTGTTCTACATGAACTCGTAACTAGGATCGAAAGATCACTTAACTATACCAAGAGTTTCTAGTAGGTACCTTCCGGGACATTGCGGAAGCTTTTGATAGCACTTCGTTTTCCACGATCACAAGTGCTTGTACCAATTTTAATATTGATCAAACCATTGTTAAATTCATCGAAACCATGCTTAAATCTCGGATAATTAAGATGGAGCTGGATGGCTCAACAGTGTCCGTCAAAGTAACCAAGGACTGCCTGCAAGGAGGGGTTCTCTCACCCTTGCTATGGATCATGGTTATCGATGAACTACTTGATACATTGCAGCGATCTGGGTTTGTCGTGCAAAGCTACGCGGATGATCTTGTTTTGAGAGTTTCTGGTAAATACCTGAACGTCTTATCTACCCAGAACGCCGTTAATATGGTAGAACCTTTGGTAGAGCGATCACAAGGACAGAGCAAGTTAAACACCTAGGTGTCATTCTAGATGATAAACTCTCCTGGAAGTTTAACCTTGATTATAAGCTGCAAAAGGCCATTGCTATTTTTTGGCAATGCAGAAGGGCCTTTGGCAATTCCTGGGGTCTGACCCCCAAAATGAAGTCTTTCATCTATAAATCACTGGTTTTACCCCTACTGTCATATGCTTCAGTTGTTTGGTGGCCGGTTGTGGAACTAACGTCTTCGGTAGCAAGGCTGGATGGATTGCAGAGGACTTGCTATGGAGTCCATTCTACATATGCCCGAATTGCAGTCCCACATTCTGGGTACAGCGCGTTCTGCTGCGTATATCGACTAAAGTGCATTGGGGCATGGAATGTCTTCGGGACTTTTACGGGGCCTAGACAGATTCTCAATAAGTATAGGTCACTTACTCCGGAGCTGGAAATGGTGAATGACAGGCTATTGCCTGAATTTAACTTCAGCAACCCGTTCTCCGTAGTTTTCCCTTCGAGAGAATGGTGGCTATCTCAGGACTTCTATAGACAGTTGTCTGAGTAGTTAATTGTTTTTTACGGATGGCTCTCGTTCGGAAGTCAGTGCAGGGTTTGTATTTTACTGTCCTAAATATGAGCTAAGATTCTCGGGTAGTCTGGGCAAACACTGCACGGTTTTTCAAGCTGAATTAATTGCACTTACCCATTGTGCGATTGAGGCGTTGAAGTTTAGCGTTTTAGGGAGGGATATTATTATCTGCACAGATACTAAAGCCGTGCTTAATACTCTCGTTAATCCTTTGACTATGTTCAAACTAGTCAAAGATTGCAAGCACTACATTAATCTCCTTTGCTCTAACACGACAGTAAGGATCATGTGGGTGCCTGCTCATTGTGGCGTTGAAGGAAATGAGCTTGCTGACTTGCTAGCCAAAGCTGGTTCGCGTAGTAATTTTGTTGGCCCCGAACCAGCAATCCCCTTATCCTTCAACGGTGGTAAAGACGCTATTAAAAAGTTCACTCTATTTAGCTGTCGAAAGGCGAAACATTTCATTATTGAACCCAACCTGAGGTTCACTAATTATGCATTATCCCTAGAAAAGAACCAACTCAGAATTCTGGTCGCACTTATCACCGGCCATGGACGGTTCAAGGTTCATCTTCAAACCGAACCCTGTTGTACTCCAGACAAGACTGGTGAACGGCATGATATTGTATTGGTATATGAACTTTTTGTAAACGATATGAAAGGTGAGGAATAATATACAGACAGTGGTGTCAAAACAAAAGAGATTCTTTAGCTTATAAGTTAGCAGTTTATGGTGAACTCTGTCAAAAGCTTTACTAAAATCAAATCAAGCAACAATTTATATTTCATCCTTATCGGTATTTCTGCGCAAATCATCGATGATGCTAGGGTTAGCAGTATCAGTACTATGAAAAGATTTTTAAGCAGGCTGAAAATTACACAACAAGTAAGATTCATCCAAATACTTCGCGCGATCTGATTTTTAGGTAAACGTTCAAAAAATTTCGGACAAAGAAGGTAAAATAATGATAGGCCGAAAATCTGAAGGAAATGGGGTTGGATACAATCAGTAAAATTGGAATAGTTTTAGCTACCTTGCAAACTTTCGAATACATATATTGAAGTTGTGAAAATGGCATTTAAATAGTCAAGAACATGGTGAAAACGATTTTCAAAAATTTGGAGGGACACCATCTAGACCAATAGCATTAGATTTAAGACCTTGCAGAGCTAACATAAGTTCATTTAAATCAAACGCAAAAAACTTTGTCATAGAACAATTTGTAATACTTTGAGGAAATTATTGAGGTACGTAATCGTTTAGTTCACTAGAAGAGAACGTCACACGATCATTTATTCTTGTACCACGCGCAAACCCTAATTTGGATAATTCTTTCCACATATTCTTTTGAGGTAGGTCAATAACTTGGTTTAAATAATCTGATGTTGCCTTCATTTTTTGCAGAGACACTGTTAATTAATTCAATATCATATTTGAAAAAGATACAAGATTATAATTGTATTTAGGTTCCCGATCAAACAACCCAACAAAATTTTCCGTTTGCTCATTACTAATTCTAGCAAAATGGCCTCAACATTGGGTTGCATTAACTGAAAACCAGTTTTGCAAGGATACCACTTTTTGAAATAAATAAGTAGTCCTCCCTTCCGACAAAATGTTTTATCCAATCTAAACATATTAAAATTAGGTACATTAAATATACCGAGCCTTTAAATACGTTTCCGTTGACATATAACACCTTGGTATATCTTGGATCTAGCATTACGATACCTGACTGCTGTAATGACATCGTCGTGATTTAATGATCACATATTAAGCCGACCGTTTTTGGTTTGGTGACTGTGAATATTCATATTGATTCGTATTTAGCTCAACCCAGTAATCTGTTTTATTTATTGCAACTGTCGTACAGCTGTCAGGAATCTGGTTGTTTCAGTTTGTGTTGCAGTTTAATCTATTAATCTATAGCATAAACGTATAGTTTAACATCTTGTGCTTTGTATTCCCGTGCTTGCATTGCAATGACTTCCCACATTGTTGTTGTGGTGGCAATATTTGCAAACCTAACTGTTGTTCGCTCTGATGCAAGTTGTGACATATAGCGGTTGGCTGTTTCAACAGGTATTGATCGGTCCGTGCTGGTCGTATAAGTTTGCACTTTGAAGTTGATCGCTGATGTAAATTGAATATTTTTAGTTGAGTCAATTTATTTGTAAATCTCCCATGACTGTTTTCTGTGACACGGGATTTGAGAATTATTTATATGATCCTCACCTTTCGATTGTATTCCACGACTGTTTTAACATTGGGCTATTCAAAAGAACCGTACTCGTACTTGATCGTTGCTTGTATGTACTTCTACTAGCCGTCTCATTAACCACTTGAATAGTGTAATGTTAGCATCTTTAATGAATACTAAATCACAGACTTCAACGTTTGATTGTTCAACGTATATTGTCGCTTGTACGCGGCAATATATGCTTCGATGGTAAGATCGCTGACTGATTCAATTGTATCGCTTTTGTTGTCATACACACGAATATTGTGGACTTTGTGTCCTTTGCCCTTTGTCGCGCGAATTAATAGTTGATCAAATCGAAGTTGATCAACACGAGCACATTGAGCTTTGTATAGATCCATTTTCATTGTCTATATGGTTGCGGCGTTAATATGTAGATCTGTTGTAAATAGACTATTCTTGTTGAGTCAATTTATTTATTTATATATATATATATATATATATATATATATATATATATATATATATATATATATATATATATATATATATATATATCGTAAAGCCATTCCATGCGAAATCAGACAAAAAAAAACACATTTACGGAGGCAAGGTGTCCAATTATTTGGTGAGATGGATGGTCTCGATAAAAAAAAATATGATTTGAATAAAAACTCGGTGGGGTCAAAATACGCAGAGTTCCGTTATAATTTGTTTTTGGCGGAAACTCAAATGTTCACATCTTTAAATTCATGTATCTTAAGTATTCCTTGTCCGATTTTCACATGTAATAGCTTTCAAGTAAGCGGATTAAACTTTAGTGTTAATGTACAATATATCCTTTAAATTTCAGTTTTAAATAATCTTTTGCTGAAAAATCGAACTGCTTTTTTTATAAATAAAAAATACCTTTCCAACAATGGAAGAATGGAGATGGAGACTCAACGCGTTCGAGTTTTATAGAACAAAACGTCATAACAAGTTAGGGTGGAATTCAACATTTCAGTATAGTTACCAATTGCAAACTAAAATTTTCCTTTATAAACTAATAAAAGAAATAAAAGCAATAAAAAACTAAATGCAGAAAGTTTAGTCAAACTTTTCATAAACTAACTATTGAGTAATAAACATATGATTCACCTTTTCAAAATAAAATAATAATTAGCATAGGGGCAATAGAAGAAAGTACCAAGTAACTGTTAATTAATTTAATTAATTAAGAAGTCACAGTTGTACTGCCGCAGTGTAATTGACCAAATCGCAAAGAAACCAGGCAAGCAATATTTTTGAAATATCCTTTGGACTCCACTGCATCTCAGACTGAAACAACTAGTAGTGAAAATGAGAACCCGTTACAAATTAAATTTGCTGAAGCCACCGATAAATGATTTAAAATAAAAGTTCTGTCAGTTCTTCCACGATCATGGTCAGCGCCAACAATTGTCAAGGAGTTCAATACCACAATGCATTTGGCGCTGCTCACCAAGAGACTTATGGAGGAAAATGGAATCATGTTCAATCACTCACAGCGCGTTGGCACAAATGTCATCAATCCTGAGATTGTAGAGCTTGTGAATGAATTCTATGTGAGTGACAATATCAGTCGTGTGTATATGTGCTTGAAAAAGAGAATATGTGACTGTCGATGTGAAAATTTCAGAACAACGGCGACTAATTCTCATGAATCTCACACTAGCATATGCTATATTCAAGCAACAAAATATTGGTCGCAAAATTGGAATACACAAAATAATATTTTTTCCGATGGAGATGGCGGGCAGTACAAAAACTAAAAGAACTTCTACCAACTGTGTCAATACAAGACAAGTCATGGTTTTGATACTGAATGGCAACACTTTGCAACATCTCTTGGAAAAGGTTCTTGCGATGGAATTGAGAGTACCTTCAAACGAAATGCCACGAAAGCCAGCTTTCGTTGTGTCTCCATCGTGAAAGATGGCTTGTTGGAAAGGTATTTTCAAGTGCTTTACGATAAAAAAAAAAGCAGTTCGATTTTTCAGCAAAAGACTATTTAAAACTGAAATTTAAAGGATATATTGTACATAAACACTAAAGTTTAATCCGCTTAATAGCTCCAACGAGCTATTACACGTGAAAATCGGACAAGGAATATTTAAGATACATGAATTTAAAGATGTGAACATTTGAGTTTCCGCCAAAAACAAATTATAACGGAACTCCGCGTATTTTGACCTCACCGAGTTTTTACTCAAATTATAATTTTTTTTTATAGAAAAGCATGACCTGCTAAACCAATTTACCTCATTTTCCACCAATGGAGCAAGACCGGTGGAACTAGGGTTACCATAAGTTTGTGCAATGAATAGAGGACAATGAGCGTAACAAATGAGGACCTAACCACTAAATGAAAATAAAAAAAAGGATACTTCTTTTTACCAATTAATGTTTCAATATCCCTAGGCCACATTTCCGTGGCATGCTTTATGCAATTATTTAATATATGGGAGGCACATCCGACACCAGCTATAAATTTTGTAGATTAAGATTTTTCTTTAATAGAGCAAATATATTGTTTTGACCGGCCCTTCGAATCTAGAACTGGACTAACTTCGAGTTTTCTGCAATTCAACGGCATATCTTAAAATTGAAAAATTGTGTTTCAAGGTCAAACTATCCACAGCAAAATACTTTTGAAAACAGTTTTTACTTTTTGCGTAGTAAAACTTATAATTAATGGATATGACAATGAATTGGCCGAAGATGTAACACGATTGGGAGATTTTTTAGATGGCTTTATCCAAAAAATATTATTGATGGCATTTGCCCCTTCATTAAACCAAATCGAAACACAGATATTATTGAAAATTTCGCCGATCGGATTTTACCTGGGTACAGGGCAGACCACTGACGTTCTAACAAACCAACTCGAGCCTGCGCAATACATGAAAAGTTAATATTAAAGAAATTATTAGTAAAAAATTAGACAGCAAAAATCTCTTATCTTTGACAAACTATCAAATTATTAAAATTTTCGTAATGACGCGAAAGAATAATAAATTAAATATGTCCAAAATGTAATTTATAATTTCACAAATGAGTGATTGAATTAATCATGCAGACAGATTATCGCAAATATGTCGATATAAATTTAATGACCTTACGGTCAAATGTCTAATACTCGTGCGATTAATCAAATCAGTGTCTGACTGAGCTACAGATGTGCGCTACATCGCAGATTAAGGCTAATCTCATCAATAAAAATAATTAAAAGATCATTTTGAGCAATATTGTATTTGGAATAATGTTATTAAATTATTTAAAATCTCATTAGAACTGACAAAATTACGAAAATCCTCCAAATCCAAAGTTTAACAAATAGAAAGTAACAAATTGTGGTTGTACGCATAAAACACTATTTTAATTTTAATTAAACATAATTTTATTTTTTTTTAGGCACGCGACCTTTATGCGAATTTGTGTAATTTACACCAAATCGCGCGCAAATATAAATCGCGTTTTTATTGATGTTTAAATTTAATTAAATTATTCAATTTTTTTTGCGATACTATAATATTCCACCAAATTAAATTATGCGCGCGAATACGTAACATTGGAAAGTGTTTTTCTATACGCGATGAATAAAATTGTATACGCGGTGGCAATGTCTTTTGTAATCATATCATAAAATTATTGGAATTTTGTGTTTTATCTTTTATCTAGGCTAGATATTAAAATTATTTATAGTGATCATGATCATGTAATAATTATATATGCGAGAGAAATTATGAGAGTTTTCATTTTGTATATTTCTTGGTAATCGCGATTATTTAGAGAGCGATACTCCAATTTCTTATATGAATATAAAAGTGATATTCGGTTTGCGTTAAATTGAATGAATGAATTTGATATGTCTTAGTTAGTTCCAGACACATACAGCAAAATGTTTAATTTTCACTTGATTGATCGGTTCGGTTATTTATGCGGTGTGCGCAGATAATTTCTGAATTGTGGATTTTAGAAATTTTACTTATTTTGACGCTTTATGACATGGTAACCGATATGTTTGGTTTTAAAGGACGTGGAGCATAGACACATTTTTGGTCCATAGCCTTGTCTTACATTCACACGAACATTCATTCAACCCATTCATCCCATTCACACAAGTACAGTATACCACCTGCGCATTGCATAGCTTCATGTCAAACTGTACACAGTGATATGGAAGATGGGTTACCCCATGAGTTCTACATAATTCCAACAGAGGGTCTAAGATGTTTTCAATTTAATCACCGATAGTAATCGGGAGATGAAAATTCCATTTGCACCCTTTCTGTTGGGATTCGTACCCGAACGTCGCAGCTTTAACCACTGCGCTATTTGCTCGGTTAATTTTGGTATTTGAATAGGAGATTGATGACATATCAGTCATGTCACTTGTTAATAAGGGTAAAACCAATTTTTTCTAAAACAAACATCCAATCTGCAGTTCGTTCAATTCCGATGGCTTCATTCATAAGCCCGACGTATATAGTTTTAGAAATATCGAAATTTACTGAATTGAGTATCGTCACAAATCAGAATTATTTTTTGTACGTACACAACCATGTACACAACCAAATGATTACATATCGGGTTTTCCAATAAGTGGTTTCATTTGAATAGCCTGCTATGTGGGCAGCTGTCAATTTTGAAGCTGTCATCTTTTGACATTTTACAAGTAAAAACTACACCATTACTAAAAATGGTATGATACACGCTTCAACAACGCATTGAAAATGTTAAAATTCACTACAAAAATGGTGAAAATTTTGTTGGGACAAGTTAGAGAAGTGAAGAATCGAAACCGTGTGCGTCGCTCAAGAACAACTGCGAATATTGCTTCTGTAGCCCGTAGTGTTGAAGAAAACCCAGGTTTGTCGATTCCTCGTCGATCTTGGGAATTAGACCTTCCACTAACGACATTACACCGTATTAAGGCTTTTAAAGATCAGTTAACACAAGAACTAAAGCCGGTCGATCCCCATAAATGTCGCATCTTCGCTGATTGGGTCGTTTAGTGCGGTTTTTGGGCTGGCGGTGTGATTGGACCTTACTTTTTTCGAAAGTGAGGCTGGTGTAACTGTTACGGTGAATGGATTGCGCTACCGAGCTATGATTAATGATTTTTTTTGGCCGGAATTGGAACATATTGATGTGGACTACGTTTATTTTCAGCAAGACGGCGCTACGTGCCACACAAGCAACGAAACAATCGCGATTGCACAAGAAAAGTTTCCTGACCGTGTTATTTCTCGAACTAAAAACAAAGAAGGAACCAAATAAATCAACTAGCCAATGAATTCACCATCCCAATAGAGGGTCATAGATGTTTTCAATTTAAGCACCGATTATGGTCGAGCGATGGAAAATCATTTTTGCATCCTATCCCTGTTGGGTTGCGAACCCGATATCTCCTGATCCCAACGTCCCAGCTTTAGCAACTGCACTAGTACATGATATCGCCCTTGTTGTTCCACGATATCGTGAGTAATCGAGAAGATAATTTCCTATTTTGCAACGGCGTCCACGCCTCTTGTTACCTTTCACATATTTTAAACATGTCCGGGTTAAATGTCAAGTCTTTAAATCTAGCACACCATTCGTGGAATCGAATATTTATCGTACAATTTGCGAAGCCTGAGGAAGTTTTTTTCAAAGAAAACGAGTGAAAGATCTTTTGGTTCTGGGAATCATTACGTGTGCAAATGAACGAAAGCCTAGGAATTTCACATAAAGTAACGTTTGGACTACTGATATAGTAAGAATAATCTTCGGCCAGTACCTTCAAATAAAATTTCATTTACAAATCTATAGATTTGCCACTGTAGGTTCATCTTCAAATAAAATTTCTATATTTTCTAGATTAAAATCAAGTGTTCTAAAATGCTTCGGATTTAGAGCAGCAATAGGATCAGCGATCGACTGATTTAGTATTGTTGGTTGTTGGATTTCACTAGCATTAACAACTGGATATTCAACATTTTCGGAAATTGCTGTATCTGGGAGAGAATATCTGGGTTGAAAAGGCAAATTCTAGTACCACTAAATCCGTTGACTGTATAGTTCCAACCGCCACACATTTCTCAAATATCAATCTACAGAGACCCGCTATGTTATTCCAGGATTATTCTTCATCCATAAACGGCAGGCTCTATCATATGCTGTCTTAAATGGTCGAAAATAACTAACCTCGAGTGGCTGCAATCTTTGAGTAGTATGTAGTGGCAGCAACAATAACATTATGCCATCGTTGTGTGACCACCTAAGATGAGACGAGATTTTTATCAGGCGAGCAACGGACATATTTTACAGAATGTCGAAGGAACTCTATAAAAATTGTATCTGTAATCCATCCATTTAATGAAATCTTAATACTTTTTCTATAGGTTAAATCGTAGCATTTGACCAGCACCCTTAACGCAACAAACAACTGTTACAGTTTTGCCCCTTTCTCTGATTGTAACTGATCTTCAGTTTTGCCCCTTTCTCTGAACTGATTGGCGAAACTGATCTTCTTCCTTTTTTCGCCACGACCTTAGCCTTAACCTATGGGAATCTTGCATTCGAGTTTCATCCATATTGTAAATGTCGCTTGGCGACAAAGCATCAGTTTTATAAATTACTTCGAGATTGCCATAAAACTTTTTAATTTCAGCTCTGTCCATACATATTGCACGATTAAGTGATAAACTTTCAGTTTTTCTGATGCTGAGCGCAGTATGACGTTGAAGAAACGAAGTAGTCCAATCCTTTCCGGCCATATACCTAACTCCTGATTAAAATATCCGAAGGTATTCTAGCGAAACGCCGTTATTATGTACATAACAAGTTCCTCTTCTTGTCTATCCATAAGTACGCGAGTTTTCGATCCCAAACGGTTTTGGTAGAGGGCATCACTTGTAAATTTAATTTTCCCCAATAATCGCTGCTGGATAGCGTCTTTATTAATGTTAAATGCTGCAGCCGCCTGGCGTATTTGATCATTCCTTATTTTTAACAGCCATTAAGGCTCTTTTCCTTATTTGTTCTTATTTTTCCAGGGCCTTATTTTTCTATACATCAGGCTCAATTTTTTATTACTGTTTGTGTCCTGCGATTGACAACGACGTGAGCTTCGGCTTTCAGTATCTCTGTTTTCCAAACAATTGTTGTAATTCATCCAAATTCTAGATTACCTTGTAACAATTCTTTGGGAATTGTTAATCAGAAAAATAATAATAATACCACTTCAGAGGTTCCGAACTCATGGTCGATTGCACTGGCTAGGCTCAGGAGATAGGGGTGGGGTTTTCGGAACATGAAGCGATCTAGAATGACCATATTAAAATTAAAATAATCATAAAGGTGAGACACTATTGGAACCAGCTGACAGTCAGTTTACCTACCTACTCACTTACTCACCCTACTAGTACTTCATCCTCATTTTATGCGGAATTTATCTCATCCTGAAAATGAACACTTTCGAAATAGAAAAGTTACGACTATAGTGAATTGAGAAAAGAACCCAATAAAATCTAAACAAATACTCTTCATTGTAGAAACATTTATAATATTGTAAATTTATTAGTATCAAAAAAAAATAGCGATCAAACAAATAATTAATTTAGAAAAACAAAAGAAATTGCTAACATATAATATATATAATTTAGGTTAGTTAATTAGTTCATAAAAGCTAAACAATATTTACTACTTAATCTAAATTTTATAATTATTTAGAATATTAATGAAACTATCTAATCATTAATACTAAATGAAACCATTTACAAAAAAAATTAAACTTAACATTACGCGAATCGATGCGAAGATTTTTAAATGTCCGTAGTTAGCGTCACTGCTTTAAAGATTAATTGACGATCAGGTGATATACACCATATTAATTTTATTTTCGACGTAAACCACGCTAATCAAGCGTTTATTAATATTATGTTATTTATTTATTAACTGTATTAACTCAATGTAAAATGTATTGTACTAATCTCATACCTGGATTAAAATTTGGGAACGTTTGGGAAACGAACGTTTTGGGAGAACGATCACTAAATGTGACCACGTCAAGCACCTTGGTGTTGTCTTGGATAGTAAATTGTCCTGAAAGAATCGCCTGGACCACAAGCTTCAAAAAGCAAATGCCATATTTTGGCAATGTAAAAAGATCTTGGAAATCCTGTGGTTTAAGCCCTAGGATGCTTTCTTTCATTTATAAATCACTAGTCCTACCGCTACTATCGTACTCGCCTATTGTGTGGTGGACAGTGGTTGACCTTAAGCCAAGTTTAATGGTCTACAAAATCTTGCTTGTAGAGCCATAACTGGGGCTATATCCTCGACTCCACTTCTTGCCATGGAATCCATTCTTTCCTTGCCTCAGTTACGCACCTTTATTTTAGGCACAGGTTCTATCGTGTGACATAGACAAATTCTTAAAAATTATTCTTCATGTTTACCAGAAATCAATATGGTTAATGACAGAGTACTGTCCGAATTCCATTTCTCCAATTTTTTCTAGGTGGCTTATCATTCAAGAGGTTTATGGAGTTCGCAGGATTTTCTCAACAAGTTAGTTGAGCCCATAGTCTTTTTTTCTGATGGCTCTCGTTCTAACCACAGTGCAGGTTTTAGAATCTACTGTCCTTGGACTGATCTGAAATTTTTCGGTAGTCTCGGTTCGTATTGTACTGTTTTACAGGTAGAACTAATAGTGCTGACACGTAGTGTTATTGAGGCTTTGAATTTTGCTGGTAAAAACAAAAGTATTGTACTGTGTACAGGTGGTAAAGCTGTACTTAACTCATTAAGTAATTCCTTGAAGATTCTTTGTTCTCACAATAAAATTACGGTCATGAGGGGTACCGGCTCATTGTAACAACGTATAAGCAATGAAATCGCGGATTGTATAGCCAAATTTGGTTCCCAATTAACTTTAATTGGTCCTGAACCGACGGTTCCTTTATCTTCCAACTACGGAAAGAAAGCTATAAAGGACTACGTTCTGAAAGAGCCCAATTTGAGGTCAACGCAGTATGCTTTATCTTCAAAAAATTGACCAGTTGAGAATCTTGGTAGCGAGTATTACGGGACATGACCGTTTTAAAGATCATCGTATGGGTTTAGCTCATGATGTTATTTGCGTGGACTGCCTTGAGAGGAAGATGATGACGAAGCTTTCAGTTCTATTCGGCTTCAAGTCTTGAAATTTAGATCAGTTGTCTTGGTCTAAATTTATTCAGTTTGCGAAGGCAGCAGTGCGCGTTTGCGAATTGGGAGAGAATCGTTTGTTTGCACGATCCTCGTGGGTTCCAACCAATTTTAATAATAATACAAACACTAACAAGGGATCCCCAGTTTTAGCTATTATCAGTGGTGTTAATTGTAGTAAATTTCAGCTTAACATGTACTCTGAGAATTGAGAACAAATTAAAACTCAATTTGAAAATTATTGAAATTTTCAGACATTCTTTACGAACTGTACTCCCGATGGTTTTACGTTTTTTTTTCAAGTATTCAATTTTCATTCAATCTTTTGTACACTTTCCTGTGTTTTAGTAGACACTTTTACTAACCCAATGGCAATTTTGCAAACTTTTAACCAACACAGCTTTAATCCAATTGTTTTCAAATAAATTTTGCTGAATCAAATTTGTCTAGGCAACGCGTTTTGACTCAAGTTTATTAAAGGTTACTCTTGCAATTTTATACTCAAATGTCAAAATTTAAATTGAATTGTACTCAAATTGCACAAATTGATAAGATTTTCTATCAAATTCGTTCAAAACTTATATAAACTGCAGTTTAGGAGTATATTCAAATAATTTGAACGGGCTAATAAATTTGAATTAATTTAATGTTCAATTCATTTTCAAAATCCGGACTTTGGACCAATTTTTGAAATTCTGATCAATCTTAATTGGTTTTTAAATTGTATTCAAATTATTTTCATATTTCAAACCATCATATGCTGACATAAAACTCTCGTTAGAATCCCGGTTTGTTCGATTCAAATTAAATAATTCAAACTTAGTTGTTCATATAGTATTGACGTGGAGGATGATTCGGTTCATGAGTTCTACCCATCCACATGAAGTAAAATTTCAGAGAGGTATTGAATTGTATAAAATTGAATACAATTTTAATTATTTTAATTTATTCAAAAGTGGGCTTACATCCTAAGCCCAAAAAATTAAAAAAAAACACGTTAACTTTGATACCAATGGATATTCAAATTTTTAATGAGCTTTTGTCAAATATTTTTATTTATTTCAAGTTCCAATTAAATATATTTCATGACTATTTGAAGAGAATTTGATCTGATTACTATTTATGTTTTAAGTTCCTATCAAATTGAAAATATGGTTTTTATCGAGTTTAATAACCCGAAAGCTTTCAAACTCAACTAATCTACTGGTTTAATATTATTCGAATTGTAGTACAATTTGCCCGCACAAAACTGCACGTAAGAATTGAATATAAATTGGATAGCTTGATTCAAACCAAACTGAGAAAATATGTCTATTAGCGCCAAGTTTGACAAACACTAAGACGATCTAATTCCCAGAATTCAATTTGTAATAGGTTTTAATTGAAAATTGTTAGCTAGTGGGTGGTCCGTAATTATAAAAAGGTTAAAAAACACTGTATGCAATTTTTTTCTGCAGTGTATTAATAATTATATACCTTCGGGTGTGCGTCCCGTTTTTGGCCGTATCAAAAAAAAAATTTTGTTACATAACACAACAGCAGACCTTGCACTTAAAAATTTCATGTTCTCATTTTGCGTTTTATAAAAATTGTATACAAACCAGTTTGGGGATTCAAATGTCTTACTCAAACCATTTTAATGATTTATATTCGTATTACGTCATTATACGACGAAACCGCACCAAATTTAATTACAGCATTCATATCTATTTAATTAGTTTAATTGGAATGATATCTACCTGATACAATATCGATTTGTCAAAAAACTTTTAATATTTGATAACAATCGCGATGACATCACAATATCCATAAATTACATTAAAAAAATTTATTTTTTATAGGAAATAAATCAGCGTCCACCCGTCTACAATGCCGAAGATTATATACAATCGTTAAAAAAATATGGACGTCGTCCGGCCGGTTCAAAATCCGTATACGATACGACACAGGATCAATTGGACGAGCAAACAAAACAATTAGCCCAATCGAATTTAGATATAAATCAACATGCGGCACATACACTGCCGCGCAAAACCAGTAAAGATGATGGCTATCGTATTAATCCGATTAAAACACCACCGGAAAATGATATGGAAATGTCGTTGAAGCAATTTGGTTCCATCACCGATTTATTAACAAAGCTGAGGGCTGATTTACGTGCATCATTTCCGAGGTGAGTGAATATTGCATATATTTTTATGTTTTATGTTTTTTATAAATGCATGTTGCGCGTGTCACATAAATTAAACCGCATATGGTTGTGTATGTACAGAATCATCTAATTTTGTCATAAAATATTTAATGTCACTCTCTCTTGTGATTAATGAAATTTTTTAATTAAACTTTTTTTTTTGTATTTATGACGGAATTAATATTTTTTATACAAAGGAGTTTTATGCGGTATTCATGGTTTGCAGTTTAATGTTTTAAAATGCTCTTTCGATTATTTATAGGTAGGGAATTATTTATATACGTATTTAATTTCACTGATTAGCTATACGTTGGCAGAAATAAATTCAGCCAGAGCTACCCACAATTCACCGAAAGTTCAATTCTTCGAAAATGAAAATACCCGAATTAAGGGATGCCTTTTATATTTCGGTATTGAGGAACCCTAGTGCTGCCATCTGGTAACTGACGTCTCTCTCGTAAAGCTTGACATTTTAAATGGTATATTTACTCAGTAGGATTTTTTATACTGGCCCCTCACTGAGTCAACAACTTGGTTCCAGTGGTTTCGATCTTGCGGTTGGACTTCATACTGTCTTAGACAATCTGAAGAAGCCAAGTGGTTCTCTGACACGTGGTCAATTTGGCTGCGGGAAGTTTTGCGAGGATGGATCCATCGCAGTTTCGTATCGGGAGTACGGACCTATGTTTTCAAACAAGTCGGCCTGATTTCTGCCAGCCGTAGCATTAAAGTTCCCAATTACCATTCTAACATCGTGTTCGGGTATAGATCCCATCAGATCGTCTAAGCCATTGTAAAATGAGCCTTTATCTTGGGGCTGGCTAACTTCTGTGGGCGCATGTACACATATCATCTACAGGTTGGCTAACTTCATGGGCAAGCGAAGTTTACACAATCGGTTATCGACGAAGATTAACTCAACAACAATGCATTGATAAACTTAATTCAATGTTGGCGATAAAGCACCGTCAAGGACCCGTGTTTATCGATGGTCAGAATTTAATCGTGGCCGCTATTCGCTCAACGACGAATTTCGTGAAGGTCATCCATAATCGATTGTTGTTCCGGAAATCATTGATGCCGTGCATGAACTGATCGTCATGTGACTTATTGTGAGATTATGGCATTAGTAGGACCAACTTATTGAGGATACCTCAATCGGAGTGGAAAAACTGCTTCGAAAATTGGTTCAAACGCATGCAAACGTTTATTGTATCTTCATGGAGAATATTTCGAAAAACTATAAAGCCATTTTCGATAAATCAATATTTCTTTGTGTTCTCTAATCCCGAAATATAAAAGATAATTCTTACAATACATCGATTGACCGAATATAATGAAACTCAAATTAATTGATGGAAATCCGATGCTACACTGAATTCGATGAATGCCGTTTTCGGTGTCATTTTCGTGAATTGTGTTTTTGGTAAATTGGCGTTTGTGGTTAATTGTTGATTCGTATTAATACATCTTCTGTATTCTCCTGTTTCAATCGATAAATTACAACTAAAAGACCTATACGTAAATAATGTTTCTAATTTATTCTTGTGCGCCAAATAAACCAGACGCATGCTTCTTACAAGTTTTGATAAATTCTGTCATTTAACCGAATTCTGCTTATGGGCAGAACACATTATATTGTGAAACGTATATTCATGTGCTTTATGGAGCGTGAACGCGTAACGGTGACGTAACGTAAATTTCGGTAACGTAAATTTCTGCATCCCGGTTTGTAATGTTCCCTCCCACCAATTTCAAAATTCTTTTTAACACTAACTAGACTTTTCTCGGTGTCGTCGAGCCAGCGTAGACCAGCCCTTATATTCTCTTTCCTTCGATAAATGTTATACAACTGACTTGAAATATAAAGGGTTTTCCAGTAAGAGGTTTCATTTTGATATTTACAAAAAACGAGTATTTTTAAGAGAAATCAACGAATGTTGAATGGCCGCCACTATGTATGTCCTCGATAACGTCACGAATTAAATCTTTAAGATCGTGAATCGATTGCGAAGCATTGCCATAGACCTTATCTTTCACGTAGCAGGCTATTCAAACTGAACCGTCTTATTGAAAACCCTTTATAAACAGGAAACAAAGTTTTAACACAAAGTTATGGAATTGTACGTACGGCTTCTGATGACATTCTATTTACATTTTGGAAGTAAATAATTAGATTCTTATTATTATCAAGTGGTTTGTTGCTGGCGCTAATGGAACTTGGTTTTGCAAAAGTTCGCTGAAGATTCTGTGTGCATGAATGGCTCTACGCATAAATGTGTACAGTTGCTCGTCTTCCGTGTATGTCATGTTAATGCCACTAATGCATGAGGTATGCTCTCAAAAAGTTCCAATTTTGTGTCAATTAACCGCACACAGATTACATTTGTTGAAGTTAGCCCTTGTGCCTCATGGATAGTCAATAATTCAGATGAATCGGGTAACTTCAGTTTGCTTTTCATCTGTTTTTTATCGGCTTTCGTGAATGTTAGATATACAATGTGTCCGGTAAAACTGGGATATCAGTAATTGATAAACTTTTATGAAAACTTACAGAGTTTGAAATCTTGGTATATATATGCTGTAACGCATGCACAACATCTATATAGTTTGTATTAAGATATTTTGATTTTGTGGTGTACTTGTTAGTATCAAAATAGCGCATGTTGACATAGTTCAGTCTATCAATATATGGTAATCTATTTTAGTCTCGCAGGATTAACAACTTAAAACAGTCACTTACCAGCGCTACTAGCCCTAGTAATCCGGCATATACTTATCAATGTAAACTGTGTCATATTTTTTAAAGCCATTTAAAAGGTATAATGTGATCGTCCGACAATTGGTTTTGATTTCATTAAAATTTATCCCTGTATCCTTACACTGAGACTCCATTTTACTTTTTATATCTTTAATGCCATGTTTCGTTGCACTGAGGACCAGATCTTTCCCAATTCGGTGTGAATTTAGAATCCACGTTGATTTACCACATCCTGGAACTCCTTGAATTGATATGATATCCGGTTTACTTTTATCCAGAGATAAAGTAAATTTATCAATTCTTTCAAAAATTGTTTGGGCCAGCATTACTTTTGTTGCGTTAGAACAAAACGTGTATCTTTTGGTTGTTTTCAGTTTGTTCACATTGTTGTACACAAAAACTTTAAACGATGACAATGAGCTAGCTGAGTAGGGCAGTGTATCAATTGATTTGAAATAAAGCTTTGACAAATCATCAACAATAAAAGCATTTGAATACTCCATGGCAGGATTTTTCTCATAGAGTTTTGATAGTAGCTATCGGGTTCCCCTTCAGAATAGTAAAAAGGAAATTCTGGAGGAACTACTGCGTATGAAGGTTTATTATTGCCGAATGCCCACGGTGAAGGTATATCCACAATCCAGCGTGATGATAAAGCTCGTCTAGATTTGTAATAAAGTTGAGTGCATGCTAAAGATGTGATTGCACGAACTAAATGGATGAGATCACTGGATTTTGTACGGGTATGAAGTTTCTATGGAGTTTTTATGGAACGGTACAAATGTCAAAAAAACCTATCAAATGTCGAATTGTCTCATGAAAATGTATTTAACAGTTTCGAATAAAACCAATTAATTTATACAAAATTTAAAATTATAAAACTGAAAAATATTACTCAAACTAATAAAAGAAATAATTAAAAATGAAAATAAAATTAAAACGAATAAATTATTTAAAAAAACAGCTAAAATATTCTAATTAGAACGTATCATTAAAATTAGTTTTTAAATTTAATAGTAATTTTACACAAACAGCCACCATATAGAAATTGACCGTAGGACTCTAGTCTAACAGAAAAATTCCAAAGCAATAAAATAAGTAGACAAGGAAGTGTGTCATCCGTTCCTGAAATTCTCGAATAATTCATATGAATATTGACGTCATAAGCAACTTGATAATTTAAATAGAGGCATTTTACACAAACAGCCACCATATAGAGAATGACCATAAGGCTCTAGTCAGACAGAAAATTACTGAAACGGCTTAAAATATAGACCCTGAAGATTCTCATCCCTTCTCTAAACTCATTTATACAAACAGCCACCATATTGGGGATGACCAAAAGGCTCTAATCTATCAAAAAAATGCAAAAGTAATAAAATAAGTAGAACGGATGACACACTTCCAGGTCTACTTATTTTATTACTTTGGCATTTTATTGATAGATTAGAGCCTTATGGTCATCCCCAATATGGTGGCTGTTTGTGTAAAATGAGTTTAATAGAAATTAACAAGTTATGAGCCGCGTCATATTTTCACATAGATTTTTCGATATTTTTGGGAAGGGATGAGAATCTTCAGGGTCTATATTTTCAGCTATTTTGGTACTTTTCTGTTAGACTAGAGCCCTACGGTCTTCTATACGGTGGCTGTTTGTGCAAAATTACTATTAAATTTAAAAACAAATTTTAATGATACGTTCTAATTAGAATATTTTAGCTGTTTTTTAAATAATTTATTCCTTTTTAAATTTAATTTCATTTTTAATTATTTCTTTTATTAGTTTGAGTAATATTTTTCAGTTTTATAATTTTAAATTTTGTATAAATTAATTGATTTTATTCGAAACTGTTAAATACATTTTCATGAGACAATTCGACATTTGATAGGTTTTTTTGACATTTGTACCGTTCCATAAAAACTTCATAGAAACTTCATGTCCCTCATTTTGTTTTATTTTTATTAGTAATTATCACAATGTGTTTATCTGCGTGATGTTATATGCTTTGGTTACAGAATTAATTTGTCGTATATTAGGCTACGGAAATCAACAGTGACATATCCGATAATGATTTAGCTTTTATCCATGTAAGTAGTTGAGGTTCGGCTTGTTTAAACGATGCGTTAGGAATGACATCAATTAACATCAATCTGCCAGTAGAAAATTAAGCGTCTAAGGGGGGTATATATACCACTATAAGGTATTTCTGGTATACTTAACTATCTGCAAATTGATCGGATAAATGAACAGTTGCAAAGTTATGATGAAATAAGATTGTAACAACAAACAAAAATTAGTCCATATACCGCTAAACAAATTTTAAGCAGATTATGAGCCCACACACATGACATATTTTCAAGATGTTTATGAGGTTTGAGAAAATAAACCGATTGGCTGATAACAAAGTGTATGATAAAAATTTATTACCATTCGGTTAAATATTTCAGATTTTATTATACTTACAGTCGAATTTAAATTGACTAATTAGAATAAAATTCGAATAAAATTTTAACAGTATCTCGTATGAAAGTAATTTAAATATAGAATATATGTTTCGATTCCAATTTAAATTTCCTTTAAATAGATATCAAATTAATGCCAATTTGAATGAATTTTACCAGAAGTTGTCTAGAACAAGCACATAAACATATTTTTTTTTTGTTTCCGCAACATAAAATCTAACATAAAAGTAAATTTCAGAATTTATTAACAATTAAAATTGTTTATGATGAATTATTTCATCAAACATACAACAAACTACAAAATTCTTGAAACGTATATAACTCGAAACTTTTGTAAATATTTTCTATTTTCTATTTTCTATTCAAAAGCTCTAAAATGATTAAAACTCGATATAATTCAGAAAATTTAAAAATTTCTAAATTTTGATACCGCCAAAACAAAACCCAAGAATGATTGGTTTGATGACGAGTGTCGTCTTGCAGTTGAGCAACAAAATATAGCCCATAGTGAAGTGCAACAACGTCTCACAATCGCAAGGAAAAACAAGGCTGCTCTTACTAGAACGGCAGCTAAGCGGATTTGTAGACGGAAAAAGCCAGAAAAAAGCGAGAAATCGTGGAAGGCCGAGGTTCTGAAAGTACAAGAACTCAGCAATGAGCGCAATTCACGTAATTTCTTTAAAGGAATTACTGGATTGAACCATGCTTTCAAGCCTGCGTCAACTGCCATTCAAGACAGGGATGGAAACCTATGTGTCAACATCGACGCAGTACTCGACACATGGAATGGATACTTTACCGACCTGCTTGGTGTTCATCATGCGTCACAGACTGTAGGTGAGTCAACTCCAATATAGACTGCGGAGATGTGCATTGAGGAGCCATCCCAAGAGGAATTCACCAAGGCCATGCAGAGATTGAAACGAAACCGCTCACCGGGGGTGGACTGCATTAATTCGGAGCTCTTGATATTCGGAGGGGATACTTTGTGGAACTGTCTTTTCGACCTTATTCGATTAGTATGGGGAACCTAAGTTATGCCTAACGAATGTAAAGTGGCCGCGATATTCCCCATCTTCAAGAAGGGAGACCGCTAGAAGTGTGAGAATTATCGCGGTATAGCTCTCCTATGCACAGCATACAAGTTACTGTCATACATTGTATTGGATAGAATCACTCCTCGGGCTTGGTTGGTGACTATCAAGGCGGATTTCGTCCGAATCGATCAGTGACTGGTGTCCAGGTGTTCCTGGATTTCCGGCAGGCCTATGACTCGATCAATCGAGAGAGTTTGTGGTCTGCCCTGGAATACCTAGGAATGCCAACAAAATTGGTACGACTCTGCCGGATGACAGTGACGCAGTCTCAATGCTGCTTTAATGTTGACAACAGGCTATCGACAATTTTTCCAGTTAACCCGGGTGTTCGGCACGGAGATGCTCTGTCCCCGATACTCTTTAATCTCATGTTGGAGTACATCTTTCGTAAAACTGAAACACCTCAGCGCAACATCTTATATCGCCAGTCCAATCAGGTGCTTGCATATGCAGATCATATGTATGTAATCTGATTGGACTGAATAGCAACGGAGTGAAAAAAATACTTGATCCGCTTGTAGAGTTTTCAGCTTCAGTTGGCCTTCAGATCAATGAGTCCAAAACAAAATACCTGATCTCTGGTTATAGGGACAATGGCACACCAGATTTTAGTAGTGGCCACCACACGTTTGAGGGAGTGAGGAGGTTCAAATATCTGGGTTCTCTTATCACTCACGATAACAATGTGGATGAGGATATTAAAGTGCGGCTGGCAGCTGGTAATCGTGCTTTGTATCCTCTAAGGCCACTTCTAAAATTTAAACACTTATCAAGTGCCAATCTTCAGATTGTCTTAGACAGTATGAAGACCATTTTTTTTTTCTAGCAAGAATAATATATTTTACCACATCGACACGCGGAAAATCATCAACAAATTTTAAATTTAATTATTTAATAATTAATTTTAATTTTTTTTTGTTTGCCTCTTTCGTTGAAGTTTCATGAGGAATTCGTTTTACCGTGCAAATTAACAACATCGAGATACGATATTGCATCCTCAAGAAATGTTTGAAAAGCTACAAATTAAAGTTAATGGTAACGTCCCAGAGCCAATTTGAATTGCGCATCTAATTTTTAAGAAGGGTTTTCAATAAGAGGTTTCATTTTGAATAGCCTGCTATTTGGGCAGCTTTCAATTTTGAAGCTGTCATCTTTTAACATTGACAAGTAAAAACTACGCCATTACTAAAAATGGTACGATACACGATTCAACAACGCATTGAAATTGTTAAAATTCACCGTGTGCGTCAGACATTAGACAATTAGACATTCCACAAACGACATTACACCGTGTATTGCATAAAGACTTAGGTCTTAAGGCTTTTAAAGTTCAGTTAACACAAAAACTCAAGCCGGTCGATCACCATAAACGTCGTATCTTCGCTGATTGGGTCCTTCAAATGCATCAAAATGATCCGGATTTTCGTCGAAAAATCATCTTCAGTGATGAGACCCATTTTCACCTCGGAGGCTACGTTAA
The DNA here is from genome assembly GCA_951394425.1 of Tipula unca. Classification (NCBI taxonomy): domain Eukaryota; kingdom Metazoa; phylum Arthropoda; class Insecta; order Diptera; family Tipulidae; genus Tipula; species Tipula unca. The sequence goes on along the minus strand of OX596380.1, from coordinate 153,804,903 downwards.
TAAGCAGAATTATCACATTTGGGGCTTTGAAAATCCAAGAATGTTTGTTGAAAAGCCTCTCTATTTTCAACGTGTCACTGTTTGGTGCGGTTTTTGGGCTGGTGGTGTGATGGTACCTTACTTTTTCGAAAATGAGGCTGCGGTGCAACTGTTACGGTGAATGAATTGCCAAAAAGAAGATATTGATGTGGACGACGTTTATTTTCAGCATAACGGCGCTTCGTGCCACACAAGCAACGAAACGATCGTAATTAAACCTGAACCTGTATAATCTATTCGTTTCATAGTTTTAGAAAATAATTCATTTTAATTGAAATTCGTTTCAAATTAAAGTATTATGGACGGGATGGGCCAGATTAAATTGGTAGCTTAAATTCGGATTTGCTGCGCAACAAAATTATTGAAACTCAAATGTAATTGGAAAAAGTTTTGTATACTGCTCCAATTTTTTCAAAAACCGTTATGCACCGTCGCTCTAATATATAGTTTGATAGGAAATTGATCCAACTTCAATTAATAATACTCTATCGCTGAGTCGTTTCAATACACATTGTGATTGAATATTATTAAACCTAATCAGATTATGTCGTAGTTTTTGTATAGTTTGATTGATTTGTGTAAAATATTAGATTGTTATATGATAATTTGAATACACATAAAAATTATTTTCCGAACTTATCGTTGTAATTTGAATGTAAATTAGAATTCAAATCTGATTTATATCTGAAACTCAAAGATTAAAGGTATGAAATTCAATTTGAAAGATTTAAAAGCTCAACTCTAATTTGGGTGAATACATTTTTTTTTGTTTTTGAGTATCAATTGAATTTAAAGTTTGAGTTGTAAGATATGCAGTTCGTAATGCGATTGACAATTGTTATGTTATTAAGTAGAGCACCTTCGTTCCCCTCGGATTTTCTAAATATATGTTAATAATTTAACTGTTTGGGTCTATTTCAACAAACAAGATCTCGTTCAAAAGTCGTATGATTTGAACCGCGATATGTGTATATCTCAATAATGATTTAATGCTTCATAAACCTATATACATGTACGTAAGAAGAATCTTTTGACAAGAACTACATGGCACTAATAAATAAAATCTAGATTAAATTTAATGACTTTACACAAAATCACTGTTAAGATGGAGCTCATTAAAATGTTTAATTAAAGATTTTGTTAAAAATAGTATTTGCAGGATTATCTGATCTACAGATGTTATGTAAACTCACAAAAATATACAAATTATATGGACCACCACCAAAATAACATGTTCCTATAAACATATACCTATAACGCAATACGTTGTAGTTAAAAGTTAAATGTTCTCCGAAAATTAAATTAAAGACCCCTTAAAATGTAGTCTTTAAATGAATTAAGATGATTTTCTAATTCAATTAATCGCACAACATACGCAGTACATACGCAGTGTTCCAATACGCAATATTTAGAAGTATTTCGATGTATTTTTGAACCAATAGCCAGCGACAGTTAATATTAGATTAAGAGATTTTTCTTGCTAAGCGCCGGGTTCAAGAGCCTCCTATATAAATTGTTAGGCCTTTTGCTAAAAAATGTTGCTTAAAAATTTGTAGACTTTAGATCGGCTCCCGTTGTCATTGATAAAATTTAAGTATGAAAATTCATATATTTTCCGATTTGTAAGTTTGTATGGTGAAAATATTGTCGAAACCGGGCTGAAAAGATCTACAGCGAGGCTCTGGTTGGCGGTTTGTGATAATATAGAAGCGTTTTAGTAAGACACAAACTTAAAAACAAAGCAAAAAATAGTGGCACAAAAAGAATATAAACGAAGTTTAAGATCCGCTCACAGAGCTTCGTGGTTAAACTTCTACGAGGAAATTAATAGCCTGTCGGCGGTGGCTTGTAACCTTTTTACTTTTCGTCATCTTTTCGTGCCAAGAGTTGTCCCCAGAGGGTGTGCTCTTTCCTCTGCTGTGGCTTTTGGTCATTGGCGGATTACTAGTTAAGCTGCAGCAATCTGGCTTCATTGAACAGAGTTATGCTGATGATCTTGTCTTACTATAGTTTCAGACAAACACCTGAATATCTTATCCGAGTAATGCAGCAGGCCGAGTAATGCAGCAGGCTTTAGATATTGTGGAGGCATGGTGCATTAACAAGGGTGCACGTAAATCCGTCTAAGACAGATGTAATTGTCTTTACTAGGCGTAGGAGTGGTCTGAATCTATCCGATCCTTCTCTTTTTACTGATTACCACTTCTTGTTCTGCAACGTTTCGCTTGAGGTGCATTGGGGCCTGGAATGCTTTCGGTCCTATCGTGGGACATAGAAATCTATATAATTATTGATAGATCACTATACCTGAATACAACTTCTTCAACTTATTCAAGGTGGTTTATCCATCAAGGGATTTGTGGTTTTCGGAGGATTTTCTCCAAATATTAGACGTGTTCATAGTCTTTTTTTCAGCTGGCTCTCGTTGTAGCCTCAGAGATTTTTTGCAGGCTTGGTTCGTTTTGCACTGTTTTTCAATCGGAACTAATAGCGCTAACGTATACTGTTGTGGAGGCTTTGAATTTCGATGATAAAAACAAAAACATTATTCTGTGTACTGATAGCAAAGTTGTGCTCAATTCATTAAAAAATCGCTTGACTGTCTCCAAACTTGTCAAGGATTGCAAACACTTCATTAATCTTCTTTGCTCCAACAATACCGTTACACATTGTGACTTCGAAAGGAATGAGATCGCGGACTGTTTAGCCAAATCCGGTTCCCCAGCTAACTATATAATTGGACCTGAACCCGCGGCATCCTTATCTTTAACTACGCCAAGAAAGTTATAAAGAACTACTCTTTAAAAGATCTAAGACTACAGTGGCTTGCTACTTACAGTTGTCGTATGGCGAAGAATTTCATTAGCGAGCGCAATTTGAAATCAACTAAATATGCTTTATCTTTAAAAAAAAGACCAGCTAAGAATCTTGGTCGCGATTCTTACGGGTCGGGTTAATAACAGGATATTGTTTGTGGTGAGTGATGACTGTCTTGAGGAAGATGATGACTGCTTGCACATTGTGTGCAGTTGTCCAGCTTTCAATATTATTCGGCTTCAGGTTTTCAGCTGTAGATCAGTTAGCCTCCATACCTTGGTTCAAACTTGTACAGTTTGGCAGGGCTACAGGGCGCTGCTTCGAATATAACCTGGGTTTCCACCATGGACCGTCCCGGCATTTTTTTTTTATTATATTAAAGAAATCGATTTAGTCATTACAAGTATGATTTCATATTCAAAACAAATAATCAATTCAATTTTTACAATTTTAAAATTTAAAAAATAGTTCTTCAAGTTCCTTTTGAAGCAGTCCTTTGTGAGATGAAAGTCAAAGTTTTCTTCAGCGATGTTGAATTATTTTGCAAGTCTAGTTAGTTGAGTGGCGTACTATCTCCAAAAATCGATGGTTTCGCAGCGATTTGATTGGAACATGGATAGCTGTATTTTCCAATATGTAAAGTGAATCAATATGTTGCCGATGAAAGCTAAGTCTAAAAATAAGCGTCTATTTTCCAGAGTACAAATTTTATACTCTAAACATCTTGTCGTGTATGGTGGTAGGCGGGCTATATTCTCATGAAATGGTAAGCTATGGTCATTATAGTCCCAGTCAGTTTTCTTTAAAATAAAGATCATAAATTTCTTTTGAATGCTTTCAATCCTTTTGATCTGGTTAGCATAATACGGGCTCCAAATTACTGATGTGCATTCAACTTGGGCTCTTATATACGCAAAATATAGTGAGAATAAAGTTGCCAAATTTGTAAATTCTCCAGTCCAACGCTTAACAAAACCAAACATAGAAATTGCTTTAGCAATGTATTTGTCAATGTGGTTGTTAAAACTCATATTTACAGCGAATGTGACTCCTAGATCGATTTCTTCTTGAACTCTTTGCAGTTCCATATTATTAACGCTGTAAGCAAAGTTAATCGGTTTTCTTTTGCGATGAAAAGACATTACTTTGCATTTGTCAATATTCAATAGCAAAGAATTTTTTGGCACCATTCACTGAATCTCTCGATGTCTTCTTGTAATTTTGTGTTATGTATATATTTGATTGTATGATAAATTTTTATATCATCTGCGACCATGAGAAGATTAGAGTATTTTATGACTTCAGTTATACCATTTATGAAACCGAGAAAAATCCATGCTCCAATATGGGAACCCTGAGGAACTCCTGACGTTACTTTGATTATGCTTAGATTTTTCGCTTGCAATTGAGATATATTGTACGCGACTAGACAAATATGAGTTGTAAAAAAGTTGTAAAGACTTACTAGAGCCTTGTGATGGCAGATGGATGCTTTACTAAAATCAGTAAACACTACGTCTACTTGGTTGCGGTTTTCAATTTCATTAATAACTTTGTTGGTAAATTCAACAAGGTTAGTAGATGTAAATCTTCTAGACATAAACCCATGCTGATTGAGTGATATATGTTGAGCTAGGAGTCCTTTAAAGCTGTTGCATACGACCGGTTATAATAATTTGTATCAGGGAATAATCCGAATATTAACGAGAGGTTGTATATATTCCGTAATGATTTTACTAAAATATTAGCATATTTTTTTTAATATAAACGTTGGAATATTATCCGGCCGACATCCGTCACCAAACTGATTAAGTGCATATAAAATATCCTCATCACTAATAACCGGTAAATTGATAAGTACATTATTATTTACGTTTGATTGAGTGATAAACCAATTACTGTTTTTAGGTTTGTATACATCAACATGCAAAAAAATCCGCAAACATGTCAGCAAGTTTTTTGGGATCTGATGTTCAAATATACATATTAGTTGGATAGCGCTCAATTACTCGTTTGGATCTAAAGTATTTCCAGAATTGTTTAGGGTTGGTTGTAATGCTTCGTTGTACATCTGCAATAAGTGAGAGGTGCTTTTCCTTGAAGTATGTATAAAATTCTTCATTAGATTGGAGAAACGCAGTCCAATCCGATCCTAAACCACTTTTAATCATCTTGACATATAGGCTTTAGATTTACGGTTTTTCAGATTAATCAGATGGTCGTCAACCCAAGGAGGATGAATATTAAACATTTTCCGGCACAATGGAATGTGGGTTTCAAAACCTTGTAATAAAATTTGGTACAATTTCTTAGCATCTTGGTTTACATTATTAGTGTTTAAAACAGCGTCCCATTGAATAGCTTCTAAGTACTGCAGAAGTCCAGTGTGGTTTATTTTTTTAAAAGTATAGGTGTTATGCATATGATGCCGGATGTTGTTGACTTAATTACATTTAAATCAAAAACTATTTCCATTGATTTGTGGTTAACAGCATTAACAACAAATGGATTGAGTGATTCTGACACTTTAAATATTTCTGCATCATTTGTGAAGAATAAATCTAATATTCTCTCAAGGGCATTGACTATGTTGTTGATTTGCTTTAGGTTAAAACCAAACATAGCATCAAGAAAGTCATATTCCGATTCTGATGTGATATTGCATGGTACAAAGGAATCCATATCTTGATCATAATTCCACATTACATTTGGAAGATTAAAGTTACCTAGTACTAAGACTAAGTCATTTGGTTTTGTGAGATTAGTTAATTCGTCCGTTAATTGTAAAATTTTGAAGCTTTAGATGCCATCTTATTCACGTTCTGGAAGTATATCGTAAATTTCTCTGATTTCTTATGTTTTACTTATTTAGCTGATTGTTTGTGATAAATTTCCGACGGCATGGAATAGTCTGTCATTCTTAACTGGTGAAAAATATTTAAAAGAACATGTGTGTCTTGATATAGCAACAATATAGCATGAGGCACACTGTCAAATAATTCATGGGGTTTCGCATTTGTTCTTACAAATATCACATTACGTGATGTTAAACCTGGCGCTTCATGAATCGTCATGACTTTACTAGTTGATGGTATGGTGAGTTGAGAAACTAATTGTTTATCCGCCTTGGTGAAAGTTAGATAATATGTATTATCTAAGACAGGTAGCATCGATAATGTTGATGGCAAATTAAGAAATACAACCGAGGTTTCCAAGGAGTTTTTAGTGCTGATATTAGGATAAAATTCCTTTAGAGCAAACGTAACATCTGCATGACATCTATATGTTACATTTAAACCTTTGTAATTTGCTTAAAATAACCACAAGTCCGATATAACCAGCATGTACCATCATGTACTCATCAATGAATACCGTTTCATACTCGAGACAACCATTTATCAGAAAAGAAGCAATCGTTTTGTAGTTACCTTTAACTTTGTTGAAATCCATATTTTCATTAACACAACGAGAAGTAACTTTTAATTTAAGATCAGCTAGTCCTTCTTTAGTGGCGCATAGAACAAGATCACTACCTAGTTTATGGTTATTTATAATCCATGTAGATTTACCACAACCAAGAACTTCTTGAACATTTGTAATAGTTTTCCTTTTTGTACATAATGTTTAAATGGTTGTACATCATGAGATCCAACATGATTTCCATGCCCGATGAACAGAATATGTACCTGTGTGATGTTAAAAAGTTATTGGAGTCCTCACAGAATTTAATCAGATTTTCCCCGTCAAAGCCAAATTGCTGTTTAATAATAGGCTTTTCTATATAATGTTTGGTATGATTGTCGAATACAAATATATTTATCGACCGCAATGAAGAAGCTGCATAAGGCAATATGTGGATATGCTTGTTGCTAGAATGCTTCAAATAAAACATTATTTCGATTATTGAGTTTTTGTAGTAGTATTCAGCAGATGAATCCTTATAGATTATCGGAGATGCTACTACTAGAAGCTCATCAATGGAATTAGATTTTAAAATCTGGAAGGTTCGCCAGTTATCCAACGTGAGGATAGAAACCTTTCGTATTACGGTGCCATATGGAATGGAATATTTAAGATCTTTTTGACGTTAGGACACGGACAGTTTGTGATTTAATCTAAACCCACTTTTAATTGATTAACTGAACAGTTACTATCCAAAGTGATGGTAAAAGATTCTTCTTTACGATGTTGTAAGTAAGACGTTAAGGTGATAACGCATATATTAGATCACTGCAATCAGTTTTGGCTTGATTTGTAATCACCATTACAATCTGATCCTCAATTTGATAAACTTTGGTGACAGTGTAGAAATTCCTTAGTTTAGCACTCTTAATCGAAAGAAATTCTTTTATAATGCATTTATCTAATTTATTCAGCATCGCCACACAAATTATGATTGATGATTTCGGAGAGTACTATTTAGCAGAGGCGTTATGTCTGGCCTCTGGAGGGTGTAATAATGTAGGTGTAATTGGCCGGAGAGTAATATTCTGTTACAAAGCTCTATAAAATAGAACATTACTGTAAATTCTATTGACCCTATATATTCATCTGGCTATCGTAGGGACGGACAGCTTTCCGAGTAATATATATATATATATTATATTTATATAATACAATCTGAAAATTTTAAGTAATTATCAAATTTAAGTTTTAAGTGATGTACCAAAAAAGTCGATTTTATCACCTGTAATAATTTATTACACCACAGACTATTAAACTTAGTTGATTTGTACACAAAATAATTACATTTTATTGTTCGGCGTGCTACCAGTGAACTGTAATTTGCAATAAATTCAGGCCCAAGTCCCATCTTGATATCACAATTACATCAAACGATACAAAGTGGCGGTGTAGGTTCAATTTGAAGTTACACCACCCACGGTTTTCTCGCGAACGGAAAATTGTAATAAATTATGTGCTAGGTTTCGTTGTGGCGGGCTAATTTGGCTGGTGCAGCTTCAAAACATATTTTATTCCATTTGTTTATTTCAAACTTATAGCTCGCAGCTATCAGATCAGGAAACTTGATGTAATCATAAATTTACCTATTCAAGATGGAATAAATATTCATTTCCTTATTCATTTAGTTTTATGATTTATAATAAATTTATTTGCGGATATAAATATACATTTTCACGAATAGTCACTCTAGCATATCAAAATTATCCACCTGACATAAGTTTGAAGACAACTTTTTGTCTCATTATATCAATCCAAGGTATACATACATACACTAAAATTTGAATCCCATAACATTATACAAGCCTGCTTCCGCATGTCTTACCTCATCATTTATAGTCGCAAATTTCCATTTTCCATTTAGAATTGGTTCGTTTTTAACAAAAGTGAAATTAACATTTATCTCACATTAAGAGCAATACACAAAACGGCATAAGAAAGGTCATCTCGTGTTAGTTCTATATAAGTAGCACATATAAAAACGAAACCAATCTTGACATATACGAAAGTTATGATATGTTCAACGGTTATGATAAAATCATAAAACGTTTAGATAATTTCTAATTTGCATATATGTATTCATATAATGTGGATCACACCCAGTTTGATCCAATAATAATAATTAATTTGGTACAACAACAAATCAACTCATCGCGGTTGAGTGAAATTTAATTTGGCCAAATTATGCGAAAACAAAAAAATGTATAATTATTGCAATCAAATTGTATTTCCTTAATTTAATTTTAACAATTAATCGTAAAATTATTATTTAAACAAAACAATTATTGTTTGTAATATCTCTCTTCGCTAAAAATATTAATTTTAATTGTTAACAATTATTATAAATAATTGATATGTGTGCATGTTTAGCTAAATTTGTAATTACTTTAGTTGTTTTGTTATAAGTATTTGGATTTCCGGCGAAATGCGATTGTATTGTGTTTACATTTTGTTAATTAATTTAGAAAATTTAAAATATTTATTCGAATTTTTGAAAAACATTGATTGATTGGTAGATATAGAGTTGATTTTAATTAAGATTTATCATGTTTACGTTTTCTTTTAAGACTACATACATACATATGTTTATATGTAAAATAAATTCTAAATTCCTATTTTTATAAATAATTGCGGCCGCAAGTAATTTGAACAACATTTATCGTTTAATCACTGTGGTTTAATTATAAATCAAAGCTTTATATGTTAAGAATGTCGTAACTGTACTTTTATGACTAATCCAAAGTAGCCTTTTCGAAAATTAAAAATTGGAAAGCAGTTCATTTCAATCAGTCGCTTCTAAAACTTTCTTTTGTTCTAAGATAAGATTGAATGATTGTTTATCTGACAAATAATTTGCAATCATCTATACGTATACATATACATATAAAATTGAAAATTTGGAAAGTTATTCATTCGAATGGACCCACTGTATGATTTTGCAAAGAAAACGTTCTTTCCAATTGTTGATCAAAATTTTCTGGACAGCCTTTTAAAAAAGAGTAAGTTTGACGGTTACCAAGCTCTCAAATTAACCTCCACCATTGCAAGGCAGCATCAGCCGCTCTATTGCTCAAAATTGCGAGACCGCCATAAACCGCAGATATCACAGATGGTCTCAAATCTTATGATGAAGACCATTCCTTTTATGATCAGTACTATTTAAAATTAGTAGTGGACATAGTATCTCTCAACAGTTCAATATACAGGAACAGAACAGTTATTCACTAACACTGGAAATTAATGCCTTAGTAGACAAACTGTCTTACACTTTTATTGAAGCGATGTTAGTAGGCTCTAGCAGTCCAAGAAGAATCATCAAATCCACCAAAAACGTAAAAGGCTCTTTAAAAGATTCTATACAATGGAATCGTTACTATGGGGCTCCATACCCCATCTCTTTCCAATGGCATTTTTGCAGGAGTAGAGCGCTATAATAGCTTTCTTTACTATCTCTACGATGTTTGGTTTCCAGCTTAGCTTGCTGTCCAAAAGCAGTCCGAGGTATTTCGCTCTATCCATAAAGATCAAGCGACTACCATTTAATGTCGGCGGGTTACACTGAGGAAGTTTGTGCTTCCTGGTAAAGAGTCAGTCCACAGCTTCGTGCCCACATAGATAGGTAGCCAAGATGGTAACCATTGAATATTCCTTATATTCAAGTGATTTCTCAATCGGACCTATAAGGGAGTGGAGAGCTGTTTCCACCGATCGTCCCTTACAGTATGCGTGTTGAGATCCCGACAGCTCACCCGGCTTGATTGAGCCTCTAATGTAAGCCTCTATTTGTCTTTCCAGTGATTTTAACAGAAAACCAGAGGATAAGCTTATAGGCCTAAAGTCTTTGGGATAGCAGTGAGACCTTTTTCCCGCCTTAGGTATAAATATAACTTTTACTTCAGTCCATTTGCTAGGAATGTGACAGAGTTCTAGGCTGCCTTTAAAGATAACTTCAAGCCAGAGTAGGGTTAAGTCAATAGTTCGCTGGATATCCGCAGGGATAATGCCATCAGGTCATGCCAACTTGTGTGGCTTAAAGCTGTTTATTGCCCATAGGGTATTCCGCCTATTTACTATATGACTTACGGAGTCTACACCCCTATTTATCATGGGTCTCTCCGGAGCTAGCACCGAGCACTCCGGGAAATGCATTTCTAGTAATAGCTCCAGGGATTCCTCACTACACGTAGTCCATGAACCATCCGGTCGTTGTAGATAACTCGGGATGGAAGGACTGGAACATAGTACTCCGAGGTCTCCTGTATGTTGCCACAGTATAGTGCCTCCAGGCCCTCGTTTTGGCTGCTCTTAGCTCGTACTTGTAGGTTTTAAGGACTTCCTTATAACAGTCCCAATCTGCAGCAGCATTTGTGTTCTTCGCTTTCTTGAACAATCTCCTGCATTTTATACGAGTACCTTGGAGTTCTCTCCAGGGTGGCCGATACTTACCCAAAGGCCTACTGATAGGACATGCACCTAACATGGCTTTGTTAAAAGCATCAGATAGCTTGGTTACTAGAACATCAAGCTCCTGTGTAGATGCAGGTGGGTTTGGAACCGATACCGGTAATGAATTACCCAGAATGGTTCTAAAGCAATTCCAATCAGTTTTCTTCCTATTTCTAAAGGATGGTTTTTAGTGGGTTTTGTATCCATTTCGTACTGGAGATAAGAATGGTCAGAAAAGGATTGGTCTTCGGAAACTTTCCAGTTCAATACTTCTCCTTAATAAAATTTGAGACAAGTGTGATGTCTAGCACTTCTTGTCTATTTTTAGTAATAAAGGTTGGCTTGCGCCCGATATTACATATATTTAGGTTAGTACTTAAAATAAAATCAAGGAGTAACTCATCTCGCCTGTTGATATTTGTACTTCCCCAGATTGAGTGATGCGCATTAGTATCACTGCCCATGATGACTCCGACTTTTCGTCTTTGAGCCTCTGTTATTGCACTACCCAACTTACCTGGTGGTATATTTTCCTCCTCATATGGTAGGTAGGCCGATATATGGGAGAGATTTTGCGCACCCATCTCGATGCTAGCCACCACTACATCAGCGTTGCTGTAATTTAGTAGTATAAAAATGATCAGATTATTTCTAAGCGAGAATGCAGGAACGTATCTTACATACCTTCATTTTTCGCTTTTAGTATTTTATATTTGGAAGTTCTGAGGCCCAGCACCCGGTCTCCACTGACCCAAGGCTCCTGGACCAAAACCACATCAATGGACTCAGATTCCATTTTGAGTAGAAGTGCCGCCGAGGCGGCTATACAGTGGTGGAGGTTGATTTGAAGGATCTTAAGCATTAGATAGTACTTACTTCCACCACTGTTGAGTCAGACTCCTCCTCTGACGGCTATTCGTCCATTTGGAGCGCACAGTGTAGCCCCATTGATCTCGACATCTCCGAGTCCAGGGATAGTGTCTCCTGAGCGGAGGACCAGAATTCGTGCCTTTGCCCTTTGGTTTCGAGAGGCCAGCCTCATTTATGGTCATGCCCCTTTTTGCGCTTTGGTGACCGGGCCTAAAGGCCGATGGCTCCAAAGCACTAGGTACCGGTTTTTTAAGAATACCGGTCTCGTTTTCCTTATTATCCTTGATATTCATAATAGGTCCCACGGGTAGCGGAGAAAGGAGGTGCACCTGTGCAGAGGACCGCAATGCACAGGTAAAGCTGCATGATCCGGAGGTCACCAAGTATCCGGATACACCGTTAGAGACTGGGCTAGTTTTTAGACTGGGCCCCCAGCCTGGTCGGTTATCAGCACGGTACGGTTAACACCTTAACCCGGCCCAGTTGTTTAGCGCCGTGTTTTCGCCTAGTACATCACATGGTGTAATAGTTGCCCGGTGGTCACCACGGGGAGATAACACGCACACTTGTGAAAGCTGCAAGATACGGAGCTGGCAACAAGTACCAACTTCATTCCCCCAAGACAGCTTCGCACTAGACCACCAATTGAGACCAGCAACTGGATAGATAAAAAACTAAACGACAAGATCACAAATATCAGTCTGAGGAAATTCTCCAAAAAAATATTTGTATGTAAAGGTACACCAAAAGGTGTTTTGTCTCCCTTACTTTGGATTTTAGTCATATAAACTACAAATATTGTTGCCTATGCGGATGATGTTACTATTAGGGTATCTGATAAATATCTGATGCCACCCAGGTACTCTGGACTCTGCTACATTTAACTCTTTTATATATATTGGCAAACAGTTGGTACCAGATATTGCTATTAACCGGAAATTCGCATTCTTGTGGACCTGTAACATGACATCTATTCTATGTAACAAAGAGATTTTTACTTCTTCACGGTTGGTTCGAAAAGGATGGGAAAATTCGGTGGTGAGGTGTTCTGTGAAAAACTTCTGACTAATCTCGTGTTTTGACCCCCGACTACTGATCGAGGCCGTGTACTGGTTAAGGTATAATGTATGCCGTATCAAAATGTTTAACAAAAGCTGTGTGTTGAACCAATTTGAATACAGAAGAAATTAAATAAAAATAATACCGTCGCTAATGGGACTCAAACCTTGGCCCACGAATCCAAAGTCAATCACCATACTACCTCGCCCATCATCGTATATATATTTGTTATGCAAATCTTTTATACTTTCCAATTGAATTGAAAAACTTGGGAAATTTTTTAACAGAAGCTGAGTTGAACCAAAAATGTCCCAACATTAATATCGTTTGAAACTTAACTGAACTGCATAGTGCCAGGTGCAACATTTAATACGATGACATTTCAAGCAGTGTATTTCGAAGAAGTTAAAAATTTGACAAGCTATTCCTCCTTATGTTCTTAAAAATTATAAAACTTCTGTTCCAGTCAATGATGCGTGATGCGATTTTCTAGGCGGGCCACAATATTGACCACTGACCATACAAGTTTTAAGTTTAAGTCAGTAAAAATTCCCCATACACACTGAAAGTATAACAAATAGGTATAGCTGAGTTTAAGTCTCGATTAGGGCTAAAAAAAAATTTATTTTATTTCTTACATATTAATTCAATTCAGATTCTGTTAAATTTTCATTTTTCTCTATTCAAATGGTGAGTATGAAAGATGGATTTATCCAGCAATGAAATTGTACGGCAGTGGTCAAGTAAGCAAAATTATGGGCGTTTGATTAGTGGACGTCAGTTCAAGCGGCATTCGGGCTAACGTTTTTTTAATTTGAATTTGATTTCATCTTACAAATTAGTTCAACTCAGCCTCTATTAAAATTTTCAAATTCTTCCCATTAATTGCCAAGTATAAAAGAGGGATGTAGCAGCAATTAATATGTACGGCGATGGTCAAATAAGCAGAGTCCAAGTATATAACGCTATATATCGTTGTTTTGGGTCAATTTAATAATTTTGTAATGGATGAACATGACGCTGAAGTAGATTCATGGTATTTGAGCACGATTAGTTTTAAATTTCGCTCTTTTTGAAAAAAGATTTAATTGCATTGACGGACTTTCTATAAAACTTCACCAATAACGCCCTGTTCCTAAAGAAATTTGGTCACCCTTTAGTTTAGAACTAATTGACAAAACCACTCTAGGAATTGTCTACATTATTGGTGTTGTCTACGTTGTTGACGTTATATACGGGTTGTCGACACGGCAATGTAGAAAAAATTAGATGACGCGTAAACGCCCAACCCAGTTAAACAGTGGCTAATTCTCTCCATAATATTGTGGCGGTCTAGTGTATTACAGGTGATAAAATCTTTTTTTACTATTTTTCATTGTATTTCAGTAGGTTTCTATTAAACTAAGTTAATTTGTAAACAAAATAATTATATTTTATTTTTCGGCGTCTTACTTGTTATTAATTTGTAATAAATTCTGGCCCTGGTTTGATCCCGATCAATCAAAATGGTGGTGTAGGTTCAATTTGAAGATACACCACCCACGGTTTTCTCGAGAACGGAAAATTGTAATAAATTATAGATTTCGTTGTGGTGGGCAAATTTGGCTGGTACAGCTTCAAGGCACTAAAATAATAAAATTCATTTGGTGTCAAATGCACGGGAAATACCATATTGCACGAGTATACATTTAATGGATAATTGTTGCACCAATTGCTCAATTCCTTTTTCGAATTATTAATTTCAAAAATTAATGGCTTTTCAAAACCGTGTAATACAATTTTGATTTTTAAATTTTTGAGGATGCCATCTTCGGACGGAAATTGGGAAATACGAGGGAGCTCCATCAAACATAAACCACATGTCATACCTTATATCAATCAACATGTCTCCTCCAATAAATCGGATAAATTCCGCCCATACGTTATTATAAAATTTCTTTTAGTGTTTTGCCATTCGTATATGGAGTTGATTTTCATCAATAACAGTCACGAGTAAAATTGTGCTTCATCGCAGTTATTGACAATTTTTCAAAAAACCTGATATTTATCGTATGTGGCGGTGAACAATCCAATTACTTAATCTTATCCTACAAAATGCTGAGAACATAAGGCCTCGTTTCTTGAGTACACCGATCTGCAACAATATTAGTTATTTTGTGTGGAACCGCTCGATTAAGGTATAATTCAGCATATCGCCGAACGGATTTAAAACATTCTGCATATACCAAATACATGGCAGCATATTTAGCATCTCTTCTAGCCATGATTGCATAAAACTAATTTAAGAAAACAAAGATGGCACTCGAGTAGAAGAAAAAATATTTCATGCATCTCAAATCACCTGAGTTTTTTATGTTTGTAAATTTTATTTGTAATTCGGGCAATTTTCAAATCAGGACGAAATTTACTGAGAAATGTTTGGGTCTGGAATGCAATAGTACCATTTGGGGCACTAGATTCAGTAACCGGTTGTTTTTTTTGTTTATTCTTTAGCTGGATAGCAACGTTTGACTATAATGTGTATTGGTTTTATAAATTTCTGCAGCTAAGTGTTTTTTATTAGTTACACATACATTGAAACTAGTCTTTTTGAGAATCGTTTAACTTGTATGAGAGTCACAATCGCCAAAATTTACAGTTTGAGTGGCACACCTGTTTTTTATTGGGCTGTATAATTATTAATTATTCCTCAACCTTTGAATCAAGTGATTCTAAAAGCGGAGAAAACTTTCAAAATACGAGATACCCAAAAATATTTTCCGTTAAAAAATTCTGATCCGAATGGAACAATTTTGATATTAAAGTAGAAAACCAGTCTTCCCCACTTAATTGCACGACCTTATTTTAAAGACGAATGGTATAACAAAAATTACCTGCAGCTACCTTTACTTCAGGTTAGTGAAAGCTTCGATTTTAACATTTAATTGTTGTCTAATCCAGTTATAATTCTAGTTATTATCAAATCAGTGGAAAATAGCTACGATAATTATTTTCCAACGACGCAAGATGACGGCTCTCAAATGACAGCTCATTTTTCCAAATTTGAATTTTTCGATCCATCGTTTAATAAAAACAATTCTTTTACTAGGTGACCTCTTGATACCTGGATTAAAGGTGTTGGTCTCGGCAGGGGTGTGAAAAATGTCACCTTTCAGTAACAAAATATAACAGTTTAGTGCAAAATGTATGCGACTAAAATAAACAATTTGTTGACTGAGAAGCACTGATTTACACGATAAACTTCGATGTAAATTATTTCGGATAGAACGTTATACAATTTAAAAACAGAACTATAGAGTGGGCCATAATTGAGTGAACGAGCAAAAGGTGTCATTTTCTAATTTGTGACGTTTCTCTGTGGACTGTACTTATTTGAAAACAACGAGGACCGCACTGTTACTGTCAATGCTGGCTACCGAGCTATGCTGCACAAAGTTCTGGCACAATAAGTGGACGAATTTGATGTGGAATGCCCTTCATTTTAACAGAATGGCGCCATATGCCACACAATCAATGCAACAAAAACCATTTACCGTCAAATCTTTTCTGGGCGTATTATATCAAAATACGGTGATATGATATGGTCACCCAGACAAGACCTCCCGTTTTGACACCACATTTTTGGGAGCTATTTAAAAAGAGTAGTGTGCATCAATCGACCACAGTCCAATCTGAAATCGTGACAACATTTCGAACTAGATTATTGATTGAGATTATTTAAGAAATTAGTTTTGATCTGAGAAATTTCAGAAACGCTCAAATTTCTCAAAAGCTAAAGGTGAGGTAAAGAAACCTTCTCAGTACAAAACGATTCCATTTTACTTAAAAAAATCAAAGTCTATTTAAAAAAACATGTTACAATTTAGAAAACAACATTGACCTTGAAATGTTGTGGGGAAAATTACTAGGATACTAATGAAAAATGATGTGTAATGATGAATGAAATGAGCTATACCATTTTCTTTTACCCTCAAAACCGTTCGATTTGACATATTACACACAAAATTTAACACAACATGTCGGGTCGCTTGAGGTAACACCACAGCCCTAATGGACTGTGGCCTAAAAAATTGATTATGTTCCTTGAACTCAAAGAACTTCCACTTCTTTAAGAAGTTTTAGGATTCCCTTGGTTAATATGGCTCTGCACCCTATGTCCTCAATGATAATACTCATTCTTTCTCTCATGCTTTCTGCACTGGGCACTTTACTAGGGCATGTGGCAGGAGGTCTCCGTGTCCTCACAACAGAACCTGCACGTATCATCTAGCATACCTTACCTATTTTGTTAAGATAGTCACAACAACGGCTGTGTCCTGTTACTTGCTCCAAAAAAAATCTTTAGATCGCTCTTGCTTTGTTCCATGGAACGGCCTTCCATAGAAGAACTTTCCTCTTGTCCGCCAGTTTATTTAGGGCTTTGTGACACTCGTAAAGTATTTTGGATCTCAAGCAATACTTCTTAAGTTTTGAGTGCTGCTTGTTTTTCAGACAGTATACAAATTATTTAGGTATTTTTGTTCCGACTTTCGCAATATGGGTATCAAAATAGCGTAAACCTCGGCCTGGAAGATGAGTGGCATGTGTTTGGTATAACGTGCATTTACTATGCTCCTTTTTCATTTTTGATCCATGCGTGAATCTGTTTTGTGTATCTTCCCGGATCATATGTGGCTGTGTTATTCAAATTGGCCCAGGGTGGGATGTGAATTTTATATTTTGGAATGAAGTCGATCTTGGGCTGCATTTGGTCACTAAACCTGGCTATGTTACTGAGAACACAGCTTCTTTTAGGAACTCCAGATTTTGACCTCAAGGTTTTGCTTGAAGGCCTCCTCATGGCTCCTGTGATTCCAGGACACGCTAGTCTTTGGAGTCTGGTCAGCTTTGCCATTGCTGTTTTTTCTAGCCGCAGCGTAGGTTATTCATAAACAAATCATCTGATTGTAAATCCAGTTGTTTACCATTGGGCAAAGGCCTCGCAGGCCCCATTGCTGATTTGTCTACTAGCCCATAGTATTTTCGTTACCTTTTTTACTATTTGCACAACATATCCTAGGTTAGCTTTTTACCCAACGTAACGCCATAACCTCCATATGAAACCCAAATTCTATCTCATCTATCACCAACTGAGAATTGTTGAGTTTCCCCCTGCTGATGAAAGATATGATTGTGGCTTTATTTGGGTTAATTTTAAGTCCCTGTTTAAGTCCCAGAGCATGTTGCATCAATTCTTCCACTGTGAGATCTTCTTGCTCCTAACTATTATGCATATATCGTCACATATATTCTTTCCATACCGGTGGTTTTCACAGCAACTTCGTTCTCGATTTCACAAAGACACTATTTTATTTGTGGTCTTCTGTTTCACCGGACAGTTATTTTAGTATAACGTTGTCTATCTCGGTTGTCATATCTTGCGCCGTCAATACTGACTTTGAGATTGCCTCTATAACCTTCCCAATTTATACATTCAATTCCTACACCTGGTACACTGTTGCGATATGCACATATGAGACGCTTTCCTTATTATCATTGGCTAGTAAGATATTCATTGAATTATAAGTATTTTGTGATGTCGTCCTAACAGATTGTTGTGTGTACAGCTTACGCCGCTTAAGCCGATTTTGGTTTTGGTCACTAATACTTTAAAAATATGCATCACAGGATGCCACATAAATTACCTTGTTGGTAATAGATTAATATGTCTTTGATATACTTTCCGAAACTTTCACACCACTATTCTTTGCGTGGTATACTAGCGCCACAGACTTTGATGATTGAGCATGATTATTGCTTGCTCAACTCTATATCTACATCATTTTCGTTTAATATAATCAGGACTTTCGCCAGACATTTCCAGGTACTGGAATAGGCTGAATCCAAAGTTATATAAATCCAAACCCTATATATAGAATTCATAATGTTACTGCACCTATCCACCACAAATTATTTATTAATTAATGTCATTTCCGGCTATCAAATTTTCCACACACACACGTAATTTAATTAATTTTTTCCCAATTTCAATAAAACAATAAATTTTAGCACCGTAAGTAAAAGTTTTTAATAACTGGTCCATTTATACTAAATATTTTAATCTCGTATGATAACCAATTTCAAATTAATCGATTTGCATAGTAAATAGGAAAAAACGCAAAACTTTCAGTTCAAAATAATTTATTCCACAAAAAATTAAATATTTTAAGAAAAAATGAAATTAAAAGCTCACACCCTACTGGACAGCTGAAAACCAGCATGTAATTAAGATGCGACACGTGCTCACAATCCGAAGATATTTTATTACAATATAAATTGCTACTAAATTAATGTGATTTCTGATCGACAATAAAATTTCACTCGAAAACGTGATCATAGATCAGATATATCACATCACTTTCTACTATAGGGCCATTTATGCGCTATGCACAAATGACATATACTCGTAGGAAACAAAGTTCCACTTCATAAAACAAATTTAAAATAATTTGTCAACCTACTTTCAAATGTATGCTCGTTGGATTACATTTTCAAGTACATCTATATATACGTATGCATAAGCTTTCATTGGATTAATCAACCGTGATATTATAATTTGGCTGAGTTCAATAAAATGTACGTACACAACACACATAAGAAACTTGTTAGATGTCACCTGTGTTATTGGATTTAATTTTATTTTTTATTTACCTACAACATAACTGAATATAATGTATACATATATCGTATATGTACCGAAAAGCTATAGGGCGTTAATTTATGTCACGCTTCATGCAATTATAAATCGAAATAAGAATATATAGAAGAAGAATTCTTATTGTGTCAAGTCACTTGAAAATTAGTTTTGGTTTTTATAAATAGATGTAATTTTGAGGAAATGATTAATAAAAATTACGGTGAAGTTCAAGAACTGGTGGTTACCAATTATCGTCAAAGATGTTATTATATTTATCTATATGGCGCTGTTGGTTACATCATAAATGGCATAACAAAATAACTGGTTTTAAAGACCATTACCGGCAACTTATACTGCGTCAACAATTCGGCTCCAACCAGTTAAATCACTCGCAGGATACAAAGCATGACGACCTACCACTGTTATCGTGAGTGATAAGAGAACCCTAATATTTGAACCTCCTCACTCCCTCAAACGTGTAGTGGCCACTATACTTAAACCTTGTGTGCCTTTGTCCCTATCACCAGAGTCATAGAAGCTGAAAACTCTACAAGCGGAATAAGTACTTTTTTCACTCCGTTGCTATTCAGTTCAATCAGGCATATGTCATCTGCATATGCAAGCCCTGATTGGACTGCCGGTATAAGATGTTGCGCTGCGGTGTTTCAGTTTTACTTCAACATGAGATTAAAAAGTATCGGGGACAGAGCATCTCCCTGCCGAACACCTGAGTTAGCTGCATTATTTCTCGATAGCCTGTTCTCAACTGTAACACAGCATTGAGACTGCGTCACTGTCGTACCAGATTTGTTGGCAGTCCTAGATATTCCAGGGTAGACCGCAGCTCTCTTGGTTGATCGAATCATACACCTGCCGTATATCCAAGAACACTTGATGTACGGGGATGGATGTCTCATAATACTTATAATAATCATCGACACCGAAAAGCCCTTATCTAATGACTGATCGGTTTGGACGAAATACTCCTTGATAGTCACCAACCAAGGGGTGATTCTATCCAATATAATATTGGGTGTATGCATTAAAAACCGGAATTTGATACTAGATATCATTAGTTGTTTATGCGTAATAGTACATCAATGACATCTATGTCATTTGAAAGCTCTATTCAATACCTGTCAAAATCAGCTAAAAGTTATTGTTTTGATTGTGCACAACCAACCGATTTATCAAATTTGGGAAAAAACAGCATTTGCGGGAAGTTTTGTTGAGTCACTTTTTCGCAAACAAAACAGCAGCTGAAAGTCATCGTTTGATCGTGGATTTGTATGATGAGCATGCTCTTGTAAAAACACAGTGCTTTGAGTGGTTTAGTCGCTTCAAAAGTGGTGATTTTGACATTTTAACACACAAAGACAAAGAGCGTCCTGGTCAGCCGAAAAAGTTTGAGGATGAACAATTGGAGGCATTACTCGATCAAGATTCATGCCAAACGCAAGAAGAACTTGCAGAATCAATGGGAGTTGATCAAGCAACAATTTCCAGACGTTTGAAAGCCTTGGGATTCATCCAAAAGATGAGAAATTGGGTGCCATACGAGTTGAAGCCAAGAGACGTGGAAAGACGATTTTGCATGTCCGAAATGCTGCTCGAGCGCCATAAAAAGAAGTCGTTTTTGCATCGTATTGCCACTGGCGATGAAAAATTGATCCATTACGATAATCCCAAACGCAAAAAAGCGTATGTCAAGAGAGGCGAGGCCGGCCCATCGACATCAAAGCCGAATATTCACGGGGTTAAGGTCATGCTGTGCATTTGGTGGGACCAGCTAGCTGTGATCCACTATAAGCTGTTGCCAAGTGGACAAACCATCAATGCCCATCTCTATCGTCAACAATTGATCCGATTGAAGCAGAAAATCCAGGCAGAGCGGCCAACGTATGCGACCAGACACGAGTCAATCATTTTCCACCACGATAACGCTCGGCCACATATTGCGGCGCCGGTCAAAAATTACCTGGAGAATAACGGATGGGAAATTCTGCCTCACCCGCCTTATAACCCAAACCTTGCTCCTTCCGACTACCACCTATTTCGATCCATGCAGAATGCCCTATCAGGAATACGCTTCACTTCAGTTCAAGGTATCGAAAATTGGCTCGATTCGTTTTTGGCCACCAAGCCGGCGCAGTTTTTCTGGGATGGATCCATAAATTGCCAGAAAGATGAGAAAAAGTAGTGGATAGCGATGGGGAATATTTTGAATAAAAAATCTTGTAACATTTTTCCACAATAAAGGGTCAAATTTCATTAAACAATTCCGGTTTTTAATGATTCTTAACAAGTAAACACAGCTTGCCCAGCCCACTCGTTCGGGAACATTTTTGTTCGTGGAGTATCGAACTTCCTTTTAGGTGGACCGAATCACAATGGAACTCTGCGCCACCAAATATGGTCCTCACTTTTCAACTCTTCACTTATGTCACTCCATGGGTAATTCTAGTTCGCTTTTACATAGTTGCGCTGATGATCTTGTTTTTATAGTCTCAGGCAAACATCTCAGTGTCCATCCGACCTAACTCAGCATGCCTTAACTATTGTGGAGGCATGGTATGTTGTGAAGGGTCTGCACGTCAATTCTTCTAAAACTGATTTAATTGTCTTTCCAAGGAAGAGAAGTACTCTTGAACTGTCTGTTCCCTCTCTTTTTTGGAGAACGATCACTAAATGTGACCACGTCAAGCACCTTGGTATTGTCCTAGATAGTAAACTTTCCTGGAAGAATCACCTGGACTACAAGATGCTTCAAAAAGCAAGCTTCAAAAGTCATTCGTTACGATTAACGATTAGATTAAATTATTAGATTTGAAATTATCTATTTTTATAACAATATCAGATTATTCATTATGTTTTTTAATAAATTAAGGTAAATTAATTGTGTAAAAATTAGCACATTGTACGTGCGCACTTGTTTTCAGACTGACAGTATTGTTCCAATACAAGATAAAACACCAAAGCGGCTACAAAAATGCCTATGAAATCTTTAAAAAAATTGGCGATTATTAAACGGTTGGCTATGAAATACCTTATATGCTTTAGGGAGAGATAAATGCCTAACAGTTCCCGGTCAAAAGCTGAATATTTCGATTCGAATGGGGAAACATTTTTAGAAAAAAATGCTAATGGCTCCCATTTGCCATCATTCAATTGCTCCAATAGCCCAACTGGACGCATCGATGGTGATGCTACAAACTGCAACTAATGCCTCCTTACATTTTCGGAACCAATTATCACATTATTTTGGCCAAGTGAATTGCCGGTATTTTACTAGGTTCATTATGGCCAAGTGCGAATGCAAAGGCACTAGCAGATGAGCGATATTGCGTGTGAATCTACTATGATAATTTATCATTCCGATAAATTATTGTAGCTTTTTCACGGATGATGGAGATGGAAAATTAGAGATCACTTCTACTCTACTCGACGAGGGAGAAATCCCATCGTTGAAATAGTATGTCCCAAAAATTCTAAACACCAAACACGCATTATACATGCTTTGTTTAACCCGTATTCGACTAAACGATCTAATAATTGTCTTAAATTGGGCTTGTGTTCCACTTCATCTAGACTCGCGACCAAAATATCGTCTATGTAAATGTAAACGAATTCCACGAACCACATAAACCTGTGAAAGAGTTGTCAAGCGTTCCGTAATCCGAATGGCATCCTGGTAAATTCAAACAATCCGTAAGGTGTTATGATAGCTACAAGCCAGCAACATCGTCCAGAGCCACTGGAATGTGATGGTAAGCTCTGACTAAGTCAATCTTCGAGAATACCGTGCAGAAATTCAGAAGAGAAGTTGTGAAGGTGGGTGATTGGGTATCGGTCTGGTATTGTTATTGCATTCAAACGGCGGTAGTGGAATGTGCTCAAATTCCAATTTTACAGCGTTGTGTTTGCGTGAATCTAACCTTCGAAGACTGCAAACTGGTAGATAGCCATTGGTTATGATATGGTGTACCACACAATGTTTCACAGGAAGACTGTAAATTGGGTTTTCAAACAAAGATGGAAACTCGTACAAAATTTTACTGTAATCACTTTCTAATGAGTAATAAAGTGATATAGGTATGTCACTGTAACTACAAAAGGCATTAACACTAAGATTAGTTTCTTTGTCCAATAAACGCTTAGCTTTAAGATCCACCAATAATCCGAACTTACTTAGAAAATCGGCAAAAATTATCGGTTTATTAACAGCTACGAGTAAAAATGGGTGTACAAAACGAGTTAAACCCAAATCAACGTACGTGTAACAGTTTTGTGCCATACATGCTAATGGTAGAACCATTAGCAGCAGACAAATAAAAATCAGGATGTTCGTTATAACTAGCGAATATAGAATTTCGAACGGTTGCGATTTCTTTGGATATTCGGACAACTAGTTTGATTGAGTACAATACGCAGTTTTAACATTACTTATTTCGTTTGCTAATTGGTCGTATTTGTCGTTTTGAACTGGTACTGAATTTACGGTGGAAGGAGTGTTTATCATGGATACTGAAAATCCAGGAGAAGCTTCGAATATTTTATCGGCTATGTCAGTTAGTTATCAAATAGTTTTGCCATCTTTAATTAAAGGAATTAAGGCAACATTAATAGCTGAGGAGAAGTCATGTTGGCGAGCAATTAATTTCACGGTTCGGATCGTTGAATTGGCTATAGATCGTGTGATACCTCTAGACTCTTTCTTTGGGGTTAGCAAAGTTCAAATTCTATGTGAAAAAACCAGCTAGGTTTTGGCATTGGGGCACCAAATTTCAATACGCCGATGGTCGAGTAAGCAGAGTCAATGCGCTTGAAATCGTGGAGTCTAGTTCAAGACTCGTCAGCACCAATAATTTTTTAATTTAATTTTTCCTGTAAAATTGGTTCAACACAGCTTCTGTTGAAATCTACATTCAATTTCTGCAAGTATAAGAGGCATCTCTACGGTAATGGTCAAATAAGCATAGTCCATTCTTATTGCTAAAATTTTCAATTTTCTCTATTGAATTGGCAAATATAAAAGATTTGTATATAGCATGAAATTTATATGCGGCGGTGGTCTAGGAAGCAGAGTCGTCACATTTGGAATTGTGAACTTGAGTTCAAGCCTCGGTTTGGCATTAAATAATTTTTAATTTAATTTATTTAATTTCTCCCTTCAATTGGCAAATATAAAGGATGAGTATAGCGCCAAGTTTATATATGGAAATGGCGAGGTGGTAAAGTAAGCGGTGTCATAGGATTTGGAATCATGGATGTTGTGCAGTGTTCGAACCTCGATTGAGGGTAAAAATTTTTAGCGGGCATCCACACATCATTTCTCATTAAATTAACAAAAAATCGCTTTATTAAAATATAAATTGAGGTTCGAGAACTAGTCATGATATTACAATCCAATCACACAGCTTCTTTTACCACTGAGCCACCGCCATACATATAAATAGTGATGTTCCTATCGTTTATAGCTGCCATTTGAATAAAATAAATTCAAATTTTAGCAACGGCAATGGACTCTGCTTATTTGACCATCGCCGTACAATTTCATTATCGTTCTAAACCCATATCCATCTTTTATACTTATGACTTTTATTACATGGAGAATATTGAAGTTTTGAACAGAAACTGAGTTGGATTATTTTTATTTCACCATCACCAATTTGACAGCAAAAATTAAATCAAAAACTGTTTGGCTCGATCGAGAATCGAACTTAGATCCGTAAATCCAAAGTCACTGACTTTGCTTACTGGACCCCCGCCGCATATATATTTCATGCTATACAAATCTTTTATATTTGTCATTTGAATAGAAAATATTGAAAATATTAGCAAAGGCAATGGACTCGTTTATTTCACACCATCGCTATATAATAGCGCTATATACCCACCATTTTGTATTAACAGAAGCTGTGTGTTGAACGAATTTGAATACAGAAGAAATTAAATTAAAATAATACCGTCGCTAAAGAGACTCGAATCTAGGTCCGCGAATCCAAAGGCAATTACTCTACCACCTCGCCCACCAACGTATATTAATGTGGTGTTATGCAAATCTTTTATACTTTCCATTTGAATTGAGAAATTTGGAAATTTTTTAACAGAAGCTGAGTTGAACCAACATTAATATCGTTTGAAAATTAATTGAACAACATAGCCACAATATTGACCACTAACCATACAAGTTTTAAGTTTAAGTCAGTACCTACATGAATAACGTTCAAATGAAAATATCCCTATACAAACTGGAAGTATAACAAATAGGTATAGCTGAGTTTAATTCTCGATTAGGGCTAAAATAATTTAATTTAATTTCTTACGAATTAATTCCATTCAGATTCTTTTAAATTTTCATTTTTCTCTATTCAAATCGTGAGTATAAATGATGGATTTATCAGTAATATAACATTCCGGCAGTGGTCAAGTAAGCAGAGTAATGGGCGTTTGATTAGTGGACGTGATTACGATTACAAATTAGTTCAACTCAGCTTCTATTAAAATTTCCAAATTTTTCCAATTAATTGCCAAGTACTAAAGAGGAACGTAGCAGCAATGAAAATGTACGGCGATGCTCAAATAAGCAGAGCCCAGAAATAGTTTTGGTTGTAAAAAAAATCGATCAGGTCAGGTATATTGCCTGGGTCAGTTGGCCAATATGTTGGTTTTCCAGTTGAAATGGATTCACATCCATTTTCTTTAATGGCAATCAGTAATTCTTTTCCTTTAGTTAATCCTCCGGATTATTTTTAATGAAAGTTATAACGTTTTTCTCTGATTTTTTATGAGCCGTATTTTCCGAGTTTTCTGCGAGCTGTCCTTTACCGTTTCGCCTTTATTAACAGGGTCCCACTCTATATAACGCTGTATTATATCGTTGTTTTGGGTCAATTTAATAATTTTGTAGTGAATAAACAAGACGCTGAAGTAGATTCATGGTATTTGAGCATGATTAGTTTTAAATTACGCTCTTTTTGAAAAGAGATTTAAATGCATTGACGGAAATTCTATAAAACTATCACCAATAACGCATTGTTCCTAAAAAAGTTTGGTCACCCTTTTATTTAGAACTAATTGACAAAACCACTCTAGGAATTGTCTACATTATCGACGTTGTTGACGTTATATACGGGCTGTCGACACGTCAATGTAGAAAATAATAGATAAAGCGTAAACGCTTATCTCTGTTTATAACCCAGCATATTCAGGAACTAGAACTAAATGGGCCCTCCTTAATTTTATATTTTTTGATTTTTCTGTAAACCCGGCTGCACACGTTCACGTATGACAGAAGTGTGTGTATGATAAAACTGTGCAGTTATTTTGATCTAAATAGCCTTAATCCGCGTTTTTGAATAATTTTAGAAGCGGTCTCATTAAATTGGAGTAAATCATTTCGTTGTTGTTTCTACATGTTTACATTTATCCAAACAGTTGCTTCAATTAGTTGTTCTTCATCTGTATGGCTTTCTACTGTACAACTGTTTTTTTAGTTTGGAGTAAAACCAGGGGCCCTACTATCACTTTCGACAACGATTTTCGACGACGGTCGTTTTCCTATAGTAGGCAAAGGAAGAAAAAGGTAAACAATAGTAAATTTATAATATTGTTTTCCTTTTTCTTCCTTTGCCGACTTTAGGAAAACGACCGTCGTCGAAAATCGTTGTCGAAAGTGATAGTAGGGCCACAGTATTCCCTTTTGCCTTAAAAGCTTTATAAAGGAAATTGTTCAAGTCAAATTCTGTTGAATTATTTTTGTTAAAACTTTAATTGAAATCCTCACTAATTTGGAAAATTAGTTGAGAACCGAGATTAAACTATTTTTGATGTTCGAAATTCGACCAAGGAATTTTAGTTAAACGTTATGTCAAATTTCAGTTCAGTAGTTCAGTAGTTCAGACGTATAGTAGTCGTAGCTTTGGTTATATATAATTAGTGATTGCCTTCAATTAGACAGTCGATAGTCAGTCACATGACAAGTTTGAAACCGAAAACATAATTATTTAGCGCTCGATGGCGCGTTTCCACTGAAAAGTTATGCGAGTGCATGCTACTGCTTGACGACATCAGGCTGTACGAAAAACAATAGATTCTAAGTTCATAGTCCATTAATTGTTTTTTAAGTTCAAATAATAGTTTAAATTAAATTTCGTTTGCCCAACAGTTTGTTCTGCTGTACATTATCTCATTATTCCACGTGACATTATTCCCAAAACAAATTTAACCAACCGGAATTCAAATGCTACAGGCATTTAACTGATTTGATAGTTTAAATATTCAATTACAACAACATTCAACAAAAAAACGATTGCATAATACCCGATCACCTCACCTGTTATTACAGCAATTAAATTATGAAATATTGGCTATTAACCCAAACAAGCACAGACTTCCGATTGAAACACATATATGCGTATATACGGCGATTCCAATAATTATTGATTAATTATATGCGAGAATTAAACTAAAGTAATAAGCAGCTTTAATCAATTTTTAATTATTATTAATTTGCTATTATTAATTTTAACTATAATCTATACAGTACAACCATCATGATCAATAATTTTAACATAATTTTATTTTTCGATTTGTTTACAGTTTTGTACAAGAATTTGTTGCCAGTCCAATGGATGGAACCAGTATATTATTGGAAGTACTTCGTGCAATCCAATTGAGCCAAACATTACAGTATAACACCGGCACAGCATCAGCACCCTCGTCATTGGTTAGAAATTCCCAATCATTTCAACGACGTGCACTTTTAGACGAACTAGCCTGTCTGCAGTGTTTAAGTTTGTGCGTAGCTAGAAGTCCGGAGGCTGGCGCTAGACTAGGTACAACACCAATCGGACTCTTGCCACTGGCCGCAGCCGCCACAGGACTTGGAATTCGATCTCGAATCATAGCGCTGCAATTATTATCAGCTGCATGCGATAAAAATGCTATTGGCAATGGAAATAACCGCACTAACGGGTATACAGCCGTATCAGAAGCATTATCCACATTAAGATTACGGTGTAGTGAACCCGTCCGATTCCGACTTTTAGCAGGCATGCTGAATTCAGGTGGCGGCACTGGTGAACTACAAGCGGTTGGTCTTAAATTTATCAATACATTTTTGGAGAGTGCCGACACCACACAAAACCGTCTATATCTACAGGCCGAGTTATTCCAAGCTGGATTCGATCCATCCACCATGACCAAAACGATTGCATCATCGTCTGCGTGGCTGGAAAAATTACGAAACGAGGTGAAAAAATGGGAAGAGCTCCGAATCGATGTTGGACGTTTACAATTACAGGCTCGAGAATCGGAAAAATTGCGCAGCCAGCTCGTTGTAATCGAACGCCGCTGCCAAATTTTGCACGAGGAAAAAAGTGTGCTCACTTCAATGGAACGTAGACTACAGGAACGTTGTGCCGAATTACAAAGAGAAGTGTTCCGCCTTCAAGGAAATCGCACCGATTCACAAAGTACAAATAGTTTAGAAAAACCGCCGATAGCGCTACCACGACAAGTACCGCCTAGTATGCAAAATAAACATAATTCATCTGAACACGAGGACGAAGGTATAAGTAGTTCAGAAACGGGCCCGTCTATGAGTCCCGAACCGGAGCGTACATTCCCAAAAGACAGTAATTCAATTTCAAATTCACAACAAACACTCGAAATTGGATGTACCGCCCGATCCCAGGATAATATGGATGAGACGAATACTACAATCGATGACGTGATCGATGAATTGCACAACATTGTAAGCGATGCTGAACGCGAAATTTCATTGGACGAAAATAATTTGAAATTGGTTTCAATAGGGACGGGCACGACGCGTGAGGATGAAATCCTTCCAGTGAATTTATTGCCCCAACCACCAAGAAAATCACGCTCATTAATACATCTGCTCTCGAATCCGTCGGAGGGGGATGGTTCAGATTATGGTTTGATCCTAATTCAAGATGGTGCCAATAAAATGACATTTTTCGACGAAACCAAAACGAGTGTACCTAAAGTATACGGCGATGATATAAAACACGGACCAACCACAGCGGTTTATTATAACGATACAAATATGGATCTTGGCCCAGACGTAATCCACAATAAGAATACAAATAAGGGTTGTAAAGATGCGAATCGTGCGATACTTAATGTTATTATGGATGCACGCGAAATGGAAGAAAATGATTGTCATGATTTACAAAAATTGATGGGTCCAAAAGATGTGGGGAACGGTATTATACCGCCCGCACAAAATTTTAACGGCGTATTCTTTATGTCTGAAATGAATTCGGCACAGAAATATCCGAAGCCCGATATAACAGCAGCGTTGGAGGCGAAGCGAGTCACAAAAAATTTAGATCGTATGGGGGCGTATGGCCTCGATTCCATGATCGATATAATTTTAACGTCAGACAAATCAAAAACTAGTTGTAGTCATAATAGTAACAATAATAACAATAATAATATTAATAGTAGTAGTAATAATAATAATAGTAATTTTATAACCGGCAATAAAAATCAACCGTTTAAAATACGCACGGGACACTGTAATGCCGGTATGTATTCAGGTATGCGCGTACCTCGTGACAATTCGCGAAATTCAAATCCATCCGGATCAAAGGTTACAGATCTACCGTCGGGTTTATATTAAGAATTTAACATTAATCTACCTATATACATACGTATTATATATAAATACAGTACCTTCTATAAATCTTAATAAATTAAAGAGACTTTTGTAATTTCTTGTGCAATATACATTTTAAAATTTTGAATTTTTTTTTGTTTTAATTAATTTTCGGTAATCGGTATTTAACTTAAAATAATTTTTTAATGTTACTAAATATATTTTTGGGGGATATTTTTTAAGCAACATATAGATTGTAATATTTAAGTCTTTGTTTTAAGAAGTTCAAAAAATCGTGTTAATAATACATAACATAATTCTTGTTAAATTCTGCTTTGGATCAGAATTTTTTTTTATCAAGGAATTTTAATAATAAAAATATAATTAATGTATTTTGTAATGTAATATGTTTTTAAATAAAATGAAAAAATAAAATATTTTTTAATATAAAAATTATATGATGACTATTCGTCCCAAACCCAATTCACACTTGATATCCTTCCTAGCGCGCCTCGATTCCATTTCGATGACAACTCAATTAATCTTTCATTTGAATTCATTATTTTATCTTTATGTTATCAAGTGGCGTTCCAAACGGACCACCGCAAGTACTTAAACGTATTAAGGTTTGTTTCTTTGCTGAAAAAGCTACATGCAACTGATCTTGTTTTATTTAAGCATGGATACAAACCTAAGTACTTGCGTTGATCGATTGAAAAGCAAATTGACACAACAAACTCGGCCAACCAAAAAACGAGATTAGTTCATAGCATTTTACGTAAGATGTCAGGGTAAACTGTTATAATATACAATTTACTAATTTAGAAATGGTAAATTTATGAGGTTTGTTTGTTTTTCATTGTGCATCATTTAGGGAAACCACTTTTCTTTGGGATTACATGAGAAATTGATAATTAATTCCCTAATAAAATTAACATAATTGAGTTTATCATAATATTAATTAACAACGGATTAAAATCTTAGTGATATCATCATTTTATCATTGACACAACAAACGAGATTATTTCTATTTATCAAATGATATAAAAGAATAGTTTAGAGTAACTTATGTGAAATGTCAAGTCAAACTGTTATAATTTTAATTTTCTTAAAAAAGTTCATTCAAATTTAGCGAAAACTGCATCCGATCCAGTCATATATAAACCAGCAGCTATTTTTTCAGTGTTCCCCATTTACTATTCTAATTTATTATATTTCATCGTAATTTTCAATTTATTTATTTCAATCAGTAATAAACTTACTTTTAAACTTTGTAGGCACATGTCCGGTGAGCAGTGGTCCGGTGTATTTTTGGCGGTATCCATTTTTACTTTTGTTAATTTTCATATACGAACCATCATCATATACCAATAAAGCCATATATCTCAACATTTATACAGTTAAATAATTAAAAATTAAAATTAACTCATGTTTTTTCTCACTCTCAAAGAGGGTCATAAATTTGTTTATGCCATCGAGATAATAAATTAATTTGTAGGCACATGCATATCAGATAGGCTTTCTTTCGGAATTGCGGCCAAAGCTACTTCGATAAAAAAATGAGCGAGATCAGTGCGACCAATAATGCTTCAATTTGGATGATCAATGTTATAATTTTCGAAAATGTGAGGTCGTGTTACTTACCCTTTTTAAATACTATTTGTATGATTGAAAAACTCCTCCCATAGATCACCAAAATATGAGGCATGTGGTAGACATGTTTGACACTAAAACCAATACTTTTCTGCAATAAAAATTCGGATGTTATTGAATTGTTTGATTGAATTATAATTCACTATTTCAGACTTTGCAGTTGTCTATTGGCCCCAAATTTGTTCTGGTAAGCCGCATCGTAATATAAATTACTTTAGTGTCGCGAAAAATTAATCGTTTTCAAACCACTAACCACTTCTAAATGAACTACTTTCATAGGTTAGCATACAAAAACTGCCACGTATGACTATCTGCAGGAGCAATTCTACTCGTTTCCAAAAATGGGCGAATTTAGGTAGATACCGTCGCCCCCGCCGGTTAATCGGCTATTTTCTATTCTTTGTAAAATGGCAATGTCGAACACATACTACGCAGGATTTTAAGCTGTGTTTGGTCATATCTCGCTCGTAAAATTTAATATATACATATACATACTTATATACTGCGTACGAATATGATAGCTTTGATTTCCTTATCCTCCCGCCTACTCGTAGTAATACAGTTGAGCTAGTTTTCCGGAAATTGTTCTGCTTCTGTAGATCGTTGTTAAATGTCATTTTCTGTACGCTGCAAAGAATTATTACTTCGCCTTTATTCATCTCGGCTGGAGTGTTCGAATTATTGTATTTTTTTTTTATAATATCCTCTCTATCTCAATATATTAACCAGCAGCTAACTTCCCAAAACATTCTTAACAGCTGATGACTGGTGTAAATAATTAGTTCGATGGTGGCGTGTAAATCGATTCTTCATTGGCTCATGCTCCTGCGATTAACCAACCAAATTTGAAATCTTGCAATTTTGTGAAAAAATACGTCTGCTCCTAAAGCATATAGCAGGATATTTATTTTGTTGGGACAAAAATTGTGGATCTGCCAATTCAAATCCCATAATTTGATAATGGAACTTAATTGGTTTTGTTGGTAACATGTTATGCTTCCAATAATATGAGTCTGTAAATTTAATTTATGGTGTTGTTTTCACGTGCCCGAACTAACTGGTGTGCTCCGGTGCGTGATACCACATGTACGACATCAGTTGGTTGTACCGTGGTTGCCGACTAATATAGCGGTATGAGAAACAATCTCTTTTTTGGATTTCATGTCTGGTATTGATACGGCATTGTGAATATCTTCTGATGGTTTGTTTGTGACCTGATTTTTCAGACAGTGTTGGCATAGATTATAATCACTTACAAATTTTGTTCCGAGTATCCATACAGTAATTAACAATAGACACTTGAACAATGGGTGGGGTTCTTCACAAACTAACCACTCTAATTTTTTTAATAAATAAACATACATATGTACATTAATTAGAGACTGATCGGCTAGTGGATTTATTATCCTTTGAAAGCTGAACAGTATCCCTATTTGGTACACTGCCACAGGTTCGTCTTTTAATTAGCTATCTGTACACTGCATAGCTCCATGCTAGCCTGTACTAACATGAACGATGGGTCGGCCCATGAATTTTACATTCCAACATTGGTCATAGATGATTTCGATTAAATCACCGATCGTAATCGGGAGATTAAAAATCCCTTATGCATCTCCTGTGTACTTAATTACTTTTGTCAAGATTCGAACCTGGTACCTCCCGATCCAAACATCACAGCATAAGCCACTGCGCTATTTATATGAAAAATCATCATAACATTAAAAATAACAAAAAAAACTTACCTATGCTTACCTATTTGCATACACAGGATTCCAAACATCCATTCGAATCATTCTATTAACAGTCGCAAAATAAATACAACACAAAATTATAAATATTATAAATTTTAACTTTATTTAATTTTTACTGTTATCTTTTTAAAACATTATAAACACTTAATTTTACGCGTTACCGATACATTTTATTTATATAAACCAATTATCTATATTACAAAGTTTTGAGTTCAATAAAATCATGAGTTGAGAATTTAATAAATGGTGGCGCCCAATGTGGGGCACATATTGCTTCAATATTTTCGATATAATATTAATACAATAAAACAAACACGGTTAAAAAGTAATATGGTTACTGGTACAAAATAATTGATTGGTCAATTTAATCGCAAAGTTGTAATATTAATGAACCAGATATAATAATTTTCTTGTATGATGTCAAAATGTTTACTCAGGTTTACTTGCCTGGTCAAAACAAATGATTTCATCTTTCAAATTCAGAATTAAATCATTAAGTATATTGTATATGCTTAATGTAATTGATCTAATATAGATAAAACAACCAATAGAAATTAAAGAAACGAACATGCCATAAATTATTGTAAACTATTACCAAATCAAAATAAATGTATTATATTCAAAATTAATGAAATATACAGTTTCTAATTAATTATCTAATTAAAACCACGACAGAAATAAAACGGCGGATTCAGTTTTTAGGCATTCCACAAGTGACAAAATGTAGTTAAAAATTAATATGTAGCAGTTCAAAATAATTTAAAAAAAAAACATTTTGAATCACTACAAAAATAATCTGTCATCACACATTACCGCGCACCATCTACTCAAGAGTCAAGACCACTGATCAATATTTTTTTGTTTTGTTTTTAAAAGGACTTGGCATAGACACTTTTTTGGTCCATAGCCTTACCTTACATTCACACAACATTCATTTAATCCATTCATTCATCCCATTCACAGCCCATGAGTTCTACATTCCAACAGAGGGTCATAAATGTTTTCAATTTAATCACCGATCGTAATCGGGAGATGAAAAATCCCTTTTGCATCCCGCCTCTGTTGGGATTCGAACCCGGTACCTCCCGATTCAAACGTCGCAGAATAATATTGAGAAAGTATGACAAGCGGAAGCATAGGATTTATGAGCGAATTAACAAGTAGCTTCAAAAACATCAAGTTGATTCAATATGACAAGGTTAAAACCCCTAAAGAAATAATAGAAAAGTGTGATAAAATAGTTGACAGTGAATTGAGGACTAGGATGTTCATTCACTTTGTACTCAAGTCCCTATGGAGGTCTCTGTTTCTACTAATACTTTGTTTTGAAATCTTTGGATGATTTCTACGTTGCTCTGTTTGGTACAACCCCAAAGTGGATACCATAAGTCCAAACCGGTTTTAATATTTGTTTATGTAATAGATTGTTGTATGTTGATAGAGCGGAGCTCCTTCCTATCAGCCAATACATCTTTCTATATTTAAGCCCGTTCTTCACTTTTCTTTTTGACGTGTGCTTTCCATCGTAGTTTTGCATCTAGTGTCACGCCAAATATGTTCGAGTCGTTTGTTTGTAAAATTGATGTGAACTGATTTAGTTTCGTTAAGTTTAATTCGCCATCTTTTGGTCCAGTTATGTATTTGAGTAATAGCCAACTGTAAACTCTGTGTTGATTCTTCGTTGCTATCTCCAACAGCTAAGATTGCCGTGTCATCAGCAAAGGTCACCACAGTGTTGTTTTCTAATACTAGGAGATCATTAGTGTACAAAAGGTATAGGACCGGACCTAATACACTGCCCTGCGGTACTCCTGCCTTGATTTCTTTCAATTCAGAATAGGAATCGTCTAATTTTACTCTAAAGAATCTATCTTTCAAGTATGATTCTAATATTGTAGTGAATTGCATTGGTAGTACAGTTCTTAACTTATAGTTAAGTCCTTCATGCCAAACTTTATCAAAGGCCTGTGCAACGTCTATATGAGTGTATACAACACATTTACCAACGTGCACAGCAATATCTCTGAATTTGGGGATAGATTTATGGCCGCCTGAAGCGAAGCAGGTACACGAAGGGATGACCGTGTATGCTTCACGAGATATGGAAGAAGAAGATTGGCAGGGTTGCGGATGTGCGCAATATATAGCCAATCGTCACAGTATGGAGAGCGTGAAGCTGTCAGATAAGGCACCGGGCATTTTTGGAGAACGTGAGCTAATATGGTGCAGCCCGGATATAAAACCTTTGCGCACTTGGGACAAACGAACAAACAGTTCCAGGCGCAAGAAGTGGCAAACAGATGGAAGCGGCAAATACCGCGACATGTCAGCCAGCCCCATAACAGATTTGGCGTGCAATTGCCAATTAGAAAATAAAATAAACCTAACTAGTCAAACCCCGAGAAGACGAGAAAATATAGGCGCTAGGGCGCAAGATATCAACCAGGAAATGGCCGATGCCTCAACCTCAAATAACACGGGGGTTGAGTGCTTGAATAGAATAGTCAGAAGGAGAGTGAGTGGGTCCAGCACGGATGCTAGGACTACTTCTAGCGGAGGAGGTGGCGCGAGTAAGGCAAATCTGAAAGCTCACCGAATGAAAATCAGGATGAGGGCACGAAGAAGGAAGGAGAGAAATAATCGGGAGAAAAATCGCTTTAAGCAAGCTATGAGTGCACCAGGATCCAATTCGGGGCTTTCGGCCAGTGTGGGCGATATAGACGCACCATTGTCATTACATTGCCAGACAATACATATAGGCAATCACAGTGTGGAGGGTACTGGCATCAAAGAATATGAGCTAGACTTTAACTTGAACGCAGCGGCTGCCAATGCCGTTAGCTATATTGCTAGGAACCTGCCATCCTGGCAAAGGCATCAAACGACTGTTGAAGAAACAGCGGAAATAACAACATCTACTAAGTACACGGTGCCTACATTAAGATTGAACACGAGGGGGGCAGTGGTAGCTCAGCAAACGCCGAGGTCGTTAGACGCCAACACCGAGCTCCTGCCCTTCCCTATCGCCTTTTCTGGTGATAGGGAAGTTAGATACACAATGATGGACAGCGATGCCTCTAACGACATCCACGGCAATAATGTGGATTCTAAACGGCTAGCGGGTATCATGAACAACGGACCTTACATCCCTATGGCGATGATAGAGCGCATCTATCAAAATAAATAATGCATCATTATACGGTATAGGTTGGTTGGTCGTCCACCAACTGCACACGCTGGAGCTGCTCAGAATTCAGGGAGTATACAGACAACCGATTCAGGGTGCAATGGCCGTTAGACAAACAGTTATTCAGCCAAATGCCATTCCAGCCTTAGTTACCAACTTCATGGGTGATATTAGTGAAGGCAAAATTGTGTTAGACGGAAAATATTTCACTGATATCGAGCTGTCTATGCTACGGTTAGTAGCGAGTGGGTTACCAGTTGTGACTAGCCCAGCAGATGGAAGAAGAAGCGTTTTACAATTTATCACAACAGGCCAAATACCCATGGCGGTATACAACAACGAAGCCATAGTAATCCCGAACGTCGTAGATAGAAATTGGTCCTCAGCCAGATTCGCCGTTTTGATGCGAAAATTGGCAACACACTTGCAGGACGAGGAGGCATGGCTTCAAGGGTTCACGCGGGTGTCGGCTATTGTGAGAGGACGTGTGGCCGAGTGGGCCAATGATGCGGCACCTCCAGTATACACTCGCAGATGGGTCAATGCATTTTTGGAAATAGGAGGAACAGCTTGGCCACTACCCGGGGGATCTAACCCAATGTGGGCCTGGGCTGGTATCGATATGGTGACGGATCCCTCATCGTCAAATAGAGAAGAGATATTGGCTTTGTGAGGGATGACAGTGGACGAAGCGGTGCATACGTCCCACATAATAGGAGGTCTACTAACAGCTGGGGTCACGACCTTATGCATAAAACTAAATTTAACAACAGTCCAATTCAATAATAGATACCACGGAGAGCAGGGCAATGATGCCGGCGAGTTGATGCGTGCGCTGTTTAGCCCAACAGTGGAAGCGCAAGTAGGGCCACCAAGGTGCCCAGTAATAGTGAGAGCGGCTGCAAATTGGGTCAGCGATTTTACACCAATAAATATAAACTGGAGTCAGTATACCACATCGGGATGGAACAATTTTGACCGCAGGATGGAGGGAGAGCTGAATTTAGACAACAGATTGTGGCGCTGTCTGCCTCAAGGCGCACCGCGACTAGGAAACCCGATGGCTATGGGCTGGCTGATGGATGTGCTGCCCGAGGAGTGGGGTGTAATATCACCGCCTGTGTCTGCAGATATGTCCTACGATATCGTGCAAGGTGCGGCTGGAGCGTATTGGAGCGCTGAGTTGGGAGACACCCGTTACGCAGAAAGAGCCGCCTCAACCATACCATACTCTTTCGTTTCATACGGCGCCATGGCTTTAGGAGTACTGCGACAACAACAAGGAATAAACGACCAATGGCAGGTGCAAGTCCGGGTTATTGAGACGCAACTTAACAGGCAAAGGCCAGTACTGGGCGGTCGGGAGAATGCACTAGTGCCGGTAGTGTGGATTCAAGATCTTGGAATCGCAGAGCCAGGTACCCTGTTAACATATGATTGGGGAAGACGAGTTGTGCTGGCACCTGAGATGACGGAGGATGCCTTGGGTGTGGGTGCTTTTGCTTTTATAGCCAACACCCAGAAGACAGTTTATAGCAATGCGGGGTTGGTCGTGAATAAGGCAGCTACTACAAGAAGGATAAACGTAGGCATGGGTGGGCTGACGTTAGTAATGAAGAAGGACAGTGTAGTCCAAGAAGAGCCAAATAAGGTGGCTATGTTGCCGAAGCAAATTAAGGATGAAAATAAACCAAATGAACCTAAGGCGGAAAACGAAGGTGGGCCTGTTTGAATGGTGATGATAAAGTGTTAAAGAAAGGTGTTTATAATTTGGACACCCGTTTAGGCACGGTACAAGGGTGCCAAGAGTGCTACAGATTAATTAAAAAAAAAAAAAAAAAATATGATTAATAAAAGAAATAAGTGCCTTTAACTTTTGTTATATTTGTCGATTAAAGGAGAATTTTTTATATATGAATAACACAAATAAAATTAATTTCAATAAATGAACTGAAATTCATACCACTTATTTAAATAATCTAACAATTGCTCCTAATTGCACTTTAAATTTAAGTCAAATTATCCTATGTGCATTAATTAATTAATTAATCACATAATTGAGAAAAACACTTACCTAGAAACTGTAGAGGATTAATAATTAAAATAAAATGGCATTCATTTTCTTTCTTAATTTCCAATGAACTATTACATTAACAGTTTTTTGTGTCTCCTGAAAACTACCATTTTTTAACATAGGAACTATTGTTACGAAGCGGGCGATATATATATTAAATAAATAACAAATTATTCTCAGAAAAGTACAAGATTGACATTACTCTAAATATACCTTAAATATACTAGACAGAATTACACATACATCATACAAAATTACAATATACAACCAAATTGTAAAATATTTAAATCAAATTACAGTATTAATATCAATAATATATTTAAAATACAATACAACTATATAAAATAAACCAACAACAACACACATTAAAAGAAAAAACACTTGGCTTTTCCTTATTATCCTAATGGTTTGGCTAGACGGTGCGAAAATTGGTTAAAAACTGCAGCCACCATGGCCACAGGATATTTTCTACAACCGGGAGTTAGCGTTAGAAATGCGCCTTATGAATTAAAAATTGGTGCCCGTATCCCTGATGATTTTGTTTTTAA
Source organism: Tipula unca (assembly GCA_951394425.1). Classification (NCBI taxonomy): domain Eukaryota; kingdom Metazoa; phylum Arthropoda; class Insecta; order Diptera; family Tipulidae; genus Tipula; species Tipula unca. The sequence continues at coordinate 153,765,694 of OX596380.1, read as the reverse complement.
AAGTAATGTCAGCATGGCTGATAAAATTATGCTTAGTTATAGGATTGAACGTTATTGTCAATTATAATTTTTTGGGAGATATGATGGGTGGAGAAATTAATAAAGAATTGAGTTAAAAAAATTTTTGTATTTTAATTAATGTTAATTTTAGGTTGAACGAAATAGAACGGAGGCTTGGAGGAGGATTTTGCAGACTTGATTTCTCCCTTTTCCATAAAGTACCGAGTTACATTATTAATTATTTTTTTGAAAGTAGTTCATACTTAACGAAGTTACAAGTAGTATGTTTTGCCGTTTTGAACGGAGTTGGCCCGGATCATTTATTAGATTGTATCCGATGGAGGGTATTTAATTTGGCACAAAGATGGCAAAGTTTTGGGATTATATAAGTGGTTATCAAATGTAAATAATCCACGTAGATCAGAATATTATTCATATTCGGTTGTTAGCGATTTGGTCGAATATTTGAACGGTGACGTCAGATGATATGGCCGTCGTCTTACCCGTCGGTCGTAAAAAGTGAGTAAAAAATTTTGCGTGAGATCAAAAATTTATTTTCCTTTTCCAAAATAGCGGCGGTATACTAGTACTGCTTATACCGCCGCGTACGCTATTTTATTTAATTATGTTTTATTTTTATAGGAGGGCGGATGTCGGAAAAAAACACGATAAGAGTACACAACATTTTTTTATAACCGGATTTTATCAGCCGGAAGTGGAGTTCAACATGCATCAACATGTTTTAGATTTATTTTTAGAATTAGTAGAACGTTATCTCATTTCCGTTGAGCACGAAGGCGATAACGAACATGTACATATTTATTTTAAAACAAAACAACGTTATTTACTTCCGGAATTACAAAAATTAATAGAGGAATATTGTTATTTTGAATCACATGATTTGCAGTCTTGTGAAAGCAGTCGGGCGTGCATCAAGTATTGTTCAAGGAAGATTTAAATTTATTAACAAATATTCGGGATAGTGAATTACATTTTAGTTATAGAGTACATAAGTGGTGTTTAAGTGTAGAAAAATTTTCATATGATCATCCGTTTGTCGTCGAACCAAAGAAGATATACTAATAGAAGCACTAGTTTTATGAGAGAAATATACCCAAATAAAATAATTTCATATTATTTAAGTTTTGTTTTTGCAATTTTACGAGATACTATTACAATTTCGTCATGTCTCTTTCTTGCATTTACATTTTGAATAACACAGCAAAATAAAAAATAATAGTGAGCCAATTGGTTGACGAAAAGAAATTTCATAAAAAATAACATTTTAATGAATTATATTGTATTGGTATTGGTGGCAAATAGATCACAACAATAGACCAAAAAATCATTTCAAAACGCAATTTGAGTTATTTTCAGAAATGTTACAGTACAGCACTCATACATGTTATATTGAGATGTACGATTTATATGCGAGTATATATTTATTTTGGGGTCTATACTGTATATAAGCAAAATATCAACATAAGAAATTATAATAAATCGGATAAAGTTATCCCTACCTTCCTCGATTGTGTTTTAATTTTAAATAATGAAATTAAATAATGGAAAATCACATCATTAAAAGAAAAAAAATTTGTTTGATTTATGCTCAATTGAATTTATTTTTTAATTGTTCAAAATTTTTAATATTTTTGAAGCATATATTGGAGCTAACATTGATGTACCTTTATTTTTGTTGTTTGTTTTATAAAATTGGCCTTTTAAAAGAGACCATTTAGCATTTTTTCATATTAACACCAAGAATAAAAAACTTAATTAAGGTTTTCAAGTGTTCATAACACGGTTATTCTGAAGGCATAATCCCCGGGAAATCTCGTTTAATAACAATTATGCAGGTTTCAGTTGCTCGTACACAAATATTTGATAAATGACATTCCTTTTTAAATTTTTGATCAAATGTTTTTAAACAAGTATTTGCAACATCAGCATATACTGTTGTCGGCGCTTTCAAAGAACCAAAATTTGAAGATTTCTGGACATTTTTTTCTACTACAAAAGTATCAGAGATCGCTGGTATTTCATCATTTTATTTAATCAACTTAGTCCGACACTCACTACAATTAATTTTTTTGAATGCACAATACCCGCAGCGTAGTATAAAATAGCATTTTGTTTAATAATTTGGTCATCGCAATTAAGATGATGGAGGTTTAAATATTCATCCTGAACTGAAACGTCTTCAGACTCGCATTCTTGTACTAAACATTCTTTGTGTAGATGTTGAAAATTGTCCAATTCTAATTCTATCATGTTGCCGTTATCTGCCAAGCAATTGGAATACTCTGAATTAAATAAGAGTTTAGTAACAATTATATTTGTGTAATAAAAACCACCCATACCGCGCAATTGAGAGAAACAATATTATTTATTTCTAGGCCGTTTTGATTTGTTTTTCCTGTCAAAATAAATTCTATACCATCGCTTAATGTTAAATGGGATTAAAATTATCTGAGCGTTAATAGTAAGCTCAATGCCTTTAATAAATTTGAAATAATTTTCATTTTTAGAAATTATTTTTAATTTGCTTAGAAAACCGTTTCCTTACTTTAATGGTTGTACGAAAAACGGTATAGAGTTGAAATTTCGGCAATTTAAACAATCAAAAATGTTGTTAAATCTTTCCACAAATTTCTGGACACGTTTGTACCACGACTCGAATTGCACAGCTTACGGTGTTACTTAATAATTGTACGGCCAACGAAACGTTCATTTTTTCAAACGAATTTGGGTATAAGTGTTTCCGGCCGAACTTAGGTAATAATTTACATTTGTTGATTGCATCTCGTTCGACAATTTTTCTGATTACATCTATATCAGCTACTCCAATTTCACTATGTGAAATTTTGTTACATACTAACAAATGCATTTCTGGTCGATTTAATGATGTGTGGAGGATCGTATTGTGCAAAAACTTTTTTGCCAGCTAATATAAAATAAGAATGTGATACCCAGCTGCTTATATGCTTGCACATTTATGGCCCGCCCCTTGATCACATGTTAACATTATGACGTTTAACCCAATTTTTTCCTGACATACGATTATATTTTTTTTAATTAATAAACATAATTTTGAAGCAGTGAATGTCTTGTTAATCAGTACAAAATTAGTCACATATTTCCAGTTACCTATTAGCAAAACCGTCTATAATAATAATATAATAATATTATAGACGGTTTTGCTATTAGTGATATAGATAGACAATATGCTACACATATATTAATGAACTTTATTTTATAAAAGGATTATGCATGTATTGTTCAAATAAATATTTACACAAAAAATTATATGATCGTAATTTTTTTTTCTAAAAAAAATCATACGCATCGTCCGCCTACTATATTATTTTTTTATTCACACAAATAAATGTTTTCTACTTGACACGCATTTTCTTCGCCGACGATATATTTTTTATGCATATAGCAAAATCTTGCATTGATCGAAAACAACAATAGGAACATTTCCTGTTTTCTAATTTTATTTATTTTTTATTTGTACAGACCAAAAATATTTATAAAAATTTCATTATAACAGAAATTAAGACGATATAATCCCCTAATATTATTAATGAATCGTCTTGCTTCAGACGAAAAACCAAAAATTTAATTTTTTATTATATAATTTTGGTTTTTGTTAGGCTATTTTGTTAGATAAATTTTCTTTTTTCTTTCAATGATGTGATTTTAGATGTGATAAGTTTGGACTTATCAGGAAGACTGCTTCTCAAAAGAGGAGTCGCGGCTGTGACAATCGTGTGGACTCAATTAAACATTTATCTTTCAAATGAATCCACCCTTGATTGTTTTTCACTTTGCAAAATAATAAAACAACAAATTACGTTAAGTATTTGAAGAAAAAATTTCGTAAAATCAAAAGATGCTTTTAATTTTAAAACTAGAGAAACAGTCTATACTTTTTTCTAAACTAGAGAAACAGTCTATACTTCTATAGATACAAGCCGGAAGTAACCTATAGACGGTTTTGCGTAAATATATTCCTAAAAGTCAAAATCAAAATACTCATTCGTCGATCTTCTCTTACAATACGATTTTCATTGATGAAATAAACTTGAATATCAAATTGTTTAGACCAACGCAACAAGAACTCTTCACAACACAAGTCTATTTTATTTTTTTCAGAAGTTTTACAGTGCAGAACTCATACATTATATGGAAATGTACAATTTTCATTGCGATATTCCATGTTATCAAAAGGGGATTTTGATGCCTATACTGTATATGTATAACTAAAATATCAATATAATAGAAACAAACGAAATCCCTTCCTTCTTTTCACAGGTTGATTGAAAACAATAAAAAAATGAAAAAAATGTTTGTTTTCATTTCATTATTTAAAATTAAAACACAATCGAGGAAGATAGGGATAACTTTATCCGATTTATTATAATTTCTTATGTTGATATTTTGCTTATATACAGTATAGACCCCAAAATAAATATATACTCGCATATAAATCGTACATCTCAATATAACATGTATGAGTGAGTGCTGTACTATAACATTTCTGAAAATAACTCAAATTGCGTTTTGAAATGTTTTTTTGGTCTATTGTTGTGATCTATTTGCCACCAATACCAATACAATATAATTCATTAAAATGTTATTTTTTATGAAATTTCTTTTCATCAACCAATTGGCTCCCTATTATTTTTTATTTTGCTGTGTTATTCAAAATGTAAATGCAAGAAAGAGACATGACGAAATTGTAATAGTATCTCGTAAAATTGCAAAAACAAAACTTAAATAATATGAAATTATTTTATTTGGGTATATTTCTCTCATACAAATAGTCCTTCTATTAGTATATCTTCTTTGGTCGAACATCGATTCTGTTACCGTTATTTAGAGAAATATTTGCGGACAAAGTTTTGTTTCGATTGAAAATAGGTATATTGATGAATCATGGTGTAGTGAAGTTAGAGATTGGTGGAATTCAATAGTTCAAAACGGTTATAATGTTAGAGATAAAATGTTGTATTTAGTTGGGCCAACTAAAATGGGTAAAAGTACTTTAGTTGAGGAATTGATTTATAGTGTTATGGATCGTGTTTTTTGTCCAGATGTTGGCAAATTTTTTATGACCTATGAGGAGGAACTAGTAGAGTGTGATGTATGTAATGTAAGTTATTTAAAATCATAGTTATATAATCATTGTAAATCGATCATACATAAAAAGAAGTATAGTGAGGATGAGAATATTCAATTAGTCTCAACAGCATTTAAATCAAGAATAGTTACTTATAGGGTTTCTTATTTATCAACAGAACATATTAGTGTAATTGAATTCATGAATTCCGTGAAAGAAAAAATAATTAAGCTTATAAATCTTCAAGTAGCCGTATCTGGATCCATTAAAATAAATGTTGAACTGTATGCTATGTATATAAAACATGATGTTAAAGAAGATTGAAATGTTAGTACATTAAAATTATTTAACACAAAAAATTTTATAACAATAGAAACCACTGATTTAAATTGGTTGTACTCTAAGATGACTAGTGCGTTAAATACTCAGAGCGAGGAATTTCAGGGAAAAGAATCTGGTTGGGCAATCGAAAAGGTGTTATTTGGCCGTTGAGAGGAGCTTCATATCTTGACCTAGCAGATTTTATTAAAGCAAAACATGGTATAATTAACGTACAAAATTCAGATCAGGCTTGTTTTGCTTGGTCAATCATGGCTGCTAAATTCCCGAATGTGTTGAAGCCGTATAGAGTTACCTCATATCCTCACTATAATTCTGAACTAGTTTTTACAAATATTGATTTCCCGATGCAATTAAAAGACATCGAGAAATTTGAAAAATTAAACAATAAGCGTTAATGTATACGGCTTTTAGAAGGCAAGCAAATGCGCACTTGGGAAATATATTATGAACATTTTTAAAAGCTAAAGAATTCATAAGAAAAGAGCCAAGGGCAAAACTGTTATTGATTAAGATTACTCTGATAAGCTGGGGCATTCTTCACTGTTTTTACATATTTGAGAAAAAACACAAATCAAAATGTTGCATCCCGTGGGAGTGATAACGGTGACAAAGTAATAAAAATTGAGGAGACCGAACAACAGCAGATACTGTTGCTGAAGGATACAAGGGCTAGGGAGGAGAAAATTTTGATTTCAGCATTGCCACTCCTTTGATGAATTTGTTATGCAGTCATAAGTAACAAAGTGTTCAAAATATAGGGGTGTCCAATATTGTAGGTTTTCTGTATATAAAAATAATGCTGTATAGAGAGGCATTAATTTGAGCAATTATTCGCGAACAGTTAAAAACTTATAGATTAAAGGGGCTACACTTTTGAATTTCTAATTCTTATTCATTACAAAATGTAGGATGTTATGCTTCTCAAAACAAAATTTCACTTTTAACTGCAAATCCTTCCATTCGAAAAAAAAAATTATCAGAATATATTTCCTGTATGCATGTCAATCTACACTCGACCTATATAATGGAATTAAAATTTGTGCGAAACATAAATTTTTATAGTTCTGAAAATGATATATCTAGCTAGTTATGTATATAAATAGAATCGAAACCTTAAAGTCAAAAATGCTTTGCAATTGTATGATTGACAAACTATTGTCAATATGTATAATGATCATATTTTCTGGGAAATTCATCCTTTTTCAAATTATATTTTACTGTATATATATACAATATACATACATGTGTGGTATATAGTTTTCAGTTTCAGCAAGGTAGAGTTTTTTCCCATTTCCCTGAATTACGAGTATATACTAATTTATTAAATATAAAAAAATTGATTTCATTGTTGTATTTGTAGAATTGCATTATTGTGATTTGTTTAAAAATCTCTTGTATCAGTGTTATTCTATAAATAAGAGTAGCGCGATACAGTTCGAACGTCAGTTTGTTTTTTTTTGTAACAATTAAATCAACTAAAATATTGTATTGTATATTTTTTTTGATAAATTTAAAGTTAAAATCAAGTGCGGCAATTATGGTATCAATGTTTGATTTAATAAGAAAAATTCGGTAAATTATTTAATATTATATTGTATTCATATAAAGAAAATATTAAATAATCTGCCAGTGAGTAGTAATGGCCCCACCTAAGTCCAAGGTCATATGACATGCATATTATTTCCAGTGTTTATGGAGTGAGTTTGCTGCCCGAGAGGATAACGAAATTGCGGTGGGTGCCGATATGGATTTTTCAATTTTAATAGAACAACTCAGTTTGGAGGGAGTAAACTTTACGCAAGACCGCCTATACATGAATGATTATATAGGCGTTATAGATCATTACCGTTTTCTTATTGAATTAAGTTGCGGTGAATGTGGAGGGAAGTTATACTCCAAGAAAAAAATTAATTTATTAATAAAAAAAATTTAAATGTATTTATCTGAGTTTTCATTAGGGTCTTTGTAGACTACAAAGCCTAAAAGGTCGAGTAGTTTTATTTAAAAACGTACCGTTTCTCTCAAATTGTTACAATAGCTTTTTACGCTGATGATGTTATGTTGGGTGTGGAAAAAATCTATTTAATTTCAACGAAAAAAAAAAGTTGTCAGGTTTCTGACCGTAATGGATTTTTCAATTATAATAGAACAACTCAGTTTAGAGGGAGTAAACTTTACGCAAGACCACCTATACATGAATGATTATATAGGCGTTATAGATCATTACCGTTTTCTTATTGAATTAAGTTGCGGTGAATGTGGGGGAAAGTTATACTCCAAGAAAAAAAAATTAATTTATTAATAAAAAAAAAAAATTTAAATGTAATTATCTGAGTTTTCATTGAGTTTTGATTGACCCCGAAGCAGTATCGTTGGCAGGATTTTACTACACAGGTATAGACGATAAAGTAAAATGTTTCAGCTGTGGAGGGGTTCTATGTGAGTGGAATTTCACCGACAACCCCTGGGAAGAACACGCCTTTTGGTTCCCGGATTGTAGCTTCCTCCAGCAAGAAAAGGGCGGTGGGTTTGTCGCTAGTGTCAAGAAGAGATGGGCTCAGCACTTAAATATACTGAAATGTAATAGAGACAGAATTGGATGATTTAATAAAACTGTAAAAATACAAAGACACATTTTCATAAATCAGAAATATATATATATATTTTTTATTTTTACAATATTACAAATTACTCGATAGCCGTCAAAAAATCGTCATAGTAATAGACTCGAATAATTGGGTGTGTTCGGTATTTAGCTAGTAAAGTAAAGGTCAAATAATTAACTCACGATTTTTTCAACATCTAAATCTGATTATCATCATTTTATATACATATACACGCAACGTTTCGTTTATTCTGAGATGCAAAAGGTCTTTTTAAAAATCAGCATATTTTAAAAGAAAACTAAACCTTATTATAGACACAAAAAAAAAAAAAAAAAAATTAAAAAAATATTTCGCTTAAATAGTTATAATATTTCACGATAAAACCACGACACGTGTAGCTACATATGCAAAAATATTTCGCTTAAATAAATTTAATAAGGGCATGTGTATAATATTTCAATGTAGACTCACGGCACATGTTGCTACATACGCAAAAAAAAAATATTTCGATTAAATAAATTTAATATGAGCAATATATAATATTTCAGCATGTTTCATATGTTCTGATGACTTAGCAATCTTATTCTTTAAATACCTGCGTTCTTAACCTTAATTTATTTATTGTGATTTTATACGCTGTCTGATTAATCTGTTTTAAAAACTTATTTCAAATTAAAAAATCGTGATGTATAAATCGTGGTGCATAATACTAGCCATCATGGGGGCCTACCTAGGCATACATTCGCCGCAAAAAACAACATGGACAAGAAACCGATTTCTTGAGAGAGAAGATCAGAAATGGTTTCTTGTCGAAGAGCGGCGCCCCGTAACAATCATTATGGCGCCGCGGATTGTACAAAACGTGCAAGTGTTTACGGAGACAGGGCAAGTGTTTATGGAGACAGGAAAAAAAAAGAAGAGAAGAACGGCGTACCCAAACTAAAAAAGGCTGGGCGGATCCAGACCGCGGCAACTTTTTAAAAGGCTGGGGTAAGCAACAGCACGCGGACGAGTATTCCGAAAGCGGTGACGGGTTGTACAATAATATAAATGAAAGGCATTTTTAAATTTTAATTTTATTTTTAGTTTATTATTGTGTGATTTACCTGCTGCAATTTTAGGATACACCACTATATATATTTCTTAGGATAAACCAAAGGTATGTGGGATTTTTTTGATTTTTTTTTTTTTCGATAAATAGATATGTATATGTTAAATCATAATGTTTAGATAAGTTAAGTTTTTTTTCCTCTGTTGTTCTCTCCGCTGCAAAGCAGGAGAATAACGTCTTGCGCGTTGATGATCCGATTTTTTTTTCTAACGGTATTTTTGTTAGTTTCTGTATGCTTTTGTATACAGTCCAATGCGGTAATCTAGGTCCTATAAGTTACCACCACAACCCACGACCACCATTACCCCTACTAACTGAGCTACAGGCCAATGCCGCGGTGGACCAACTTATAGGACAAATTCTATGTGGCTGGGGCATGTGCCTCAGCTTCAGTTATAATTTATTTTTTAATTTATTTTTTAAATTTTTACATAGGCATAAGTAATAATAAAGCTAAAAGTTATGTTTTTAAACTTTAATTATAATTTTTTTTTTTTTTAATTTTTACATAGACATACATAAGTAATACTAAAACTAAAATTTTTTTTTTTTTAATTTTTAATCTATAAATAAAAAAAGACTTTTTTTAAAATTGTAATTTATTTGATGATTCACTGATGATTTTCAGCCTGGTGTTTCCTGCATATACCGCAAAACACCTCGTTACAATTATGTATCCTATTCCGGTTTATTGTTCGGCTACATTTATTACACCGGCGCAGCTTTTCACACACACAGTTTTCCTTGTGTTGTAGAAAGCAGCGATCACCAGCAAAATCTCTGTTGCAGTCCAAACACAGTTTTTTACATTCTGAAGTGCACTTTGGTTTTACTAAACAGGCAGGTCAGGTTTTACTAAACTTTGGTTTTACTAAACTATGCCGCAGAAATGATATAGACAGTCCAGATATCAGAAAATGCACCAGGATACTTCGGAGTGAAAGAATTGGTCTGGTGTAGTCCGGACCTAAAACCGCTGCGAACATGGGATAAGCGGGCCCCAAATTCAAAACGAAAACGATGGCAGGCTGATGGGAGCGGGAAGTACAGAGATACTTCGCTCAGCCCAATCCAAGAGTTGCAGTGCGCCTGCAAACTATATAAACGACAAAACCTGATTAGACAAACCTATAAGAGTCAAGCGAGAAGACGCGTGCTAGCACGCGAAACGGAGCTGGAGACGGACGGAGCCTCTACTTCGAATACCGGAAACACGATGGAAACGGGAATACTACCTACAAGAAGAGTAAGCGGATCCAGTACGGATACCAGGACAACGTCGAGTGCGGGGGGTGGCGCTAGTAAGGCTTATCTGAAAGCTCACCGACTACGCAGACGGATCCGGGCACAACGACAAAAGAGAAGGCGAAGCCGAACACGATATCAACTAACTCAAAACATAAGCGTGCCAACCACATCTACGGGTGCCTCGCAAAATTTGGGCGACGTCGATGTGCCATTGGCCTTACACTACCAGACGATTCACATTGGAAATCATAGTGTGGATGGGACGGGAGTCAAGGAATATGAACTGGACTTTAGCTCAAGTACGGCAGCTTCCAATGCGGTGAGCTACATCGCGAGAAACTTGCCTGCCTGGCAAAGGAACCAAGTGGTTGCACAGGCAACCGCAGAAATAACGACGTCTACAAGATACACTGTCCCAACCATGGCTTTGAATACGAGGGGTGCAGTGGTTGCCCAACAAACACCGCGATCACTCGACACCAACGTCAGACTTCTGCCATTCCCTATAGCCTTCTCAGGAGAAAGGGAAATCAGGTACACTATGATGGATAGCGACGCGTCGAACGTAATACACGGCAACACAGTTGATTCAAAAAGATTGGCGGGTATCATAAATAATGGTCCTCATATACCAATGGCTATGATAGAAAGAATAGCACCTGTTCTACTGCAGAAGAGGGAAAAGGTCAACAACTCTGCATTATATGGTATCGGGTGGGTTCTCGTCCACCAATTACACACACTAGAGCTACTTGAAGTACTAGCAGCATTCAGATTACCAGTCCAAGGGGCAATGGTCACACGCCACACAGTGGTTCAGCCAGTCGCGATACCAGGGCTTGTGAACCATTTTATGGATGACATCGGAGAGTCAAGAATCATATTAGACGGAAAGTATTTCACACCTGTTGAGCTATCAATGCTCCGGTTAATCGCAAGTGGACTACCAGTAGCAACCAGCCCAGCCGACGGGAGACGGAGCGTGATGGAGTTTGTCACCTCTGGTCTAGTGCCGATGGCTGTCTATACCAACGATGTCTTAATATTGCCACAAGTTGACGACGCGCAATGGACTGCGGCACGGGTAGCCGCCTTAATGAGGAAATTAGCCACCCACTTGGAGGATGAGGAGGCCTGGCTCCAAGGTTTTATGAGAGTTGCAGCACTAGTGCGAGGCAGGGTAACAGAATGGGCTAACGAGGCAGACCCCCCAGTATTCACTAGGAGGTGGATAGACGCATTTCTTCAGATAGGAGGGAGCGCATGGCCCCTACCCGGCGGGTCGAATCCAATGTGGGCTTGGGCAGGCATAAATATGGTGGCTGACCCTGTGGCAACTAATAGAGAGGAGATCATGTCGCTGGGTGCTATGACCATCCACGAAGCGGTGCACACAGCGCACATCATAGGTGGCTTGCTCACGGCAGGCGTGACCACACTATGCATCAAACTAAACCTAACGACCGTCCAATTTAACAACCGGTATCATGGCGTCCAGGGCAACGAAGCGGGTGAGATAATGCGCGTATTGTTCAGCCCAATAGTAGAAGCGCAAGTAGGGCCACCTCGGTGTCCCGTAATCATAAGGGCTGCCGCTAACTGGGTAAGCGATTTCACGCCAATTAGCATCAATTGGAACCAATACACAACATCTGGCTGGAACAATTTTGACCCCAGGCTCGATGGGGAGCTCAACTTAGATAACAGGCTATGGCGGTGTCTGCCGCCGGGCGCGCCCCGGCTAGGAAACCCCCTGGCTATGGGTTGGTTGCTCGACGTGCTACCTGAAGAGTGGGGGGTGGTATCGCCACCAGTGTCTGCAGACTTGTCGAAGAAAAGTAGCGTGACTCAAGGAGACGCTTCAGGTGTCGCATCGATGCCAGTGAAAGTCAAGGATGAAGCAAAAGGAGATGAGGCCCGGGTGGAAAACTAGGTTGGGCCTGTCTGAGTGGAGATGATAAAGTTATAAAACGTGGAGTACACAATTTGAATACTAGATTAGGCACGGTACAAGGGTGCCAAGAGTGCCGTAGATTAATTAAAAAATAGGGTGCCGCAGTCCAGGGGTCTTACATTTATGCCGCGTCTTAGTATCGTAAGGAACATGGCAGTCTTCACAATAAAATTTACACACAAATGCAGATGTAAACGATGTTATTACACTGTAATGATTATCATGGTGTAATAAATTTATTTTTGTTACTGCCTGCGGTACTTCGTAGATCAACTCCCTTCCTTTTGCCCCCGCCGAGTATACGCAAAGCTGGTACCTTGATAGGTACTGCTGGAATTTTTTAACCTCCTCAATACCGCAGCCCTCTTCTGGTACCACAACACCGGACTTCTGTATTAAGTTCTGCGTTTTTATATCCTGCTGTTTACCAATATTACGTCTAATAACATTTTGTTCCTGCCTGGTTCCCTTTTTTGCGTAAACGCGACCGACAACGATTGCTCGTGGTACACAAAGGTTATCCTTGTTGTCTATATAGATAATCCCATGTCTACCTTTCCATTCTTCTGGATAGTTTTTGTACGCAAAAGTTCTGTTTCGGACTTGTCCAACGGGCATTTTTAGCTGAGTGAGCACTAACTCAAAACTATTTGGGTTACTCTGGAACACTCTGCTTAATAGGTCTCAGACATCTTGAAAGGTCAGATCTTTCGCCGGTCTGAAGCTCAACCATGGTGCATTTTTAAATTTGTCCGATTTAAACTCCAGACCAATTTTATCACTTGCCTCCACGTTTTGAGTAATGTGGCTGATCATCCCTTCTACGGCGCCTCGTATCCACTCAACAGGATTGATTGCATCAAGAGGTAGTTCCTCTATTTTAAACGTCACCTCACGACGTGCAATTTTGTACCGACTATTATGTTTTGTTGGGTCGGAAATTATAACGTACGACTGCTTACTCGCCGTTAAACTTTGATCATCCTGGTATCTTTGAATTAATTGTTTTTTAAACATATTTACTTTTAAAATAACTCGCACAAATTAAAGAGTTTACGTTGACAGGTTTACTTTACTATTGATTGTCTCGGCCACAGGTCAGGGTTTATATACATATTTTATTAGCCGGAAAACAACAACAACAAATAAAGATCGTATATTTATTAGCTCAACCCCTTCCTTTTGCTTCCGAACAACAACAACAAATAAATAAATAAAATTCAGGTGAAAATATTGATTAAAATAATATAAGCGTTTAGTAGACAGTTTTTATTATTATTGTTTTTTAATCTTTTGAATTTTATATATTCCGTATTAGAATTTACGATATATGTATATATATATATATATATATATATATATATATATATATATATATATATATATATATATATATATATATATATATATATATATATATATATATATATATATATATATATATATATATATATATATATATATATATATATTCTCGCAATAATTATTATACCAATTAAGTTGTTGATTAATGAGAAGCAAGAAACAACAACAATGTTATACATACGCAGTTAAAATCATGTGTATAAAAAAGATGACCACCGCAATAATTATTATGCCAAGCCCCCAGTATGAATGTTTACTTTTGTTAAATTTTAATCTATTGATCTTTATATTTCTATTTCGTATTAGAATTTACGCTGAATAAATTAAAATGTTGATTAATTAATACTAGTGAAATGACCAATATAGTGAACGTGTTTGATCTTGAATTTTATATATTACGTGTTTACGAAAGATGATTGTTGCATAAATTATTATTATTATGACATCATTGTATAATTGTTTACATTTTTAAAGCTAAAAACAAGAAACAACAACAATGTTATACACACGTATTTTGTTGATTATTAACACAGACCGCCTGCTCATATGATAAGCGACTGTACTGCGTCGAAATTGGTTCTACGTAATTCCTGATTCCGTAGCCTTAAGTTTTGTAGATTGAAGAAAAAACACTTGTTGCTAGTTTGATGTCCAGTTTGTATTGTAAGAGACATATTTTCGAGTTTTTAATAAATAATTTTATATTTTAGTACAATAATTTTCTGTTAGATGGCATATAACCAATTAATACCGATACTGATTGTAACCAATTTATATGATAACTGCAGGCAACCAACAAGTTGACATGTTTGTTGATTATTTCAGCTGTCATTATGGATAGATACACACCATAGGTAAGAAACTAATTTAATTTAACTTTAATTGATTACAAATAATATTAAATTAATTCTACATATTATTACAGATTATTGCCAGCAACATTACTAATTTAACAGCAGATAAGTATTGATGACATGACTAAATAACAATTAAATCTACTAATGCATTTTATTATGTGATTTCAGGTTATGTGTTGCTGGAGATTCTTACACTATTCTACAGTGGAAATAAGATGAGTATAACTTTCGACTATAAATTATACAGTATTAATTAACTTTAATTATCTTTCAGGTAACTATTCATGCGTCCTTAAGTAATATTAGAGTGTATAAAATCAAAAGTGATAAATAAATATATTTTTTCTTTTACTAAATTCAATTGGAGTTTTAATGTTGTCGTCGTTGGAAGGTCATCCTGAACATACTCCCGGACTATTAAAAACTCCAGTGTTCACTGTTTCAGTAGTTTTTCAATCAGATGTTAAACCAGCACACCCGCTAGAAATTTTATTCACAAAAATTGACTCATATGCAAAAATCAAACGTGTTCTGGCGAGGATTCTACGATGGCGAAGTACGTACAGAAGACTGGACGTTGTAGACATGTTAAAAAAGGTCGAGAAACTGTGTGTGATGTGGGCACAATCCGGAAGGTTTAAGGAAGAGCTTAATTCGTTAAAACAAAACAAAGAAATTGGCTCAAAAAGTAAAATTAGATCGTTATCCCCGTTCATCGACAACGAAGGTATTCTTAGAGTCGGCGGAAGACTAGATAATTTAGATGCCTCCTTCAGCACGAAACATCCCATGTTGTTACCAGCAAACCACCTTTTGTGTAGCAAAATCATTAACTATACGCATATCAGGTACCTACATCCAGGACCAACTCTACAAACCAGTATCATACGACAAAGATATTGGATGATTAATTGTAGAAATATAGTGCGACAATACATTTACAAATGCTTAGAATGCTTACGGGAAATTTGCCTATATCTCGCATTACACCTAGCCGTCCATTTTTACATACTGGGGTGGACTACGCCGGTCCTCTTTATCTTAAATCCAGAATTGGGAGAGGTCGGAGTCCAATCATCAAGACATACATCTGTTTATTCGTCTGTTTTGCAACAAAGGCCATCCATATCGAATTGTGCCACGATATGTCGGCCGAAGCATTCAAACTGAATTATGAAAATAAACTAATTTCGAACTTTCTTTCACAGAATGAAATTAAATTTATTGTTCACCAACTTGAGTCTCATATTTTTGAAATTCGCCCCAGAGATCATCAATTTTGTTTAACCGTACTTCGATCTCACTACATGTGGTTTCCGCATTTACTGATACCGCACATTTTTTAAGTACCGTTAACGACGCCATAACGCGCCACGTGATTGCACTGCCGTAGCTGCCTTATTGCTACGAATATTTCACCGAAACCGATATATGTATATGTATACCACGAAAACAACTAAAAATTGGCAAAAAACAAACAAATATTTGTGGTATAAAGGTAAAAATTGGATACTTGCGGTATTGCTGTTCAGCTCTTTCTCGTATCCCGTTCTATGTGATATATTTTAGCGTACTTCCGGAGTGTAGATGAACCCAATTTCGAGCATCCGGCTCGAAGGACCATATGCTCATATGATAAGCGACTGTACTGCATCGAAATTGGTTCTACGTAATTCCTAATTCCGTAGTCTTAAGTAATATTAAAGTGTATTGAACACGCATACCAACCATACTTCGCATTCCCCTATTATTATTATGTATTTCTATATTTTTCATTTTAATGTATATAAGCTAATTCCTGTTCTTTTAAATTGTCATAGTATTTGTTATGTACTAACTTATTTATTTATTATATTTATTACTGTATTTGTGCAATTATTAAAATTAATAAATTTCTTCCTCTTCTGCTGCAACCATCGATGAAGGCACATCAAATAAACTAAAATTATAAAACTTCAGCCACGTGTTTCATTTCTGGTGTGCTCATCGATTGGAAATTCACCTTCTTCAATTCTTCAGCGGTCGAGGCAAAAACGCTTGCCTAGGTAAATAAAGATCAATAATATTCCATATTAACCTAACTTTATTACTACTCACTCCATCCTTAGTGGCTTAAGGTAAGAGAACTACAATTTGAAAAGGAAATTTTCGAACTGCTCTAACTATAAACAAAACAGCGATAAGTATATCTAAAAGAGGACAAGGGACTCAACACGTCAGTGACCAGTTTAGTCATCACCCGTAAATTTTAACGCTCTATCAGATAAGTACAACAACAACAACAAAAGTCAACGGTTTTTACCGTCTGTATGACAGGGAGATCCAACCCGATCCGTCCGCCCAGAAGACCCATCGGCCGACAACCCCACAACCTCTACCCTGGAGCAATCCTCCGGCCTAGAAATCCAGACCTGAACTATGCAGAACGCCCTCCCAGACCAGCGCAAAGAAATAGAACCCCAAGCCCCGTCAACCGAGATCGCTCACCCCCCCCGCGTAGACAACCCGAAGACCCCGCACACATCGAGCAACAAGCCGATAATGGACAGCAAGACGCCATCGAACCCGTTGTCGATCCCGAGCTTGAAATCGCCGCACACCAGCTACGCCTTTGGCAGACTGGACAGCGACTTCACGATCGTGGACCACGTCGTCAACATCGACGGCCAAAACACCGTGAGTGGCATGACCTATGACCAACTCCACCAATTATCCGTAGTCGATCTCGATATCCCACGCGCCAATTTTATTCGCATGTGGAAGACACTCATCCTCAAACGCGTCCAAGACGTTTATGAAAAGGAGAAGCATGTCCGGCCCGCCAATCACATTCGCATTAATAGAGGTATCCTGCTACCCGCACCCCTCGCCGATCTGCTCCACTCTTTAGGAAGCTTCCACTCCTCCGCAACCGGCCACGTTCACCACATCGTCGTACCGCCCCGCCCAGACCCCGCCCCTTGTGGGCTGATGTCGACGCCGCGATCGTCGCAACATGGGACAGAACCATGGCCCGAACCAAGGCACTCTATGTTATGAAAGAGTACCCCTCCCAAGCCGAATATGACTCTCATCCAATGATGCTCACTTTACGTGAAGCTGATGAGAACGTCGTGTCCATCAAAGCATGGACAAACGAACCAAAACCAACCGATGCATACATCAACGCTATGCACGATGACATCTTCGTCGCTCACGCCCAATTCCCATACGCGAACAGCGCCTTAGTAATGGTCCAACAGCTACACAAAGTAGGACTGATTGGACAATATGTTGGTGGCTACGTACTAGCCTCCAATTGTTAGACCCATTCATTCTAACAAACAAATTCACCTATACGACATAACCCCACATCTGACACCATGAATATTTGCGAGGGCAAGCGTTTTTGCCTCGACCGCTGAAGAATTGAAGAAGGTGAATTTCCAATCGATGAGCACACCAGAAATGAAACACGTGGCTAAAGTTTTATAATTTTAGTTTATTTTATGTGCCTTCATCGATGGTTGCAGCAGAAGAGGAAGAAATTTATTAATTTTAATAATTGCACAAATACAGTAATAAATATAATAAATAAATAAGTTAGTACATAACAAATACTATGACAATTTAAAAGAACAGGAATTAGCTTATATACATTAAAATGAAAAATATAGAAATACATAATAATAATAGGGGAATGCGAAGTATGGTTGGTATGCGTGTTCATGTATAATACCAAAAGTGATAAATAAATATATTTTTTCTTTTACTAAATTCAATTGGAGTTTTAATGTTGTCGTCGTTGGAAGGTCATCCTGAACACCGCCACCTAAATGACTTTCTATTTTGAATAATTAAATTGTTTAGAAGAATTTACAGTCTAACATGTGAAACGAAAAACTTAATTCATTTAATACAATATATGCGCGTGTATAAAAAGATGACCACCGCAATAATTATTATGCCAAAACCCTTGTAGCAGCTCGAATATTCGACTCACCGATATTCGATACTGCCACAACAAAACAAATAGTGGAATTCAAATATAAATCAACTTATTTGAATTGAGAGTTCACTAACCCCATCTATCCAACTATCACATTTCCAATAGCCGAACCACTACTATAAAACAATTATAGTAAAGCAAGTCGCCATCTAACAACATCACCACGAACTAACAATGTTCGGTGATGTAAATCCACATGCACTTAACATAAGTGCAATGTCGACCGCCGCCGGCGCATCTGTTCCCTCTCCAAAATACGACATGTATTTTGGACACGAAGGCGACGTCACAACACTATACAAAAATTACTTTTCGTCCATTGCGATTTTTACCTCTACGACAAGTACATGTGTAAACGGTTGTGAAAATAAAATAAAATTAAAATTAAATAAATAAATAATTAAATATAATAATAAGTTATATACATATATATACAATAAAATATATCAAATTAAATAAATCACTGTGTGTGTATTTATTTTATGTGAGAAGTCCGGACTGGACGAACATTTTAAAATAGGAACTAAAACCTATACCCTTATGAATGTTTACTTTTTCTTAAATTTTAATCTATTGATCTTTATATTTCTATTCCGTATTAGAATTTACGCTGAATAAATTAAATTGTTGATTATTATTATTCCATATTAGAATTTACGTTGAATAAATTAAAATGTTTACGTTGTATAAATTAAATGTTACTAGTGAAATGACCAATATAGTGAACGTGTTTGATCTTGAAAAAATTTTATAACAACAGAAACCACTAATTCAAATTGGTTGTACTCTAAGATGACTAGTGCGTTAAATACTCAGAGCGAGGAATTTCAGGGAAAAGAATCTGGTTGGGCAATCGAAAAGGTGTTATTTGTTGGAGTTAATATCAACAAATACAACCAGTTGAAAGGAGCTTCATATCTTGACCTAGCAGATTTTATTAAAGCAAAACACGCTATAATTAACGTACAAAATTCAGATCAGGCTTAATTTACTTGGTCAATCATGTCGGCTAAATTTCCTAATGTGCCGAAGCCACGTCATAGCCTCTAAGGTTCTGAACTAGTTTTTACAAATATTGACTTCCCGATGCAATTAAAAGACATCGAGAAATTTGAAAATTTAAATAGTATTAACGTTAATGTATACGAAGGCAAGCAAATCGTAGGATCGTTGCATTATACTAGTTGTAAGAAACAATCCCACGTTAATTTATTATATATTGAAAATGGTGTAAACAATCATTATTGTTCGATCAACAATTTCTCAGCATTGCAGTCAATTATCAAAAAGAACAAATAAGAAATGGATTTGTGATGGATGCTTATTATTTTTCCGTACTCAAACAAGTTTAAATAAAATGTAATCTTCCTACTGAAAAAAAGTTTATCCTAAAATTTAAAAATTAACAAACTAAAAAACGCGTACCTTTCATAATATATTGTGATTTTAGAGCGGTGCTAAAACCTATAGATACTTGTTTACCGGATAGTAATAAATCATATACAGAAAACATAACAAGACACGAACCGTGCAGTTTTGCATACTACACTGCTCGTCAGAAAAACCCGGACACTTGAATTTCTTCGTAAATCTTCAATTTCTAGAGCAATTACGCTTCATTTTAAAAGCACTGTCATATTAAATAGTACATAACAGAAAAATAGGTGTAACAGAAACCGTATTTTTTTTATTTCAAATCCAATCACAAACAAAGTGTAATAAATGAAAAATATTCAAAATTTCGATTGTTACGTTTCTAAATAAATGGGCATCTATCAATTGTTTTGAAATATTTAAAATAGCATTTAATGTTTATAGATAGCCTTTTAGATGTAGTATTAAAAGGAAAATCTGAAAGCGGATGATAATGATTATAGATAGCCTTTTAGATGTAGTATTAAAAGGAAAATCTGAAAGCGGATCCCTAGAGGTAAATAAATTTAAAGAACACTTATCAAATGTGAAAATTAATAACAAAAACACATCAATTTTAGAAACAGCAGTGGCCTAATTCTGTAAAAACAAGATAATGTGAAAAAACGAAACATTGAAAAAGTTTACACAAAAATTTTTTACACAATTTCTACCTTATTTAGGTTAAATGGTATTCTATAAAACAAAGTAGTCAGCGTGTAAATTTTTTCTTGCTGAATAATTTTATTGTGTCTAAAACCACTTTGACGTTTTGTTGGTGTTTCGTTTCATAATACAATATAAAGAGTAACAAGGACAAACATGGTTTTTTCTGTTCGGCACTGCTCGCCTTCTTCGTGAAATTTTAGTTTTGAATTTTAAATTTTTATCTGTGAAAACGAACTACACAAGATAAATTGTATGTGTAATTTATTGACGTTTAATATCTTACCCATTTTTTAATTTATCTTGGTGTAAACTTATAGAATACCATTTTGGTATGAAAACGTGTAAAGTACTAATTTTCGCGTTTTCACGTTATCTTATTCGTTATAGAATTAGGCTACAGAAGATACAGATATTGTACAAGCTAAACTAACAGATGTAGATAATTCAAAGGACAAAGAACAAAACTACCAAAGACAAAGTTGTTACGGTGGAAAAATTTGGTTCGCACTCAGTATATCCAGTAGGAGTGGTAGAAACTCTATTAGAGACACCAGACACTAAATGTGTCCAAAATATAATAAATAAAAGCCTTGCCACTGTGCGTAGTTT
This sequence comes from Tipula unca, assembly GCA_951394425.1. Taxonomy (NCBI): domain Eukaryota; kingdom Metazoa; phylum Arthropoda; class Insecta; order Diptera; family Tipulidae; genus Tipula; species Tipula unca. Next base: position 153,744,407 of record OX596380.1, on the reverse strand, counting down.
ACCTAATTATATAATTAGAGATGGTAATGAAACAGCAAGATGTAATGTCCATAAGATGTAATGTTGCTGGTCCGACAGTAGATGTAGCTAGATTAACGTCTAGAGTCCAATTCCAATACACGAGAATCCAAACTAGTGTATTAAATATACAAAAATGGGAAATCAGGTTTGGGAAAGCAATATCTATGGTAGAGGTAAATAATGAAGAAGTATTGAGATTTGTACAAGATGGATCTATTAAAGTGAGATCTATTATGGAGGAGGTACACACGATAATACCAATAACAAATGATTGTTGAGATTATATCTCCGGAAAACACTAGCATTAAAATTGGTAAAATATCCAAAATTATACATAATAATAGATAAAAAAAAATGTACGTCAATGAAACTAAATTAGAAAATTATTAAATTAACTGAAAACAAAAAACAAAAAAATATCAACTATTGAATTCAAGTTATTGAAACCTTTTAGTTAACTAAATAAATTTAAAATAAAATAGATTTAATAATATACATATATGTATGCATATACTTAAGAATTTAAGATTAATTATATAAATTCCTTTATTTTATAAAAAAAAACTAAAAATAAAGAATAAAAAAAATATATACAAACGAAATTTAGTTATAAGTAAATATTGTAAGTTAATTGAAAATTTCAAATTATATAAATAAATGAATTATTTAACTAAAGTTTTCTACAAAAGATTTTCCACGTTAAAGTTTTAAAAAAGTTTTCTACAAAAGATTTTCAAGATTTAGAGATGGTAATGAAACAGCAATGTCCATAAGATGTAATGTTGCTGGTCCGACAGTAGATGTAGCTAGATTAACGTCTAGAGTCCAATTCCAATACACGAGAATCCAAACTCGTGTATTAAATATACAAAATTGGGAAACCAGGTTTGGAAAAGCAATACCTATAGGAGAGGTAAATAATGAAGAAGTATTGAGATTTGTACAAGATGGATCTATTAAAGTGAGATCTATTATGGAGGGGTTACACACGATAATACCAATAACAAATGGTAAAGCGTAATTTTGATTGTTGAGATTATTTCTCCGGAAAACACTAGCATTAAAATTGGTCAAACATCCAAAATTATACATAATAATAGATTAAAAATATTCAAGTCAATAAAACTAAATTAGAAAATTATTAAATTAACTGAAAACAAAATACAAAAAGAAATCAACTATTGAATTCAAGTTATTGAAAGCTTTTAGTTAACTAAATAAATTTAAAATAAAATAGATTTAATAATATATATGTATGCATATACTTAAGAATTTAAGATTAATTATATAAATTCCTTTATTTTATAAAAAAAAAAAAAAAAAAAAAAAAAAGAATAAAAAAAATATATACAAACGAAATTTAGTTATAAGTAAATATTGTAAGTTAATTGAAAATTTCAAACATTATATAAATAAATGAATTATTTAACTAAAGTTTTCCAAAAAAGAATTTCCACAGGATAACTTTTGTATTTAAGTGGGGAGATGTACAAATTGGTACGCTTTACCATTTGTTATGCATCCCTGCATTTATATACTAATTATGTATTACTACATTATAAGAGTATTGCTTTATATAATGAATACCTGTTTTTATATACATAAATACTATTATATACTTATACATAAAAATATGAGAAATGAAAATTGAAGATCACACAGATTAATTACTGTTGTGACCATCAATTGAGTTAAACCTAATAAAATAAATAATAATAAACATTTCTAATTCTAATATTTTAAATTTATACTTAAATTAAATAAAATTAATAAATTTAACTTAATTCGTTTTATTTAAACCCTATATTAACGCTCGGCTCACAACATTAGTATTATTATTAAAGTTTACGTTAACAGTGCTTAGTTATTATTATTAGCAAATATTATAATTATTAAACCAGAAAATATCGCAAAAGTAATCGCTTCGAGTGAGGATGGCCGTAGCGTGCGTTATATTGCTGCCCACCTAAATTTCCCTCGAAGTACAGTTCAAGACGCTGTTACACGATATCGTAAAACTGGTCAGTATGAGCGAACGGTTGGATCAGGTCGTAAAAGGGCAACAAACGAGCGGGACATGTCATCAATGGTACTGCGAGATCGTTTCCAAACAGCTAGAATCGTCGCTGGTCGATTGGCATAGGTACGTGGCGTCAATATATCAGTTAGCGCAGCAAGGCGAAGATTAAATGAACATGGATTGCAGTCCAGGAGGGCTGCTACAGGGCCAGAGCTTCTCCCAACTCATCGAAGAAACCGTTTGACTTTTGCTCGTAACCACGTCAGTTGGACTACGGACGACTGGAAGTCCGTATTGTTCACTGATGAATCAAGGTGCAGTCTGCGATCACCGATATTCACAATGTGCCATATCCCCAAGAGTCCCATTTCATGACCGCTCACTAATGATGTGGGGAGGCATTTCTATAGACGCCCGTACGTACCTCGTATTTCTACGCGGCGGCACTATAACTGCCCAAAGGTATATCGGGGAATGTCTAGAAGAATTTGTGGTTCCATACGCCCCATTTATTGGACAGCAATTTAAACATCTAATCTATATATTATTTACATCTACGGAAAGTTCATTCAGCTAAATACCCATATATAATGTGCTGGTAATCTAGAGCTACCAAAATCGCAACATAACCATTCCAAAATTAGGGAAACGAATTTGAACCATTTTGATTTTGATTTTTTTTTTTTTTTACCTTAATCCCATTGAGGACATGTGTGATATGCTAAGGCGTCGTTTAACGCAAAGGGAAGTCGTTCCAGAAACCTTGGATCATCTTCAATCAGCTCTGGAAATATGGGAAATGATACCTCAGGAGTACATTGCAAACCTTGTGCACAGTATGCCAAAAAGAATGGTAGATGTGATCAGAGCTCGTGGCGAAAATACTCGATACTAAAGCCAATTATTTCCCACAATGTGCGTGGAGAATAATATCCGAAGTGAGTATCTACTACGAAAATAATATCCGCGCGAGTTACGTCCCGAATCTAGGGACTCTACAAATATCCAACGGATAGCTGTCACAACAGAAAAGACATAATGCTAATACAAATTAACATTGAATAAACAAACCATTTAATATCAACTATGTATATATACATTATAAGATCATACAAATTAATATTAAATAAATCATACAATAAATACAGAAAAAATTATCAGATCACACAAAGTAACATTAAATAAACTATACGCGATTTCACTGGAGACAGGAAATTGCTATCTTAACAACCCTTTATAACAAAGTAGATTAACAAAGATATTGTTTACCTTATATTTAATACATAGTAGTTTAATAAAGATATTGTATATCTTATTTTAAATACGCAAACTAAGCAATTTAATCAATGTATAATTTTAAAACAGAAAATAGAATCAGAATGTATTTGAGTCCGAACCAATAAAGAAGTAAATTAAAAAGAACCTCTTCTAAAAAATTATTATTGTTTTACGAAAAACCAGCTCTACCATGAGATGATACAATCAGTTTTATGAAGGAGAGTATCGAAAACATACCATATTTACTGTATTTACTTATCAACGGAGGACAATAGAAATAATATTTATTATAAATCCAGTGAATAATTTTCTAATTTTACAAATTTTAAATTTAAATATTTTTTTAATTAATTTATTTTTAATTTGGTTTTTATTCGATAATTTTTATTTTTAATATTTTTTTTTATATAAATTTTATTTTATATAATTCGTATTCGTTTTGGCCCTCGACAAAGATGTTAATTTAAAATATTTTTGTTTTTTAAATTGTTTTTGCTTTTATTAATAATTTTTTTTTTAATAATCACATTTTAAGATTATTTTAAAATAAAAAAGGTAATAAAATCGGAAAATTTCTAAAAGGAATAAATTACAGAATAAATTGTTACATATTACATATTTGATACTGCGAAAATAAAAATAAAAATATTGAAATTCCATGAAAGTCAATGGACCTTGAAATTTGAAACTGTTCGAATTTCAGGGTCATTGCCTTTCATGGAATCTCAATATTTTTATTTCCGCAGTATCAAATTTCTTTTTATTTTATTTTATTTTTTTTTCCCACAGGTATCAAATTACAATTTTTTTTTTTCCCACAGGTATTTTTTTTCCCATGGGTATCAAATTACAAATTTTGTTTATTATACTTGTGCAATTTTTATACAATTACGCAAAAAGGAACGTTCGAGATTTGCACTGAACTGAACGAGTATATAAACGACACCATATTGCAGAATAAAATCAGTTTAAATTTAACCAGTGATCAGTAAAAAAGTAAGATAAAGCTGAAAAAGCTGAAAATAAGCGGTTTATTTATTCTCAAATAAAATTGTACAGTAATAATAAATAGTTCAAGTATTTTATTGCAAAATTTCTGACGAAATTTCGAAGTTACGAACATCATTCGTAAAGTACAAAATTCGTTTTACGAATGAAAAATTCGCTATTTCGAACAATGTTTAAAATTCAATTTGAGAAATCCCCTAAAATAATAAATTAAGTTCTATCATTCCTTGAAGGGGAAATCCCCTAAAATAATATATTAAGTTCTATCATAGGGGAAATCCCCTTAAATAATAAATTACATACGTTCTATCATTCGTTGATATGTAGTTTCTTTAGTGCATTTTGTTTACTGTTTAAGTGAAGTCTATTAATTATTTAGCGTTGGTGGTTAATCAGTAAAGTATATTATTGTTGGTGGTATATGTATATTATATTGTTGGTGGTATATGTATATTATATTGTTGGTTGTATATGTATATTATATTGTTGGTGGTATATGTATATTATATTGTTGGTGGTATATTAAGTGAAAATTAATTTTGCTATAAAAATGTCTGGTAAACGAACAGGAACTACGGTTCACGCTACTGATGCAAAAAAGATCCGTAAAGCGATTACATTGGAGGTAAAGCTTGATGTTTTAAGACGGCTCGAAGCAGGTGAAAAAAATAATGAAATAGGAAAAGCTATAGGCCTCGCTGCTTCAACTGTTTGTACAACCAAGAACAATCAAGATAAAATAAAAAGTAGCATTGTATCGAACACTATCACGCGACTCTTGCAAGCCACGCAGTAGCCCCGTTAACAGACTCTCACGTGGTCTTAGGTTCGTTGGCCATGCTTTGATGAACACTAAGTCGTTTTGTGCTCTTCGTAAGGTGAGCATCATTGGTTGTGAATCATATCCAGATAGGGCAGTCGTAAACGCTAATACCGTCCAATCATGGGATAGAACTATGGCTCGCATGCACACACTCTATTCAATGAAGGAGTACCCCTCCCGTCGGAGGATATGTACTATCCTCTAATTATTAAGTTCTTTCATCTTAACAAAAATCACCTATAAGACACAACCATCTGATTTGACAACCATGAAATTTTACCTTATCTGAAGGATAAGAAGACCCTCCTTACTTATACATAACCACTTAGTTTTAAGAGAGATATTGAAATCTCACACCTTTTGATTTATTTTATTTTAGTTAATTAATGAATTATTATTGTAACAGGCTCGCCCTTCAGCCACCCGTTCTCCACTGGGGGCTCAACCGGGATGGATTAGGTCGTACTAACCTCCAAACGCGTACAATCAACGTAGGCAATGCAGCCCCAGTGAAACAACGGAAATCCCCTTAAAAGCATGGTCTCTACCAGGTCTCTCCAAGTGTACAAGCCGAAATATATTCAGACTTGGATAGAATGTTAGAGTTGGGTGTCATAGAAGAGAGCCAGAGCTCATGGTCTTCTCCCATTACGCTTACGCGCAGAGGAAATGGTAAAATATGGTTGTCTCGATGCCCGAAAAATAAATGAGGTAACAGTAAAAGACGCCTATCCGCTGCCATTGATAGAGTGTTTGCTAAGTCGATTGGATCACACCAAATACATATCGTCCATCGATTTAAAAGATGCCTTTTGGCAAATCCCTCTCGATGAAGCGTCTAAAGATAAAACTGCCTTTACTGTTCCGGGCCGCCCCCTTTCCCATTTCAATGTTAAGCATTTTGGCCTGTGCAACGCTCCACAAACGATGTGCAGACTAATGCATAAAGTAATTCCATACCAGTTGCATGATCGGGTGTTTGTGTATTTGGACGACTTGCTCATTGTATCAGCTGAGATCGAGGAACACTTCTCTCTAATTAAGCTATATATCTGAATTGTTAAAAAAAGCGAACCTAACAATAAATGTGGAAAAGAGCAAGTTCGTTCTCAAAGAAACAAAATCAGATTTTTTCAATCGGTCATGTGATTGGAAATGGAATTATTCGCACCGACCCTAACAAAGTGGAATCCATCAAAAACTACTCAGTTCCTAAAACTGTTAGAGAACTTCGTAGGTTCCTCGGAATGGTCGGATGGTATCGGCGTTTTATTTCAAATTTTGCCACCATTAACTACACCACTAACAGATTTATTAAAGAAAAATCAAAAGTTAGCTTGGAATGAGGAAGCGCAAAAATCATTTGAGACATTAAAAACATCTGCTCCAGTGTTGCGTAATCCGAATTTCAACCGTCCCTTTTACATGCAGTGTGACGCAAGTTCTTGTGGTGTCGGTAGTGTACTGTTCCAAGTTTCAGACGACGGTGAAGAGCATCCTATAGCGTATTATTCACATAAACTAAATCCAGCCCAACGCAAATACAGTGTGACGAAACTAGAGTGCCTAGCCGCTGTATTAAGTGTAAAACGTTTTCGACCATTTATAGAAGGTTACAAATTTACTATCATTACCGACCACTCGATGGTTGATGAATCAGCGCGACTTATCAGGTCGCTTAGCAAGATGGAGTTTACAGCTCCAAGGATTCAACTTTAACATTGAATACAGTAAAGGTACTCAAAATGTTGTGCCTGATGCACTTTCAAGATTTGATATAGAAGCTTTATCCAAGCCCAGTAACTCCTCTGATAACTTTTTAAATGTAATTCCTCTACATATTGATCTTGATTCTCCCGAATTTAAAACTGAAGAATACGTACGCAGAATTAATGCACTACAGCAGAATTCTACAGCAAAATCAAATTTTCGCACTGTGAATGGCAAACTGTATATCATGCCTAATGCAAGTTTCGACCACACTAGTGATTTGTCACAGTGGAAACTGGTTATACCCGAGGGTCTGGTTCCTGATATTTTACAACAAGCCGACCAATTTTAGCACGCAACCAGAAATGGGTCAATATCACGAAATATTTAGGCCATTTCAAAAATTATATGTTGATTTTCTTGGTCCTTATCCAAGAAGCGTTCGTGGTATTTCATACATTTTCATCGTATTAGACCAATATACAAAATTCGTTTTTTTAGAACCTATGCGAAATGCTACTGCTGAATGAGTGGTATCTTTCCTTAAAAATGGAGTGTTTAGTGTTTTCGGTGTTCCGGAATGCCTTACTAGTGACAATGGAAAGCAATTTCAATCAGTACTGTTGAGTGAATTATTATCCAGATACGGAGTACATCATCAGTTTACTCCTAAATATTCACCACAGTCGAATGCGTCTGAAAGAGTAAACCGTACTATCATTTCCGCCATACATGCCTATCTACATGACGACCATAAACAATGGGATACTCATCTGCATAATTAGTAGTGCTCTGAGAAATGCTGTACATAATTCGACCGGGTTTTCACCATATTTTTTAACATTTGGTCAACATATGATTAGTAATGGTACCTCATATTCTTTAATGCGAGACTTGCATGTCCTTGATGACAAATTAGCTTCTGTTATTGATATTAATAACCGTTTGTCCACAGCTCAGGATCTTATTCTAGCACATCTTCGGAATGCCTACGACCGAACCGTTAATAATTATAACCTGCGCTTTGAAATTCCACGAAGCCAATGACCTTGAAATTTGAAACTGTTCGAATTTCAGGGTCATTGACTTTCATGGAATTTCAATATTTTTATTTCCGCAGTATTAAATTACAAATTTTTTTTTTCCCACAGGTATTTCTTTTCCCACTGGTATCAAATTACAAATTTTCCCACGGATGGTTGTTTATTATACTTGTGCAATTTTTCTCTCTCCGAGGCACGAAAAGGTCAAAAACTCCCATCAATATATTAGCACACAATAAAAAATATACAAAAAAAATACTAAAAAAACATCAATTATCACATTACAAGACAAAAATTAGAAAATATTAATTATTCAATAAAATAAAAATTTGAATCCGGAAATAGTTATCACTTTTAGTATAGAACATAAACCATAGAAAGAAAATAGATAATACGTCCAACAAACTAAAGGAGAAAAGAGACAAAATAGAAAAAATAAACGAAAATAAAAAAATACCAAACTCTTAAGCCGCGTCCAGACGAGTGCAAATAAACTACAAATGTTAAAATTACAAATCCTGTAGACACAAAACAAATGACGAATCAAGGTCATATTCGTACCCATTCGCTCTATTGGCGGTGTCTCAAAGGAAAATACAAATCTTCGGGCGAACATTTATGCATCGTCCACACGATTGATAAATCATAATCGTTGGAAAAAGCAATAATGGCTGAATGGAGAAAGGTTCCAGCTGAGTTTACCCAAAAATTGGTTTTGTCAATCAAAAACAGGTTGCAGTCCGTCCTAGAAGCCAAAGGTGGCCCAACCAAGTACTAAAGATGCGATAAAGAATAACAGATTATATATTATATACGCACTGCATTGCAATTACTCACAAATACCTCACTAAAGCAGACACATCACGGAATGTGATTCCGTGCACAGTTGTATTGATAGGAAGCTAAGAGTTATTGAATTGCCTAGTGACTATGTCAAAGCGTCCAAGGAAGCAAGAAGCCAGCCTGAACCGTACGAAGTTATTCAACTTAATCATGATTTCTTCACAAAGATTTCACTAACCCTGAATGGTAAAGATAGAAATGCTCATGTTACACACATTAAAGCCATTTATTATGACCCTAAAGGTCACATAAAAATTCAAATTGATTTTAATGATGAGTTTCAAGACCTCCCAGTGAGATGTAAAAATGTGGCTCCGGTTTTGAATTATCCAAAACTATACAATCATCCCTTACCAATTACCAAAAAGAAATGGAACCATTTACAAGACTTAAAAAGTGTAATTACAAAGGATTGCCACTTGTTCTATGATTTAATTCCACATAGTCAGGAACCTAATTTAGAAAAGGAAAAAGAGAGGGACATGATAGAGAAAGATTTCCTATTCCTGCGAAGAAATCTAAACAAAAAAAAATGTTTAGTTTGAGTTGTGATTTTTTTTTTTTTTTGAAATAATATAGATGTTATGTTGTACAATTATTTATTATACATGTGTTCATTAATAATCTTTATGATTTATATTAAACTTGTTTCTTTTAAGATTGCTTATCTTGTGTAATGAACCCATCCAAATTGAAATAATATTCTAGCAATATCTGCTAACTTTACAAAAAACTAAACTAAACTAAAATATTCCTGGCAATAAAACAATTTTTTGTTAAAATACAACTAAAATCTATTTAATTACCATAAATTATCAAACGATATTCGTTACAATATTTTCTATATTCGCACAAAATTCATTTATTCAGTTTTTTTGTCCTCCTGAAAAAAGGATAAATGAACTTAGCAGGTATTGTCATTAAAGGTATGTAAATATTAACCGCAGTTTATTACAGGAAAAATCGTTTTAACCAGTTTAATACAGGAGAAATGGGCTTTTTCGTATTGTATAATAAATTTAATCGTAGAGTGTTTTAATATTTATGAACTCTACAACACAGTTCATAAATATTAAAATAAGCTAAAATACAGTAGCAATTATTGTAAAAAAAATTTGCAGGCCACGTGATCATCTATCAACGGAATGGGAAAATTACAGACGAGTCTTGATGAATATATTTTCGCGCATGTTTGTCATTTTCTGCGTTTTCCTCGTATTAAAATTTTTAGTATTTTTATATTTCGATTTTGCTTCATTATTATATTAAATATAATAATGAAGCAAAATCGAAATATAAAAATACTAAAAAATTTATATTATAATGATAATTATATTATAATATAAATTTTATATTCGAATTGTAGTTGCAATCTAATGTAATCTAAATAGGGATATTACAAATACAATCTGCAATAAATACATAATCGTCCTGATTCAAAATTAATTCGGTTATACATACTATCTAATAATAGAAATTTGCTCTACTTTTTTGAGCACTAGTAAATAATTAATATTAAGAATAACTATCATAATAAAATAACATATTTTTATTAAATTATTCAGATTCTAGGTATGGCATCTACAAAAAAAATATTCACATGCGTCATATTCAGATATGAAATTTTATCAATTACCAAAAAATCTAAAAAGAAAATCTTTCAACTGGTTTAACTGTGAGATTTGACATACAAATTTAATTATGTGTATAAAATAATCCTTCCGTATAATAATAATAATAAAAACAAATATAAATTAAAGTTTTAGTAAATTAAAATTTTGCATATTCGGAGTGAAACTCGTACTGAGAGAATATCACTATAAAGTGAAGTGCAAAATAAACAATTTTTTTTTAAAAAGTAAAAAGTATATACATAGTACAAAGTGAAGTTAACTATACGACGGTTTATCGCAGTTAGTTAGCCGAGTAAACAAGTATACATTTATTGAAGACCCACCACCTACGTGATGTGAAGTATTTAATTATCGTGATTGGATTTTGGTAAGTACATTTATTGAATTTACATGTTTAAAAAATTCCTCCCATCCAAAAAAGATTGTAATAGTTCTCATTGTACCACGGTATATGGTACTAAAATTAGGTTGGATTGAGGTTTGCCATCTGTTGCATTCCAGTGCGAAATATTCTAACATTTTGACAAATCTTTCGGGAATTATCTTCCAACGTACGAAGATTAATTCACAAGAAATGTTGTCCATTTTAGATATTTTAATAGATAATTCATCGGTATAATTTGACTTGTGAAATAACGGGCGATGGTGAAGAGTTTCCCAAAATTAATTTGCAAAAGAGAATTACAATTAATTTTGAGAACATGACAATTCCATTACATATTGCACGACCACTTCTGCAAACCTATTGCACGTTTGGTTTTGATAATTGTACTTTGGACTTCATAAACTGCGAATTTTCTGATATATCGATCCAATCAAAAGTGATATTTCGTAATATGACAATTTTGAGAACATGACAATTCCATTACATATTGCATGACCACTTTTGCAAACCGATTGTACGTTTGTTTTTGATAATCGTACTTTGGACTTCATAACCTGCGAATTTTCTAATATATCCATCCAATCAAAAGTGATATTTCGTAATATGACATTCGATTCATACGAACATTTTAAATTTTTAGCAATATTGTTTACTTCCAAATCGAAAATCTCATTTGACACGTGTCATTTTGCAAATTGTATAATTCTAAATATCGTGATTAAACCAACTCTGTAATTGAGAAGATTTTATGGATTTTAAAGAATTGTACTAGCTTGTTAAAATTAGTTTTTGATAAATGTAAAACTGTGTGGAAAACCTAAATGAACTTTTAGTGCGAATTTTCTGATATATCCATCCAATCAAAAGTGATATTTCGTAATATGACAATTTTGAAAACATGACAATTCCATTACATATTGCACGACTACTTCTGCAAGAAGATTGCACATTTGGTTTTGATAATTGTAATTTGGACTTCGTAACCTGCGAATTTTCTGATATATCCATCCAATCAAAAGTGATATTTCGTAATATGACATTCGATTCATACGAACATTTTAAATTTTTAGCAATATTGTTTACTTCCAAATCGAAAATCTCATTGGACACGTGTCATTTTGCAAATTGTATAATTCCAAATATCGTGATTAAACCAACTCTGTAATTGAGAAGATTTTATGGATTTTAAAGAATTGTACTAGCTTGTAAAAATTAGTTTTTGATAAATGTAAAACTGTGTGGAAAACCTAAATGAACTTTTAGATACAAAATTAAAAGTTGAAATTTTATCAGTCCAAAACATGGACGTTGATGTTCAAATATTTCATACTGTTGTGCAGAACTGAATTAAGGGATTGACTGTTTATATTGTAAGCTGTGAAATTATAGCAGCGCGAAACAACATGTTATCATATGCATCGATAGAATTAGAAAGTCTTGTATTGGAGGACGTTCCCTATTCTCCAGAACTCTTACAAATCGTCCAATATCTTAATGGAAAATGTAAAGTTCAATATCAAGGTCAGTTATCAAACCAAGCGATAATAGAAATTTGTACAAAAAGTTTAGTATATGGTGAACGATTAGAGCTACCTACACAAATCTGTACGGAATCAGTTTATTTCGAATTATTTGCGGAATTCTTTCGGCCGATTGCTCTGAATTTCGAATGTGACACAGAAGTAGAATACGATCTGCATATCTAAGTGCAGTAAGTATAATTGGGATGAATTCAAAATTAAATTTATTTCGGTCAATGATGCGAAATGAAACTGTAGCGACCGATAAAATTAATTTGGTAAATACCTTAATTTTAGTTGTATCGAAATCACTACAATTTCGCGTTTGCCCGTAAATTACGCGTTTGCGTTTAATCGATCGAACGATTAGAGCTACCTACACAAATCTGTACGGAATCAGTTTATTTCGAATTATTTGCGGAATTCTTTCGGCCGATTGCTCTGAATTTCGAATGTGACACAGAAGTAGAATACGATCTGCCAACGTATCTTATACCAGATATGCGATCGTTATCTAATTGCAGTAAGTATAATTGGGATCAATTCAAAATTAAAGTTATTTCGGTCATTGATGCGAAATGAAACTGTAGCGACCGATACAATTAATTTGGCAAATACCTTAATTTTAGTTGTATCGAAATCACTACAATTTCGCGTTTGCCCATTTCCACTTATTGACGAAGTAACGCGTTAAACATTGCAATTATTTACTTTCTATATACAACTCATACTCTTGTTATGTATATAGAATATTTTGCATTTTCTTGTATTCGATATTTATGTACAAATTCTACATAAACGTAAATATGCATGTCTCAATAATCTCTTAATTTTAATTAATTCTTTTTATTTTATATATATTCATTTTTTTATTTTTGAAGGTGAATTAACAGGTAAAGAACAGTTTTTAAATATACTAAACAATAACTTAATAAAGATTTCTTTTAATTTAGAAATGGCTGGAGGATTAAGTAATTATCATTTTCAGTTTTGAAAAACTAATGGCAAGCCAAAAACCAGCAATCAAAAGCATTTATAGGTAAAGCCTCACATATACCACCCATACAACGTCGAGAAAAGTTCTACAGCTGCAACATCAAACACGTTAGCCCCAAAAAAAACTTCATTATAAGTCAAAATCATCAAAGGTGACAGAAACAAAGCCTACACTTGTTAATCGGCAAGTAACTAACGTTCACAATATGCTGCTGAAATGTGCGATCCAGTGCAACCTAATCAAGCCAAAACACGAGCGCTGGATTAGTTAACCACAACCAGTCAATATTCCTGCCTACCCACTTCCCAAATTGTATGCTCAAAATGTGATAGCAATAAGAAGTTTATTCTTGCTAATATGTACCTTACTTCTCAAGACTTTAGTTAAAGAAGTTAAATATTTAAGACGAGTGCAGCAGAACAATACAAGGACAAATCAAAACAAATCAATCTAGCAGCATTCTTCAAATTAAGTTAGATCTTCCGGCTATAACTGTCCAAGATTTTAAAAATATAGAAGAGCAATCAACCAACGAAGATTACGAACAGGCCTGAGTAAGCAATATAACTACCATTCAAATATATTCTATAACACCTATTTTTTTAAATTAATGTTTATTAAAAATTATTTTAGATTAAAACATTTAGAAGTATTAATGATCCAAATTTGGATAAATATGTTCGGGAGTGCTTGAGAGTCATAGTTTCGGATGTTTTTCGTGGTTTTACCAGAACTCCAATATTGCGGTCAAATCATATAATATAATGAATTTAATCAAAGGTAAATTTAATTGAGATATTGAAATTATTTTCAGCTTATTCCAAATTTAATTATTTCAGAAACGACAATAGAACGTTTTCCGGCAGTAAGGACACACGAAATAATACATTTAATAAAACGCTAGTTCCAGTATGCGAAAGACAGATATCGCAAATCCAGTAAAAATTAAACTTAAAATTCGATAGATTGAATTTTCTTCATATTTACAATAGTTTTAAGTATAAGTGAAGTTGAATTTTAAAACCGTTAAAAGATGGAATGTGATAATGAATATTTTACCAAAATTTCGTTGAAATTGAAATGCAAAATTATACTTTTATGCATGTTAAGTTCTTAACGTTAAGTAATTATTTGTGGTTTTATGAGTAAGTATTAATGTGAAGTGGAATTTTAAATCCTCAGAGCCTTGTGGTATATGATAATGTACATATTTACCAAAATTTTGTTGAAATTCAAATTTTCAATGATAGTTTTAAGTATAAATATTAATGTGAGGTCGAATTTTAAATCCTCAAAGCATTTTGTTATGTGATATCAAAATTATTTGTTATTAACAATCAACATTTACGATTTTTATTTTTATCTCAAAACCATTTAAATATATTGGTTTAAACAAATTCTGATTAATAAGTATTTTTAGAAATTGTAAAAGAAAATAAGTTTAGATTAAGGTTTTCGTTTTTCTCTTCTTCGCGTTCATCAGAAATATTTGTAAAATTATTGTATTTGAATTGCTTATCTCATTTCTCCGAAACAACATATCATATTCAGCCTTTTACTCTATATTTTAAGCAGCCACGGTCAATTTAATTGATTCCGAGATATTCATATACACGAAAACACTATTACAGTTTTTGTTGTTTTGTTTACGTGAATTTTATCGATCATAATGTTTACCAATACATTGATACTGTGAGGGAATATAGAAATGTTACGACATATTATATTAGACATGTGTAAGTCATTCAGTATTAGAGTAGTATTCATTCGCGATTTACAGTTTGTGTTAATCAGTTGTGGTAGTGACTTTTTTTCGAATATTTTAAAATATGTAATCCAATTTTATGTTTATTTTTATGTAATTGTGCGATTATTTTATTTAATAATAGTTTTAAAAATTGACAGTTGTATTTTAATGTGATTGTGCGATTATTTTATTTTAATAATAGTTTTTAAAAATGATTGTTTTATTTTTAATGTGATTGTGCGATTATTTTATTTAATAATAGTTTTGAAATGACAGTTTTATGCAGTGTCTACCAAATTCAGCATCGCTCGCAGCTCCAATATTAATTCCAGAGTATAGAATAATGGTAAGTATGGAGTATTTATAATAAAAAATTATTTTAAAAACGGGGTTATATTAACTCATGTTTTACAATAAATTAATTGAAGTGTGTTTTCCTCATCAGAGGAAGTTTGAGCTATTCATATGACATTATGGTAATCCAAGCCTCCAAAACTTGTTGTACTGTCGAACAGCTTGCGCAGGTCATTTTCAATTAATTTGTGTAAAACATATATAAATTTTGTTGATACGTACTTTGATCTGGTTTGAGGATGTTATTAAAACAATTTCACTGATTGGTACACAACAAAATGTATGAGTTTGGTAACTACGTTTTTTTTATATAGAAATTTTCCCTAATACCACTAAATTCAACATATTACCGTATTACGTTTGAATCGCATACTATTTTATCAGATACATTTTTATTCGTGCTAAATATACACTTGTACAATGCATCATACATACATATGTATATCAGTTTAAAGTAATTTCCAAAACGATATCGTTTTTTAAGTTATATCAGAAATTATAACTAAATATTCTTGTACGATCATCTTTATTCTGTATGATAATGTCCAGCTTGGTAATATATATGTATTTATTTGTTTGATCATTTGTTTGTTTGTATTTCATTCCATCCGATAATAAATAACAACAAGAAAAAAAAATCTTGCTTCCGATATTTATACGTATCGGCAAAAATAATAGTAGCACGTCACTCAAAAGGTGGTTTTGTTCAATTGGTTGTAACGAATTTGTTTTCTCATACTGTATTGTACACTTGTTGTTCTTTCTGTATTACGTGTAATCATTTTCAATATGATCTATTTACATTACGCATTAATTACTTTATTTTTGTACATTTACTGTAAAAGTACCGTTCTGCATGCAAATTTGCAATATAAAGCAGTACAATTATTAGTAGTGAATAGAGTGGCCTGTGAATTGTTTGTTAGTCTAACTTGTTTTGCCTATTTTTTTAGTTTATTAGTAAGTATTTTAAGTAAATATTTTTATATTTTTCAATTATTCTAACATTTCTTAATGTTTAAAATTAATAGTGGGTCGTGGTAAACACTGTACGCCGGAAATTCGGAAGATAATTTTACGATTGGTGGGCCAAGGTAAAACATACAGAGAAATACAAGAAATAGTCGGTTGTTCACCAACTACTATCTTGAACGCTAAAAAATTTGTATCAGTTGCGGAGACAAGGGGTCGGAAACCGATTTTGACACAAAAATGGGTAAATCGTATTGTTAGATTCGCTAAAGTTAACCCGTTCGCACCTGCAACCCAGATCAAACGAGAGCTAGACGTGCCGGCTAGCGACCGTACAATAAGGCACTATCTGCAAAAAAACAAACTGCACGCGCGCAGCCCACGAACAGTGCCGCTTTTAAATAAAAAGCACGTAGACAGACTGCGTTTTGCGAAAGAGCATGTGGATTGGCGAGAAGAAAAATGGTACAATATTTTATGGTCGGACGAGAACAAGGTTGTACTGTTTGGCAATCGAGGCTCGAGATTATTTGTACGTAGACCACCAAACACACAGTACAATCCAAATTACACAATAAAAACCATAAAACATGGTGGTTGTTCTATAATGGTTTGGGGCTGCTTCTCCTACCATGGAGTAGGGCCAATATTTTGGATTCATGACAACATGAACGCCGATGCATATTGCAACATTTTGCAAAATACGATGCTGCCGTATGCAGAGGAAAATATGCCGCTAAGATTCGTTTTCCAACAGGATAACGATCCCAAGCACACATCCAAAAAAGCGAAACAGTGGTTTAGCACAAATAGGTGTTCAGCGGGTAGCGGACTGTATCTTTTCTTTTTAGGTTTTGGTTCAATTTAAAACAATTGTTTACAATATGTAATTTTTAATTTTATTTTTTTTATTACAATATGTTTAACCTTTTGATCAAGCGGTTGTGTTGTGAAAGATAATTAAATTATTTATATGGATGTGAGTATACCAGTTTATACTTTTATGCGACGATTGCAATACAATAATAATTTGCATCTCGCAACACTAAATAAAATGTTATACTCTTATCTGAATACGACTATATCGATTTGACATTTCGACAGTTGTTTTGTAAACAATATATATAGAATAAATGTACATATTATCTAATATAAACTTCTGTATTTTATTTTGAAGATGACGTGAGGCGACAACAGCTGTATACGTCATAAACATCACGGCCGCCTTGAATACCGACGGTATTTAATTTATTGGTAAACGACAAAGCTTTGTAATGGATCGGCGGATAATGCCCTGGGTTGTTTTGATTTCGGCTACGCGAACTCGTCCATCACTTCCTGGAAATACTTGTGTTATTTTGCCCATCTTCCATTGGTTTATTAAAGGATTCTCGTCTTTAATCAGAACAATATCATTGATTTGAATGTCTTCTTTGGTTTTGTGCCATTTAGTACGAGCTTGTAGCGACGTAAGATATTCCTGATGCCAACGCCTCCAGAACAATTGACTCATTCTTACTATGGCATTGTAATGTGATAGTCTATTGTAAGGTATCTGAGTGAGATCCGGCTGTGGTATTGTAGTGATGGGATGTCCGATAAGGAAATGCGCTGGGGTTAATGGGTCGATTTCATCTTCGGATAGAACGCACAATGGTCTCGAATTCAGCAAGCCTTCGATTTGTACTAATAGCGTATACAATTCTTCTTGGGTCAGTATTTTATCTCCAATTACTTTCGTCATCTGGGTTTTGGCAGATTTTACGCCCGCCTCCCAAATTCCTCCGAAATGAGGTGCGTATGGTGGTATAAAATGCCAAACAACCTGGTATCTTTGAAAAATAGAATTGGAAATTAGTTCTACATTATTTTTAAGAAATTTATTTATTTCCATTAACTTCCTGGATGCACCTTGAAAATTAGTGCCATTGTCCGAAAATATATCTGTGCTGACACCTCTACGCGCGAAAAATCGATACAATGCGCCTAAAAATGCGTCGGTAGATAAATTTCCTACGAGTTCTAGGTGAACCGCCTTCGTACTTAGGCAAATGATTAAGCAAATATAAGATTTTTCTGCTCGTTGACCTCGCCCGCGTTTCAAATAGGTTTTTATGGGACCCGCAAAATCCAATCCTATTTTTAGAAATGGTCGAATCAATTCTACCCTCTCTCTAGGCAGATTACCCATTATTTGATTTTCAGTTTTTGGTCGTTGTTTAATGCAATAGACACATTTCTGTATGGTCGATTTTATTAAATTTCTACCCTTGATTAACCAGTATTTTCTTCGTATTAGACTTAAAAGCAGCGATGACCCACTGTGTAAATACATTTTGTGATAACTCTCTATTATTAATTTCGTGACATTGGAATTGGCCGACAGAATTATTGGATGACGTGTCTCGTAAGGTGCAATCGACCTATCAATTCGACCACCAACTCTCAAAATTCCACTTTTATCCAAAAATGGACTTAATGATTTGGTTGTGCTCTTACAAGAAACTGTATTGCCGTGCTTTAGATCTTTGATTTCTTCCTAAAAGGCATGCAATTGTGAAAAACGTAAGATTTCGGTCTCTGCGGCTTGTCTATCATATTGAGTTATATTGTTTGGTTCAGTCCTTTTGTTGCGGCATAAATAACAAAACTTCCGGATAATGATCAATATACGAATAACCTTATCATAACTGGAATATCTGCTGCAGAATTCTTCGATCCATGGTTTTGATTCATCTAAACAGATGGTGGTCATAACTTTCACTCTTCGTTCTGGTTGATTTGTAGTTTCTGTTTTGTGAAATTTAGGCCAGGTATCAGCTTCTGATTTAAGAAATTCTGGTCCATTCCACCATAGTGTATAGCTCTTCAATTCCTTCGGACTCAAACCCCTTGTAGCGCAGTCGGCTGGATTAAGTTTGGATGTAATGTGCCGCCACCTTCCTCTAGGAAGGACCTCTAAAATTTCGCTCGTTCTGTTCGCTACGTATGTTTTCCATCTGCGTGGTGGTTCGGAAAGCCAATCCAGAACGATAGTAGAGTCGGTCCAACCGAATAACTGATAATCTGGAATACGCAAGACCTCCTGGATATGTTTTATTAGTCGGGCTAGCAACAAGGCACCATTTAGCTCTAAACGAGGTAATGATATATTTTTAATAGGCGCAACCTTTGATTTTGCAGCTATTAAACTGGAAACATAATTTCCATTGTAGTACGTGCGTAAGTACACGGTAGCTGCGAATGACATTTCACTGGAGTCGCAGAATCCGTGCAATTGCTGTCCTTCTCCATTGGTCATAAAGAGCCACCTAGGTATTGTCAGGGTTGATAGGTCGCTTGCTTCGTGTCTAATGGTCTGCCATTGGTTCTGAATTTTGATTGGTAATTTATCATCCCACGCTAAATCAAGCAGCCACAACGTTTGAAAAAAACTCTTTATCTTTATTATATACGGTGATAACAGGCCAAGAGGATCAAAAATCCGACTAGCTTCGGATAGTATTGCGCGCTTCGTAGTAGGAATTATCTCCTCTAGTGTAATGTGGTAGCTGAATGTATCGGCTGCTGGCTGCCACTGCAACCCCAACACCTTGGTTTCATTGGCATTTTCGGAAATTATCTTTGGATGTGATGGTAACGACTCAGCTACATTCATCTTGTCTACTACTTCGGAGGAATTCGAGGACCATTTCCGAAGATTGAATCCAGATTGTGCCATTATAGATGAAAGTTCTTCTGCTAATTTGATCGCTTCAGGTATTGAATGCGCTCCGGTTAATAAGTCATCTATATAAGTGTCTCTTTGTAACACTTGTGATGCTTCTGGATATTGGTTGTGATTATCTTCGAATCGTATTGCATTGACTCGATTCTGGTGATTGTGCTATGTTCCCCGTTAATATCCATCCGAGATGTGTATTGTGAGCATAAATTATGTTATTAGAATCTTTCATCTGCTCTAGTTTCAGGATGTCGAAAAACTTGTCGGCTCCGATAAGTAAGTCTATTTTGGATATTGACTTTACACTTATATCAGCTAATGTCAATGACGAAATACATTGATAATCTAGCCACTCCATTGATTGTACTGGGTTAACATTGGTGATAGATGGTACCACATAGGCAGAAATCTGAGCTGTGAAGTTGGACTTGAAATGTGGCGATACGACAACCTTTACTATTCCTCGGGTAGTCACGAGCTTTTGACTAGCTATACCTTGAATGCTAATTCTTCCATGTGTACGATTGAGTCCTAGTTTCTGTACCAAAGCCTCCGTTATGAATGAATTCTGAGACCCTGAATCGAGTAAAACTCGACATAGTTGCGACTGGCCACTTATATCTTGCACTCTCACGGTCGCGGTTGGTAAAACAGCTGGACCTATCGGATTACTGGAATGAAGACATGATGATGTTTGCGGTTGGTTATCTGCTAACGAAGGTGTATTGGTTACAATTAAGCTATTAGCTGGTAATGTTTGGTTACTGGTAGAACCTTCGGCATCAGTGTTTAAGTGTACAAGCGAATTGTGTTTTCTTCGGCAATAATGACATCTTCCTTTGGACCTACACTGGTATACGGTATGTGTTTCGCTGAAACAGTTGAAGCAACGCTTTTCTGACATCACAAACTCTCTTCGCTTCTCAATGGTCCACTCCTTGAACTTTGGGCACGTGAATAAAGGATGGCAGTCCTTCTTGCATATGGAACACAACATTACGGTATTGGTCAATGTTTTCGGAATTGATTTCATTTGGGCGATTGGTTTTCGATGGTAGCCTTTCACTGAATCCAAAGCATCAGCTCTTTTCATCAAAAAATCGATTAGTAACTGGCAGGTTGGAAATTCAATATTCGATGTCTCGGTAGCCCATTTGTCTCTCATGTCTTCATCTAATTTTTGGGTCAGTAAGAACACTAACCACGGATCTCTGGATTCTGCTTCAG
Source organism: Tipula unca (assembly GCA_951394425.1). Classification (NCBI taxonomy): domain Eukaryota; kingdom Metazoa; phylum Arthropoda; class Insecta; order Diptera; family Tipulidae; genus Tipula; species Tipula unca. The sequence goes on along the minus strand of OX596380.1, from coordinate 153,723,101 downwards.
GTCCGATGGCCTTTAGTCCACGGATAACTTCATCAGCTGTGTCTATTAACTTCCGAATATGCTGCGATGTTGAATTGATCGATGGTAGGTCTATAAGGCTTTTAATAAAAGACTGCACTGTGTAGCGTTTCCTGTCATATCGATTCTTCAATTTATTTAGCGCTTCAAGATAGTTCGCGTCGGAAATGGGAAGATGTTTTAATAGGTTAGCGGCTTCGTCTCTCAAAAAACCTTTCAAATATTGAAATTTTTGTGCTGGGTTTAAATTTGGATTTTCATGGATCGTGGATGAAAACAAATCATAAAATGATTGCCACTCTGTATAACTGCCATAAAATGGAGCTATATTGATCTTCGGTAGTTTGACTTCAATATTTGCACTTCTCGAATGTTCACCTTGCGTATCGTTTAAATCGAATGACATATTTCCGGAAATCAAATTTGCTTTTCGAATTAGTTTGTTCAAGACCGCAACAGTGGTGTAATATTTCTCCTCAAAATCATCTTGATGGCTTTCTTCTTCGGGATCCAATTCGTTGATTGTGTTCTCTACTTCGTGAAATTCTAATAATAATCCCTCTACGCGACGTAGTCGGACTTTCAATTGCTCAATATCCAATTTGGATGTCCCTGCTCGAGCGCCACACCGTAGGCACTCAAGGTATAGTATTACCACCAGCAGCACTTAGGTCTCATGTGCTAAGCAATCTGACCACACCTGATGTATTCTGGACATTGTTATGTAGAGAGGGAGAAGTGCAACCACCAGCCTACGTCAGACCCCAAGCAAGCGAGATGGCTGTGTTTTTGAATAAATTAGCCACATTACTGAACAGCAGCGGACCACAGGTAAGGGGCTTTATAAGAGCTTGCTCAATTGTAAATGGTAGAGCAAACCAACATCAAGCGGCCGGGGGCGGGAACCGCAGATTTGTAACATCTACATTTGAGAGCAACACCCTCAACATGGCCAGACCCAGGGGAGAAAACCCCCTTCCCAAATTATTGGCATTAAACGTAGCGGAACCGGAAGAAGGCGTATTTAAAGAAGAGTCTCTTGCCCTACGTAGCATGTCCGTGCTTGAATTAGTGCATGTAGGTGTATTAGTGTCCAGCTGGATATCAGTAGGTTTTTCAGCTGTTTTTAACCAATTCAACTTCACCGGACGAGACTTACAAGTATTAGGACACCAACCAGGAGTGGTAGACAACTGCTCCGTAATATTAAATCAACTGTTAGAGAATGAGTCCAACGGCATAAGAGTAATTTACTCATACGCTTGCGGCTTAATTCCACAAGTGTCAGAACTTTCACTAAATCCTAGGTGTTTCCAAGGAAGCATCTGGTGTTCAGCCTTCACAGGCTGGTTACCGGCCTACTGGGCAGAGGCATCGGGATGGCAATCTTTGTGGCCTAATAGGATACCATATATAGCACAACCATTATTGTTAGGACACCAACTTAAAAACTACAGCCATGTATGGGGAATTAGCAAGCCCGGTTTAAAAATGGATTTGACCAAAGATTTTGTACTAACGGGAGCAACACACAAATGGTCACCAATGGGAAGTGAGTCCTTATACCAGACAATAGCAAGCGAAGGGGAACCTTGGACTTATGTACCATACGCACAACAGGTCATAAACGCCTTAGCTCAAATACACAGACCTAGAGCCCATTGGCATTTAATATTTGATACCTACTCCATGCAAGGTGACAGTTTCACCAGACACGACACAATCGGAAATGTCTTGAATAATGCCTGGCAACCTAGGCGTATCCCCAATTTATTTACCACGGAAGCAGGCAGCCTACCATCTTATGATTGGCTGACCCGCGTAATCAAAGTACCGACACTAACGCAAGACAACATGGTCCAAGGCTTATTCAGGTCGTTAGTAAATAACTCTGTCATGGACCACTGCTTAGCGGGTTTAAATACACCTAACCTAGTCGAGACTCAAATGTCTAAATTGAATTTGTCGCTTATGAAAAGGAGCATAAGGAAGCCCCTAGCACAGGCGGAGATAGAAGATCCTGCCGAGGGTGATAACTCATCAGGGGCGGAAAACTAAGCTGGGGTTCTATTATGAGCGGGCTTATAAGGGGTAACTTATTCCCTAGTAGCATTAGCACTTGTAAGACGTGCACACATCAAAAGAAAAAAGAAAACTATTATAAGGAGAATAGATCATCTGCTACAGGAATAATTGCCCCTTATAGGAATATAGGACCCATTATAGCCCATATATATGCAATACCACATAAGTGCACATTATCCAGATTGAAACAGGTGGAAAAATACTATAATAACAAATACCTATCAAAATTAATATACGATGGATGGATGTCTTCTAATGGCATCAATTACCAGTTAGGTCTCAATGACGACTTGCTGAGTCTATGGCAGGAGAAAAACCATCTCATCAAAAATTTTAAACCCAAAACCTTTTTAATTTTCAAAGAAAATGTTAAGAGATCTATAATACATATATATAAATGTAAAAACCATAAATATTCGGCTCACGTAGAGATTAAAACAAATTATAAAGTGAACAAATTAACTCGTAATCATTTCAAAAGCTTGAACGTGTTATTCCCCTTCTCTTCAGTTCCAGACAAGGTAAAAACAAATGTCGATTTAGCTAGTATAGTGTTTAGGGCTATAAAAGAGGGATTACATGACCACATAAACCGCGCCTTTAAAACGCTACCTATCGGAGCCACCAACTGTTCTGCTAGTGTCAGAGTATTAAATGCAATAGGAAACTCCGACCACACGAAGATGTTTGATATAATAATGAATGATAAGGCATGTTGTATGAAGAATGAGGATATGTGTAAGTATTTTAAATGTATCAGTACTGCATTAAGGAGAACGTCAAGGTGGCCTGATGGAGCGGCCGCAACCTTAGCCGAGATAGCAAAAAATTCATTTTGGGAACTATCTGGTGGTCGTAGTGAGTTCAAAAGTGATTGGAATTAAGAGAAGAAGAACAGATCTGAAGCGATATATATGCGTCCAGCCGATAGTGTTGAAAAGGCCAACTCTACCACCCACTCGGCTTACATAGCCCAATTGCAACCCATTATGCGAGAGATCATGTCCGAATTAATTGATAAGAACACTAGGAAGATGTCTTGGTGGGACTGCATCCGGCTCGAAGGACCATGTTCAGCGGGTAGCGGACTGTATCTTTTCTTTTTAGGTTTTGGTTCAATTTAAAACAATTGTTTACAATATGTAATTTTTAATTTTATTTTTTTTATTACAATATGTTTAACCTTTTGATCAAGCGGTTGTGTTGTGAAAGATAATTAAATTATTTATATGGATGTGAGTATACCAGTTTATACTTTTATGCGACGATTGCAATACAATAATAATTTGCATCTCGCAACACTAAATAAAATGTTATACTCTTATCTGAATACGACTATATCGATTTGACATTTCGACAGTTGTTTTGTAAACAATATATATAGAATAAATGTACATATTATCTAATATAAACTTCTGTATTTTATTTTGAAGATGACGTGAGGCGACAACAGCTGTATACGTCATAAACAATAGGGTTCAGGTTCTGGATTGGCTGGCAAGGTGCCAAAATTTGGTTCTTTCAATGAAAAATCGATGCAAAGCAGTAATAAACAATAAAGGTTACTCAACAAAATATTGAGACCAATAAAATGAAATTAATTTAAAATTTGAACTGATAAACTTAAAAAATGGCAAAATAAACATATGAAATTTTTGTTCTAAATTTAAATAAAAAACCTAAATTATGGAATTATTAATAAATAAGCATATTTAAACTGAAAATGTATTATTATTACTTCATTATTTAACTGTAAATGGAAATTTGGCCAAAATTTTTTTTCTAAGTACTCTAGGATTTAAGATATCTTAAATTGAATAGTAGGAATTCTATTACTACTATTAATTTTGCCATGGCTGTATGTGTGAGTGTGCAACCTAATTTATTCTAATATCCATTTACTACGAAACGTTCATACAAAACAATAACACATCATATTCTGATATCTATAGTGTTAAATTTCACTTTTTTATTTTTAAACCTTTACTATCGTTAAATTTCAATAATAAAATCAAGGTTGTAGTCAGATACAGACATCATCTCGCAATTAAAAAATAATAATTCTTTATCTTTCCTACTTATAGAATTTCAATCGCATCAATACAATGCCGAAAAAACATGTAAAAATTTTTGTGTAGGCGATATCTATATTATTTTATATCACTTCGATTTGTAGTAGTTGTTGTTGTTATGATGTATACATTAATATTTTCCAGAAACAAAAATTCATGTTTGATCGTGTTCATACAAAATAATAAGTCATATTCTGTTATCTATAGTGTTAAATTTCACTTTCTTTTTTATTTTAAACCTTTACTATCGTGAAATTTCATTAATAAAATCAAGGTTGTAGTCTGATACAGACATCATCTCGCAATTAAAAAATAATAATTCTTTATCTTTCCTACTTATAGAATTTCAATCACATCAATACAATGCCGAAAACATGTAAATTTTTTTGTGTATGTGATATCTATATTATATACATATTATATTACTTCAATTTTCATTCAGCAGATTCGTTGTTGTTGTTATGATGTATACGTTAATATTTTCCAGAAATAAAAATTCATGTTTGATCGTGTTCATACAAAACAACAACGACAAATCATATTATTCTGATATCAATAGTGTTAAATTTCAATTTTTTATTTTTAAAAACCTTTACTACATTCTAAAAGTACAACACTCATAATACCGCCGCTCCGCACCGAGTCATTACCTATTTTTTTATCGATATATGTATGTATTTTTATTTTTTTAATTTTTTTTTTAGAATTTAAATATTTTCACACATCATCAAATTTTTCCCACAATGCTATGACGTCACAATTCTTGGAAGTGAAATTTGATACTGCGGAAATAAAAATATTGAAATTCCGTGAAAGTCAATAACCTTGTGTAAATGTTTAGGGTACTTTCATGGAATTTCAATATTTTTTATTTCCGCAGTATTAAATCACTTTTTTTTTTTTTTTTTCCCCACCGGTATCAAATTACAAATTTTTTTTTCCACGGGTATCAGATTTTAAGGTCAGGTGTCAAATTACAAATTTTCCCACCACAAAGCGCCGACATACCTACTTAAGTTGAGAGATTGATTGTTCATTCAAATTGTAACAACATAAAAAATGTAAATCAACAAATTTATAAAATTAAATAGTTTTTTTATGTTCAAATGAGTCTCCAACTCATAATTATATATAAAAGAATATAATATTCAATTGAATACAACAATAATTGAAACTCGTTAGAGTCGTTTTTAGGCATTTAAACACGACTCTAACGAGTTTCAATTATATAATATATACAGATGGCAAAATTCAATCGAAACATCAACAATAACCGTGAGGTGCACGAAGAGGAGCCGCGCCGTATGGAGAACCAGCGCCAGCGAGCACCTGGAGGACGAGGTAGAGGACGTTCATCACAACGTGATCAACGCCGCATGAATAACTTCCTACAATCAAAAACTGATGACTGGTATGAAGCATCAAATATCGGAAGAGAGTATAAGCCCGTCAAACAAAACAGGGTGGTCAGAAGCAACGAGGACCACATCCACCATCAAAAATCAAACCAGAAGAAGCACAGAAGTTAGATGATGATTTCGACATCGATTTCTACTCAGGTATGGAGCCACAGGAGCATCTGTATGGAGCCAATTTTGAGCACTCATCATACCCATTAATAATAGATGCTTCGTACGATACACTCTGCAACGTAGACCCTGGGTTTGGTCGAAGTATTGCAAGATGTATGTATCAAAAATACAACGAAACGCTACTCAATGTAAAATTACTTGAAGTAGAACAAGTTCAAAATAATCGCAGGACTTTGATCGAGGAAGGAAATCCACTCGACTTAGTAAAGGATGTGCTAATTGATGCACCTATATCCGCTTACTTGGAGAATATTGGAAAGGGAACAACACTCCAAGGCGATACAGTTTTTATGAACTTACCCGATATAGCCATTCCGCAACTCGAGCTGCCAGCCGTCGTTGAAGTACAGGAGGAACAAGAGAATGTAGTTGTTCGCCAAGCACTAGGTCCAGGCAGTTTCGGACCAGTAAATGAAGATACGCACAACGTTTATGAGTGCTACATGTCTCCACTGGTTACTTCCCGATTAATTGAGAGAACAATTTTAGCTAATACAGTACATGATGTTTGGTGATTGGCAGCCACTGACCGGTGGAAATTTTCCTGCGGTTGGAATTCCAAACGCAAACTTACTCGGTTATGCTATCCCGGAAAGATTACATAGGGATACTCTCAATAATTTATTAAAAGTACGGTTCGAGTTGATATCACCGATACACCAACGTCTACATTATAGTAGCTTTATTATGGCGCACGTAGCTAATAGACTACGACTTTCCTTAGATAGGAGAAAAATAGTGGAAGGCTTTCCATCTATAAAAACGTCTGATACTCTTATGGAAAGGTTTTGGGCTATAGAAGAAGGAGATTATTCAATCCAAGATACTATTTCAAATAATAAGTGTGAGAATCATTTTAATCAAACTTATACGAGGAAAATTGATGGTCGTTTCATTGTTCGGTTTACGTTTTCTCGTGCTGAAGGTGAACTAGGGTTCTCGGCCGTTCACGCGCGCCGACGATTCTTCAATCTTGAGGCGAAATTAAATCGAAACCTTGAGTTACGCGACTCTTATAACACCTTTATGCGTGAATATATTTCACCCAATCATATGGAACCAGTCAATTCATTCGAATCGAATCATTTTTATCTTCCGCACAACTGTGTGTTTAAACATGATTCGACCACTACCAAATTAAGAGTAGTATTTGACGGCTCAGCTAAGACTACCTCGGGTACTTCTCTGAATGACATTCTAATGACTGGTCCTGTCGTTCAAAATGATCTCTTTACAATACTAATTATATTTCGTGCACATGCATATGCGATAAGTGCAGATATAATAAAAATGTATCGTCAAGTCCGTGTTCATCCTGACGATAGGAGATTTCAATATAGTTATTGGCGATTTGATTCGCGTGGATTACCACCAGAACAATTAATTAATTCCGAATTATGGTGGAATGGCCCGAGTTTTCTCCAATCATCTGACGATTCCTGGCCTCAACTGGTTTTGTCATCAGATGACACTGAGTTAACCGAGCATTGAAGGCCCACACAAACGCTAGTTGCCATAAATTCTGTCAATTTAAGGCAGTTGGAAGACGCACAAGAGATGCTAATGCGCGTTCACTCCATAGGTTCATTTCTCACTATACAAAATCCCATGAGTTACGTATTGCGCTTCATTCACAATATTAGAAAACCCGTTATTCGTCTTACTGGCCCGCTTTCTACATTACAGGTTACACATGGTCTTCAAGCCGTTATTCGACTGGTTCAAATGACATCATACTCATCTGAATATAAAGGACTTGAAAGGCCTTCATTTATCGTTCGCGATCCAAAATTGAAATCATTATCATTATTTATGGGTGATGACAAGATTATTCGTGTTGGCGGTCGGCTGTAATTTTCTTCTTTGTCCTACACATCGAAGCATCCAGCCTTGCTTCCACCCAATCACTTCTTTACTCAAGCAATTTTTTTATTTATTCATAGAACTCACTTTCACGTAGGTTCGCAAGGACTTCTTGTTGCCGTGCGATGTAATTACTGGCCGATAAATGGACGTTGCCTTGCTCGAAATGTGTTTAAGCAATGTGTAAATTGTACTCGAGCAAGACCAATATTATTGCAGCAGAAAATGAGTGATCTACCGTCCGAAAGGGTTAACCGAGCACTTCCCTTTTACTTCATGGGCGTTGACTACTGTGGCCCATTCTATGTGCATTTCACGTTAAGAGGCCGAGTCCCGACAAAGGCTTATACGGCCGTTTTTGTTTGCTTTGCCACTAAGGCCGTGCACCTAGAACTGGCATCATCACTTTCAACAGCATCAATTATGGGCACTTTAAAAGGGTTTATTTCTATCCGCGTGGTAACCATTAAGACTGCTACTGGAGAAATGAACGCGCTATTACAAATATTGCTCCACTACCAATTGACCTTGGTCAGTCCAAGGATCAAGGCGGGGAGGATGCTAATGATCAGCAATCAAATTGATGCATGTAAATTGTGCGGTGAGAGGAGAAGAAGAAAAGCTCTTATTCGCGTATCATTTCGTACAATGTATGTTTTGTTTGTTGTTATTTCGTACAATGTATGTTTGATTTTGTTGTTATATTTTTATACAATGTATTAAAAAATAAAGATCAGTCACAATTATTACGGCGGCTGTGCCACATTAAAATTAACAATAAATAAAATAAATCTAACTTAAATTTATTTAAAAATTGATAATAAAATTATAAATAAAATTAAAACAAATTTATAAAAATAAAAAATACATAGTTTTTCTTCAAGCTGAGCTTCGCTCAACATTTACATTTCCTATAATTTATCCTAACATTGAATTAATAAGAGATTTTCAAACACTACGTCCTTAGTGACATAACCAACCGTAGACCACACTATCTAAAGGCATTTTACATAGTTTTAGTATTGGTAATCAAAAAGCGACTATAATCTTGATAGGGACAAGAAACCTGCTACGCTTGTAGCCAACCAGGTTAATACCTAGATTTTCTCAAATCTACCTATCCACAGATAACTTTATTATATACATATATAATAATTTCTTTCACACACCCGTTCCTCTTTATGAACAATAACGAGGTTAATAACGATAATAACATAATTCGACCGAATATTGTAGAACAACAAGTTTTATTAATACCACATCCAATCGGAATCAACATCCGAGCCGAAAGGTACGAACTACGACCACGACCAGCCTTACCACCGTATGGCAGAGGAAGAGGGGCAGCAATTGCTCAACGTAGAGAACAAGAACTTGCCGAACGAGCCCAACAACCCCAACAAGTCGAAAGAGACGAACCACAAGATGGACAGCAACAGCCAGAAATTAGAGATCCCCGCGATGACGAGCGCGCACACCAGTTACTCCTTTGGGAGAATGGACAGCGACTACACAATCCTGGACCACGTCACGAACATCGACGAACAAAACACTCTGAGCGGCGCAACTTACGACCAGATGCACCAGCTGACATCAATTGAACTTGATATTACCCGTGTCAATTTTATCAAAATGTGGAAAACTTTGATTCTTAAACGAGTCCAAGATATATACGAACGAGAGAAATCAATACGACCAGAACACTATGTGAGAATTCACAGAGCCATACCGACCCCGGCACCGCTCGGTGACTTACTACACTCCCTTGGAGCATACCACTCTCAAGTTACAGGAGTTGTACACCATATAGTACCACCGGCTAGACAAGCCGCTCCACCAGTTTGGTGGACAGTCGACGAACCAATCCTAGGACAGTGGATTAGAACCATGCACCGCATGGAGAAACAATACGTCATGAGAGAATTCCCTTCTCCAGCAGAATGGGACAAACGACCACTCATGCTAACACTGACAAACCTGATGAATAACGACAATGACATCATGGTAAAAGCCTGGACTAACGAACCGTCACCGAACGACGCGTACATACGTGCGCTAAACGATGACATATTTGCCTAGAGCGAAAAAAGCTTCGCTCAACATTTACATTACCACAACCAGTCAATATACCTGCCAACTACCACCACTTCCCAAATTGTATGCTGAAAATGTGATAGCAATAAGAAGTTTATTCTTGCTAATATGTACCTTACTTCTCAAGACTTTAGTTAAAGAAGTTAAATATTTAAGACGAGTGCAGCAGAACAATACAAGGACAAATCAATCTAGCAGCATTCTTCAAATTAAGTTAGATCTTCCGGCTATAACTGTCCAAGTTTTTAAAAATATAGAAGAGCAATCAACCAACGAAGATTACGAACAGGCCTGAGTAAGCAATATAACTACCATTCAAATATATTCTATAACACCTATTTTTTTTAATTAATGTTTATTAAAAATTATTTTAGATTAAAACATTTAGAAGTATTAATGATCCATATTGGATAAATATGTTCGGAAGTGCTTGAGAGTCATAGTTTCGGATGTTTTTCGTGGTTTTACCAGAATTCCAATATTGCGGTCAAATCATATAATATAATGAATTTAATCAAAGGTAAATTTAATTGAGATATTGAAATTATTTTCAGCTTATTCCAAATTTAATTATTTCAGAAACGACAATAGAACGTTTTCCGGCAGTAAGGACACACGAAATAATACATTTAATAAAACGCTAGTTCCAGTATGGGAAAGACAGATATCGCAAATCCAGTAAAAATTAAACTTAAAATTCGATAGATTGAATTTTCTTCATATTTACAATAGTTTTAAGTATAAGTGAAGTTGAATTTTAAAACCGTTAAAAGATGGAATGTGATAATGAATATTTTACCAAAATTTCGTTGAAATTGAAATGCAAAATTATAGTTTTATGCACGTTAAGTAATTATATGTGGTTTTATGTGTAAGTATTAATGTGAAGTGGAATTTTAAATCCTCAGAGCCTTGTGGTATATGATAATGTACATATTTACCAAAATTTTGTTGAAATTCAAATTTACAATGATTTTTTTTTTTTTTTTTTTTTTAAAAAAGGACTTGGCATAGACACTTTTACGGTCCATAGCCTTACCTTACATTCACACAACATTCATTCAATCCATTCATTCATCCCATTCGCACAAGTACAGTATACCATCTGCGCATTGCATAGTTCCATGTCACCCTGTACAGTGACATGAAAGATGGGTCGGCCCATGAGTTCTACATTCCAACAGAGGGTCATAGATGTTTTCAATTTAATCACCGATCGTAATCGGGAGATGAAAAATCCCTTTTGCATCCCGCCTCTGTTGGGATTCGAACCCGGTACCTCCCGATCCAAACGTCGCAGCTTTAACCACTGCGGTATTTGCTCGGTAATTTTAAACCAGGGCATAAAGGTTTATGCATCTAAGGATATGGAGGAAGAGGATTGGCAGGGGTGCGAGTGCGCTCAATATATAGTCAATCGGAACAGCATGGAGTCGGTGAAGCTGTCGGATAATGCACCGGGCATATTCGAGAAAAGCGAATTGATATGGTGTAGCCCGGACATCAAACCCTTGCGTACATGGGATAAGAAATCAAATAGTACCAGGCGCAAGAAGTGGCAGCATGATGGAAGTGGCAAGTATCGCGATATGTCGGTTAGCCCCATCATGGATTTGGCGTGTAACTGCCAAACAAATATACAAAACAAATTTATAAGACAAACACCTATAAGACAACCACCTATAAGCGCTAAGGCGCAAGACAACATCACGGATGAGCAGGCTGCCTCTACATCAAAGAACGTGGGGGTAGATCAAGTAACAACAATAATGAGAAGAAGAGTGAGTGGGTCCAGCACGGATGCGAGGACCACATCAAGCGGGGGTGGTGGCGCGAGTAAGGAACAACTGAAAGCTCACCGGATGCGGGTCAGGATGAGGGCCAGGAGGCGAAAAGAACGTATCATTAGAGAGAGTCGTTGCAGGCAGAACGTAAAGGCAGCACAGCCTAGTTCCGCCCCCACTGCCAATACCGTCAAGATAGACGCACCATTGGTCTTACACTACCAAACTATACACATCGGGGATCACAGCGTTGAAGGGACTGGCGCTAAAGAGTACGAGCTGGACTTCAACGTCAACGCAGCAACAGCCAACGCAGTTAGCTACATAGCCAGAAATTTACCATCTTGGCAACGGAATCAAACGACGGTAGCGGCAACTGCAGAAATCACCACGTCAACTAGGTACACAGTACCTACATTAGCTCTAAACACCAGGGGGGCAGTGGTAGCTCAACAAACGCCACGGTCGATGGATGCGAATACCGAGCTCCTGCCCTTCCCAATTGCCTTTTCCGGAGATAGAGAGGTTCGCTACGTTATGCAAGATAGCGATGCTGCCAACGTAATCCACGGTAATACCGTAGATTCCAAACGTTTGGCGGGGATAATGAACAACGGGCCATACATCCCGGTGGCTATGATAGAACGTATCGCACCTGCTCTGTTACAGAAGCGGGAAAAGATAAATAACGCATCGTTGTATGGAATAGGGTGGTTGGTCGTACATCAATTACACACTTTAGAGTTGCTCGGGGTCCAAGGAGCGTTCCGTTTACCAGTGCAAGGAGCGATGGCGGTCAGACAGACTGTGGTACAACCCAATGGTATAGCCGCCTTGGTTACGAACTTCATGGGAGATATTGGTGAAGGCAAAATTGTACTCGATGGAAAGTACTTCACCGATATTGAGTTGTCCATGTTGCGGTTGGTGGCGAGTGGTTTACCTATAGTGACCAGCCCAGCCGATGGTAGGAGAAGTGTACTACAGTTCATCACATCAGGCCAGATACCTATGGCCGTATATGACAACGAATTAATAGAGATACCAGATGTAGTAGATATAAATTGGTCGGCCGCCCGATTTGCCGTATTGATGAGAAAACTAGCAACGCACTGCGGTATTTGCTCGGTAATTTTAAACCAGGGCATAAAGGTTTATGCATCTAAGGATATGGAGGAAGAGGATTGGCAGGGGTGCGAGTGCGCTCAATATATAGTCAATCGGAACAGCATGGAGTCGGTGAAGCTGTCGGATAATGCACCGGGCATATTCGAGATAAGCGAATTGATATGGTGTAGCCCGGACATCAAACCCTTGCGTACATGGGATAAGAAATCAAATAGTACCAGGCGCAAGAAGTGGCAGCATGATGGAAGTGGCAAGTATCGCGATATGTCGGTTAGCCCCATCATGGATTTGGCGTGTAACTGCCAAACAAATATACAAAACAAATTTATAAGACAAACACCTATAAGACAACCACCTATAAGCGCTAAGGCGCAAGACAACATCACGGATGAGCAGGCTGCCTCTACATCAAAGAACGTGGGGGTAGATCAAGTAACAACAATAATGAGAAGAAGAGTGAGTGGGTCCAGCACGGATGCGAGGACCACATCAAGCGGGGGTGGTGGCGCGAGTAAGGAACAACTGAAAGCTCACCGGATGCGGGTCAGGATGAGGGCCAGGAGGCGAAAAGAACGTATCATTAGAGAGAGTCGTTGCAGGCAGAACGTAAAGGCAGCACAGCCTAGTTCCGCCCCCACTGCCAATACCGTCAAGATAGACGCACCATTGGTCTTACACTACCAAACTATACACATCGGGGATCACAGCGTTGAAGGGACTGGCGCTAAAGAGTACGAGCTGGACTTCAACGTCAACGCAGCAACAGCCAACGCAGTTAGCTACATAGCCAGAAATTTACCATCTTGGCAACGGAATCAAACGACGGTAGCGGCAACTGCAGAAATCACCACGTCAACTAGGTACACAGTACCTACATTAGCTCTAAACACCAGGGGGGCAGTGGTAGCTCAACAAACGCCACGGTCGATGGATGCGAATACCGAGCTCCTGCCCTTCCCAATTGCCTTTTCCGGAGATAGAGAGGTTCGCTACGTTATGCAAGATAGCGATGCTGCCAACGTAATCCACGGTAATACCGTAGATTCCAAACGTTTGGCGGGGATAATGAACAACGGGCCATACATCCCGGTGGCTATGATAAAACGTATCGCACCTGCTCTGTTACAGAAGCGGGAAAAGATAAATAACGCATCGTTGTATGGAATAGGGTGGTTGGTCGTACATCAATTACACACTTTAGAGTTGCTCGGGGTCCAAGGAGCGTTCCGTTTACCAGTGCAAGGAGCGATGGCGGTCAGACAGACTGTGGTACAACCCAATGGTATAGCCGCCTTGGTTACGAACTTCATGGGAGATATTGGTGAAGGCAAAATTGTACTCGATGGAAAGTACTTCACCGATATTGAGTTGTCCATGTTGCGGTTGGTGGCGAGTGGTTTACCTATAGTGACCAGCCCAGCCGATGGTAGGAGAAGTGTACTACAGTTCATCACATCAGGCCAGATACCTATGGCCGTATATGACAACGAATTAATAGAGATACCAGATGTAGTAGATATAAATTGGTCGGCCGCCCGATTTGCCGTATTGATGAGAAAACTAGCAACGCACTGCGGTATTTGCTCGGTAATTTTAAACCAGGGCATAAAGGTTTATGCATCTAAGGATATGGAGGAAGAGGATTGGCAGGGGTGCGAGTGCGCTCAATATATAGTCAATCGGAACAGCATGGAGTCGGTGAAGCTGTCGGATAATGCACCGGGCATATTCGAGAAAAGCGAATTGATATGGTGTAGCCCGGACATCAAACCCTTGCGTACATGGGATAAGAAATCAAATAGTACCAGGCGCAAGAAGTGGCAGCATGATGGAAGTGGCAAGTATCGCGATATGTCGGTTAGCCCCATCATGGATTTGGCGTGTAACTGCCAAACAAATATACAAAACAAATTTATAAGACAAACACCTATAAGACAACCACCTATAAGCGCTAAGGCGCAAGACAACATCACGGATGAGCAGGCTGCCTCTACATCAAAGAACGTGGGGGTAGATCAAGTAACAACAATAATGAGAAGAAGAGTGAGTGGGTCCAGCACGGATGCGAGGACCACATCAAGCGGGGGTGGTGGCGCGAGTAAGGAACAACTGAAAGCTCACCGGATGCGGGTCAGGATGAGGGCCAGGAGGCGAAAAGAACGTATCATTAGAGAGAGTCGTTGCAGGCAGAACGTAAAGGCAGCACAGCCTAGTTCCGCCCCCACTGCCAATACCGTCAAGATAGACGCACCATTGGTCTTACACTACCAAACTATACACAACGGGGATCACAGCGTTGAAGGGACTGGCGCTAAAGAGTACGAGCTGGACTTCAACGTCAACGCAGCAACAGCCAACGCAGTTAGCTACATAGCCAGAAATTTACCATCTTGGCAACGGAATCAAACGACGGTAGCGGCAACTGCAGAAATCACCACGTCAACTAGGTACACAGTACCTACATTAGCTCTAAACACCAGGGGGGCAGTGGTAGCTCAACAAACGCCACGGTCGATGGATGCGAATACCGAGCTCCTGCCCTTCCCAATTGCCTTTTCCGGAGATAGAGAGGTTCGCTACGTTATGCAAGATAGCGATGCTGCCAACGTAATCCACGGTAATACCGTAGATTCCAAACGTTTGGCGGGGATAATGAACAACGGGCCATACATCCCGGTGGCTATGATAGAACGTATCGCACCTGCTCTGTTACAGAAGCGGGAAAAGATAAATAACGCATCGTTGTATGGAATAGGGTGGTTGGTCGTACATCAATTACACACTTTAGAGTTGCTCGGGGTCCAAGGAGCGTTCCGTTTACCAGTGCAAGGAGCGATGGCGGTCAGACAGACTGTGGTACAACCCAATGGTATAGCCGCCTTGGTTACGAACTTCATGGGAGATATTGGTGAAGGCAAAATTGTACTCGATGGAAAGTACTTCACCGATATTGAGTTGTCCATGTTGCGGTTGGTGGCGAGTGGTTTACCTATAGTGACCAGCCCAGCCGATGGTAGGAGAAGTGTACTACAGTTCATCACATCAGGCCAGATACCTATGGCCGTATATGACAACGAATTAATAGAGATACCAGATGTAGTAGATATAAATTGGTCGGCCGCCCGATTTGCCGTATTGATGAGAAAACTAGCAACGCACTGCGGTATTTGCTCGGTAATTTTAAACCAGGGCATAAAGGTTTATGCATCTAAGGATATGGAGGAAGAGGATTGGCAGGGGTGCGAGTGCGCTCAATATATAGTCAATCGGAACAGCATGGAGTCGGTGAAGCTGTCGGATAATGCACCGGGCATATTCGAGAAAAGCGAATTGATATGGTGTAGCCCGGACATCAAACCCTTGCGTACATGGGATAAGAAATCAAATAGTACCAGGCGCAAGAAGTGGCAGCATGATGGAAGTGGCAAGTATCGCGATATGTCGGTTAGCCCCATCATGGATTTGGCGTGTAACTGCCAAACAAATATACAAAACAAATTTATAAGACAAACACCTATAAGACAACCACCTATAAGCGCTAAGGCGCAAGACAACATCACGGATGAGCAGGCTGCCTCTACATCAAAGAACGTGGGGGTAGATCAAGTAACAACAATAATGAGAAGAAGAGTAAGTGGGTCCAGCACGGATGCGAGGACCACATCAAGCGGGGGTGGTGGCGCGAGTAAGGAACAACTGAAAGCTCACCGGATGCGGGTCAGGATGAGGGCCAGGAGGCGAAAAGAACGTATCATTAGAGAGAGTCGTTGCAGGCAGAACGTAAAGGCAGCACAGCCTAGTTCCGCCCCCACTGCCAATACCGTCAAGATAGACGCACCATTGGTCTTACACTACCAAACTATACACATCGGGGATCACAGCGTTGAAGGGACTGGCGCTAAAGAGTACGAGCTGGACTTCAACGTCAACGCAGCAACAGCCAACGCAGTTAGCTACATAGCCAGAAATTTACCATCTTGGCAACGGAATCAAACGACGGTAGCGGCAACTGCAGAAATCACCACGTCAACTAGGTACACAGTACCTACATTAGCTCTAAACACCAGGGGGGCAGTGGTAGCTCAACAAACGCCACGGTCGATGGATGCGAATACCGAGCTCCTGCCCTTCCCAATTGCCTTTTCCGGAGATAGAGAGGTTCGCTACGTTATGCAAGATAGCGATGCTGCCAACGTAATCCACGGTAATACCGTAGATTCCAAACGTTTGGCGGGGATAATGAACAACGGGCCATACATCCCGGTGGCTATGATAGAACGTATCGCACCTGCTCTGTTACAGAAGCGGGAAAAGATAAATAACGCATCGTTGTATGGAATAGGGTGGTTGGTCGTACATCAATTACACACTTTAGAGTTGCTCGGGGTCCAAGGAGCGTTCCGTTTACCAGTGCAAGGAGCGATGGCGGTCAGACAGACTGTGGTACAACCCAATGGTATAGCCGCCTTGGTTACGAACTTCATGGGAGATATTGGTGAAGGCAAAATTGTACTCGATGGAAAGTACTTCACCGATATTGAGTTGTCCATGTTGCGGTTGGTGGCGAGTGGTTTACCTATAGTGACCAGCCCAGCCGATGGTAGGAGAAGTGTACTACAGTTCATCACATCAGGCCAGATACCTATGGCCGTATATGACAACGAATTAATAGAGATACCAGATGTAGTAGATATAAATTGGTCGGCCGCCCGATTTGCCGTATTGATGAGAAAACTAGCAACGCACCTACAGGATGAAGAGGCGTGGCTCCAGGGCTACATGAGGGTGGCAGCGCTAGTGCGGGGACGTGTGGTGGAATGGGCCAACGACGCAGAGGTTCCAGTGTATACCCGGAGATGGGTCAATGCATTTTTAGAAATAGCAGGAACAGCGTGGCCACTACCCGGAGGGACGAACCCAATGTGGGCATGGGCAGGAATCGAGATGGCAGTGGACCCCTCTTCCTCTAACAGAGAAGAAATTTTGGCATTAGGTGGGATGACTATCAACGAAGCTGTACACACATCGCACATAATAGGCGGTCTGTTGACTGCGGGAGTGACGACGTTATGCATTAAGTTGAACCTTACAACAGTGGAATTTAACAACAGATACCACGGGGTACAAGATAATGACGCTGGTGAAGTGATGCGTGCATTATTTAGCCCGACGGTCGAGGCACAAGTAGGACCGCCAAGGTGCCCAGTTATAGTGCGAGCTGCGGCGAACTGGGTCAGCGACTTCACCCCAATCAACATAAACTGGGTCCAGTACACTACGTCGGGCTGGAACAACTACGATCGCAGGATAGAGGGTGAGCTAAATTTAAACAACCGATTATGGCGCTGCTTACCTCAAGGCGCACCAAGGCTAGGAAACCCCATGGCCATGGGCTGGTTGATGGACGTGCTGCCGGAAGAGTGGGGCATTGTGTCGCCGCCGGTCTCAGTGGATTTGTCTTGTGACATAGTACAAGGAGGAAGAGACGCGTATTGGAGTGCAGAGCTGGGAGACACCCGCTACTCAGACCGAGCAATATCAATCACACCATATGCCTATGTATCATACGGAGCAATAGCCCTTGGTGTGTTAAGACAACAACAAGGCATAAATGACGATTGGCCAGTACAAGTACGGGTCATAGAGACGCAGTTAAATAGACAGAGGCCTGTATTAGGGGAGAGGGAGGATCCACCGGTTCCAGTCGTATGGATCCAGGATTTAGGCATTGCGGAACCCGGTACAGTAATAACATATGATTGGACGCGTCGTGTTGTATTGGCGTTAGAAATGACAGAAGAGGCACTAGGTGCTGGTATTTTCGCCTATATTGCTAACACCCCGAAAATAGTTTATAGTAATGCGGGACTAGTGATTAATAAGGCAGCAACAACTAAGAGAATGAATTCAGGAATGGGCGGATTGACTTTACTGATGAAGAAGGCTAGTGTGGTCCAAGGAGCGCCTGTTAAGGTGGCCACACTACCTGCGCAAATTAAGGAAGAAGAGAAACCGGATGAGCCGAAAGCGGAAAACGCAGGTGGGTCTGCTTGAATGGCGATGACAAAGTGTTGAGAAAAGGGTTGTACAATTTGGAAACGCGGCTAGGCACAGTGCAAGGATGTAAGGAGTGCCGCAGATTAATTAAAAAAAAAAAAAAAAAAAAAAAAAAAAATTTCAATGATAGTTTTAAGTATAAATATTAATGTGAAATAATGTGAATTTTAAATCCTCAAAGCATTTTGTTATGTGATATCAAAATTATTTGTTTTAACAATCAACAATTACGATTTTTATTTTTATCTCAAAACCATTTAAATATATTGGGTTAAAACAAATTCTGATTAATAAGTATTTTTAGAAATTGTAAAAGAAAATAAGTTTAGATTATAAGTCAGTTGAGATTGATTGTTCATTCAAATTGTAACAACATACAAAATGTAAATCAACAAATTTATAAAATTCGGATAAATAAGTAGTCATCGAATAAATAAGTAGTAATATCACAGATAACCCAGATGAATCAATAGGAACAAAATTTTGAAAAAAAACAATGGCCCCATTTTACGGTGTGAATTATTTTGAGTAAGCTTCAACCGTAACCCCAATCAAAGAAAAAAACCTTTACAAATTATTTTCATTCAGTTTACACAAATTCCATCTAGCGTAAAATAAAACAACCATAAAAATTCGATAAGCACAGTGAAGGAAATAAAGGTATTTAGCTACGAAATGAAACGCAATATTTAAAATAGAATATTTATTTCCTTCATTTGACGAATACAAAATTTATATACAATATTATACATACATATAAATCCATACATATTTTTTCCTTTTTTTACTATGTATTTACTTATTCTACTGTTTCCACATTTAGCTATGCATGTGTATTGTATTGTGGGATTCCCAAAATTTGTATAATTGTATTTCTGTGAAAATGTGTACTAAATGCAGTAGAAACAGAAAAATATTCTTTTTGTGTGAAAACAAAACGTGTAATAATAACCAAAACAATTTTCATGGTTATAGTAAAATCGAATAAAATAAAATCTTAAATTTGATCAGAAAAGTGTAATCACTTTTGAATTCATTAGTGAATAACTGAAAATTAGTTTATTGTATTACGTATTTGGTTAAATATAAATAGTTATTATTAGTTTTTGAAAATAATATTACTTGTTACAGAATATAGTCGAACATTTTTTTTTGAGTTTCTGTTTATTATTGAATTACCTACATATTTTGTTTAAATATTTTAAAGGAACTGATCTTAAAATAATGGAGGCCGGTCTTGATAGGAGAAAAAGTGGATTTAGGTGTGCTGTAGATAATTGTGATTCGTCTAAACGTAAAAATATTCGACTTTTTAAATTAAATAAGTGTAATAAAAAATATAATGAGTGGATTAAAACTTGTAATGTGGAAAATGTGAATATTAAAAATATCATGGTTTGTGAAAAACATTTTGAAGAAAAATATTTCACTAAAACGGGATTAAGAAGAAATGCTGTCCCTACTAAAAATTTGGGCGATAAGCCAGTAGGTAACACAACCGAAAATTTACAAGATGATTTCGACGCTTTTTCCGATGATGATAACGTGTCAATGATAACGATTTTATCAGTTGATAATAAAGTAGACGAGGAGATTGTATTAACCGGCGGATATTTTTATGAATCTGGCAATATTAGCCGTGTTTCTTGGCGTATTATGTGATCCGGATCAGATCATATCTGCTTCCCTTTCATTTGTATAGCCGCGTTTCATGAAATCAACACAAAAACTGTACTATTTTTTGTTTTTGTATAAAAATATTGAACCAAAATGCTACTAGGATCAAAATAATAACCAAAAAACAAAAAATAATACAATTTTTGTGTTGATTTCATGAAACGCGGCTATACAAATGAAAGGGAAGCAGATATGATCTGATCCGGATCAGATCATACGTCAAGAAACACGGCTATTGTTGTTTAATTTCTTTTTTAATTATTTGTTATTCATTTTTCTTTTATATTTTTGTATCATTTTATATCGTTTTTTGGGTAATTATTATTGATACCTACATATTTTGTTTAAATATTTTAAAGGAACTGATCTTAAAATAATGGAGGCCGGTCTTGATAGGAGAAAAAGTGGAATTAGGTGTGCTGTAGATAATTGTGATTCGTCTAAACGTAAAAATATTCGACTTTTTAAATTAAATAAGTGTAATAAAAAATATAATGAGTGGATTAAAACTTGTAATGTGGAAAATGTGAATATTAAAAATATCATGGTTTGTGAAAAACATTTTGAAGAAAAATATTTCACTAAAACGGGATTAAGAAGAAATGCTGTCCCTACTAAAAATTTGGGCGATAAGCCAGTAGATAACACAACCGAAAATTTACAAGATGATTTCGACGCTTTTTCCGATGATGATAACGTGTCAATGATAACGATTTTATCAGTTGATAATAAAGTAGACGAGGAGATTGTATTAACCGGCAGATATTTTTATGAATCTGGCAATATTGTTGTTTAATTTCTTTTTTAATTATATGTTATTCATTTTTCTTTTATATTTTTGTATCATTTTATATCGTTTTTTGGGTAACACAACCGAAAATTTACAAGATGATTTCGACGCTTTTTCCGATGATGATAACGTGTCAATGATAACGATTTTATCAGTTGATAATAAAGTAGACGAGGAGATTGTATTAACCGGCAGATATTTTTATGAATCTGGCAATATTGTTGTTTAATTTCTTTTTTAATTATATGTTATTCATTTTTCTTTTATATTTTTGTATCATTTTATATCGTTTTTTGGGTAATTAAATATAATGAGTGGATTAAAACTTGTAATGTGGAAAATGTGAATATTAAAAATATCATGGTTTGTGAAAAACATTTTGAAGAAAAATATTTCACTAAAACGGGATTAAGAAGAAATGCTGTCCCTACTAAAAATTTGGGCGATAAGCCAGTAGGTAACACAACCGAAAATTTACAAGATGATTTCGACGCTTTTTCCGATGATGATAACGTGTCAATGATAACGAATTTATCAGTTGATAATAAAGTAGACGAGGAGATTGTATTAACCGGCAGATATTTTTATGAATCTGGCAATATTGTTGTTTAATTTCTTTTTTAATTATATGTTATTCATTTTTCTTTTATATTTTTGTATCATTTTATATCATTTTTTGGGTAACACAACCGAAAATTTACAAGATGATTTCTACACTTTTTCCGATGATGATAACGTGTCAATGATAACGATTTTATCACACTCAGAGAAAAATACGTTGTTGATACTTACAATTTTCATATTTGCTACTCAAAAATAAAAACATTGTTGACATAATGATAATGTTTTTAATTTAAATAAAACATTGTTGTTTTCTACAATTTTACGTAGTTGATTGAACAATTTATCTTTTGCCGCGAATACTATGTTTCTTTTGGCGTTTCAAATCTTCCACTGTTGCCTTAAAATTAAAATTTGTTGCCGTAACAATTTTTTTCTCAGTTGAGCATGTTTTTTGTTTTAGTTTTTTTACCGTTAGAGTTTAAAAATTTTAGGATTCAATACAAAATTATTAGTACTTGAAACAACAATAATAATGTTGTAACAAAAAATAAGTCTATATGGTTTTTATCATCAAATTCAAGTGCACAGTTGTTTTGCAAGACAATGCATTCTGGTCAGTCATTTATGAACAGTGAGAAATTATTTAAAAAAAACTAAATAATAATTAGTGTAGCTGTGAATTTTAATAATTTTTTAAAAGTGAAATTGATAATATACGTTTAATATTATTTCAAATATGGATATATCCAAGAATATAAGTGAATTAGATACGCCGGGTGAAAGTTTCACAATTACAGCGTCTTCCGAAGTAGTATGTTTATTTTTAGAATGGGGCATTTCAATGAAAGCGATCTCGGTTCTGACCGAGTGTGGAATTAATTCGATTAATGTATTGATTATGATGCATTCACATGATCTGGACCAAATTTAATATAAATTTAATATAAATATTTTATTTTATAATAATAATTTATGATAATATTTCAGAAATTGACGAAACTTGTTACAGTGCCACCGATATGTGCAGACGCTTCTCTGGAAGAACCTATGGTTTATCATTCACGAGTGAGAATGATAAGGAAAATATCCAAAGTGACATTTCGGTCTTCGAAGAACCACCGTACTACTCTAAAGTCGAAATTGATCCTCCTAACTGCAAAAATTGTTTACGGAACATAAAAAACGAAAATTATTATAGATTAAAATTTTATGAATCGTTACGAATTATAAATTTAAAAGACAAGCAAATAGCCGATTTAAAACGGAATCTTAATAATTACAAACAACAAATAAATAGATATAGACGTAAGAAATCACTCGTACGTGTAGGCAAACCTAAATATGTGAAAGAGCAAATACCCAAAATTATTGACCAGTTAACCATTCACGAAAACTCTAAAACCTTCAGTAAAATGTTAACAAGTTACAGATCGAAAAACGAGGAATGGCCTAGCGACCAAAAGCTTCTGGCTCAAAATATTTATTATAGATCGTCTGCTACTTATAAATATTTACGAGAAAATCTAAACTTAAATCTACCGTCGAAAGCATCATTAGTGAGGTGGCAACCTATTAAACATTTAAGTCCTGGATTCAATCTAAATATTTTCTCAAGGGAGAAATATGCAGAAGGACAAAAAGTCTATTTATTTGGAATGCAATATTCAGCATTTCATGTCTTGAAGATCCACGAAGAAATAGCCGAGCTGTATGGATTTATATATGGCAAAAGCGAGCAAGAAAAGGCCCGAATTGGAACTTTGAACAGTTATCTGTCTTTCTTCCAAGCCTTTAAATCAAGGTTGTCAGAAGTTCGCTGTGTTCAGAATACACTGACTGTTGCGAAAAATGCTAATGTGACAGACACTATAAAAGCAGGAGAATATGGATTAGAGGCTAAACATTTCGTGCTTCTAACTGGGGCCAACTTTTCTCCGGCTTTGCAATCATCAATGGTGCAGAGCTTGGGTCCCATGACAATAGCAATTATGTTATGCAGAACCATCGATCCGTTGTACCAACCAAAATGGGTAAAGGCTTTCTGCACCACCTTTGGAAATCTGCCAAAAGTCAATGAAATAGCAGAATTGCTAAAAGGATCTCTTGCTACTCACCAGGGCATACTTCATGTTCTCGCAGATTTAGCATTGTTAGGAGTTACCAAGATATCTAATAAGGCCTTCTTTCCAATGTCTCTTGTTTTAAACATGGCCTATAGTTCTCCTTCCGATTTATACAAACTGTGGGCAGACACTCCAGAACAGAAGGTGGCAATGAAGCCCGAATACTTGCCTGAGGAAATATTAAGAATGGATTTTTCGAAAGAAGCATACCTATTCTGGAATAAAGCCGTTGCATTGGGAAATTTCCAATTACAAGTACATCCAATGTTAGAGATGTTAACAGTTTTGAGAACTAACATTGGTAAGAAAATAGGTGATGCTCAACAAATAAATTTCGGTACTACCGACATGTATGTTTTTGATGGAAACACCAACTATGAATCCTATGGCACCAAGGTTGAGGAAGAGATTGTCTTATCCGGCCGGTATTTTTATGAATCTAGTAATATTATTGTTTAACAAAATCTTTACATATATTTAATCATTTTTTGTATTATTATATATTGTTGTTTTGGTAATTATTCATAAATAAAGGAAAAAAAAAAAAAAAAAAAAATTAAATAGTTTTTTTATGTTCAAATGAGTCTCCAACTCATAATTATATATAAAAGAAAAATCCAATTGGATTTAGGTAGGAAGGCCGGTTTAACACAAAAAAATTTAGCTTATTCCAAAAAATTAGTATAAAAGTTTTCAAATGAATTTTTAAAATGCATATTTATTTTTAAATTTTAATTTATAACACATTTGTGAAGAACGACTATAAAATTTTTTTTATGGTGGTAGACATTTCCAGTCATTTAGAACCAATTTTCAAACTAAACATAACATAATTTAATTCAATTATATTATCACGATTTTGAGGTGTTCGCTATCGTACTTGGCAGCAAGACTTAGATTATTCATAGTAGCAATTATCAATAGTAGCTGCCCCACGTATTTTAATTCTTCACAATATAATTTTTAATTTGTTTCTTTTATTTTTAACGATTTACACGAAGCAATTATAGATAATATTCGAATTCTTGAAAACAACTGTTTACTTATTGAAAACCTTGGCTTGACGTTTGGAACCATTATTTCGTTAACCCATGATAACCTTGAACCAAATGATATGATTGGCTTTATCAAATTATTTTCTGATAAGTATTTTTGTAGAGTTTGCGAGATGGAACTGAAAAAATAACATTTGTTGTTCCAGAAAAATTTATCCTATTTTAGAAAATAAGCCTAAACGTTGTTGGAACGACCTAAAATATTTTCATACCATAAAAAATTACAGTGCCGATTTTTTTCATGATGATTTAGATTTAGGGGGTTTCGTAGTTTTGGTGATTAATAGATCAATTCGAATTTTTTCTAAAGCAATTCAAATATTATGTTTAGCAATACCTTTTTCTCAAATATTTGGCAAATATTATAATTCGATTTATCAACCTCAATGGGATGCTTTTTAATCATAAGTGAAATAATTAATCTGGTACCCCGTGAAACACAAGCCGACCGAAAAATTAGATATTTTCCCTAACAACCCGTAGTATACCGAAATCAAAATATTTCTTTCAATCATATTTGAGGTAATTGAATACCGAATTTAGACTGAAATCGCTACTGAAAACAGTTTTATTATGTCGATCGAATGACAGAGGAGAATTTACTGTTTCTTGGCATACACTTGTAGTCGGTTATATTATCGTTTACCTAAAACCGTCAATAGGGTATTTTATTTTCGTTAAAAATTGTCGTTTCTTATTCGGTTGAATATCCGGCTTGTTGAAAAATCAAGTCATTACAAGTGCAAAAGTTGCAGTGTGTTGTGTGTGTCTTGTAAATCAGAGGTTTAGGTTATAGAATCCAATCCCGGGTACCCGGTTTCCCGGGAATCCCGGAATTTTTCTGGTATCGAAAACCGGTTCTGGTATAAGCCAAATACCCGGTTTTCGATTCTATTGTTTTTTAAATTTTTTTTTATTCAGTCATTAAAAAACAAAAGCAATGTAACAAAAACCCAAAGTAAAGCAAAACGTGTTATAAAAAATGAAAACGCGCAATTTAACCATTTTGCTTCTCCACGCACACTTACACTAATTACCTGTACGAAAAAAGAGGACGGCAGAAATACGAAAAATCAGAAAATAAATGATTTGCGTAAAAAATTTCATAAATTTGAATGAAATGTTTAAAAAGGGACGAAAAAACTTTTGCTTTGATATTTTACATTGCCCGCGCACCTCTCTCTGCACATATAACAAAAACTCAAAAATTTGAAGAGAATTCTTGTAGTGGTATTTTTAACATGATATTACACAATTCTGACTATAGAATTTTTCGTTCAAAGTTCAGACATCAAAGTCATATTAATTCAGTTTAATTAAGTTTCTTTAAACAATGTATATTGCCGATACTTCAAAACTTCAAAATAAAAACAATAAAATAACAATATATAATTACAAACTTATCTACCAACAAATATCAACAAATTCATATTCCAAAAACTCATTTCTTTATTAATCGTGAACTTAGTCACTTCGTTCTATTTTAAAAATGACCTACAATCGTCAAAGACTTCGAGTCACCCAATTTGCTCGTCCAGATCTTCCAGATGTGGAAAAAATCACAGCTTTGAACCCATTAACCGTTACTGATCGACAAATTCAAGGGCTGGATGGCACCGTCCTTGTGCTTCCCGAGAAGAATACGTCCCTTACCTATTACACAAGAACTGACAAGAAAAACCCTGGATCTCCTCCTATCAACTTGATTTCCGCAACTCAATGGGACATATTATGCGATTTTTATTCAGAATTGTCTCCTAGTGATAAGACTCCGACTCCGCTTGTAGCCCTCAGTAGCGAAGTGAGCACCACGAAATGTCATGCTTCCATTGATTCTCTCAAGCTTAATTACCACCAACTCTGGACGAAATCAGACGGTAAACAAAAATGTCCGTATGCCACAAAAATATCATTAACGACATATACTTCACTATTACCATACTATGGAACCTCTTGGTTCAAAGCTTACACCGCATATATCGTTTCTCCTGATCCGGAAGTAGATTTCCGTGTTGTAAAACCAATGGGAGTTGACAGACAGGACTCCATGCATTCTTCTATTCAAATAGAATTCCTGATATGCTTTATCATGTTCAGTTCATTCCGTAATTTGTCAGCTGCTGCTCATGCTGAAGAGCTTAAAGCTACCCGACTCAATGCCATAAATGCAGCTTACGGAATCAAGTTGGAATTGCCGGGAGTAAGTGTCACTGTGTTTCAACAAGCTAGTGCAATGTTTGCTCCTGTCCCTCGATTGAGACGTATCATTTTTGATTTCCTGATTCAAAGCGCAGAAAGTTCTCAAATGGTTTATCACTTCGTGGGACTTATGGATTATGCTGGAATGCGATCGTTAAAAATAGCAAATGAATTTCTCAATGCTACATTTCCTACCGAAGCACATATAATGAGAGATGTTCTATCCGAAAGTAAGATCTTCCTCGAGGAATGGGCGGATGCTGAGCAGGAATGCGGTGGTGACATGAAGTATTACAAAGTTTACTTCCCATTAACCAAACGATTGATGGCAAAAGATTTTCCTCATTTAATCGCAGCTGCCATAGCACATGCTAGACTCACAAACAAAACTTTGGACAACTTTGGAACCGCATTGCCGCTTGAAGAGTTCGACAAAAAATGCAGATTACCTCTCAATGCTGAGATACGACTAAGTTATTCAGCCAGTAACACAGAGTTCGCCAAAGGACGGTATGGAGTTGATCCATCAAAACTCATAGCAGAAAAAAAGACCAAGGAAGATGACAAATACGAAAAAATGATGGAAGTCATGTCAAAGATTGCTAATGCAATACCCGATAAGAAAAACTAAAAACAACACCACTCTCTATGTATTTCTCAATCAAGAGAATCCAAACTTTACCTACTCAACTTTTATTAAAAAAAAAAAAAAAAAAAAAAAAAAAAAAAAAAGGTGGTGACTGATTATTTAAAATTAAAAAATCAAATAAAATTTCAATCTTCTGCTTTTGTTCAATCTTCTGCTCTTGTTCTATCCTCTGCTCTTGTTCGATTACCACTTCTTCTACTTCATCGTCGTCAATCGTGTTTGTCTCCAACTTATTTATTTTATTTTCGTATTTTATTTAGCAACGTGTTAATCGTTGAAACTTGAACTATAATAATTAATATTAATATAATATTTTTTTATACAATGAAATACTAATTTTTTTTTAATCTAAATTTTAATTTAATCTCTTGCTCTTGTTCAATCTAATTTAATTTAATTTAATTCAATTTAATTTAATCTCTTGCTCTTGTTCTTTCTTTACAACAAAAACTCAAAAATCTGAAGAGAATTCTTGTGGTGGTATTTTTAACATGATATTACACAATTCTGACTATAGAATTTTTCGTTCAAAGTTCAGACATCAAAAGGTGGTGACTTGGTGAGGTGAGCAAAGCGAACATCAATAATTTATTTTAAAAATTTAATTGACTCAGATACCGACAGTAAGTTTTTTTAATGAAATTTTATTTTAGAAAGCAAAAGAACATTATGTATAGTTTACATAAAAATATTCATGCTTATTAATATAAACCCCCATTTACCCAGACATGTCAACAAACGCCAAATTTGAGTTGTGCAGCCAAATACTCATTCAAAAAACTCCAGTGTGGGAGTATTTTTATCGTGACACTTCGGACGAGTGTGCCAAGTGTGAAAAAATATTGAAGACATCTGGTGGATCAACAAGTTCTCTCCATAAGCACATGATATCAATTCACAAAATTGTTACAAAACCCGTGAGTGTGAAGAGACCCGCATCTGAAAGTACAACACCAGCAGCACCACCACCAGAAAAGCGATTACAAAAAACATCGATTACAAACTACCTCATTGTTCGTGATGACAACTCCCTCGAAGCTGTACTAGCTCGTATGACGGCTAGCGATGGTTTACCATTCAAAAAACAACTCACCATCTTGCTGGACGTCGTCCCATTTTAGACTGAAATTATCCCAAATAAAAAATGGCTGCTGCTGAACTGGAGATTCTTCTTCCCAATCATTTATCTTGTATCGGCGTCTAATTTCTTTCTGATCAAAATTAGTTTTACGACGTGAAATATTGTTTTATACTCTTTATAAATTAAAAAGCACTAATCAATTAATCGAAATTAATTATAAACTCGCGTGTTATTCGCTAAATTATAAGCTTTTCTCGAAACAAAACTGTTCTTAACACTTGAATTATATTAAAATACATCTGCTTTTAGCAAAATGAAAATTACGAATGGCAAAAAGATTCGTTTATTTTCATATTTATATTACATGATGACGTGATATTTGATTAACCAATCATCTATCGCCACATCATATATTATTTTCAAAAAATATCAAGAC
Source organism: Tipula unca (assembly GCA_951394425.1). Taxonomy (NCBI): domain Eukaryota; kingdom Metazoa; phylum Arthropoda; class Insecta; order Diptera; family Tipulidae; genus Tipula; species Tipula unca. The sequence continues at coordinate 153,693,834 of OX596380.1, read as the reverse complement.
CTACTATATGGCGTGGTTGATTACCCAATCATCTTTCGCCACATCATATATTATTTTCAAAAAATATCAAGACCTACTATATGGCGTGATTGATTACCCAATCATCTTTCGCCGCATCATTTATTAAACTGACGCAACTGACGCACACATAAATAAATTTCTGTATAAAAGGAGAAGTTTTTCGTAGGTTATGCACAGTAAGATTTTAAATTTGAATAGAACAACAATTATTTATAGATTATAGATTAACAATTATTTTATTTATTTGAATAAATTAGTGATGTTGGACGATATTTTTAAAAACGTTATTTAAGTGTTATAAGTGTTCCATATTTTATTTTCCATATTTTTTAGTGTTATAAGTGTTCCATAGTTTTTAAAATTAAATATTTGCGACCACGTTTTTTAATAATTTTTTGTGTGTTTCGCCAAATAAATTGTATATATAGTGTATAAACTAAAATATTAATAATTTTAATCTAAAATAGTGAATAATTTTTTTAATTTATATATAAACTTGAAATATATAAACTTGATTTATGGTGTTAGTTGTTTCTAAAATTGAATATTTGCGACCACTTTTTTTTATAATTTTTTGTGTGTTTCGCCAAATAAATTGTATATATAGTGTATAAACTAAAATATTAATAATTTTAATCTAAAATAGTGAATAATTTTTTTAAATTATATATAAACTTGATTTATGGTGTTAGTTGTTTCTAAAATTGAATATTTGCGACCACGTTTTTTAATAATTTTTTGTGTGTTTCGCCAAATAAATTGAATATATAGTGTATAAACTAAAATAGTAATAATTTTAATCTAAAATAGTTTGTGTTTATATATATTATAATATATAGTTTATATATATTATAATATTGTAATATTTAAAAATGCCCAAACGTAAGGTGGAAGGTGAAGAGAATATAAATAAAAAATTAGTAACTGTAAAGTGTGGGTTAAAGACAAAAGTAAAAAATGAATTAGTTTTTAATAAAATTCAACTTGATGTAGAAGAAATGTCTTCATTATTTGTCGAGTGTTCTAGATATATACATTTTTCATTATATAAAAAATGGCAAAATAATGATTTTACATCGATTAAATTTTTAAATTATTATTATGCTTTATTATCTGGTTCTAAATCAAAATATGAAATTGATAGTGAATATAATAATTTTAGAAATAAATATCATATTAAATTGTATGATAAAAAATATAAATCGAATTTATTTGTGGCAGAGTCACAAAAATATGAAACAATATTTCATAATAATCTATGGATGCACAGCTATTCTAGGATTAGAAAATTTTTAAAACTATTTAATAAAGAAAATTATAATACACTTCATTATTTATTTAATGAAAAATCAGATAAAATACCAGACCCAATATTAATAGAAAAACTTAAAGAATTATTAAATTGGGATGGTTCGAAATTTCATGATATACAAAATAAAGTAAAATATCATAAATTTATAGAATTTTTTTATAAATTACAACGTTATAACGAAGAAAATAAAATCAAAAATTTTAGTTTAGTTCCCATTTTGAAACATGGTAGACATCATGTTCGGTACGATTCGGTGGCATTGTGGCAACTGCTATGTTCAATCAAATTATTTAAAGGAACATGGAAAAATTTTGATCGGGACGAAGAATGGAGGAAATTTTTTATTTTACCGGAAACTAAAAATAACAAATTCGGATATTCCATAATGACAGATGGTGTTGCCATTTCTTTTTCAATGGAAAAAAATGAATTTAATAAAGAAATAATTTTATCCAAAAAAAAAAAAAACAAAATGTAGATGAATTATATGATGTTAATATAGAAAAAATTCGTAAGAACATTGATTTGTATGATGTAAAAATTGGATTAGATCCTGGATTAAAATTAATCTTTGGTGGTATTAGAAACAATGTTCCAATCAAAATTAAAAGTTCAACGTTTAGACATATGACTAATTACCACCAAAGATTAAATAAATTAAAAAAATTCACACCATCTACAAATAAAGAAATAATTTCCCCAATGGAAAAGAATTATAAAAAATATACAGAACACCAACTTAAATTTTTTAATATTATACAAAATGAATATATGCAAAGAAAAGTAGCAAGACTAAAATTGCAAAAATTTATTTGTATCGAAAAAGCTAGTGATAAATTAGCAAAAAAAATAATTGGAGAAAAAAATAAAAAAACACTAATAGTAATAGGATCATCTAAAATAGCTGGAAATTCACCAATGAAAGGCTACGTTAGGACACCGCAGTCAAAAATATTAAAAATTTTTAAGAAATATGCTGATGTGTTACAAATTGGTGAATTTCGCACCACCAAACTATGTGCTGGTTGCCACGAAGAACACAAAACATCGAAAGCACCACACAGGTATCAACACTGTCAAAAATGTTTGATCACCTGGAACCGGGATGTTAACGCAGGAAAAAATATTTTGTATTTAGGATTATGTTTAATCAATAATATTGAAAAACATAAAAACTTCAAAAAAAATACCTAAAGTTAATTTTATTATATTACTTTAGGTTGATTTTTTATTTTAAATGCCGACAGATCTGGGGCATTTGCAGCAGGTGGGGTGTCCCGCCTTGTACTGGGGACCCAGAAGTACGGAGCATCCCAGAACACGCTCAGGAAACACTTTCGCTGGACTCGGAGATGTCGGGATCATTGGCCCGTGAAACACAAGCCAACCGAAAAATTAGATATTTTCCCTAGGACGGTCTTATAACAACCCATAGTATACCGAAATCAAAATATTTCTTTCAATCATATTTGAGGTAATTGAATACCGAATTTAGACTGAAATCGCTACTGAAAATAGTTTTATTATGTCGATCGAATGACAGAGGAGAATTTACTGTTTCTTGGCATACACTTGTAGTCGGTTATATTATCGTTTACCTAAAACCGTCAATAGGGTATTTTATTTTAGTTAAAAATTGTCGTTTCTTATTCGGTTGAATATCCGGCTTGTTGAAAAATCAAGTCATTACATGTGCAAAAGTTGCAGTGTGTTATGTGTGTCTTGTAAATCAGAGGTTTAGGTTATAATAATCATTTCGTTTTTATTTGTAACGGCTACCGTGAAAATAAAATTTCAACTTTAATATGCAAGTGTAATTAGGACGTGATAAGGTCAATAAATTGTGTATATTTTTTAATCCAATGTGTAGTTAAAACAGTGTATTGTATATTAGCGTTGGATACGTTATAATTTGATAGAGGCCGTATCGAGCAAAAATAATTTCATAATGTATACAAATTATATGCATGCTACTTTTATGTTTTCTTTGTAGGTGTAATCTTCTGAATTTGGTATTTTCAGGTGTTTGTGCGAAGTGTTGACAAATTAATAAGATAAGTTACTTATAAAGTTTGTTCATAAACAAAATAATTCTGTTTTTATTTGCATTTTTTTAGGTTTTAAAGAATGGAAAACAGGAAAAACATTTCAGATTTGTCATTAAAAGGCCTCTAATATAGAATTAGACGTTTATCAATTCTACGTTTTCAAAATACCGCCATTGTAAAATTACCTACTCGTATTCCATGCAATGCTCAAATCTATATATATAAAAGAAAGTCGTGTTAGTTACTTCACTTATAACTCAAGAACGGCTGAACCGATTTAGCTGAAAATTGGCAGGGAGGTAGTTTAGAGCCAGGAGAAGGACATAGGATACTTTTTATCCCGTTCGACATCATTCCCGTGTGACTTGACATGTAACGTCAGTCACTATAAAACGTGGTATAACAAAAAAGAATCAGACTTGGAATAACAAAATTGACGTATAATGACAGCTATGTAATGACGTATGGATGACAATTTGATATTTGTAAGAAATCAATAATAAAACTATTTCTATTAAATAAATAATTAACATTATTGCCCAATTGCCCATTCGTATAAACAGTGAAGTGAATTATAAAACTCGGTATGGTTGAAAATTTAAGTTTTTAGGTGAAGTGAAGTTTAATTAATAATGCCGCGACCAAGACGATCGAATCTTTCCCGACAAAGCCGTGATGCAAGAAGAATACGAAATACTGCAAATGAAAGGACTGAAGAAGAACAAGAAATTGCACGTGAACAGCGCCGCGATAGTATGGCTCGACTTCGTGCTTCTCAATCACGAGAGCAAAGTGAAGCAGCCCGTGAAACAGCGCGGTTGGCAATGCAGAATCGTCGAGCGAACAACAGAGGTCAACAAATAGATAATTTGCGACGCAGAACAAGATATTTATCAAGTGCTGATTTGAATCGAGCAGCGTTTCAATACGACTGCAGCAATGATTACAGCTTGCATCCTAGCGTTTGCATTGGGCAAATGGACGTAGTTTGCGAGTATTGTGGTGCATTAAAGTTTTCCGGAGAAACGCCTGGATTATGCTGCCTTAATGGTAAAGTGAAATTGCCATTGTTGACTCCGCCACCTGAGCCATTGTATTCATTGCTTTGTGGCGAAACACAAGAATCACGCCACTTTCTTGCAAATACTCAAAAATACAATGGTTGTTTCCAGATGACGTCATTTGGGGCAGATATTATCGAAGAACGGGGATTTAATCCGACATTTAAGGTATTTATTTTTGTACTTATATAGAATGTAGTTAAAGAATAACTTACTTTATCTATTGGTACCTATGTAGTATACTTGCTAATTCTGAACTCTACTCTCCCACCGAAAAAAGTGTTTATAACCCAGTTAATACTGTCTGGTTTTTATTTTGTAGATACAAGGACAGATTCATCATCGAATTGGATCATTACTACCTTTCGAAGATACACAGAATAAATTTTTACAAATATATTTCATGGGCAACATGGAACAACAACTTGATCGACGCCTAGAGATCAATGCAGGAATGAAGCGAGCAATTCTTCAAGACTTGCAGTGTCTGCTTCATGAACATCATGCGTTGGTCAGGTTGTTTAAGAGTGCTTTAGAGCGCATGCCAAGTGATGACTATAAAGTTGTTATCAAAGCAGATAAACGACCATCTGGAACACACGAAAGGACATTTAATGCTCCAACAGTAGACGAAGTTGCCATCCTGATTGTTGGTGAACAATTTGAAAAACGCGATATTGTGCTTACACGTCGCGATACTGGGCAACTGCAACAAATATCTGAAACTCATCGATCATATGACACATTGCAATACCCGCTGATGTTTTGGCAAGGAGAAGATGGATATTATTTTAATATTAAAATGAAAAATCTATTGAATGGTGAGTATCAGTATCATAATTTATTTCATTTATTTGTGAAAGACACTGATTTAAAATAATGCTTATTAAAAAAATGGTTAATGTCTGTATTGTTTGCCTTTAAAATTTGCCTTTGAAATGGTTAATTATCAAATTTTTAATTTCAGGTGAAGAAACTACAAAGAAAGTTAGCTCAATGAATTATTACGCATATCGTTTGATGATTCGTCAAAATGCTGACAACTATTTGCTTATGTTTCGTCGATTGTTTCAGCAGTTTTGCGTTGACATGTATGTAAAAATAGAAACGGAACGTTTAACATTCATTAGGTTGAACCAAGCCAAACTGCGTTCTGAGGAGTACATCCATTTACGTGATGCAGTTAGTACTGAAGGAAATGCAGCTAATATTGGTCGATTAACTATTCTGCCGGCGACATACATTGGTAGTCCACGTCATATGCATGAATATGCACAAGATGCAATGACATATGTTCGTCATTACGGTCGGCCCGATCTCTTTATTACTTTTACCTGTAATCCAAAATGGATAGAAATTACTCAATTGCTGCTTCCCAGACAAACATCAAGTGATAGACACGACATCACAGCACGTATATTCAGGCAAAAAATTCGGTCCCTGATGAACTTTATTGTTAAACAACGCGTCTTTGGAGATACTCGATGCTGGATGAATTCAATTGAATGGCAAAAGCGAGGCCTGCCGCACGCACACATTCTTATTTGGTTAGTGGAAAGAATTCAGCCTGACCAAATAGATGATATCATATGTGCTGAGATTCCTGATTATGAAGTCGATCCAGACCTACATGATGTTGTTACTACTAATATGATTCATGGACCGTGTGGTGCCATCAATCCCCAATCACCTTGCATGGTCGATGGAAAGTGCTCTAAACGATATCCACGGAAATTAACGGCGGAGACTGTCACTGGCAATGATGGTTATCCGCTGTATCGGCGTCGATCACCAGATGACAACGGTCGAACTGTCACAACGAAAGTGAAAACAATGGATTTCGTTGTCGACAACAGTTGGATTGTTCCATATTCGCCACTTATTTCTAAATCGTTCAAGACACATTGCAACGTTGAATACTGCAATTCAGTTAAGTCCATAAAATATATTTGCAAATATGTGACGAAAGGCAGTGATATGGCGGTTTTTGGATTGCAATCCTCGAATACCAACGATGAAATTTCACGCTATCAAGTTGGTCGTTATGTGAACTGTAATGAAGCGATTTGGCGTACATTCGCATTTCCCATTCACGAACGACATCCTACTGTTACGCATTTGGCGGTGCATCTGGAGAATGGTCAACGAGTATATTTCACGGCTTCGAATGCTACGCAACGTGCTGAAACACCTCCAGCAACTACATTGACCAGTTTTTTTGCAATCTGCCAAAGCGATCAGTTTGCACGAACTTTGCTTTAGTCGGAGATGCCACGTTATTATACTTGGAATGCTTCATCGAAGAATTTTCAAAGACGGAAGCAAGGCGATGCGGTTCCTGGGTATCCAGATGTGCGTTCTACTGATGCTCTTGGTCCTATGTATACAGTTCATCCAAAGAATAATGAATGTTTCTATTTGCGGTTGTTGCTGGTAAATGTGCGTGGGCCAACGTCATTTGAGTCACTACGAACTGTTAATGGTGTAATATTCCCAACATATCGTGCTGCATGTGAAGAATTGAAGTTATTAGAAAACGATAGTCATTGGGATACGACAATCGCTGAAGCCATTATCTCTGCATCTCCAAGTCAGATACGCACATTATTCGCTATCATAATTTCGACATGTTTTCCATCAAACCCATGTAACCTGTGGCACAAATACAAGGATAATATGTCAGAAGATATTTTACATCAAATTCGTGTCAGTTCCAGAAATCAAGATATTGAGATGAATGAGGAGATACATAATCGTGCTTTACTCTTGATCGAAGATATGTGTTACCTCATGTGCGGTAATTTATTAATCAGGTTAGGAATGCCAGCACCATATCGTGAAATGAATGACGCATTTAATCGAGAATTGGAACGGGAACGTGAATATGATCACCAGGAATTAGATTTAGTAGTTCAAACGAATGTACCCCAGTTGAATTACCAACAAAAGGAAGTTTATGATACTTTAATGAAGGCAATCGATGATGAAAATGGTGGTTTATATTTCCTAGATGCCCCTGGTGGAACTGGTAAGACATTCCTCATGTCATTAGTTTTAGCAACTGTTCGGGCGAGATCTAACATAGCGGTTGCAGTTGCTTCTTCTGGAATAGCAGCCACATTGTTAGAAGGATGCCGTACGGCTCATTCAGCATTCAAATTACCGTTAAATCTTCAAACTATTGAAGAACCAACGTGTAATATTGCAAAACACTCAGCAATGGCCAAAGTTTTAGCGGTATCGAAAATCATCATCTGGGACGAATGCACAATGGCGCATAAACGTGCATTAGAAGCACTTAACCGAACATTAAAAGATTTACGCAATGACTCGAGATGTTTTGGAGGAGCAATGATTTTACTTTCTGGCGATTTCCGCCAAATACTGCCAGTAATTCCAAGATCTACGGCTGCCGACGAAATAAACGCTTGCCTCAAATCGTCAAATCTATGGCGCCATGTGAAGAAACTGCAACTGACAACAAACATGAGAGTTACGTTGCTTAATGATACATCTGCTGAAGATTTCTCGGAGCAATTGCTGACTATCGGTAATGGTCAAGTACCTGTCGATGAATCGAGCGGATTAATATCATTTCCAAATAATTTCTGTAATTTTGTCTCATCAAAAAACGAACTTATCAACAATGTATTTCCAGAAATTATTTCTAACTACAAAAATTATGAATGGATGAGTGAGCGAGCAATTTTAGCGGCAAAGAATAAAGATGTAGATGACCTAAACTACATAATTCAAAATAAGATCATTGGAACAATGCATTCATTCAAATCTATTGACTGCGTCACAAATGAAGATGAAGCCACCAACTATCCAATTGAATTTTTAAACTCTTTGGACGTGCCTGGCTTACCACCGCACAATTTACGCCTAAAGGTTGGCTCCGTAGTAATCATGCTTCGAAACATAAACCAACCAAAACTGTGCAACGGTACGCGTTTGGTGGTTAGAAAATTGATGAACAATGTAATTTACGCTACGATAATGATAGGAAAATTCAAAGGTGAGGAAGTTCTCATTCCGAGGATACCGATGATCCCAACCGATATGCCGTTTGAATTTAAAAGACTTCAATTTCCGATACGTCTTGCATTTGCCATGACCATCAACAAATCACAAGGCCAATCCTTAAAAGTTTGTGGTTTAAATCTAGAACATTCATGTTTTTCCCATGGTCAATTATACGTGGCATGTTCACGGGTCGGAAGACCATCTGCGTTGTTTGTTTTTGCGCCTGATAATAAAACAAAAAATGTCGTGTATCACAAGGTACTTAAATGAAGAGCAACCTATGTACTAAAATACAGAAATAATTATGAATGATTGATGTAGAAATTTAATTTTTTTTGTATTTTTTCCAATAAAAAAAAAATCTGCTTATTTATTAACATTAAGGCGGAACAAAGTTCGCCGGGTCAGCTAGTTGAAAATAAAGTGCAATTTAGAACATCTGGAGAAAACGAAAATATACCATCAACTAGTGATAGAATTGTTAATAATATAGAAAAAATATCAGAAAATAATGAGGAAAACAATACTATGTCCAATATTTTGATTCGGTCAACTGAATTAAATTATTCGAATTTCGAATGTAATGATGTAGGAATAAACGAACAGGTTCAGAATTTTCTCCAAAAGTGGAGTATTGAATTCAACATCACTCGTTGTTTAATAATGTTTTAATGGAATTTCCGCTCACCACATATAGTAACTTTATTTGGGGGTTCAATTTTGAAATGATATTTCGATTTATTTATTATATTGTAAAATTTTGTACTATCCCATTTTAATTTAATCTCTTGCTCTTGTTCAATCTTCTGCTTTTGTTCAATCTTCTGCTCTTGTTCTATCCTCTGCTCTTGTTCGATTACTACTTCTTCTACTTCATCGTCGTCAATCGTGTTTGTCTCCAACTTATTTATTTTATTTTCGTATTTTATTTAGCAACGTGTTAATCGTTGAAACTTGAACTATAATAATTAATATTAATATAATATTTTTTTATACAATGAAATACTAATTTTTTTTTAATCTAAATTTTAATTTAATCTCTTGCTCTTGTTCAATCTAATTTAATTTAATTTAATTCAATTTAATTTAATCTCTTGCTCTTGTTCTTTCTTTACAACAAAAACTCAAAAATCTGAAGAGAATTCTTGTGGTGGTATTTTTAACATGATATTACACAATTCTGACTATAGAATTTTTCGTTCAAAGTTCAGACATCAAAAGGTGGTGACTTACAAAAAACAATTTAAAAAAAAATTATAGTATTTAGAACAATATAGATTCAATATAGATTTATCTAAATAAATCTATATTCTTCTAAAAACTCGTCATAGATATTTTACGTCGGAACAATAAAATATGTGGTTCTGGTTGATGGATCATGTAGTGTACCCATCCTTTTGATTGTTGAGCCCCTATTAATCGCCATTCCGACTCGGACATTAAATGATTTTTGGGTACTATGCGTTTTAATTCTTTCGGTAAGACGACATGTCTGTGAAAATAAATAGTTGATATTATGTGTTTTGATTAACCATTTTTTATATATGTTTTTTAAGTATTCAATTTCAAAATTGCATAAATCTCTTGTTATAAAAATTACAAAAAACATCGATTACAAACTACCTCATTGTTCATATATGGAACATGGTATGGAACCGCAAGAGCATCTATATGGCGCGAACCTAGAACACTCTTCCTACCCTTTAATCGTCAACGCGTCATACGACACATTATGCAATATCGACCCGGGGTTTGGCCGTAGTATTGCCAAATGCATGTATTCAAAATACAATGAAACTTTACTCAATGTGAAACTTCTGGAAATTGAGCAGGTTCAAAACAACAGGCGTACTTTGATCGATGAGGGAAATCCCCTCGATCTAGTTAAGGATGTATTGCTTGACGCACCAATATGTGCGTACTTAGAACAAATTGGTAAAGGCACCACTTTAACTGGTGACACCGTCTTTATGAACTTGCCCAATATTGCGATCCCTCAACTTGAAATTCAACCTGTCATTGTAGTGGAAGAACATGACGAAGAAGAAGTGGAAGTATTAGTAAACGAATACCTGGGACCTGGAAGTTATGGTCCAATTACAGAAGAAAACCACAATGTTTACGAATGTTATATGTCTCCCCTTATTACGTCACGTCTTATCGAAAGAACGATAATAGCCAACACCGAGAATAATATGTTCGGTCCCTGGCAACCACTAACAAATGGCAACTTCCCGGAAAATTCATTACCAAACGAAAACCTTCTTGGATATGCAGAGCCCGAGCGTTTGCATCGGGATACCCTAACAAACCTGCAGAAGGTAAGGTTTGAGTTAATATCACCTATCCACCAACGGCTCCATTACAGCAGTTTTGTAATGGCTCATGTAGCGAATAGGCTTAGGCAGTCTACTGATAAGAGAAAAATAGTTGAAGGATTTCCTGCTATTAAACCATCAGAGACTATGTTTGGTTACCTAAGTACTAAATATCGCATGCCGACTAACAGTGTTTTAGCAGGTGGTCCAGCCAGTGTCCACTCACACCAACAGACGAGTCTACCCACAACGAGAAGAATAGGCTTGCTTGGCATGAGAAGGAGAAGGATGGCTGACGCTATAGGAGCGTGCTATACAACCGACGGAGACGATCCGGAAGGATGGGACGAAACGGCCAATTCCAATTTCGAAAATGCACAGGATTTCCGTCTGACGAAATTTGTTGATAATCCAGAAATAAGAGCCAGTAAGTACATCGATTACGGACCCGATTCGGACCGAACACAACTAATGTATCTTTGGGTCAGTTCCAAATTTAGAAAACGTTAAGTTCGAAGATTTAGTTTAACTAAATAAAAATCCATGAATGGATCTCCACATGGTGCGCAATGTTTGGATCTCCAGCAATTGTATTGTAATAACAATACTGCCTAAAAAGCGCTTTTCCCCCAGGGGGTTGCTGGTCCTCTATGGGGCGCCTCCCCAAGGTGGCGGATAGGGGAATGCTCACCACTGAGGAAGGTCCCCGCCGCACCACGTCTCACTTCCCGATATACAAATGGATAGTGCAAAGAAACGGCGTTTTGAAGCGGAAGAGCATAAGCTAGCACTAGATGAGCTCGTAGCAGCCATTGAGCAGGTAGAAAAGGAATCAAATAGTCTAAGTATGCTGGTTAAGGCAAACCCAACTACTAAAAACTTAATAAGACTCAGTTTCTCGAATGCGGATAGCTATATATAAATTAGCTAGTTATAAGCAAAGTGCGCAGACGTGGAATATCCAAATGACTGGTAATGAAAAGAAACAAAAGACTGTGTATAACCCAGACGCTCATGGATCTCCGCAAAATAGAAAGTGTAACGCATCAACGCAAACTGAACTGGGTTTGACTGATGCAAAACCTGTGCTAAGGGAGATATCTACACAAACAGTGGAGACCAGAGAGACGGAAAGCAACCGACAATTCGAGGAGCTATGTAACCGGATACACTCAGAAATGACACCCCAAGAAATTCGACAAACGGTTGCTCAGGACTGGCCACAGGAAGTGTTCAGGGTTACAAAACTCAATCACGACAGCTTTCTGGACAATAAAGCCACAGCCAGAGGAATCCTCTGGGATGGGTGTAGACCGTTTACCCAAGAACTACATAATCTGGGGGAGCAAGTGCCAGGGCTCCAGCATCTGCTAAATAATAAAACGCTCGAACCAGGAGAAGTCGCGGTTATACAAAGCGCCTACACGATTGAAATGGAAGGGGAACCTGAAACCTCTCAAAATATCGGTAAACTGGTGATTGGCTGCGTTAGTCAACATGAAGATGACAATGTGCAGGAAGTGCAAATAATAGAGGTGGCGAAGAAGATTAGAAGTCATTTCCAAGGATGCATGGAAGAATTAAACATTGTCTCAACAACAAGCAACGTCTTAAAACTACGCAAAATAATGGAATGCTGCTTTATTGGCAGTAGTGTGAGTGTTTTCATTTGCACAGCAAAGAAAAGAGAAAAGCGGAAGGTTCAGGTCAAAGAAACAAAAGGTGAAAACCCCAAACCTAACACAAAGCAAATCGACACTGAACAGGCCTTCGTAGAAGTAGTTCGGCGTAAAAGAAGGAGACAGAATAAAAAGGAAACCGTGATAGTGAAAGCGAAAGGTCAAACTTATGCTGAGCTCCTGAAATCCGTGAAGGAGAGTGTAGACATAAAAGTTGTAGGTGTTGAAATAACGGCGATGAGAAAAAACAGGACAGATGACCTAATAATCCAGCTGAAGGGCGGAAAGAATAAAGCCGAAACCCTTAGAGAGGCGATTGTAGGAAAGGTAGCTGGTGTAGAGGCCGTTCATCAAAAAGAAATGGCTGTTATACACATACGAGATCTCGAAGAAAGTAGTGCTGAGACCGATATAAGAGAGGGAGTCCGGGAAGCTTTGGAGAAGGCAGATACCGACCAAATTTTTGTAACCTCAGTAAGGCCTGCTTATGCAAACACTAAGAATGCAAGGCGTATCAGAATCGGTTGGGTATCGTGCAGAGTATATCTTCGTCTCCCGGATCACCGGTGTTATAAATGTGGAGAGGAAGGACACAAAGCACGAAACTGCAATGGACCGGACCGCAGTGGTATCTGTTTCAGCTGCGGTAAAAGTGGTCACATGAGAAAGGGCTGCAATGAGATAAAACACCCCATGCATAGGGCGAAGCAAAGCTCAGAGGGGGTACCCCATCTGGAAAATAATCTAGACCAAAGCGCAGGAGAAGTAGTCACTCATAATGCGCCTGCTTCAACTTAACACACATCGCAGTAGGCCAGCCCAGGATCTCCTTGTTGCTACTGCCCGTAGAAGGCATGTAGACGTGGTCCTGGTGAGCGAGCCGAATCGATCGAAGCTGGAAGGAGGAAGTTGGATACCAGATTTAGATGGAGACACTGCTCTAAGCGTAGTGTCTAAAGACATTGTAACAATAAGGACAGATGCAGGAAAAGGAGTGGTCTGGGTGGAACTGCAGGACATTGTAATCATAAGCTGTTATTTCTCACCAAACAAATCCCTAGGCGATTTCGCACGAAGCCTGGACGAACTCAGTCTGATTATTTGGAACCAGAACAAAGACGTAATTGTTGCAGGTGATTTCAACTCGAAATCCCCCGAGTGGGGCGGAAATATACTAGACAACAGAGGTCAACTCTTAGCAGACTGGGCTGCATCATGTGATCTATCGAGCCTTAACACAGGGCAGGCTCCAACCTTTGAAAGAGGCAACTATGGTTCCTTTCTTGATGTAACCTTCGGCTCTGCAAGAACAACCCAACGACTTAAGAGTTGGCAAGTTTTGGAAGATGAAAGCCTTAGCGACCATCGCTATATTATGTTCGAAGTGAATACGATTCACATGCGATCATCACAGTACAATACTACCAGTAATAGCTGGCGTGTAGGAGCAACAAAACAAGAATATCTCCGCAGCGTAATTCGTTGCTACCTGAACTCCTCTAGCATTACAACTACGGCACAGCTAGTAGAAACCGTCAGGAAAGCATGCGAGGAAGCTCTACCGAAACAACGTAGGAAAGGAAGAAGAAGTGTTTATTGGTGGACTTTAGAAATCGAGGAGCTTCATGGCAGATGCAAGCGTGCCAAAAGGAGACTACAAAGAGAAGCTAGGCGTACCCACGGTCAAACCAACGCATCCTACTACCAAGAGCTTAAAAGTGCTAGAAAAGACATGAGAACTGCAATTCTACGATCGAAGAAGAAATGCTGGAAAGACCTCTGTAGTACTGTGGAGCATGACCCCTGGGGAGATGCTTACAGGATAGTCACTAAAAGATTTGGTCGGACAGTACCTCTCTTAGATGCAAACACCATGATGGCAGCTGTGAGTGAACTCTTCCCAGCCCATCATCGTATGCCTCATGAAGAGATACAAGTGCAGGAGACTCCGTTGTTCACTGCAGAAGAATTGGAAACAGCATGGCGAAAAATGAAAACAAAGAAGAGTGCAGGGCCAGATGGGATCCCACCAGAAGCTGTAAGATTTGCTTCGGAGACCAACCCAAATAAAGTCTTGGCCGCTATGAACGAAGCACTTAAAAAAGGGAAATTCCCCTACAACTGGAAAGCTGCTAGACTGGTTCTGCTTAAAAAAGAAGGAAAACCAGACGGTGTACCCTCATCATACCGACCGCTGTGCTTACTTGACTCGTTCGGGAAACTTTTGGAACACTTACTACTCCGTCGCTTGGCGCAAGAAGTAAACGAAACAGGTGGACTTGCTACTAACCAGTACGGATTCAGACCGGGACGCTCTACGACTGATGCACTAGCAAGAAGTTATGAGTTTAGTAGACACGGCTGCCGCCGGGTCCTGTCACACCCGAAATATCCCGGTAGTGATGACCTTTGATGTACGAAATGCATTTAATAGCGCAACCTGGGAGATAATCCAACAAAAGCTGAAAGAACTACACGTGAGCCCGTACCTAAGGAAAATGATCCAGAGCTATCTAAGTGACCGACGCATTTTGATGGTGTCAGAAGGTATAACAACTCAGATAGAGATTACCAGTGGGGTCCCACAAGGCTCAATCCTTGGCCCGACGCTATGGAATATCCTATATGATGGTATTCTCCGAATCGATTTGCCCGAGGGTGCTAAGTTAGTGGGTTATGCAGATGACCTAGCACTTATTGTATCCGCAAAACACGAATACCAGGTAGTAGAAAGAGTGGAAGCTGCGGTTGCAGCCATCTCTAGATGGCTTTTCATTCATCGTATGCAGCTGGCTCCAGAGAAGACTGAAGCCATAGTAATGGCGGGTAGAAGAGCCCTCTCTCCGATGGCCTTCCGCGTGGAAGGGGTCATTATAAGGCCAGTACCCCGTATTAAATATCTAGGCATCTGGTTAGATTACCGACGCAGCTTTCAAGAACATATTAGAGAGATAGTCATAAAGGCGACCAGAACAACAAAATATCTTGCACGGTTGATGGCAAACACTGGTGGACCTAGCTCATGCAAAAGAAAACTACTAGCATCGGTTGTTACATCCATCATATTGTATGGAGCACCTATCTGGAGTCGTGCTCTGAACACCGCTAGAGCTAGTGACCAAGTAGAACGGGTTCAACGGACGATCGCACTCCGCGTATGCAGCGCTTTCAGGACAGTTTCGAAAGAGGCTGTCTTTGTAATAGCTGGTATGCCACCTGTAACTCTTATGGCTAAAGAACGAATAGCTGTTTTTAGTGGTACCCCTAAAAAAATTGCGAAGGAACAACTTATGATTCAATGGCAGACCCGGTGGGAGGAAGCTGATACTGGCACTTGGACAAGGCAGCTCATTCCCACTCTAGAGAAGTGGGTGGCGCGTAAGCATGGAGATACCTGTTTTCACCTAACACAGTTCTTATCGGGCCATGGGTGTTTTAACAGCTACTTCTTTAAGATGCATATTAAGGAGTCACCTAACTGCTTCCACTGCGAAGAGGAAGACACAGCAGAGCACACTATACTGCACTGCATAAGGTGGGTGCAGGAGCGGCAAGAGTGTGTTAATCATGTGGGGGAACTAACCACAGATAATATAATCGAAAAGATGCTGGTGGAAGAGCAATCGTGGAACATCATAACCAAAATGATAAAGACCATCTTGAAACAAAAAATAAGAGAAGAGACGATGAGATGAGCAACCGAAGCTCCAGGTACACAACTTAAATCACGGACATCCTTTGACTGAAGTAATGCAATCTTTTGCGATCCCGGTCATCGTGAGGAGTGAGGGTGGGGGTTTTTAGTCGGTAAGAGTCCGGCACAGCGCCCATGAGGGTTTTCCCCCTCCCTCAAAAAAAAAAAAAAAAAAAAAATTATATATATATATATATATATATATATATATATATATATATATATATATATATATATATATATATATATATATATATATATATATATATATATATATATATATATATATATATATATATATATAT